>CM057001.1:82594626-83794626 GCA_029891345.1 Dryococelus australis | reverse complement strand
ATTATTGATTCTTGTTCTTTGCTTCTCAATACTGTCTCCAATGTATGAATGTATGAACAAAGGCCATTGTTGTAAAAAATTATGATGTGCACTAGACACAAGAGCACACTATAAGCAAGTATATATAATAATTTTTAAAGGCATAAGGAAAGCTTTGTACGTTGATAAAGTAGGAAGACATTTCACTCCCCATCCTAACTCCTTGGTCGTAACTTAAAAACATTTTTATGTTAACTGTGAACTAACAAATGAATAAAATCTATACAGATGGGTCCTATAGGTAAAACTTGAATTGTGATCAAATAATAATTATGTAAATGTAATTTAATTGCATAACATTTCCCACTGTTAAGTTTGTTGCGAAAACATTGAACATTGTGCTGCATGGGTATTTTTGTCTCTCCACAAAATATATAAAGGATAGTTTTAAAAAAAGTATACAGATGTAAACATAAAAATAATAAAATAATTAATTAATTAGTGATAGTACTCGAGTTGATGTTGCATTACTATTTTTCTTTCACTCAGTACAAAATCAAAAGTAAATGTTGTTATAACATATGGACAGCTGCTGTACTTTATTTCAACATTATGTTAATTCAAAAACAAGGAGTCGTAATAAAGAAAAATTTTGTGATCCCTGTCATCCATTTTGTGGGCACGAAACATCTCTGGTGTAAAGTTCAATCTCAACTAAATGTGCTTCAGAGCTAACGTTCTGAGTATATAGCTTCTTTAAGTCATCTAACAAAGTCCATGTTTTATTATCCACAGCTATTGTTTTCCTTTACTTGCATCTAACAGATGGAAGGATAGCAGCTGTCCTCCGGGCGTACCTCCTGCTCCCTCGTCAGTGAGTGAACGTCATGGACAGGAAATTTGCTAATGTTCACCCTGTAAAGTGTGGCAGGCAACAAACCCCTAGCTAACTAAAGTGTACTCCAGAAGTACCTGGGTCAAGCCTCTTCGGGCTTGATACCCCCGCCAGCGAGTTTATACGCTCTGGAGGGAATGGTTTACCTGACTTAGTTGGGTCAGATGCTTCGTCGTGTGTCTTTATAGTGGTTGGGGCTCTACCATACGTGCGCACCAGGTACCTTCACTTACCAGGTCCACAGTATGGGTGACCATCAAATTTGTTCTTGTGTATGATGTATGTACAGTCCTGCTCTAGGTCTGAAACTTGTTTCCAGTTTGCGGTCCCCTACCGCTCCCTTCACGGGTGACGCTTACCAGGTTGGGGAAAAGGTACATGTTCACTACTAAGATTGAAGTTAACTAGACTATGTATTTTATTTCCTTGAGAATAAAAACACAGTGACCCGCATTACATCCTGCCTCTACCCACAGTAGATGTTCAAGAGACATTGTACAAGAGCAAGATAGGCCTGATGAGCTTGGCTTGAAGAACAGATGAGAACTGACATTTAAGTAGTTGTGAAAACAACTGGACCCTAATTGTGGCTTTTAGTCCTAAAGGGACCTAGGGCACCACATCTTGTGTACATGTCTTGTGTGGTGACTCTTGACGGCAAGTGTCGGGGTAGCAAGACTCTTAAGCTGCTGTGTTAAGGGAGGCGTCGTCAGTTGAAGAACTGGTAGAAGACTGGAAGGTCTGGCAAAGTCCTAAGGAAGACTGTGGCTGTGCAATAGAGCCTTAGCACGACTTGTGCTGAAGCAAGCTTTGTGGACGACTGGCATTGGTTCCGTAGGGAGGAGCAGTGACGGTAGAGTCCTAGGTCTGGATGGTGATAGGGCGATCTGGCTCACACACTTCATTATATTCCTCTTGGCTAGAGGGTTCCCACTTGATTCTTTCGCTTTCGGTAGTCTTCGGCCGCCTCCCCTTCAGGTTTTGGGCAGGGCGGTGCCGCTGCTACCACCTCTCATTGGGGTGGCAGTGGTGAGGTTTTGAGCGTGGTTGCGGGCAGCATCCGCTGCTCACTTAGGGTCAAACTCTTGTATGCTAGCGGCTGTTTCTCAGCAGATTTACAAATTGCAGGGGTGACGACGTAACTTCCTATCATTGCATCGATGCTGGCCTTGGAGACAGCCAGTCTGGTTTTGATTCCCTCGGAGCACGTGGCACGCACATGATGATGCAGAATAGGAAAAATAATGAGCAGGAAGCATAACGCATTAAACTTTAGTAATTAAATGGTTTTTACAGATTGCAGCATATATGCAAAACACAAATAGAAGCTTCAAACATTTTTGAGATGTCCTCAAAAGTAATCAGAGCAAAAATCAATTTTTCTTACTGTGGTTATCTTCAAGGATACTTAGTAGTTACTGAAAAATAAGGGTAAACATTGTTGAGGCTTTTTCATTTCATTTGTTATGAATTATACATGACAATGTACTACTTTACCTTTCATTCAAATGATATATTCAAGTAATAGTCTTACCTTTACATAATTGGGTTCTGGTGGTTAGGTGGCAATGCTTGTCTGTTGTGAGAAGTTAAAAATTCAGATGTTAGAAGCTACTTGGTGCAAACAAAACTGAAACCACTTGAAAACTAATCAGCATTTAATCTTCTTGCTGTTATAATTTTTCTGTTATTTGAAAGCTGTACAGTTTTCAATAATAACAATGGAAACAATTTCAATAACTAATAGTTGCTAAAAGATTAACATTGTTTTATAAAAATAATTTTTTATGTTAGTAAGTACTTAATATTTGTATACATGTTTAGTTCTTTGGACACTACCACTTAAAAAAGTATTTAACATAGTTAACAACATAATTATTGCAGCCTATGCTTAGAATTGAAACAGACTATTCATTTTGAATATTGGAACATTTCAATTTTATTCCAATAGTACAAATTCCATTCATATGTTCCATTTTTGTTAACTTATCCACACGTGCATTATAGAAGTGTCTAAGCAACTCATTTTTGGTACTTCAGTGAACCACTAGTAATATTTGTCATTATTGGGTATTTAGTTTGTTGGACCATGCAAGACAATAGAAAGATGCAGTGAGATTGATGCAATGAGTTCCACTGTACATTATTAATTATGGATTTTGCTCATAAAGAAGTTTCGTACAGAATGTACTGTCATTCAAATAAAAGGACATTAGGTTGTTGTCGCAGGATAAGTATTTTGTAGGCATATTAAAAATCTTAAATTGGTTTATTTATTCAGTGTTATGCTATACAGCAATGTTTGTATGATAAATTTTCATGTTTTAGATTCTGTTGTGCAATATCATATTGTAAGGATGTTTACTTTTGTGATGCCATGATTGCTGGCATGGAAATGTAAAAAGTTAGTGTTGATAAATTTGTATATACTGGAAGACGTAATGGTTTTCAAAGATTTTTTCAAGTAAGTATAGCATGTTCATACACTCCTACGTTTATGTGCTACTGCATTCATGCGTGCATTAATACGTATCTGTAACTGGTTTGCTATTTGTGCTATGTCTGCTAAATACATTACATTATATAGTAGTCCAGATTTGACACCATGAAAGTTTATTAGAGACTGTGATTTATGAATTCCTGGGGAAAGATTAATCTGAATGTTGCATCCATTTGAAAGTTTTCGTCAACTGCATGTGACTGCTCTGACTTAAAATCATGCTGTTGGAATGGCCAGTGTCCAAACTTAATTTACATGCCTTCTTTAGAGAAAAATTATTAAATAATTACATCAAGGTCGATACCCACGGTTATTAAAAGTATTGAAGAATCGAAAATCGAATGGTTAATAGTTGAAAATTCTCGTCCACTTTCACATAATTTTTTGAAGTTACGTTGCACAGCAACAGGTCTTTGGTTTTCTAAATAAGCTGAACTTGTACCGAACTCGCATGCCGGAATTAACCATTCAATGAAAGAATTAAGATAATACAGTAGAACCTCAATTATCCACGATGATGCAGGGGAAGAGATAGTCGGATAATTGAAACTCGCGGTAACGAGTAGTTTTTATCTTGATGGCTGCCATGCGGCAGATGGTTATCATCAGTATTTGGCTGCCTCACTTCACTCAGACGTCATTATGTGCTGCGTGGCGCAGCTTTAATGGGAAAACTGCAGTCGTTAAATTTATTGTGCACTTTCTGATGTGATTCGGTACTAGTTGTATATTGTTGCAAGAATGCTACAAACGCACTTGAAAATCTACCACATAATATCTAAACCTGTAAATGTTTGTGTAGAAGAAACAGTTACGGATGAAAGATCACCGCCGCACACGCGGATACTGTTGGAGATAGCACTTTGTTGCGCGTAAGTGTTGCGATCAGCATTAGTTGATAAGCTGCAACGAAGCCAGCATCTGTCTGCAACCAGATGTGGTTTGTAGATAAGAACCCTTGCTGGCGGCAAACTCCTAGAGTTCCAGGTCGCTGCCCCAGAACATGCATTGTATTTTAGTCAGTTGCATGATAGTTACTAGTAGTGGGAGCAAAACTTTAATAATACCAGGATTCCTGGTATTATTTTTCGGATTTTTTATTTTGTTTACCTATTATTTAGTGGTATATTAAATAAAGAACAGGTACATTTTTCCTACCATACATATTTTCTGTTTGTGATATCATTTTTGATGTAGTCGAAATTGAAAGCAATTATTTTTTTGTATGTCCACCTTTGCCCAAAAATACCAGTCTCTTTCTTCTAAAAGTATGTATTGTTTAAGTTTTCAATGTACTCGGGATTTTATTTTCATAGACCTGAAGAAAATGTCAAACTATGCGTGGAATTATTTTTCAGTTGACGTAAATGACACAAATTGCTCATTTTGCAGTTTGTGTTAGGCAAAAATTTCACGAGGTGGGGTTAGTCGCACAACTTGTAGCATGAGAAAACACTTATGTAAACGCGACGAGTACAAGAAAATTGCCAATGCCAATAGTTATGATTCAGAAGATCTTTTAGGCAAATATACGTGTAGCAGCAAGTCATCCAGTGTCCCTGCAACTTAAAATGTCTAGTGAAGCATTTTCATTTAGCAATGCTAAATGAAAGGTTACTTGTATTTCATATTTCAGTTTCATTACTGAATAGCATCAATATTTGTGTACATAGTGGTTAGCTTCATAAGTTTACCTAAAATATTGCATTGAGAAGTTGAGAACTTTTAACTTTTTTGTATAATACTGTGTCTATATTCATTTCAAATAAATCATATATTCATCAAAAATACTGATATGAACTTGTTAGGCCTAATTAGATAAGTCTGAATGTTACTTAAATATGGGAAATTAACTTCACTTAGCAGACCAGAAAGTCTTTCCTGTAATTGTCATCGTATTTGTGTGTCTAATTTGACCTATAAAACAAAATTTCAGGATACATTGACTGTAAACACATGTTGATAATCACTATATCCTAATTTATGGTATCGGAATCGAGGTGGCATCAAGTCAAAGGTTTTGCAGTTGGAATCGAGAATAGGAATTGAGAAAGATTGATATTTTGACATCCCGAATTTGTTACTCAAGTCAAGTAAGGGGGGTTTGTTTGTGTATGTATGCGTATGCATATGTATTTTTTGTTTGTATATATTTACAGTGCTGGTTATCTAAGTTTTGGTTTGATAAAAAATGCAATGAGCTAATTAATTTTTTTGAAAGATAAATAGAAAAGACATTGTAGTGTGTGCGATGTATAGTCCCTTCATTATTACTTCCAACTTTCTGAAGCCAGAAGTGTTTCACACAGGCTTATTTTCTCTGTAAACTATAAATAAAAGTTAAATTTAATCAAAAATAAGGTACCTTTATGTGAACAGAAGTATAGAACGCTTGTGATACACAATATATTTAGGAAACAGCTAAATGTGTCACACATCCTGTGATTTTTCAAACTTTGATTCAAAAAGTTTGTAGATACTGCAAGTAAGTCTAATGCATATTATCAGTCCTTCACATTTATTCAAATATGAAATATCTATGCAAATAGCCATGGGTCCATCATTCACTATGTCCTTAGGGATATATTTTGGGCCAATTATAAAGCAGCATATCACAATATTGGTGCCGGAGGCCATGCGATCACATGATGGTTTACATGTGGTTAACTTTGTGTATAATAAAAATTACTACCAGGCACAGAACTTCTTGACCGCTCAGTTTGAGCCTATTGGTGAGCAGTACCAGGTCATGTTGCCACATCAATCAAGCACCCATCCCATAATCATGGTTGTCACTCGTCTGGAAAAACTGGAAAACAGGGAATTTGAAAACTGTCGGAGAAATCGGGGAATTTCGAACAAGTTAGCTAAATGTCGGGGAATTCTGAGATAAGTATGCTATAGTTGGCAGTTCTAACATTAATCGTACACCGTTGCCAGAATTGTATTAAATTGTTTTGGTGATTGTGGATGAAATGTGTAGGTGTTTTTTTTTTTTTTTTTTTTTTTTTTTTTTAGGGGGAAATTTTGTAAGATAAGAGAAGTATTTTTGGTGTAAAAGTGTTATAATGGAAAGAAGCCAATCCTTAAAGAAAAAAAATGTTAGCAAAAGGTTAGGGGGAAAAAAATATTTTCGTCTGGAAATCGGGGAATTTTCCAATGGAAAAAAGGTGCAACCCTGATAATATACATGTGCCGTGAAATCTCAACTCCAGTAATATAAATTACAATTGTATGCATAGAGGAACATTTGAATATAGTAGAAACAGAAATGAATAAAATACATACAACATATATTTGGAAGTTAATATCTAACAGGAAACTGTCTGAACAGACAAACTGCTAAATTTTACGTTCATAGTTAACATATTCTGATACTTAAATTTACATATTAATAATGTCCATCATATATATGTAATCATTTTCATTTTCTTCTAGTTATGTATAGAATAGAAAAATCTATTCATATTGTGTTGTAACTTGTAATGGCAGCTCAAACTCGTGTTGCCTGTCAAAACATTTGAAATGCTATTCTTTTCCATTAAAAACTTCTGCCCATCATTCAATTTTTTATAACAGAAATCAACACTTGGAAAAAATTGTGTTGTGGAACTCGCTTAAAACGTGTAACCTATTTTCTAACGCCACTCTCCAAAGACGGCCTTCGTTAAAATCATTATAATCTGTAACCAAGTTTCCTGAAAACTTTTTTCTCTCCAAGTGACACAAATATTGCTTTTGACATAAATACACGAGTTGCATTGTGTATTCACAAGCAACACATGCTCTTGCTGTCAAACTGTTATAATTTGTTTAAAATTTATACTTTCACTGATTGTTTTTCGTATTAAAAAATGCTCTCTAAAGATAATAGGTTAACTTTGTTTGTTATACTCTTCCCTTTTACAACTACTTATGCTAGCACAAGGTTTACTTACCATCAAAATTTCAATGTTTACATGCAAGCAAATGAAAAACAGCAAGGATCATTTAAAGCTTGTCGTGGTACTGGCCAATGGGTTACAGGCTAGAGCAAACATCAGAGGCAGCTGTTGTGCTACACATTATCTTTGCCAGCTAAGCACTAGTCAAGACTATCGTCTGTATGTAAAACAAGGTGGAAACATTTAAATATACCTATGAAATATGGAAGAACAGATAATATTCTTTATTTAAAAAAAACTCAGGAGTTCATGCATGCACATGCCGTAATAGTATGCAAAACACAAATGGATAAAGATACAGTCTTAGGATTTTCACCTACTTGTTCAGCAAAATTATCCTCTTGCAAAAAAAAAATTAAATTTTAATTGAATATTTTACAATTTTTTGAGCGCATCTGAGAAACATTTTGTTCAACTCACTGTGGTCACTGTAACAGTGTGAACTAGGCAACAGCGCGCAGCTGTGATAGACTACTGGTACCAGCTAGTGAGTGGAGCACTGTTGATCAACAGGCCTTGAGTGACCAAGAAGTTCTATGCGTGATATAACATAGGTGTGTCTAAGTAGTTACTTATAGTCTTCTATGTTGTAGAGTATTGACTGATGGAAAGCTTAAAAACCAACCATAAATCATATTTCTTACTTATAAATTATACTTCAAGAGTTACTTTTGAGTGGTAATTTCAGAGGTACAGAAACAAAAATATAATCTGAGTTGTTATAAAACCTACATGCGACAGATTTTCAAGGTAGTCCAGTAGCTGTTTATCATTCATGAAGTGTGATATGGAGTGAGATGGCTGTGTGACAAAATGCAGGGTAGGGGAAATGGGATTACCCTGAGAAGACACTCTTTCAGATGGCGGTATCCACCATGTTTCCCACCTGTAAATATGTAAGCGTAAATCTACTTGAAATCAAATGTAGACAGCTTTGTTGCAAGGCCAGTGCATTAGCCACACTACTACTGCAGCATTATACTGACTGAAGAGAGATTTGGGCAACTCATAACATTGAAGTCTTGAGCAGATGAGGTTGAAGCAAAGTGAGTGTGGAGCAGTACCAGAATGGAAGAGCAGAGGAAATGGGAGATCCCAAGAAAACATGCCAACCAGCGGTATTATCTGGCATGAATCCCACATGTGAAAATTCAGGAGCAACCCCATCAGGAATCAAACCCAGTTTGTGTAGGTGGGAGGTGAGTAGTCTAACCACTACACCACTGCAGCTACATCTGCAGTGTAAGTATACTTAAATACCTTTAAGTGAGTTTTCTTAGATTTTAGTTATATTTGCAGAATACAATGAAAGGTTCGCACAGTATGTAAAAGTCGGAATGTCAAGAATTTCTCTTGGACATAAGGTTTCAGTCAGAAAAAACTAGTCCTATGGGTACTTCAATACTGTATTTATCTCATCGCAGTAACATAATAGTTTACTTCAACAGTTTGAAGGTAGTACAAATGTTTTTTCTCAGATTATGAGTGGTAAAGTCAACTATGAACAACTCTGCTACTACTTTTGCATGACAGTGCCTGTTAAACATTGATTTTAAATTAATAAATTGCTGTTGGTGGAAAACCTAGATGGAGCATCACCGATTGCTCAAAGGACAGTCTACGGTGCAATTGAGCACTATGGTGGGATAATTCATGTACCTGTATGGATCAGAAGATGCTACTTTCTGTAAGGACAGCCATAAGTAAGTACAGACACTTACTGGAAAAGAAACCAACAGGAGAGTGATACAAAGAAAATAGTAAAATTGCAAATGAGCTTGAAAAACGAAATGAAAGACAACTGGATGAACTTGAAGTGGAAGGAGAGCTAGAAAAGAGAATTTTGTTTGTTGGCAAAAAATTTACGAAACTCCCAAAACCCAAGTGGTTGTTATGAAATGTAATTACAGTGGACTCCTTGTGTAAGATTTTTTAGGGGACTGTCAAAAATTTCCATACATGCGGTATTTCAAGAGATGAGGGTTCTAACATGTACATCAGTAAAATACATCTTCTAACCTTATTAGACTTCCTATTGAGTATGAGAGATGTAGATTACCTTTGAATAAAGTTTAACTAGTAAACACATTAATAATGAGAATTAAAAAAAGTATTACTGTAAATAATACACTAAAAACATTTCACCACAACTTGTTTAAATAAATAATATGACATCTCAAAATACAGTATATGATAGATTGTAATCCGACACTGAATATAAGCAAACCTAAAACTTTCAAACCCTTTGAAAATGAAATATGACACTTAATGCAGACCAAATTTGGAATGTCCTTTACTGTTACATTTGCGACATATCAAGCGAGGCAGGACAAGACTGGAATGCGGCCAACTGTTGTTTTATAAACTATAATCGCAGACAATGGAGACAGTAGTGCAACTGCAGAAAGTACAGCGTTCTACACATGTTAGCAGAAAATTTGGGTCTTGCTGACACAGTGAGTCAATGGGAGTCTAGGATTTTGGTTAAGGTGGGTGTGGACGAGAAATGTGGTCAGGACAGCAGTGGGCCAGTGTGTCAGTTGGTAGCAGTCCACAGAGGTCAGCGGTCGCTGAGATGCGATTGGGGTTGAGTCTCAACCAATTAGGGTGAGAGCTAGTCCAAACCCCTAACCTTACCTCTCTTACACATATCCACAACTCTCCTTAAGCCAACCCCCTTTGAACCATATCACAATTGTTTATACTGTTACTTTTAACTTCAGTAAAGGGAATTAAATTTGTTAATTGGAGATTATTTCAAAGCCCTTTAATTCCACAACATGATCAACCCTAATTGTGCTTTTAAGAGTACACACCACTTAGGAGGTATATAACAGCATGCAGCGCTCAATCAACTGAAAGCTCACAAGAGAGATTATCGGCCAGCAGCGTGTTCATGGCGGGTGGGATGGTGAAGTGGAAGCGGAGGTAGGAGTGAAACAATTTACTTCTCCATGCCGCTATCTACACATATTAGCGACACCTTGCACGTGTGGCAAATGTCTGGCTTTTTAAGTAATTAGTAATATTTCGCTGCCAAAAAACTTGTAGTTTTGAGACAGAAATGAATAAATAAGGTGATTAAAATTAATTTCTTCACTGTCTTTAATAATGAATCATTCAAAACCACATCCTCTGATTTCCCCATACACTTACACCTGTCTCAGGTTACACTCCACTGAGACTCAGATTTTATAGGTCCATTCACGGTTTCTTCTGGGTTTTTTTTTTTTTTTTTTTTTTTTTTCCCCCATGAATTACGTGTTTATTTATTTCCTAAATACGCCCTGTATTACAAGCATTTTCTACTTGTTTTCGTAAAAGTTACTTTTTTTTCCTGTTAAATTGAAATGTTATATATTTTATCTATAAATTACAATGCTTCATTTATAAATAATCAGGGAGAAAATAGGTATGTTGGTAGCGCCTAGTGATAAATAGTCCTCATACAAAATGCTATTACACTGAGTGCGCACGAATGTGGTGTGTTGTCCTCCTGGTGTAATTCTCCAGGATTTGTTAAGCTTAGTTTGCAAGAGGTAGAGGAATATCCTCCGGAAGTAGAACTTTAGCAGGGCTTTGGAAAAGGCTGAAGTGACCGTGAATGGGCTATACCCATTATGAGAGATGGAAAAAAATGGTGTCATTTTTACGTGAAAATTCACAGGAAAATGTGAAATTTAGTTTTTGTAACATAAAAATGTGAGAACTGACATTTCCTGTAGAATTGTCCCGATACTAACACTAAGTATCTGTATATGCCAATACTTCACCAATATCGGGGTATCTGTATCGGAACAACTCTAATTTCTTGTGAAAAAATGTGAAAATGGATCATTCTTGTAAAAGTGTGATTGCGGCATGTATAGGGCACACATTTTTACAAAAACATGACTTAGCTTTTTACTCGTGCAATAATTTGTTCACTCATGTTCATAAACAAAATAACCTTAATCCCGCACGCGTAAAATGTTAACGTGTTGGAGCTTGGTCATAGGTGTCATACATAAGAAAATAATTACGCTGCTGTACACAAGAAAGATAGCTTACGTAGTTTGCACGCCTGCCACCACCTTGCCACAAATGCACATTGATAGGCAGATGCAATTTTGTGTAACATGTTGCAATAGTTTTGCTTTCTCAAGTCACATTACCATCCGGGCAATAGTAATCTCGTGACATATATTTGGAAACATTGCAACCTAATACAAATTTTCTGTCACAAATGTTTTGTAGGTATTTAATGAATAAACTTTAAATATAATAGACAAAATAGGTAGTCATATGATTATTAAATATAGTGACTCAAAAGTAAATAATTATGTTTCGCTGGCTGTACGGATACTAGGTTGCCATTAAGTAGTGTTTATGGTTTGTTTCTGTGATAAAATAACCCCCACGAAATAACCAGACACATTTTCACTTTTTGTCGGTGCAAAATGTTATTTTATGCTGGGTAATTTGTACTGTCAATGTTTTTGAAACCATTCCTGCCTTATTAAAGTTATTGCAGAGTGGGCCATGAAAGACATGAGATTGTTTTAAAACATGTGTAAAGCAAACATCTTATAATATAATTCTGTTGCTGTACAGTATCAAAATGGTAGAGAATTGTTTTCAATGTTGTGCTTTTTGTTGTCCTTGAATTTTCAGTGACTCGGAAAATTTTTAATTTAAAGTTTTGCATGTAATTTTTTTGCAGTCACAACACCATTAAAAAATTATATATATAACAACACAGAAATTACTGATTTTTATAAATGAAAAAGACCAAAAAATAAAACCACATTTTCACATCCCTGCTTATAATTATACGACAATAAGTGTTGAATAGGCACTTACAGGATATTAGTTTATTCAAAAATCCCATGTCTATTGAAATAAATTAATATGAATCCTTCAATTTCCCTGCAGGATTTTTCTGAAAATGAACTTTATGAAAGTCGCTCAATGTTCAAAGAATTTTTATGACAAGGACAGGTCAAGTATACGTTTCTGGACATATCATTTTATTCGCGAAGATGCTGTTCATAAAGTTAAATTAATATTTTGTTTTGGAATTGTGTTTAGTTTACTCCAGATACAATTAAACACCAACTTTACAGAAAAAACAACCTTTAATCACAAAATAAAACATCTTTGCATATAATAATTCCTCGTTAAAATGTATTATGTAACATTTTCAAGTGAAATAATTTGCTTTGAAATACTAGTGATAAGTGCAAAAGGGTTGCCACAGGTTTGGAAAACCTGGAAAACAGGGAATTTCAAATAAGTTAATTAAGTGTAGGGAATTCTGGGATATGCATGCTATATTTGTTATCAGTCGTGCACCACTGTCAGATTCATATAAAAAAAACTTTATGATTGCGGACAAAATGCTTAAGCATTTTTCTTTTCAATTTATCAATCCTTGTAGAAAGAAAATGTTAGACAAAGGTCAGGGGAAAAGGATTCTTTTTGTCTGGAAATCAGGGAAATATCAAAGAATTTTCCTGTGGAAAAAAGGTGGCAACCCTGTGCAACTATTTTCAGCGACTGATAATCTTGACAAAATTTCTATGAACAGAGGCACACTTTTATTTGCTCTGCGGCCAGGTTTGTAAGGGGTGAAGGCAAGCACATATGACTGATAAGTACTACATACTGAACAAATTTCAGTATTTAGAAACAACTGCTAGGATTTGAAATAATTACTTTAAAATTGAGTATTTAGTAATGAGATTTTATTGTACCTTGTCTTTGGTCAATGGTTCAGATAAGCAGGTACAGGGTATATAAATTGTCTATGGGCTATCTACTATAGTAAGGAATACGCCCAGTATTTGCCTGCAATCACAAAGGAAACATAAGGCAGAGGCAATATATCACAGCCATTTTAATTTCAGTTGGGATGTAAGGGTCAGAAAGAAATGTGCAGCTGAGACGGGGGGATGCAAGGTCGCCATGCTGGTTGCTGGTAACTACCTACCTCCCCTCTTGTCAGGCGTAAGGTGAGGGAGCAGTGATAAATGGTGGCACACATGATGTATTTCACATCCAATTATTATACTAGATGTTTGCATAAACAACCAGCTTAAAAAAATATTGTTGCTGGTTCATCCCAAAGCCAGGAAGAACCCAAAACTCATTGTAATGTCAATCACATTTCTAGAATAAATATTTTAATAGTTGAACATTTAAAATTTTTATATGTTGTATATTTTAAGGACAACTTTTTGATTGTTTTGTTTTTGTGCCGACTGCTATTTTTGTAACATCAGACTACTGATTAAATGAATATGTGAAAAAAATGTGTGTATAATCCACACCATGACCCACTTTCAAAAACTTTATTCTTGTGTGATAATAATCATTAGAGAATGTATGCATTTCACCTACTACCGAGTTATAGAAATATACTTTTTGTTTTGGTATGCCCAGCAATTATGATTTCTGGGCTCTGAAAGTGAAAAATAATATCAATGGTCCTAACATTCCAGATCTTCAAATGTAATCATGTGTGTGTAATATATCCTTTTTATTTTAAAGTTGAGGATCTGTTTTTTCTATTCCTAAAAATATATTTGGTTCATGGTTCAAATCAGGGTGGCCACTCTTCTGGAAAACCTGGAAAAGTCAGGGAATTTTTTTAAATCTATAAAAAAAAAACCAGGAAAATGTTTTCAAGATAACTGCTGGAGTGTGAATTTTGTATTTTAAATTACGGAGTTTGTTTTCTGGTAAAGAATCGTGAGGGAAATGTTTTCACTTATTTTCAACCTTTAAGTTAGTATTTATGATTAGTATGGATGTGAATAAACTGTTACCATCTCTGTACTGCACAGCTTTTTTAAACTTGTTAACATTCATGGTGGTATTTTCATAAGGAGTTGGACAATTTAAATGTTGCAGGTTTAAATGGTTTGTCTAAAAAAAAAAATTTTTTAAGCCAGTCATACCAGAAAATTTAAGCTCTGTGTATGCATCATGTATTCAGTAGGTGCTCAAGACAGCTTAAAAAATTTTACTTGTATTGATTTTCATTATTTACTTCTAAGTAACAGGTGAGTTATATTTGTTAAGTTTATATTAAATTCACGTGCTCAAATCTGTTACAAAATGTGTACACTAAACTTATAGTTTCATGAAATAAAACTTTAGTGTTAAAGTAAATATTTTAAAACTTGTGATAATAGATGCAATACTTTATGTAGTTTTCTCTGGGACTAGTGAGATGCGAGACATGTTACAAATAAGAAATGTTTTGAGTTTACAATTTATGTGAGGCGAAACTGTATAATCAAATCATCTACACTACATCCATTGTTAAACCTAAGAAATGTGTACATGAGATAGATGCTTGGATTCAGGGGTTTTGTTCATCAAACCATATTGTAGTTTTATTTAGTGAAAATTGGGTTGCTGACCATTGAATTAAACTATTATGGCTGCTGCACAAAGCTAATGTGTTTAGTGTTCTCATTGCATTATACAATTGAAATAATACATTTTTTCATAAGCAAAGATTGAGTCAATGAGCAGTCAGATAAAATTCCAATTTGTTCTGGAAAAGTCAGGGAATTTTGAAACAGAAATTGAGTGGCCATCCTGCAAATACTTGTGGAATCAAATCAGAATCTAATTTTCAAGGTACCCACCCATTCTAGAGTCAGAAATTCTTTTATATTTACAAACAAGAAAAGTTAGGTTTTTTTATAGATAATTTTCTGTGGGTAACCTGCAATGGTAGAAGTACAATTTGTTTAGAAGTAAAATTTGCAAGATTCCTATCTCCTTTCAATGACATGTAACTGACTGTCTCCTTTTGAAAAACTCCTTTATCTTCTACTTTTAACCTGTTGCATATCCTTCCACTTTAACTGAATATAAACACTGCCATGTGGCATATGTTTAATCAGCTGTTCAGAGGCCTGCTGTATTTATTTGCATAATCTAACATTTGATTATCAAATGTGGTGTACACTGTAGATTTGTACACGTTAATTTCAGTAAATATCTCTTCATGGACACTGATGTTTTTACTATTCAGAAATAAACTGTATGATATTTGGAAATTATTTTCGTTAATATTCTCTTGAGTCGCCAAAAAGAACATTTTTATCATACCCTCTCATCATATGAGTTCTATGAAATTTAGAACATTCCTCGTTAAATACATGGAAGGTTCAAATTTTGCAACATAGGAACAAAAACGCAGTCCATCATATATAGCAAACATGTGTTAAATCACAGTTAAATGATTTATAAAATGATACCATTTGTGGGCAGAACTAAGGAAGAGAGAGAGAGAGAGAGAGAGTGTGTGTGTGTGTGTGTGTGTGCGCGCGCAAGCACATGCGTGCGCATACACACATGCACACTTCTAAATGACATGTTATTTTATTTAAAGGCACTGCCTACAGGCTAGCAGCTGCAAAATTTTAATAGGAAATCCTATGATATGGAAATTTTGCCTGTGTGTTAATTTTAAAAAGTACACTTCAGCTAGGAGTTTGTTGCCTGCCACTCTCTACAGGATGAACATTAGCACCTTTCTTGCCAGAATCATTTGGGCAGTAGTAATGAATGTTTGCTTATTCAACAGATCTGTGTTGCTTAACTTGTGTATCCTCTAGATGTATTAAACTAGGTCACATGGAATGCAGAAACATATCAAAGCAGTTGCTTCTATAAAGTGTCCTAACCTCAAACCCTTTCCACATTAATATTAACAGCTCTATTGGCAAAAGAGCAGTCCTATGTTGGACACTGGGAGTTATTGTGCAACTGGCATGTGCACTCCACCCCATACTCCTTTATAGTCTCACAACTTTTTCATTTCTGATAACCCTGCCTGATTGAGTAAAAGGACCATACAAGTTCTGACGTGACACCAACAAACTTTCTGTTTGTGAACAGTTAAGGACTGCCCCTCAACCTGACAGAGGAACACAGCCTGTTTCCTTCTACAACTGAACATTAGCAGCTGCCCGCTGGGTGATAATATCCATGTTGTCCTGTACTGTTCTTATTGGTAGGCCATGAAAACCAAAATGTCTGAGAAATCAGGACTACATTATTTAACTACTGTTTACAGTTTTTAATAATTCTGTAATCAATGTACTGTTACAAAATTTTACCTTTTGTGTTCATATTACCACTTGGTTACGGGTAACTTCTGCATGAATCCTTGGTTGTGATGAAAAACTAAGCTTAATGCAATCTTTAAAAAATTTGAATGAAACCCACTAACAATTATAATTTTTAACTTGAGCTGTGTCCGAGAGTAAAGAGAATTTTTTTTTTTTTTTTTTTTACTTTCTGACTTAACAGAGCATGGCTTACAACCTAGTTTTGCATCACTACCCGGCGTGTTCAATGCTGCTGTTTTCAGGGCGGAACAGCTTCGTGATAAGGTAGAATGACCTCAGTTTTAATCAAAGTAAGCTCTGGTGCATGTTTTAGTTATTATGTCATTCAGAATGTGTTTTCTTTTCACTGTAATATTGTCTTTCTCTGATAAGGTATCTGAAATTTTGTAGTGCCTAATCAAAAATTTAATTACTGTCAGAATGCTTGGTGATTAGTCCTTTTAAAGGTTGTCCTTAGTTTTCTGAAGTGACCATTATTAACCACACTCTGTGTAATGGAGGATAATAAATAAAAGTTGTTAAAAAATGCCTTCCCACATAGTCTCGTGATTTAAAGCTTGCTTGTCAAAAATTGAAAAGTTCAGTTGGCCATGTGATTGAATTAAACAAATACTTGTTTTTCTTGCCCATATCTTCACTAAAAAAGATTTAATGACTTCAGAGAAGCAATGTGGAAATCATTCCACTCTTTGCATTTGTAGCAAGTTTGAAACACATGGTGTTTGGTCTGTACACAGAGTGAAAGCCAGTGCTTTAATTGGAGCTACCATCTGTTTTAATTGCTACTGTAGTGTAAAATTTATTCATAGAATTTTGTCGATGGTTTATAGTGAATTTTGTAGTGGAAGCATTTGCCATGCGCACATGTAATAATTTGCATAAAATTCCTTTGAGATAATAAGTGTGTGTGTGTGCGCGTGTGTGTGTGTAATTTCATGTTACCCTTGCTTACTTCCATGTATATGTTTATATTTCCGTAAATCACATTTTTGTTAAGCTGGAAGGCATTTACGTGACATTTATAAAACTTTCCCTTGAACCATCTTCACCTAATGGAAATTACAAATGGGATGGTTATATATGTCTAGTTATGTATATCTTCATGCAATAACTAAGTAATTTTTTTTAATTTCTTAAAAATTATGTCTACATAGTTTAGTGAGTCATTTACAAAATTGCATAGTGTTATGTACAGTTGCTGATGTACGTATGTCGTTTGAAAGTCATTTTATGAATGTAGTGGTAACTGTTAAATCTGTTGCATACAAAATTAATTTGTGTGATGTGCATAAGTAGCAGCCAGATTATTGTTTTAATAAATATTGGAAAATTACTGAACTCTAAATTTGTAGTGTGTGAAGCACAGCATGTTTGGATGTACATCTGTAGGGCTCTTAATAAAATTAATACAACTAAGTTAGGTTTCTTTGTAAAAAAAATTGTTGCTTTTAACCATTTTAGTTTTATGTAAAATTGTGGAGTAATAATTTGTATTGTATGTGTTACTTCACTGGAATTACTATTATGTGATACGGTAATTGTTTGGCACATGAAAATATTAAGGTTATTTTCATTTAAATATCAGTCATTTTATGCAACATTTTCATTACAAAATTGTGTTCAAGAATTTTTAGATTTCATAAATAAATATTTGCCAATGTGAAATGTTGGTGCATGTTTTTAAGTAAAGTCTTAGCAAGTGCAAGTTGCAAGTTATATTGCACTTGACTGCAGATTATTTATCTGTAACTTTTTTTTGCAGCCCCACAAATGAGCTGCAGATTTTTACTTTCTATCACAGATAAGAAATGCACAACTTTGCAGAAGAATGTTTTCTTGGATACTATAAATACATATTTAAAAATACAACACAAAACAGTACTAGAAACTACAGTTAATGATTGAAAAGTCATTTGTGTGTCACAAGTACTGGTTAAATACTATTTTTTTTTTTATTATTTAATCATGTTTACATGATGTATTAAATTGTAAAGTATAACTACGCAGAGTTACGTCATATTTTCTTGTTGTACATCGTACACGTTTCATTTTCTTTATTTTATATTTTTGCTCAAATTTCCTGAAGAGCTACATGTAGTATTTAAAAATATTATAGTATATTATGTTGTACCTCTATTGCCCAGAAGTATTGCTCGTCACCATCAGTGTTCATTATCGACGTCAAGTGTATTTGGTTTTGTATACTGTAATTGTGTACGTTGTGTTGTATGTACTTGCATGTTTATTTTATGTTGTCACAGATGTGGAATAGGTAAATTTATTTTTAATGAAGCAAGCACCATAGTTGTCCAATAAGTTTATCAGTATATTAGCTGTAAATTATTGTGCCAGGTGAACTTCAGTAACTTTACATCATAATCCTGGAATGGCTGTGAATTGTAATACCATATTTACTCATGTCTATTACGCACCCTGTATTTTCACTTCCAAATTCTAGGAGAAAATATTTTACTGTTTATCTGAACGTATATATTGTTTCAACAGCCTCCTGCAAGACAATGGAGTAGACATATATATTGATGAGTAGTTATTGTCATTCATGTTTTTACATATTTTCTTGTCATTGCCACTTAATTATTTGTATGGGAGACATGCAGCACAATGCTTGACCTCATGTTCCTGGAATTGTTCTTCCGCCAATCTCAGGCTATGTAGTAAAAGTGACATTTTCTTACTCGTATGGCAACCAATTCCCTGTTGAAAATAGTTGCTTTTATCTTAATTATACATGTTATCAGTTTATCAAAAAAAAGTATACAAAAAGTTCACACACATCTTATGCACCCCATCTTTTAAAACAGAAAATGGTTATAAAAAGTGTGAATAATACATGGGTATATGCAGTAGTATTGACATGCTTATGGTATCCTACAATAGCTTTCCCAGTAACTTTTCACTCATCATTTCCACTCATTGTGCTTTCATAATTAACATAAAGTAATTGCTGGATTATGAGCTCAGTTTGCAGGGCACTAGAGTTCTTATGGAATGGCATCCATGGCTAGGTGTATTTTCCTGCATTCAACACACCTGTTTAGGCAACATCATGGTGTTAAAACATTCATCACTTTTCAACACATTCCCTTCATAAAGTTTTTTTTTTCCCCCTAGTGTAGGCACTGCACAGAGCTTAACCAGGTAAAGCAATTATGATTTTTAATGTATTTACTAAAAAAATTGTTTTTTAATAATGGTTGTACATAAGCATATCCAATACAATTACAACCTCTACAATGTGGTAAATGTACTTCTAAGGGTGGTGGTGATGGTGCGTGAAATGTGTGATGAAGGCCCATTTCAACGATTACAGGCCTATACTTTTGTCACAGTTTTTTTTCTGCTGCACATTTTATTGTATTTACAAAATATATTGAATATTTTGTTGAAAACTGCAGTGTGTACATATTGTGAAAAACAAATGTTTATACAAAATATTTAGGTAACTTCAATAAAATAGAACATTATGTTTGTTTGGTTGTTTATTTCATGTTGTTTACACTATAAAATATTTATTGCCCAGTGTACTTTAAATATATCTTGTTTTATTATTCAGTAGTTCATGTATTTAATTAGAATTGTGCTTTCCATGCTATTCCCATTTTCCTTGAAATATTATACTGTGTTCACCTGTAAACTGTGATGTGTTTTTTATATTTATTTTCAAATTATTATAATTCACTGCTTTGGAAAATGGTTAACTGTGTGCAGCAAAACACAACAATAGAGCCATGATTGATAATTTGCTAAAGTAGTGTGGGGGAGACCTGCAGCAACTTTAGTTGACTGCACTGACTGGGGTTCAAAATTCTGCCAGAAGCAGCAGTGAATGTTCTATGATCTGCTGTGCTGTGAGGAAAAGGACATGCATGACTGTACCATTAGATGTCACTTTTTTTTTTTAAGATCTGTATACTTGACGGGTGAAAATAACAGAATGGGACAACTTATGCCCTATTGCAATATCAAGAGTATCTTTCATTAAAACTTAGACTTTTATTTTGCTACCCTCACCAAGCACACTTTTTTTTTCCCAAGTTGGAGACTTACTTTCTAGGAAAAATAGTCTTCAGCCCAAATAGCTTTGCTGCTGCACACTGTTCTATATGTAGACACTAAGCACACAAAAGATCAGATCTCTAAATACAACTTTGGTGAAGCATGGTGGGGCATATAGTGGGGTAAAACAGTCATCTCAATGCTAAAAGTAAATGGCCGCCATCTTAAAAAAACAGAATTTTGTAATATAAATATACATTGTAATAGTGTCTTATGTAAGCTTTTAAATGACACTAAAAACTCTACAATAGATGACTTGCTAAAAAAGTTACAGCTAGTTGCATAAATCTCCGAAATCTGTGAAATTAGCTTTCAGTGATGTGAAAAATGGCTGTCATCCACTTGTTGTAGGTAAAAATCTAAATGTTTTTTCTTTCACCTTGATGATAGGGAAACATAGGAACAAAATTCAAAACGATGTACTTTTTTTTAATGTGGAATGACCCAATACTACTGCTAACTATGCCACAGTACAGCTGTTTAGAACTAGACAGTTAATGCAACCTCTGCAGGTTTATAAATGTTTCCATTCCATTACTACTGTACGAAAGAGCTTGCAAATTTAATGTTGGAATGTTATTCAAAAATTACAATTTTTACTAGGGGTTAGTGGGAAAGTAAATTTGGCAATGGGAAAATTCAGGTGGAAAAATTAAGTTTCCCTCAAGAAGTATGTAAAAAATATGTATGGGTGTGTACATGTATGTACAATCTGTTCACGGTAACGTGAGCACTTTTTAAGGCCGTGTTAAATTTTTCCTTTCAATTAATTTATAACTTTCTGCCACTTTTTAATGTAAAGAGTGCAATATGACTACTAAACACAGTGTGTACATTTCATCGCACTCAATAGTTAACGTCTGAGACTGCAATAAAATATATTTATTAGGGGTTAATGCCTTTTGTGAGGGCCTTAAAAAGTGCGCACTTTACAGTGAACAGCATTTTATATATATATATATATGAATTTTTATTATGTGTGGGTATGTGTGTGTGTATTTATTTATTATTTAGTTTAGGTTATAGAAGATGCTAGTGGAAATCTATCATGACTTATTCCACACAAACAAAAACAAAACTATTGACTGTATGCCACGGATTGGGAAATTTTTTGTGGGGGGGGCAAATCCATACCTTAAGTTTGGGCTGTGGGCCACAGTATAAATTTTTATTCTTGAGTTACTGGGTCAGGGTACTTGTGTCTTGAGACAATCAATTATGTCACATCCTACATTTTACATCTTCACTGTCTATTCTAATACTGGGAAGAATAATTTCAGTCCAAGCAATGCGTAGCATTTTTTAAATTAATTTTCGAAATAATTTTGGCCTACATTATTATCACATCTGAAAAATATTAGAGAATACCAGTGCAACCTTGTAGTTAAATTTATAAAATGTTTTGAGGGCTACTGCAAGCCACTTCATGTCCACGGGCCATTTTCAAAAGTTGCAGCAACTGATGAATGATCCATGGGGAGAAGTTTCCCCATGGCTGCTTAATATGCTAAACAATATTAGAGTGGAGCTAAAAAAAAACTGTATCATTATATATTTTTCTACTCTAAGCTGTTAAACTAAAATTGTTTCGGTTTGGAGCATTTTTCATACTGCCAGTTTCCATTTTCAATAGAAACATCAATTAAAATACAGTGGAAACCCAGAATGCCACAGCCTGTTATACCGGGGGGGGGGGGGTAGATTATGTACCTGGCATGAATAAATAAGCAAAAAGCATGTGGTCAGGTAAGATACAGGTGGTCATGAGTTGGGAAATTTATGGAGGGGGGGGTGGAAGGAGCGTTCATGCTCTCTTCTCCTTTGGGCACCATTTGAGATAAACTTAAAACTAATTGACCAGACTATTACAAGAGCATTCAAAGCAAAATATCGGTAGAGAACTGCTAAGCTCATTAGTAAACTCTGATAATGAAATTATTTACTTAAAATCAGTCTACCTGAAGGGAGTTATGAATACCATAGGACTATTGTGGGAAAGTGTGTATCAGGCAACAATTCAGCATTGCTGAAAAAATTGTAATTTTGTTGTTAACCAGAAGAAGAACCCAAGGTGATAAAATCTTCCTTGAAATTGCGGACAGCGATGTACAGTCTGCATGTCGTATTGTAGACTTTGGAAGACCTGGTGAGCTGGGCTGATTGCAACAGTAGTGAGCCTGTTTCCGAGACTGACGAGCAAGACATTATCGCTGCCGTACGGGATGATGATGATGAATGTTAAGTTGAAGGGGAAGAAATGGAAGCCCCAAGCATGAACCAAGTATTCCACAATATTAATGAAGTCCTGTCACTGTTGGAAAGACAAAGTGAACCCAATCATGTTCACTTACTTCATCTGGAAAACACTAATTGTTATGTGGAACAGAAATGCACAGGATTAATTCACCAAACAAAAATTTAAGATGTTTTTTAAAACAAAACAAAAATTGAGTTTGTTAATTATGTAACTTCATTCAGATATGTTAACATTCATAAGGCTTAAATTGAATGTAAGACTTCTGTGTAAATGTTATGTTAACTTTACAGAAGAAAAAAAAGAACATACCCTATATTATTTCTTCAATAGAGTTCATAATGGTTCGTCAGTGATTTTGGTTGTGTTTTAAAATTACATAGAGAAAATTCCTGGTGGTATTTTAATATGAACATATTATACCTGTTTGGCTATTCAGTTGTAAACAGGCAAAAAATACATGTTAGTGTAGTGGACTGGCTACCTTTCCATCTTATCATGGTGTTGGATCAATGTAGGGGAAGGCCCGGCCACATTCCTAGCCAAATATCAGACTTGCAAAGTGTCCTGCTGCCACACAGTTACTGGTGCTTACAAGTTATCATTAAACATGCAGGTATTATGTAACACTAAGCAACTAGTACAATTATTCAATGTGACGCATGCCTGGTTAGATTGGCTGGCATGTTTGGTGAGAATTTTCCTGCTTGACCAAAAGCGGGGTGGTTAACTCTGGCTTAGGTTTTGTTCTTGATGCAGGTTTCACCCAATAGTGGCAAGCTCAGTCTACTGCGAAGCTGCAATTCCAATCGTAGACTTCACAGCTCCAGAAGTTTGGGTTTGCCCAGCCATATCTTGCTTCAGCACTGTTTAACAACCCTCTTACCACAGGGTAGCATGATGGATGAGTACTAAAGCAAGGTGACAAGAAGATTACTAGGACCAGAGCAGGTGCTACTGCATGGTGCCTGAATTGGGCGGCGCTGTCTCATTCCACCTGCCTTTCCTGCGTAGGTGGCGGTAATGCGATCCACAATTTGATAGCAACATGAGCTAGGTATTGTTCCCTACGTCTTTTGCCACTCCGTACCTTGTAAGGCATAGAGTAAAACGATTTGACAATTTACGTAATGTACTTACAGGAACAGTTACTACAGTGTAACCCAATAGTGACTTGCTGGCACGAGCTCGATGAGAGTCCCCAATAATCCCCCACGTACGTGGACTAATCAGGGACATGGAGCCATGTCAACCACCAAGCCTCTACTGATTGTGCGTTCACACAGGGTTGAGTGGCAAACCCCAGGCTAATGTCACTTCAGCGCTGAATTAGTGCTCAGAGCGAGAAATAACCCGACTTTGTAGCCCCTCCCTGTGTGAAGGTGTTTCTAGTGGTTGTAGCGTCGCCAATTCTCCCTACCAGCACTAAATTAGTGCTCAAGTGGCTGGAAAGAAACGGGTAGCCATCTAATGTGGATGTCAACAATCTCCCAGTTCCTGTTGGTGTAGTACACGTATTCCATCTCTAAATCATTAAGACAGACAAGTACCCTGTAAATTGAAAGCGGAAGAGCGACGAGTGTTATTTGGATACTCAATAAACACGTGCCCCGTGTTACCTCCTACCAAACCTTGTAGGCGACCTGGTACTAGACGAATATAAAGTTAAACTGAGTGAAGTAAAAGGTGTCTAGAAGAGACCAAGTGAAGTTAAATACACATGTACGTGTTCGCTGGTCGTCGAGACGCAAGTATCCGCTGGGGTGTACTTGAAGCTTACAAGCTCTCCGGAGGTCCCAGCACTGAATTAGTGCTCTGGGATGTCGCGAGAGAAGATGCCTTGGTTGGCATAGGAATCAAAAAACTTGGGTCAGCAGTAGTCAGCGTTTCTGCTTCGTGCCTCTTCGGCGGCGCTCAGCCTTCCTGGGATCTGGGCAGCTTGTGGGTTCTCAGTGAATCGAAAAGGGGGGGGGGGGGTGCCTGCCAGGTTGCGTAACCTTCAGGTGAAAATAATTCGCTCATAAGTTCCTGTTGCCTGTTAGAGTAGGCAACTAAAAATTAATCTAGAAAATTTTCTTATGTTTCTCACGTCTGCAGCAGTGGAAGTAGGTACACTTAGTGATGAGTCATAATCATAGTTGATTAGTAGTAGAAGCAGCACATCAACTGTCAAAACCTTTAAATGCAGTCAGTTAAAAGCTGCTGGAATATTTTCGTAAATAATTTGACTCATTTTGTTTGTATTTTTCGTTGTAAAATGAAAGTCACATGTTGCTCAACACGTGACACAGACAAGATCCCACCTGCACTGCAGTGCAAGCGGGGAAGGCGAGAAACCTACCTTCTCCCTCCCTCCCCCCCCCCCCCTCTCTCTCTCTCTCTCCAACTAACACGCAGAGAACACCGTCCTTGGTGGAATAAGTACATATTTTGCTTGAAAACGGGAGTACTATATTTTTTGAGCTGTTATTGCTTGAATGCTGGTGCTTCCCTTCATCATGCCACATTTCTCATCTTCTGTTTCCCTCCTGTGGGTGCTGTCAAGTTTGGTGACCCAGATAAAAAAATTCTGAATTCACCTAATTAGAACACTGATAGGTTTTACTTTACTCGGTCACTCCCGGGATTGAGCACAATAACTATAGCATGCGTTCGAGTTATGTCCCCTAACAGCCACGTTGTATCTAACTTTTACTGTATGTTAAAAATAAAAATAGCACATTTCATGTGTCAGGTAATGATTTTTTTTCTGTAGTTTCTTAGACATGGTAAAAAAAAAAAAAAAAAAAAAAAAACATGCACACTTGACAAATGCATAAATAATAATATAAATTTGGTTTTATCGCCATATTTGTCGATTTACAACCTACAAGACCTTGTATCCATAAAATTCTGGGCGTTTCCATCCAGTATTAAAAATAGTCTTTCTGCAAATGGTGTTATCAATTATAAAAGTACTTGCATCCCATGCTACCATCCTGCTGAACCCAACCTCTGCTTCAAAATTTGTACTGTAACCTACCTGTTTTTAGCAAGTTCTTGTACGTAGTTTTTGTAATGAAAATGGTACAGTGACCCTGTTTTGTGTACTAAAATTTATGTTGTGATTTCTTAATCACCTGTTTGACGGTATAAAAGCTAAAGTGTTACAAGGATATTTGTTCTGTGTAATGGATATTTCATCAAAATAATTACATAGCAAATATGTCAATTTTCATGGTGCTTCAATCTGAGATTCTTTTATTTAAAAAAAAAAAAAAAAAAACTATTTTCTTGTAGGGCACGTGATGCGATTGTATTACAAATAAGAAATATTCATGATTTGTTTCTCATACTTATGCATTGTAGGGTACTTTGTATATAGCTTGTTCAAAATCGTACTAGTGACCAAACCCCGCTGTACACAAAAAGGTTAAGAAAAGAGGTTATGTTTTTACATCAAAGTGTGTAGGATTTTAACTTTCCCATGCAATTATCTAAATAATACTCACAATTCTGTCACTTATTTGAAATACTGTATGTCCCTGATTTATGTAATTTCCTATTTATTTTTTTTAATGATTTGAATAATAAATCTGTATGTATATTGCATGCCCTATTTCCTGAATTTGTTTTGGTGTTACTGAATGCAAAGCTGCGATTGAACTGTTTGTATTGTTCTCATTTTTGTTCTACAGTTATGCCCTGTAGGCAGCATATGTGACACGCTGCACCACTGTCTTTATTGACATGTAATTTCATGGCAGCTGCTTCCCTCCCGCCAGACAATCCACTACCAGGCGATAACACTTCCATCCCTTCCCAACAAGATTAAACCCTAGATAGTGGTCCTTCTTCCTTTCAGTTACCGTATGACTTTTGTGCAGGCGGATTACTGTGAACTTTATTGCTTTGGGAGTTTTCTTTGTCGGATGGCTTCCAAATGGCCAAGCACACCTTCAATGCCTATTTTAAAGAAAAACAGAACATATCTCAACCAAAATTGAAGTTTTGAGATGCTTCAATTTAGGTGAGCAGGCTGTAGGCTTAAGCAAAGCATTAGGTCTGCCACCTACCAGAGTTCATATAATACTCCCCAGGATGCCACAGTTTGGAGGAACTAACAAGAAAACTGCAAGATCCCGAGGTAACAATAAAAAAAAAACAATTGCATGGCATTTTGATGCTTGCAAAAGAGTTTCTTCCAGTGATTGTGCATTTGTATTGAACAAGAGGGTTTTCATTTTGAAATTGGTTTGTAATGTGTTCAAATAAATGCATGTTTAATCTGCTGTAATTGGTTTTCATCACATTTTTGCTTACTAGCATGAATGATAATTTTGCACATATTGCATTTTGGATCACATTCTTAGATTGAAGCTGTAGCAGTGGCGCAATGAAATTTGCAGAATATAAAGCTTAAGCTTTTGAAATAGGTAAGGGAACATGTTAAATGTGAACTTTCTTTAAGCATCACCAAATGTTATGCACAAACTATTCTAAAACAGATTAATTTTAATGTTTTTGCACCGGATTGGCCATTCAGTCAGCTCATGAAAATCAAATATTCAAGCCTCTATCACATTTATTCATGTCACCATACCAATATGTATCGTGGAACTGTAAGTCACAAAACAGAAAAAAATTTATAGCCCTTAAACTATCAACCATCACTTAATATACACTATCGACCAAAAAGTAATTGGGCACCTGTCCACAATGTTTGCTCTGTGGTTGTCACCCTGTTAGAATATCGTAGGGCCACATCTTGCGGCTATAACAGCAGCCATCCTGTCTGGCATGCTCGAGTGTTTACAGGACGTCCACGGGGATTTCGTCGCCAATCCTCTTGCAACCATTCCATGAGTTGGGCAATGGAATTTGGCCACATCTGACGAGCCCTCACCCGGTGATCCAATTCATCCCAAAGATGTTTTATAGGGTTGAGGTCGGGGCTTTGGGTGGACCAGTCCAATCGCCAAACGTTGTCGGCATACCACCGCGTAGTAGTCCTTGAAACATGGCACCTGGCATTGTCATCCTGGAAGGAACATAGGTCCATTCTGTAAAAAATGCCACAATGTTGGGAGCATTTCACTATCCAGAATGTTACAATAAGCCTCTGCATTCATGCTACCACGGACAAACACCAGCGGTCCTACGCCAAAGGCCGCGAAACAACCCAACACTATCACTCCACCACCACTGAATTTCGTAGTTGGCACTACACACTCTGGCAGAAGCCATTCCCCAGGTAGACGCCACACCCATACACGTCCATCGGACCGGACTAATATAAACTTCGACTCTTCACTCCATAGAACTGATTTGCACTGCTCCAGTAGCCAGTCACGACGGTCTAAACACCACCTGAGTCGCCAAGCTTTATTGCTTGTCATAATATGGGGCTTACGTGCAGCTGCTCTTCCTAAATATCAAAGTCGGAGGGCCTCTGTAAGCAATGCTCCAATGGAAACTGATACTCCTGTTGCTGCATGAAACTCCTGTTGGATGGTTGCCACGAGTTATGCTCTATTTTTGACAATTTCATGTTTCAGGGTTCTGCAATTTCTGTCGGTCAATATTGGAGGTCGCCCAAAATATGCAGCATTGGCACAATGCCCATCAACCTTCCACTTATGCAGGACGAATGCAACCATTGAGTTGGGCCTGTTTACTTTCTGTGCAATCACCTGGCTAGACAGCTCACTGAGATGGCAGCCCAATCACACCCTTATCGAAGTCTGATAGCGCTGTACCTCATGTCATCTCCTTGTCAACTGATTCTACACCGGCCTGCAGCATATGGCGGCCACACCAGTCAACTGATTCTACACCGGCCTGCAGCGTATGGCGGCCACACCAGTCAACTGACGTACTAAATTACTTTTTTTTTGGTCAATAGTGTACATAGGGGTGTTTTGGCTAGGTCTTGAGGCACTCTACCTCATTGCTTCATCTTGACACCACTTCCGGGGACAGCCTGTGTAAAATATACTTTAAATATGTACAAATATTACATGCAAATTAAATACAGGTAGAAATTCAACTGTACCCCCTTCTCTATGGCTAACTCAGAGTATTGAGAAAGGGAGGGGGATGGAGGTAAAGTGTATGTGAATTACCCAAGTTTTGTTCACTGACAGTGTCTGCCTAAACTTTACAATGCAAAAATTAATATGTTATGGCAATTAATGGTAACTGATAATTTTTTATTCCTATTTGTCCATTGCTTATATTAATGCTTTAAAAAAAAAAACACTCCCAATATTCCTAGTATTACTGATAGGTGTACATACACAATACATGCACCAAATTAAAAGAAAATATATTTTAAATGCGTGAGCATAACAAAATCAAAGGTATGGGGGTAGGGGGTTAACCATTTCAAAAGACTTCAACTTTTTACAGACCTGAGACTTTTAGTGTAATGTGGCTGAATTTGAGTATTGTGTCCCAAAATTATGCATGTTAGTGTGAAATACTGAGTATGTGCTATTAGACACTACTAAATCAATAATCATTTTGAAATTATCAGACTTACATTTCTAAAAATAAAACTTTGTGGACACTTTTACATGCATTTCTCATGGTCATGTTTATTTCAAAAGTTTAGCAAACAAACCAACACTAAACTTCACCAAAATCGTGTACTTTTTCACACTGCGTAAAAAACACTAATTGTATTATGGATATAAATATTTAAAAGAAACTAATTTTGTACAGTTCCCCCGCCCCTCCCTGGTTCGTCAACCTTCCTGCACCATACTTTCCAAAACTAAACAAATTTTCTCACTTCATGTGTTATGGGATTCTGCTTGACAGCAGAGCTGTGCAATTCACTCTTGTTTTCAATAAGAAACCTCCATTGCACACAATACAACAATGTGATGCAAGCTCAGATAGTGACTCGATACTTGGACTGAGCCTGCAGACCATGCGACACCTGCAGTGGAACAGTGGGGCAGATCTTGATGGGCAAGTTCCACACCATGGTCTCTATGTTGAGTGCAGCAGGGCCTTGCCACACGTTTCCATTAGCATCTGCCTCAGGCACAGGTAATGCTTCGTTACCTCCACTTGTCACAAACTCAAAGTGCAGCCTCCATTTTAGCATCACTGCAAATGGGTTACAAAACACAGAGTACCTAAACTAAATTCACAGCATAGTTATACAGAATCTTGTTATAAGATTGTAACTATTAAGTGGCAGATATAACCAAAAGGAACATTAACATTATCTTAAGGGAAACAGCCCTGAAATTAAATTTCTATCAGATAGTTACCTTAAATTACACAAACTCTTATGGCATACATCATTGTTGACATTGCTTTACATACTCCAAATAAAAACTAAATAAAGTCTGTTGTTATTGAAAATTCCCTTTCTTCTAGGGGGTTGGAAGCTCTGATGTCACACATGGTTGCCTGGATCCTTATCTGCTCTGCGCGGAGGCGATGTATCTTGAACCTCGCGTGCTCATTTAAGCCATGAAGCTCCACTGGAATGCAACCGTCCTGAAGAGAGCAGGCGAACTGGTAGACAGTAATATCTTTGGGGGGGGGGGGGGGGGGGGTGTTGATGGAATGACTTCTGAGCGGGATGCGGTGAACAGTAAAAGTTGAGATCACATGTCTGCAATATCAGCAGAGGCTTGCCAAAGTACCACGTAGGCATGTGTCCCACCTCCATTACTATTTTCAAATTAGGTGACTTGCCCATCAGGTGAATGCTGCTCAAGATGGGGCGAAGCCATTTGGTAGAACGTGCTTGCTAGAAGCACAGAAAAGTGTCATGTGTCAGTAGAAGGCTGTTTGTTGCCTTCCATCTATAAGGTTTAGTGCCATGTGTTTATTAATAAATGAGGGAAGGAAAATAATAACCGAGGTATAATTCAAATAACAGTAAACACTCGCAAAATTGCCAGTTTGCTGTTTGCGCTGGTCACCGACCTGTACAGTGCTGGTCTAGTAGGCTGCGGGCTTGGTACAAAGTTCACCTCTGGCAATACTATTGTGTAGGGTGCATGCTTAGGGTGTGGGACGGAGTTCAAGCTGGCGTGACTGCGAGTCTGGACTATGGGTGATTTCGTTAGCGTTGTTCCCTCGGCCCTGGTTGCACTTGACTGGAGCGTGGGGTGTGCGTGAGGTGCTAGGTACAGTAGGAGTGCAAGTGGACCCCTCACTGAACAGGATCTCCTGCACCACTGATGGTATCCTTCAACTACACGGGTGGGTGGCTTGAACAATGTTGTAGGAGTGATGGCTGGTACTGGTATTGTGAGTCGTCGCAGCAAAGCAGCTTGTTCACATGGACTCGGTAGCCCGAACCCACTGGGAAGAATACTACGCCCTTGTGGATCCTTAGAGAGATTCTTCGCCTTCTTAACCTTCTTCTGAACACCACCCCTACAGGTGTAAGGCATCTGGCTCTAAACTAAGATCGGGCCTGCAGGAGTTAGGCAGTCGACGTGTTAGAGTGCATGTGTAGGTGCCAATTGCTACCACCTACACCGCACCTTAATCTTGACTTCCCCACCAGAGGCATGGGAGTCTTGAGCTGCAAAGCACTGGTTGCAGGAACTGCATGGTGTTGTCCCAATGAGGTTGGTCTCCCCTGCACCAGAGTGTAAACCCCACTCGACACCGCAAAGTGTGTAATGAGAGTTCATCCCAGCCGGCAAACTGATCCCACTAGGAGCATACCTAGTGTCAAGGATGTATCGTTCCTCCCACCTGGGTGAAAGTAACGGGTGGCCTTCCAATATTGGTGAGTCGAGTGCCGCAGGGTTGCTGGTCTCCTCAAGCCCAAAGAAATTTCCCTCTGCACCACTAAGTGTGCGATGAGGTGGGGCATTTCAAGCTGGCAAGCCACTTTCCAGGAGACAGTATGCTAGTGTTGTGGCTCTGCCGTTCACTGTATGGGGCAGAGAATGGGTGGCCTTCCAAGGATGTTTTGGGCTGTTGTAGGAATTCAGAGTGATACTCGAGGAGTTAGGCTTGGCAGAAGGTAAACACCCTAGTATAAAATAAGGGTAGGCAGTTACTGGTGCATGTGAAAACAGTTAACTCCTCTAGGCAAGCTCTACTCTCTGGCTGTCGGTAAGGAACCGAACGTGTGTGTGCTGAGTTAGCAATGTCATTGGTTCTTCCTTAGTCGAAGGCTGGAGAGGGTTTTCGGCCCTATGAGGTAGCGATGAAGTAAACTGGAGAGGTGCAGGCCTCAGCACTGATTGCTTGTGCGATGAAAGCCCAGGAGAGGATGATCCAGAGGCTGAAGCGCATATCCTTATATACTCCTCAGCCATCCCTTCCTTCACTGGCATATGGCATCTGAAGAGGGGTTTGCAGGTGCAAGCCCAGCATCTAGATCCTCGATGCGAGTGGTGTAGTGAAGAGTTGTTGGATCTAGGCATCATACTTGTGGCGGCATCTCGCTGCACACTGCTATACTAGCCCCGGACTTCTTGCATGGTCCCAGTGGTTCATCGGGCGAAAATAAATTCCATTATTAGGACATCTGTCCCCCGGCCCAGTAGATAAAACGATCTTGTAGGCGGTGACTGTGACTCAACTCCGTTGACAACTGCTAGTGGTATAGTTGCACTGATGATTAGTAGTATTTTATAAGTATAAAAGACGTTTTATGTAAGCAGTAATTTTTTTTTTTTTTGTTTGGTTAACATTACGTATTATCGTTTGTTTATATTTTCATCAAATTTTTCCACTAGATAATTTTGATGGTCGATTTCATTTCATGCAATTACTAGCAGTTTCACACTTGCTGACGGCAATGTAGCAGTGGTCAGAGTGTGAAGACTCATCCTGACAAAAGGTCAATAATAGAAGAGAACATGCTCAGGGTAGCATACCATTGCCCATCTACAACAGGAAGGGCGGGGGGTATAACAACATGATATGTATGGGCTTAACATATATGTAAATATGGTAATTGGTGGTCAACATCCCCCCCCCCCCGTGCCGAGGCATTAGTGAGAGTGCTTTGCGTACACGGCCTATGCCAGGAAGCAGAAGCAAGCCAGACGTAATTGACCCTGGTCAACTGTCCGTGGCAGGACTGAGTCACGTGTATGTGCCAGACATAGATAACCGACCAGCTGAAATTACATCTGATTGGCAAGTGAGAGTTCTCCCATGATCAGCCTATATAAGCAGGGCAACATGCCATGATCGAGGACTACTCCTCAATTTGGATCCATAGGACAGTCTTCCAGAGACAGTAGTGTTCCTCAGTTCACTGGAAAAACAAAGTAATTACTCAAGGTTTATTGGAGTATTTCTTCCTCCTTGGTGTGCTGAAGCTCCGCAGTCTGGTTGGAAGTGAAAAGGTAAGTGTGCAAGCACTCAAAATGTATAAATAGGGTAGTATACATTCCTAGGTTTTGGGACGAGGGAAATTATGCAGTGGGGGCAAGAAACATCTTATTTTATAAACAGACTTGTTCACCACATCCACAGTAATTATCTTACTAGCCCAAGGACCCTCACCTTGTGCCAGAATGCTACCGGCCGCTAAAATGAGGAGGCAGCTGACTGGAGGCACATCTACACGATGGAGCAGAGGTAATGCGCAAAGGTGAGATGGCTGCTAGTACAACAGCGAGCACAAACCATGTTCCACCCAACTAGTGGCATTGGAAGTAAGGGGCCGGGGGGGGGGCGCTCTGAACCCCCCTCCCCCCGAATTCAAGCAGGGGGGGGGGGGGGGACTAAGCCCATCCCACTATCAAATCAAACTATACGTCTTCATCTGAAATGAAAACAACATATTTCAGGAAGTTAATACGATGCAACTCTAAAGTATCTGCACATACTTCTCGTCTTTCATATTTTCTAGTTCCTACCCCAATGGGGCAGTACCTGATGACTAAAGCAAAAACCTACTGAATTGGTGCAGTACAGCACGACATAGCAACAGTGGTTTTCTTCCTGATGTATACGTTAGTGTCTGGCAAATGGCTGGACCTGTCTCCGCGCAGTTGCTGAAACTTGACCCACGAGCTAATAATAGACCAAGCAGGAAAAGAAGTTTGTTTTGTTATGGAGTGTGATAGGTGATACACATTCAAAGAATGTAGCGGTGGGTGGCATGGAACTAACGTATTTATTATTTGTGTGCTGTATGTGATTGGCATTGGTATGAAATTGATCAGCAAGCGAGGAGGTGTATCGGCAACACTTCTGGTCCTAACTATTCAAAAGTCAGGAAAATTACACGTTTCTTTGAAAAGGCGAATCATTTTAATGGACACCAGCCGAAGTCTGAGAAGCAGAGTAAGTCAACACCATATTTTTTATATTTCTGTAATAATATAGAGATTTCTGTGTTTTTTGGCCTAATAGGCTGGGCTGTATATTATGCTGTATTATAACGGTTGTTTATTCTTTACAATTTACAGAAGAATCTGGAATGGTCAGCAATGCTCATCTGGATTCAGCAACGACGACACAGGCTGTCTCATCTATCAGTTGCAGACATTCAAATGATACAACAGGAAAAGTCAGGTGAGTACATAAACTTACAACACAATTGGAAAAAAGAAAAAGATATAACATTTCACCAAAATAAAATTAAAGCAGATTTAAAAATGTATGAGTTTAAAAATAAAGTGATCTACCTACTCTCACAATTTCTAGTAGTGTGCTTAACTGCTTCAAATATTTTAAGAGAATTTCAAAATGTGAGTGATGTGTAAAATCTAAAGCGATTATTGCAAAACTTGGCAAACGAACATCAATTGAGGAGAAATTCATTGAATTTTATTTGTTCCTGCTTATACTTTCACAAATATTTCTTGTATTGGGCTATAAAAGTAATAAACCAACTTCTTCACTGTTCCACGTAGAAACATTAGTCCAGTCACATTAGGTTTTTTAGCGGAGAAAAAATCCATAACAAGCTGAATTTAGCAGATACCTTTATTAGACCTTATTTCAATCTTTTCCAACATACTGAAAGTACTAACCAATTTGATTGGAGCTTCGCGCTTCAGCCATCATATCGGAAAAATGATGACAAAAACAGTTTCTAGGTTTTTCTCACGGTTCATTTTTTCGCAAAATATGTTTGGATAAAGAATTACCTACATAATATTTCCTACAAAAATGGTTACGAGTATGACCATTTTTGCTGTATGAGAGACAGTTCATGAGATACATGCTCTGGATGGATGCCATGTAAATGTGATTTTTTTCCTCCTTTTCTTATTTAAGTATATAATCACTAAGGAAAGTTAGGAAAATGGGCATCAGTGCAGAGTCTACATCTCACGAACTATCCGTCACACTGCAGAAATGACTATAACCATTTTTGTACGAAATATTACACAGATGATTTTTTCCTTAATATATTTCGAGAAAAAAATTGAATCATAAGTGATTATCTTATTATGAATTTTTTCCACTATAACACGAAAATTGATGTTAAGTGACTGGATTGCATACGGTTAATGCACAATTTTTTACATATTGAATCTTGATCCCAACCAACATTTTAAATTTCATTTGTTTACAGATGACTACACCTCTCTCTACATCAAAGTCGAAAAGCAGACAGGGATGCTAAATTCTGAACACCGCCCACTCTCTCATCCTATTGACCAGCATGTTCCTCCACTATTATTTACATTTCCCAGGAATAATCAAGGGCGTTGTGGGTCATCAAGTTCCGATGGCTTCACTACATTCAAGATAAAGATCACATTCTCTGCTTCACATGTCTGCAGGCATGAAGCTTGGGGAAAGCAGCTACAAACCAAGGTAACGAGAGCGTATTCATTGAACCAGGATTTTCCACTTGGAAAAAGGCTATTGAGAAGTTCACCACACATGAAAGCAGTCGGTATCACTACGAATCAGTGGAATATGTTTGTTAGATTATGAAACGGCAATCCGTAGCATTCTCCTGGATAACGGCCTACTAAACAAGCAAAAGGCTGCACAACTTGCTTTTCAGAAAGTTATTAGTTCTATTCATTACCTTGCTCAATCTGGCCAGGCATTGCGTGGTTCGGAAAATAGTGGTGGTAATCTTCAGTAGCTTTTGCAGGAACGAGCTGAATACTGTGTAGAACTTGCAGACTGGCTGAAGCGAAGAGACAATTGGGTCAGTATTCAAAATGAAATAATTGATATAATGGCCCAAAAAAGTGCAGCGTAGTCTTGTACAAGACATTCAGGGTAGTCTGTATTTTGCTGTTATGGGCGACACCACAAAGGACGTCGCAGGCGATGAACAATTTTCGATTGGTTTTCGCTTCATAAACAAGGACACACTTGAAACACAAGAATTGTTAATGGGATTTTACAATACACTGGATGAGAGAGCAGAAACCTTCCACAAGACTATAACATATGTTATGATTTGTCTTAATGTAAGCAAAGAAGCTCTAAGGGGGTCATTGTTTCAATGGCACGCGTGTAATGACTGGCCATTTAAATGGCATGCAGAAACTCATCGCAGATGAGCAACTGAAGTCTTTATTGCTACACTGCTCTCACTAAACCTTGTGCTTCAAGAAGTTGCAAAGAGATGCAGCATAATTTAGGTGCTCCGGCACTTGTTACAGAAGTTTGAAACACAATTCTTGAATCTTCTAAGAGGAAGAATATTTATACGGGTGTGGTTGTCAGGCCTTATTCGCAAAGCAAATGCCTTCCAGTCCCAGCCAAACGCCTCCTGTCTCTATGTCCGACATGCTGGTGTGTGTGCGCGCGCGCTAAAGCTCTCCGTAGATTTTCCGAAAATTATGCACGTGTGATGGGAACTCTGATTTTGATTTTAGCAGACAAATCTTGCAAAATCTCGACAAACGAAAATCAACTCTGAAGGGCTACCTGAGAAAAATTAGACAATTCCAAACTCTGTTGGCAATTAATATAGCTCTATCTGTGTGTGAACCTGCTGAGCAGCTTGCCAACTCCCTGCAAAGTCAAGGATATACAGCAAGTGGTGCTAAGCAAGCAGCACACACTCTTTGGGACCCATATAATGAAATGGGTGAGGCTAACTTTGAACACATTTGGAAAGAAACTGAAAAACAAGACGTGAAGAGATCCTTGAGCTACAAATGCCTCGCATCCCGCGATTCAGAACCTCTGCCAAATTCAGGCATTTTGGAAGAAATGGAAGACCAAGCACCAGACGTTCAAGTCGACAAGAAAACTCGTCCTCGCCAGAAGTTCATTTCCATTTCCATTTCCATTTCCACTGTCTAAAGAATGAGCTGCAGTGCCACTTCAACCAGCCAGGTATGGAACACCTTGTCAAGCTAGAAGCCATTCTGCTGAGACAACCAGGGGATGATTTGTCTACAGATCAACTGGAAAACTTTCTAGGCGTGCATAAGGATGACTGACGTAGACATGTTAGCTGCACAGCTAAAAGTTCTTTCAAGCGTCATCTGTCCACCTATGAAAAACGTAAAGGAACGTCTCGTAATTCTCCTCTTGACAGAGTCAGCCACATCTGTGTCTTGTGAAAGGTCATTCAGCGCTCTTAAGCGTATCAAGTCTTACCTCAAGTCAACGATGTCGCAGAAGAAATTTTCACAGCTTATTCTTCTTCATGTACATGTAGAAGACACATGGAAGATATCAACTAAGGAAGTCAGACGAATTTGTTTCCAAGAATATAAGAAAAAAGAAAACTTTTGGCTGTCAGAACAGTTCCTAATTATATTTTTTAACCCTGAAATGTTTTAAAAACTTTCATATATTAACTGAATATATATTTTTTAACTTTTTAATTTCATTTTCAACCAACAAATGAGAAAGACAAAGATATTATAACCTTGAAATTTTCCTATTAAATTTTTTTTAGATAAATTGCTACTCTGTCTCTTTCTCTCTTCAATATTCGTATATATCAGTTTTGAATTTGCTTTTGCAGTGCGGCGCTTCTGCCATACCATGTTACTGACCATTAAAAAAAAATTGGTAGCACATTTTTTTTTTTTCAACACTGAAGTAAAGGCCCCCCCCCCCCCCCCAAATACTTCCAACACTCCTGCCCAGATTGTACCCTTTGGACAATTATTTCATAAGGGCAGGTTTTGCTTCTGATACTCTGGGGCAACCTCTACATATCTCTAGATAGAGACCTCGCTTATGGAACTGGAATGGCGGGATGCCTTAATTGAGATTGAGTGCTCATCTGGATCAGTGCCAGATGAGACAGACTATAATGGCCAACCTCCCACTCATTCTCTTGATCCTAGTCTGCACGCAACCAGCCAGGTGGAGGAATAGTATATAATAATATCTATGTAAGAGTTCTCCCTGCCTTTCAAGATAAAGAGTATTACCTATTTAGGCTCATCTTAGAGCACCAAAGCTATAAAGGCAACACTAAATATTGGCAATTAAAACTAATATTTATGTCCACTATATATTCTAAAATAATACTTATTTATCAGTAGGATATTGTATTATATTTTTTATTTTTAAACAGAGCCATCTATCGGAAAAATAAAGAACTCAACGCATGATGCTTTATCTGATTCTACTACACACTCGACTTCACCTTATCCGAACGTGCTTCCACTTCAACAAGCCAGGGTTAGAAAAGTACTAGAGATTGGTCATGGGCCTACAGGATAAGCCCTTACAGCGAGGAGCGTTATTACAGACACATTCATCCAGCTTTGAATGTTCACTCTTCCACTTTAAATCAGATGTCACGTAAGCCTTCCTGAAGCAAAATTGTATTATCAGCCGGGCAGCCGAGACTGCCATCCAAGGTCACGTAGTTCTACGGCGTACTAAGGGATGGCACCACCAGTATCAAGGGCTGATGCTTGCCATGTCAGCAGAAAACCACCTGCAAACGATACTAGCAGATGACTCCCGCAGACAGCTCGAGGGGTGGCAATTGCCACCCCTCGCCGTAAGGATCCACAGACAAGGAGTCACCAGGTCCTCACGACCCACCAGACGCTCTTCAGCAGCTTCAACAAAGCCTTCCAGACCTTCTGTAGATTCTTCACCAACAGCTCCTGAAGACACTGTCAACCCTCTTGCCTTACCTGCTGGTAACGGCAATTGCGCCATCACTACCCCTCTGGTAGTAGTTGTCGATGGTCCCTTCAGAATACACCATCTCTCGCCTTACCTAATGGTAATGGCAATCACTCACCACTACCACCTGATCGCCAACTGTCCCTTCTGGACAGCGGATATTAGGGTCAGTTTTTAATAGCTACCTAGCCAAATCGCCTTATTCAGTTCAGGACCAGGTCCCCTTCACCTGGATGCAGTTAGGTCAACTTCCATTCAACTCTGGAATAGGTAGAAGGTAGTATGGGCCACCGTGTATATTCTCTTTGAATATATAGGTTCTTCACACTTACTTTAGAGTACTTATTTCACTGAGCAACTGTGTTAGTCCTATGTAGACACCAAGTCTGCCAGAGTAAAGCAGACCAAAACTTTCTTACATCACATACCCATTAGGCGGCCATCTGTACTGTGCTCCTGGGTATAGTATGGTAGAGCCCCCACCTCTAGCAAAACCTCCTTAAGGCGGCTAGCCAGCCATACCAGCCTATACTCTGTCCACTGCGCTGAACTGTGCCGAAAAAAGGAACACTGGGTACGACTCTTACCTATTTGGCATTGGCCTTAGCTCAACATGTACCTTGGGTATGTCACCTGCTTCACTTTGTCGAGGCCGGTATTACATTAATTTATGCCATATACTCAGAGGGTTATTCGGTGGAAAGTGAGAACCGTACCTACCGTCTCCAAGGCTAAGCAGAGTTGCAATCCCACTCTAACTGCACTTCACAGCAAAACCCAACGGGAACGAGCCCTTGCTGCTCGCAAGCTAAAGAGGTCTCACCTCCCAGCTCCTCCACACTTATTTCCAGCACTTATCAAGCCCACACTAGGCACATACTAAGTGTAGAACCCCTGGGCCAAACTATTGCACATTACGGACACGGTATGTTAGGACTAGATTGGCTGTGGCATAATATAACGATTTCAGACACTCCCCCTATAGAGGTAGCCACGGAGATCCCACCTGATACCACTCAAACTCAGTCCTCTGCGAACACTTCACAGTGGACTTGCATGAAGGTACATACCCCTTCAAGCAAGATAGTCCATTTGCATTTACCACCCCAAGGACGTAAGAATCCTAAGGCAGCTCTGAATTATCCCAACTTTGTACCCGCTCGTATCCAGATTTGTCCTACGCTCTACAGAGGCCGGATAGATAGCAAATCAGACAATTCCATTTAGGCCCCACTTCCACGTTACCCGTGAAGCTGGTTTCACGGACTTTGACAGCCCTAACGGTAAGGAAAACCAAAGCCTCATATCACAAGTCCTTCCAAATTCAACATACTTAAGGGATTTTCTCTCCTATCCCATCACCATAGTTACACCCAACAGAACTAAGACATGACTATCCTATAATGTGGGAAGTACCTAGACCCAACTGGATTATATTGTATTTTATTTGTGTTTTAGTATTTCCTTGAGGTTAACAACCCATATTCACACCAGATAGGAGAAGTAGGGTAAGGTTCCCAGGTTTTAGAATCCAGGGAGAAAACAAACGTCAGCACAGCTGGATCAGCAGCCACCGTCAAGACAGGTAAACCTGTGGCAGTGTGCTGTCCCATCCGCCGGGCCTTGACAGTAATACCAGACTTTGTGCCGAGTAAACAGGCCCAACGCCCTACTCTCTACACAGGCAGTGTGCTGGTCCAAAAGTACTAAGGCACTGACCACACTAATACCATGTAACTGACTGCAGCAACTGCCTCACAGCCAAAGACTGTCATGCATCAAACTAATGCCACGCTGCTGCTCGTAAATTACCATTTTTCATGTTATTAAATATTAATAGTCATATAAAGATGAGGCCATAACCATCTTGTTAAATAATTGGTATTTTAAGTACATAAAAAACTTTTTACTAACTTGAAAAAATGTATTCATCAATAAAAGAAAAAATTAGCAAATAATATATAAATTTAACTAAATAATTTAAAAATAACTTAACAGTTTTGATAAAATAAAATTTAAGTTTTTAAATGCATGTAGTTAATTTTCAGTTTTAATTATATTACTTATCTTATGGTTTTATAATATTTTTTTATTGAATAATGAATTTTTTAACAGTTTTATTTAACTGATATTAATTTTTAAATCTAATGTACATGAGTACTTCATGCTACATGACTACTGAATGAATTTTATGATGTCAAGTAGTGAAATACCTTATATTCTATGTACACCTACTGTCCGCGCGCCACCTCTGAAACCCTAGCATGAATGTGACCTTGGAGCAATAAGCCGGCCACACTATACGACTGTACTATCGTACAAAGAAACCATTCACTCACCTCTAGGCAGCGGGGTCGCTAATGGTCAACCTGGATTTTCGGGTTCACTGCTTGAACTGCACACGCATGATGCACTGGAGGAATCACTGTCAAGACGTACAACGATACTGTCAATTACATTCGACACAACACCATCCTTTTCCCAGTATTCAGTCTCAAGCTTCTGTACGTGACCACAGTACCCTTCCCAGTCGGTCTTGGTTACACTGTCTATTGCTTTAATAATAATCTCCCGAAGCTTCTGAAGAGATAAATCTCCGGTTACATTTCCTTCGTGTACTACCTGCTTCACCTTCGCCCAAGCGAGCTCAATAGCGGTCAGGTCGCACATGTATGGGGGAAGCTGGACCACGGTATGTCCCAAAGATGTCAGATGCGTGTCAAATTTGTACACTTTCACTTTAGGTTTCGCGTGTTCCCCCAATTTGTAACGTTCCTCTTTCTGAATCGACATGTGACAAGTTATGCCTGTTCGTGAACCATGTTAACATATCTTCTTTCACAGAGTACTTTGTGCGCAATGATACGGTGCATTATCTAACACTACTACAGATGACTGTGAGAGGTTAGAAGCAAGCTTCTCAGTAACCCACTTTATGAAATTAACACTGTTAATTTGGCCACGATAGTTGCCACTGACAGGGCTGGCTTTATAGACAAGGAGAGCATTTACTATAAATTCATTAATACCCCCAGCTTATATGCCAAACACATCTTCATGTTGCCAACATTTATCAAATGTTAAATTACCGTCTATCCATGTCTCGTCTATGTAGATAATTTGTTTCCCACCTTGTCTGTGCTGTTTCATTGCAACTACATAGTCGTGATGCCAAGATATGATGTGAGGTCTCTCAATTAGTATCTTCCTGTGGCTTTCCGATTTGTTGTTGTTTTACCACCTTGCACAACAAAGTATGCAACCACGGAAAGTCTATTTTCTCCTTTACCATGGGCAGTAATTTTGTAATGGCACGTGTTTCCTGAATATTAAAATCCTGAATTGTCCGCCGAATTACACATAGATCAAAGTCATCAATATTCACAATCTAGTTTTCCGTAGATTACCCGGTGTGTGCAAGCTACCACCCTCCCCACAGTTATCCAGTTCTTTCTGTTCCTTCTTTATCTTTTTAATTAACGTCTGCGACACTCCAGCGTAGTCTGCAGCTTTTGCTGTCACCTGGTTTACTGTGAAAACATTACGTTTTTGTTTCACCTCTTCATCACACTTTGCAATTATATTACTTGTGATTCTCTGGCCCTCAGAATGCACAACGGTGATTTTCTTCTGGACTCGCAGCGGCAATGTTCACAACATTTCTGAGCTAAATGTGTTACTCTGGATAGCACATGCGTAACCACGTTTCCCACTCCCCGCTGTGACTCACTGTTTTACCTTCCCCTTTCCTCATACCCCGCGGTTTCAGAGGTGGCACGCGGAGAGTATGCCCCTTCCAAAAATAAACTACCAAAAGACTAACACTGTGCATGCATTTTAGCAAATTGCATTCCATGGTGTTACGTAATATCTTTAATGCTCCAAATTTGCACCTGTAAAAATGTTATCCTAATACATACTTGGTTAAATACATGTAGCAGAACCAGTAAAGAAATGACTACACATACTTACCAAGGTCAGTGCTGAAAGCAGGTGTAATGTGCAGGGGGATGGGTAAGATGAGCTGAGTGTGTTTCAAGCTGTAGCACACCTCATGGAACCTATTGTAGGACACTACTGCAGGAGCTTGCTTGGCCCAACGCTTGCACCCTGGTGCTATCTCCTCCTCACTCTGCAAAATCACCAGTACCTGGCCAACATCAAGCATACACTGTCCCTGTACTACATTGACACGTCTTCTTTCCACTACTGTGTTATATTATGATTCATTTAAAAAACATTTAAAAGCACTGTATTTCTGACATACTCCGAAAAGTGAATGTTACTGTTGGCCAATATAATTAAGTTAATTTCTGATTGCAAAAGGAGGTAAACTGGCTGGCCGGCCAACCTTCAGACAGACCAACCGACTCATTGACAGACTGACCACCAACTGACTATACACACAGCCCATACTAATCAACCTATTGTCCATTTCATATAAGTGGGGTAAATTTTGACAGTTCTAGAAAAGTAGCATGGCCACAATGTATCCTTCCAGCACAGATGTTTGTCACTGAAGAAAAAGGCGTTTGTAAACAAATGTTCGAGTCCAATGCACACTTGCATTTTCCTCTTTCCTCATGGTTCTTGACAGGACAGTCACTGAAAGACTGGCATTAGCTAACTTGCATCCAGTAATTAAAGTGGAGCACTAATTAGTAGTCAGTGATACCGACAAATGTCACATCTACCTGCAAGTAGTTCAGCTATCTGCCGCTAGGTGACAGCAGCATTGAAGCAACTATGATGCCAGTTTGTTTGCAGGTGTTGTAAGCTCTGGACGTGAAAATAAGCATGTGAGGGAGGGGACGGGGGTGAGCTTCTCTACCTGCTCTTTCCTAATTCCCTCAGGGTCCATTAGCGAGTGTGATCAAATGACAGATAACAGGGCAGCATCGCAAGACTTCAGAACGACGCAGACTCTTCCACGTGTTCGTTGCCGATTCTAAAAGAACAATAAATACTCTTTTTCAATATTGAAAATTTATTACAATTTCAAATGAGTTAGGGGGTAGAGGGAAAGGCACACGGATAAGGCATGTATTCCCAGGGCCTATTTAACTCATCTTATAAAAATGTTTAGTTTTAAACAAGAAGATAGGCAGTCTAATCTGCTGTGACAAACTGAAAGTGTCATTCCATTCGTTAATAAAGAAAAGGGATAAAGTATTACTGCTGTATTGATTTAATTGAACTTTTCAACTACATACTGAAAATTAGTTAAGTTATTTAGCATATAATGGTTGATAAATAAAGTAATTCCTGGTATTTTTTTTTTTACAGATTCTAAATCATACAGTTACATAGACAGTTCTTCTGTAGCTGCCATCACTGACAGTTCGGGATTTTTGAACCTCTGTGTTGGGGTTGCGACGTCACTGTGTTTGTGCCATTTGATGATTTTGTGAGTTTAATGAACTTTCGAATAATGGCATTCAAGTTTTCGAGGATTTTGCTACAGTGTTTAACCACATTTTTCATTGTTTTAGACGTTTGTTGTATTCGAAATTTGAATTTTTGCTTGCTGTACAGGTTAAGCCCAAGACAACGTGCCGTTGCACAATTTAGGTGAAGAAGAAGTTATCCACAGTACTAAGGAGGACATTATAAATTGGTGGACTATGATACACTAACATAACTAGTCCAGAATATTTCTTAATCATCAAGGCAACATATAAGCAAATATTATTTAATAATCAGTTTTATTATTTACACACACACTATTGTATTCCAAATTAATATTCGTTCATAATTTCAGAGACTTTCTAACCACTGTTATGAATGGAATTAAGTATTTAAGCATGACCAGATTTGACTTGGTGGCATTTGAACTGTACAGTTTGTAATATCTTTTTTTATTTTAATGGCTTTAAAGTAATGTCTAAATTCACATTAATTATAGATGAATTGTAATTAACTGCGATTACTTGAAGACTGGTAATAAATTCTATGATTTGAAGATATTTGTAAAGAAAATGTTAGTAACGACAGCGTGCATAAATACAAATAAAAATATTTCTAATGTCAATACTTTTGTGACGCACAGAACTAGGTATGTGAAAACAGTAGAACAAAACAAAGGTTTGCCCTTCCCTCCAAAAGGCGTAACGGCTGTTTCCGCCCTCCGTCATCCCTATTCTGTCTCTACAAGTGATATGCTATATCAAACTGGCTGGAGGAAAGGAACTCTTTAACTTTTTAACTGTGCATCTTCGCTTTGTTCTTCGGTACAAGAACGACCCAAGGTAGCATTGTGAGTAGGTATTAGAGTAACGAGTACTTCAAAGAATCGATACTTGTTACTTTGGATCCAGCACAGTAACAAATTGTTACTATTTGCCCACCTCTAATTACTTCTCGTAGTGACATGCAATGCGAGGATTGCAAGTTTCTCTGTAGGAAGTTAATAAGTTTTGAGAGTCAAAATTAGATTTTTACATAATACTTAGTTTTATAAATTATCATTTAAGAGTCAGGCCCGACCCGAACCCCCAGGGGATCCAGGCCCCTGAACATTGCACCTCCTTGCCACCATTCCTACAACAATCACCATCTGGAGTAATCATCACCGTCGACTATCAACAGGGATCTTCACATGGGTGAACAGCCCACCACCCACTCTTCCATGCTCTACAGCTCACTGGCACCCAAACAATTGGTATTCTGCAACAATACCCCACCAGCCCCATTTTCTCCTGAAGCAACTCCCGTCAATACATTCAGATAACACATTTGCACAATTTCATATACCACGCTAAAATGTGGTGATGGGTAGAAGTCTGAGGTTCCCATGCCAATTGAGCTTGAGCTGGCTGTCAGTGGCCCTGACCATACTCTACCTAATTTAAAAAAAATAAATTTCTAGCATCACAGATAAAAGCAAACTAAATGATGTTTTTTTTTCTCCAAAAGGTGTGATTTGTGGTTTAAAATATTTTTAAAACAATTCAAGATTTGATTCAATTTACAAAAAAGTGTGATTCACATAACCCTACATGCAAAATCTTATTAACTAGTTATGAAAATTTCTCTTAAGCATTTGTACCTCCTAAAATTAGTTTTTCAACAGTATTTTTTAAAACAATAATATAAATAAATAAAATAAATAAATACCTGCACACAAGAGACAGTTGCATCACTGAAGTCAAAAGTTCCAACAATATCCTCACCAAGCTTATAGGCCTGCTTGAATAAACAGAACCTTGCAACTTTTCCCCCAGAGTTGGTAACATTGTAAAAGTTTGGACTTCTCTTTGCAGTCATATTCTGTAACACATTTAGCATAATTTATTTTAAAAAAAAAATATCAACATAGTTATTTTGAGTACAAATATGAAGTTATAATGGTTCATACTGCAAAACTTTAAATACTCAAAGAACACAAAAAAATTGTAATATTTCTGTTGAAATATTATTAAAACTCTCCTAAATTCACATCCTTTAAAAGTAGGCTAATTCTTTCCAACAATATCAAATATGAGAATGCAAAACATTAAAGCCTGTATTTCACAACATTTTATAGGGGTTTTGGTACAGCTTAAGTCATGTCCAGTATGTCCCTTATCAGTATTCCAGAATGTTATAATGCCAGATAGGTCCTTAGGTAAACCATGGCAGATGCCTTAATTAATATTGAGAATCCTAATGTTCCATGGAAGGTCACAGGGAAACCCAATCACTTTTTCTCGAATAGTTCGAGGACTACTGTGACTATTTTAATCTTGGTGAACAGGACATTATGAAATGTCTAGGCACCTCATGCAAAGCCACTGCATACTACTGGTGGGAAATGAACAAACCCAAGTTCAATAGTTATGCAGAGTTCAAGCAAGCATTCACTGCGCACTTCTGGAGTACGCAAACCCAGATCAATCTCCGAACACAACTTAAATCTGAGAGGTACGAACCCAAGAGGGGGCATTCAATCGAAGAACACATCTGCATGATGTATGAGAGGACTCAAAACTTGAAACCGCCAATGTCTGATGGCAAGTTCATTAGTCTAATTCTGGGACAGTTGCCCATGAATTACCAAAGGCAATGGGCAACCTCCACAATCACTTCTATTAATAAATTCAGGGATCAACTCATTAATTTTAACAATATTGAGAAGCAAATAAAAACTCTCAATAGGGGAACAAAAAAAACACACACACACCTAAGAACACTCAACTGCACCAGAATTGGCAAGGTCAGCCAAATCAATATAATGGTCAAGCTGAGGGCCGCAATGCCCAATTGAATTGCCTAAGTGCTAGGAACAGCAATAGAAATAGCAATAATGGTGGCAGAAATATCTGAGGTGGGTACTGAGGAAGAGGAGACCATATCAGTGTTTTCTCACTTTGAGGCCGGCCACTGGCCAGCAGCACACTGCCCATGACGGCGATAGCCGCTGAGTGCAAGTGCAGCACTAACATGTGATTAATTACTGCCACAGGCCAGACTTCCCACTTAAAATTTGCTACTTTATTTTTTTGACATCACGTGTAATATGTTTGTAGAGTACCATGTTTGTTTAGAAAGTGTTGTACGTATTTGAGGGTCATTGTGTTCTTTGCCGCTGGACATTGGAAATGTGCGCAGCACTAAGAATGGTAATCACATCTCAGGCACAGAGGCCGTATAAAAGCATTATAAAATATTATCAGTCAATTACAATTTGAATTTTGTATTTATAAATTCGTCTTTATTTTAATATGTGCCATTTGAATTTGCTATTGCTATTTTTATGAAGCGTGCTCTAACTTCCGCTTGTGTAGACCCCGTAGGCCGCCATGGTAGGTTTGCGGTGCCCGTACCTTTGGGCCGTCATTCCTGAGAAGCTAGCTAGGTAAGACGCTGTCCGTACGCACCTCAAACTTTTTGCAGTGACTTAGATTTCAATAGCTGACTTTAGCATACAGATTAACCCTTGCTTTTGTACATTGCCAGAATTGTCCCCAGCATAATGCTACCCACTTTAATAATTATTTGTAGCCCTTGTTGGCTTTTTAACAAGTAAGTGACAAGAGGAGTTGTGTTGTAACAGCGAGGCCATGAGGCCGTGCAAAACTGGTATCTGATTTCATCTGCCCACGGAGCAAGGTTTTGAGCACATAACCTGTGTTATTTTAATTTAATAGATTATGGGCAATATTTCTATGTACGTATTTTGCGGATTTTGTATAGTTATCATCTGCGGTTTCAACTTGGTTTTTGACCACGAGGTCGGCCACAATAACTCCTGTATCAATACCATCACCGCATTCTAAGGGTTTATTGTATTGTATTCTTGTGCGCATTCATCATTATCAGTGTTTCATGTAAGTTTTATTAAGGTTCCGTGTAATTTCTGTAATTTTATCGTGTTTGTTTTGAGTCGGGTAACAGCCAACGGCGCTAGGCCCATGACGGCGCTCATGTGTCATGTATTCCACGCGTGCGCAAAGAGGCTGATAATTTTGAACTTTCATATAAATGTTATTTTCAGTGTTAATTGTCTTTACAGTGTTTAATACGTCTTAAAATGTTTTAAAGTGTTTGCACTAATTTTAATTGTTTGGTTAAGAAAATTCAAAGTGTTCGCTGCACCGAGATTAAGAACCCTTAATATTCCAGCATGAATGCCATCACAAAGAGACGCTAGAATAATATTGAAATTCATAGGAAAATTACAGAAATGTAAAACAATATTAAATTTAATTTGTGCCATTTTATTTTCAATATAAAATATTTCACTCTGCGTGCATAGCACTTCCGCTTATGTGAACCCCGTAGCCGACCATACATTTTCCCCAGCATTATGATTCTGCTTTATTAATTCTTACGCCCTTGTGGCATTTTTAACTTAATCAAGAACAAGGAGGAGAAAGATGTTGGAGAGGTCACGCGACCCACGCATTTTGAATCAGGCGCCATCTGCCTATGTTTATGACATTTCATTGTAACTTCTGCATAATTGCTAAACACAATTTTAAGAGCTTTATTTTTATGTATGTATTTTAGGGTAATTTTCGTGTTTGAAAATTTTATGGCAACATCACGTATAACCACTTGGCTGACCGAAGTTGTCTTTGTATACTCCATCATGGTGTTTAAAAGCATATTTATGTAACATCATATGTGCAATCATTTATTTCAGGGTTCAATGCATTTTTCACGTCAATTGATGCTTTTTGTACTTGACTAGGCGGTCACAGTAATGTTTGATTTTACTGCCATCAGGCATGTTACAAGCCTCTAACCACTACAATTGTAAGAAGAAGAATTTTCTCAGCAAGAATAATCTTTTGTCTGAATTTAGTTTGCCGTTTCCATGCAGAAATATTGCAATTTCACCTGCACCACGTGGTCCTCTATGAACTTCATCCAACGGCATCTGCGCCACCTAATCTTGTTTTTACACATGTATATATTTATTGTGAATATTCATCTCGTGTCCCATCTTATTTCATGTATCATTCAAGGGTCTATGTAATTTTATAATTAGTGTACATGCACAATTATTCCCGTCCTAGCCGGCTCTGTGTATAGGCCGTCACCACACTACCCACGTGCTGGAAGTCGAGCCCCGGCAAGTTTGCGTTAGTGATGCAGAGTAATCACACGTGTTAATGTGTATTAAGGGTTTTCATTTGTAATTCATCGAGCCCAGTCTTCAGTCCACCCTAGTGGCTGTTGGCCCTCTGCCCTTGTAAAGGTTGTGCTTTCACGCACCTCTGTGAGATCATCCATTTAGGTGTGCGCTAGATTAATTACGGGCTGGGGAGCACCCAAGCGGAATTGGCTAGTCAGGACCAAGATAATCACTTCATTGGCACGTTAATGTGTATGAATAATATCAATAAAAACAAGTCTATAGTGAACTCGATTCTTGTATTCAGTAGTGACAGTGTCCTAGCCACATATGATTTATCTATTGTTTATTTCAGTGATGTTTATTAAAAGTTTAGTATTGCCAACGTGTTTGTAAGTGCGCACGGGTGAGACGGACACACAGAACCCACAACATACCTGAGAACCCTGAGTCTCAATAGTGCAGTGATTGGGAAGCACCGCTGGTGCCCAAATTACCAGTAAGTATTTGTGTCGTTCATCTCTTGTCTCACCCGACAATATCAGTTCTTTGACTACACTGTCATCCAGGGTACTTGTGTTTTTTCCGCCATCCAAGCAGCATTCAGGGTTCAAGTGTATTATTTGTGGCAGTGCAACATTGAAATCACTGCGCTATAATTTATTTCTCAATATTTGCTCCTCTAGGGAATTTTAAAGTGTATTTTGTGTTTTTCTCTATGTGGTCACCGCCGCGTTTATCCGGAACGATCCACGCCACCCTCAAGTTCTTTTGCAATGAATGTGCTGCTATTTAATATTTCATGCCGCGTCCTGTTATGTGTATCATGTTTTGTCATAAAATTTTCATTGCAACGTGTTTGTGTCTCCTGCCACATGGCCTAACCGCCGACCACGTGTATGTGTAACCCAGCCCTCCATTGTTCTTGATTGTCGCCACACTTCGTGTGGATAGAATACGTATCCCGACGAGTAGGCGTTGATTGTAGTATTGTACCGTAGTGTTCATTTTCATCTCCATGTCCTGTCCCTGGGTAACCCTGCGGTCCACCCCAGCAACTGTAGGTCTCTTACCTTGAGGGGACTGTGCCTTCCGGCACCACAGAGTGTCATTCAGCATTGTAGGTATTTTGTCTAGTGTGTAGAGGGTCACGGAAACGGACTTGTGAACCATGCAGTAAACTTAAATTTTCACAAACTTGGTACATGTAAAAATTCAGCATAATAAACATCTTCAGTGCAGAAATTGAGTGTTTCTATAGTGTCATAACCATAGTCCAGGTCATAATGTTGTGTGTAAAGTGTAACAGTGTTATGTAAAAACACACGGGTGAGTAAACAGTAAGTAAACAGTGTATTTGTTCGTATTCGTCTCTCACCCATCGGCGTTAACGTATTTATTAAAATACGCAATCTTTTTGAAGTTGTGCGTACTGTCAATCACCTAGCTCTCAGTGTAAGTTGATTGTATAATTAATTAAATTATTAATGGTCCTAGCGCATTCACCATATCACTTGCTGACTAGTGTGGGTGAGTTTAATATTCTTCTATATCCTTCAGCCTGCACATGGTCAAGGGGTCCTAGGGCTATTGAGACCATCTGACCTACCAGGGAGTCGAACCTTCAAATTACCAGGTCGTTAATCCAGATACGACCCAGCCTGAATAAGGCCGGATCCAGGAGGCACCAGCTGTTGCCTGGAATTGTGGGCTTTTTCTAGTTTCACAAGGGACTTTTACTGTGTGAACGCATCTCCCACTATTTGTCCTGAGAGGGAGGAACGTGGTGGAGTTTCCTGGATAACCCCAACCTGAACATGGCTGGACTATTCCAGGAACAATCAGGGACGGCTAGCTCTTCAGAGAGATATAACGCCAGGTCCACAGGTGGTTTCATGGATACTTACCGTCCCAGCCTGCGCAAGGCTGGACCGGAGGACGATAATGCCCGGTGGAACCAGAATATATCCTGGTATTTTACATTCATTAAAGAGACCTTACGAAATCAAAGAACACAGAAGTAATCTCAAGAGATTAGCTTGAGGAGCAAGGCAAAGAGAATTGTATGTCCTATTAGCCAACAGTACTTTAAATAGTGAAGTTTATAATTCCCATTCTACTGTTACTTTAGAATCATTATTTGAATTAGGAATGTATTTGGATGAAATGGCACCCTTTGTAAATGAGGCAATACGGCAAGGAGAGGACAATCTTTTAGAATAAGATTTACCCCATCATACGGTTGACTAATGGGATAATTATAAGCCAGACCCACCTATTGCAGACTTACTACAACCCCTTCTACCCACACCAAAATCGGGACCTGTCGTCCCTATGTGCCAGATACAGACCACAGCGGGAAAAGTGATCACTATCCATATCCCCCCGCCGACAGATAGCCGGCACCACATAGCCGCCCCCTCATTCGATTTTGTGCCCTCATGCATTCCCACTAGACTGGCTCCCTAAAGAGGACGTCGCCGGCAGGAGTCCTCCGACTCTGCCTAATTTCACTCCCATTTCATGCTCGTGTCAGCTAGCATCACAAACCTTTTTGACAGCATTTACAGTGAGCATAACCAAATCCCTGGGACGGGAGACGTATTTGGTTAAACTCTCTCTAGGGTCTGAATCCCCTTCTTCTGTAAAGGTCACCCAACCCAAAGAGCCCAAAACCCAATTTTCCAACGTGGGAAGATCCGCGACCCAGTCAGGCAAACCTACTTTTCATCATTTTCCTTTGAAGGGCGTACCTTGAATCACCATATACCAGGAGGGAATTCAGCCTCCCCACCTCACGGGATTAATTTGTTTAATTCCAATGAGAGGGAGTTGCATGAATTTCATTATTTATTTTAATTTATCTGGCTAGGCTTAGTATTTTGTTGAGATTGTGACGAACATTCAAAATCACAGAAACTTAAAAGGCCGTTCCAGCATTTCAGGGGCAGTATGAAACCTGCAATATCCCATTTACTTTAATGCTAATATTGCTATGCTTCTAGTGACAAAAGTAATACAAGTTTATAATTTTTATCAGTATCATATTACAGGTATGATTAAGCTTATTTGTGGAATGTTCTCCAAAATCTGTCATTAGTGATGGTTTCATCACAATAGTTAAAAAATGTCAATCATCTTCATGTGTGATACCAGAAATAACAATTAAACGATCACACAGTGAAATATTTTTTGTAATGTGATAACTATTCTTAAATCTGCTGAAAATGAACTTTAAAATAATACATTCACGAAGTTTGTGTAGATTATATTGCGATCATGACAACAATACATATCAAATAACATAAAATTTAGGGTACTCTTTCTTGGACGTAAGCCCTTTTCATCTGTAGTCGGACGGTAGCTTGCGGCCCTGCAGGAAATGAGCCAACAATTAGTCGCAAGGGAGTGCAGTCGGGGTAGGAGGTAGCCTGACATGGAAGAACAGCAGACTGCTGGTTCTCAGAAAGCCAAACCCAGACTTGCCAATTTTTACGATTTTTCCGTAAAATGTACGGAAATCATACCCTTTTTGCGATTTCACAGAAACGCCTTGATTTTTTACGAATTGCGATACTGAAAAATTTTTAGAGTGAATATTTACTTAAGAGACGGGACTATTGATTCTTCAATACCTCAATATCGGGACGTATCGAGTATCGCGATGTGCGTATCGATACATTTGTTCGATGCATGAAATGTTATATTATCGACACGAGGATGGCTTGGTCCGCCATTTTCCCAATTGTCACGAAGCAACAGTGTTTTCGTTCTGCAATGATATTACTAGTTTTGGAAAGTCGGTGAAATGTCATATTTGTTTAATGATTAAACTAATTAATTTTTATCGATGGCAGTGAAACGTATACTAAGAATTTGTAACAGAACGTGTATTCAGGAGTTGCAAACAGGAATTACAAACAGTAAATCAGTGTGTATTGTTAATAACGTATTTTTAAACGGTTATTAAAATGTTTGAAATTAACGTGGCGTAGAAAACTATTATTTCAGATCTGGTTTGCAGTGTACAAATAACACGATTATTGTTTGGAAAACTAACCACCAAAAATATTTACGTCTCAAGTGTGTTTAATATTCGGATTGGTACTAACTACATATTTATAGAGTTTTCTTTCAGTTTAAATTCGACAGGTTATATAATAATTTGAGGCAGTGGCCGAGTTGCCAGATTTTGTTAACAAAATGATCATGTGACCCGATTTTGAATACAAAAATGGTGACATATTTGGTAATTTGGTATTTTGTATTTAGTGGACGTTAGCAGAAATACAAAATGACAAAATCAGTGCATTGTTTGTTTTTACTTTAAAAACATGCGAATGCATAAATAAAATTATTTTTAAAACAAATAATTTGTACATAAAATACATTAGGCGTGTTTTAAAAAGTAAGTAAGTGTTGTACTATGTTTATATATTGAGCAACTAAATCTTTTAAAAGTCGTTATTGCATAATTTATTAATTTCTTATTTATAACTTATTCGTAATATTCCAGTGATATTTGCTGAAATATTACGACCTTTTGAAACATTAGGTTTAGATAAAAATATTTTTCACTGTTACTGTAATAATGCATTGCCACGAATGCTAAACACGTGACTGTCGACAATGTCACAACTGATACCTATCAAATCACGAATTTACAAAATAACTAGCAAATTTTCGACTCTTCCATTTAAAGAGTATATAAGTAAAAATTACAGTCTTGTAAGAAGAGGTGCAAAACAACGCTGTCTCCTGAAAGACGTTAAACTAAAAAGTCTCTCCCAACCCCATCCAATCCACTGACAATACAATTAACGGAGCCCCAGAAGTATGACTTTGCCAAAACAAAAATATGGTAGGTTGGAATGGTAACCTACATTGATCACAGCATTTGTTTACACTCATTGTTTTCTTCTTAGACAGAGTAGCTGTTTAACAAGGATACATTGGGGCCATGCTATGTTTCTAGAACTCTCGAAATTTAGTAATCTTATGTTCGGTATTCTGACTGCAAATACATATTTTAATTTTTTACATGCCATTTCTGTTTATAACAGGTATTTCATATTTATTTTACATGTTTTGTGTGTGTACAATCTGTGAAAATGACCAACACAAAACTACAAACAGAATAATAAATTTATTTTACTTAACGTAGTAGTAGAATTGCTATTGTTTTTTATCCGGCGATAACCAATTCCAACATTTAAATCATTGCAGAATAGGAATTTTGTATATTACAAGGTGAATTTTTAATATTTTTATGGAAACCGTATTAATACTATAAATGTGAAAATAAATACAACATGGAAGTTATCTTAAATTAATGTATATTTCACTCAAGGCAAGGAATAAGTATATTTTTGCTTTGCATGTCATACAAAGCAAATACATTTAGATTATATATGTCTACTCCAGGGGAAATCATAATTTCTGGTCTGAAACACTAAACAAATGTTAGATTATATAAAATTTTCATTGTAAAATTGTGGAAATGTTATTACGACTACTTTAAATTACGTGCAAATGTTAAGAAAATTAATGTATAAGAAATTGCAGCAGGCAGTTTACACATGTTTTAATAGTTTCTATCCATTTTACTGATTGAAAACTTTAAAAGTTGGCAAGTCTGCAAACCTCGTGGACGGTGAACTACAGTGTTTCTGGCAGTTGGAATTTGGAAGTACGTGACATGGTGTTTTTCCATAAAGCAGTTGATTGGAGATTGTCGTGGAAAGGAAAAAACCTCATATTTTTTGGCATGATGAAAGAAAGATAAAGGGGAAAATTTACGAGCATGGAGAGAGAAGCAAAAACAGAGGTAAGAAAGGTATAAATATCCCTACAAACAGTGTTATCTTAGCATTTGTTAGTTTTAACAATTCATATACATGTTAATGAGTTGAATTTAATGAGTACGAACATTAATATTTTACAGAAAATATGCTATACAATTATTTGTAAACATGTGTGCTTATATCCAGAGGTTGTATTTTATCCGTACTCAAAATAATATAATTTACATTTAACTGTGCTTTAATGTATCAAATTAAAGTATAAAGCAATAACAGAGTATGCTACGCAAACTAAGCTATTTTATATTGACAGACTGTCATTTCTTTCAACTGAATGTGTATATATATCTGTGTGCGTGTGTGCATGCACATGTGTGTGCGCATGCACGTGCGTGCGTGTGTGTGTGTGCGTGCAGCTTAACAATTTACATAGTGCACCTTGACAAACACAGTATCTACAGTGTTCACCAATAGCTGCTTGCTGGCCTGAGCTCGGTAAGAGTCTCCACTGATCCCCCACACTTTGCAGGCTGATCAGAGACGGGGAGCCATGTGGGCCGCCAAGCCTCTACTGGTTGTGCGTTCAGGCAAGGTTGAGCGGCAAGTCTCAGGCCATGGTCACTTCAGCACTAACTTAGTGCTCAAAGCGAGAAAATAACACAGGCTTGTAGCCCCTCCTTGGATGAAGGTGTTACTAGTAGTTGCGGCACCACTGTTTCTCCCCTCCAGCACTGAATTTGTGCTCAGGTTACTGGAAAGAAACAGGTGGCCATCTAATGTGTGTGTTTTTTAGACTCGCGGACTCCTGAAGGGGGTCCGTAGTCAGACTAATTCGGTTAGCTAACAATCTCCCTGTTCCTGTTGGCAGTGCACAAGGTATAGTTTCTAGCCAGTGAAACAGGCATTTTCTTCTTTAGAGTAATTCTCTAAGTATAGAGAACAATAGATGCTTATTGAGAACTCAATAAACATGTGACCCTTGCTACCTCCTACGGAACAGTGGAGTGCTGAATGTAACTGTGTTATCCAGGTGTAGGCGACCTGGTTCTGGGTTACAAGGGAAAGAACATAGTTCTACATGAATACAAAGTGAATTACTGTTAAACTGTATTAAGTAAACGGGTGTCTAGAAGAGACAAAGTGAATTTAATAAATATCAGCGTATTCGCTGGTTGACTGGTCGCCAAGACAGGAAGTAGCAGCTGGGGGTGTACTTAAAGCTTCTAAGATCTCCAGAGGTCCCAGCACTGATGAGTGCTCTGGGATGTCACGAGAGAGGATGAAGAATGAACTGCTAGAGCTCCGCTATGCACTGACTTATATAGTGCCGAAGTCTATGCTGCCGCAGTGGGGTGCAGGGAAGACGTGGCATCCTTCTGCCCTGGCATGGGAGTTGAAAATCTCTGGTCAGGTAGTCAGCAATACTGCTTCGTTTATCTTCGGTAGTGCTCGGCCTTGCCCGTGGCAGGCGGCTTGTAGGCTATCAGCGAGGGGAGAGGCAGTGTGCCCAATAGTTGCGTAACCTTGTGGCCACGTGCTCAGCTGCTCAGCAGATTCTCGGCGGCCGAGAACTTATGTGCATAGTTTTGAATGCACAACTCCCATGTGGGTGGTTGAAGTAGGCAACTCTTACGTAGGTTGAAGTAGGGGTATTCTTCACATAAAGACAGTTGAGTCGTAATCGTAGTTGCTTAGTAGTATGAGTGGCATGTGTAAATTTGCCCCCCTCCATTGTGATGAAGATTCATCATGAAAAGGTGGTGGAGTGAGGCGTATGCCCCCTCTCTGGACGGTCTAGAAGGTCTCGGTAGCAGTAGCGAAGAAAGTCGGGAAGAGAAGTGAAAGAAAAAAACATTTTCATCAGCAGGTAGGCGGGACCCTTAGTGTTGGGTGCATGACCGCTGTAGCAGCGTATGCTCTGTGTTCTCGAGCCAGCCAGCGAAGTCGAGACGCGTGGGATGTAGAGACCGTAGCGAAGATAACTATGAATAACGAAACTAGAAATTAGTTTTCCTTGTTATACCCACTATATGATGTGTGCACTGTGCGGGCAAGGATCCCTTGTGAACTGTTGTCGCCTGACAGCTGCTTGTTTTATCTTAAGGACACATTTTGCTGTAGGACACGACTCACAGCTATAAGGTACTAAAATGCAATACCACTACTTTCTCTCTTTCAACATGCCACAAAAGAATTTACCATAAACTGGAAAGCACTTTACACAATTGTGTTTCAAACACCTAAAGCAAAGTTACACTATTGTGATAAACAAACACAAGTAACTTAAAAAAAAAATTAACTTAATCATAAAAACAATTAACGTTAAAAACATATAAATCTACATCCAATATTTGCAATCGCACACAACCAAACATAATGGCAATGACACTCTTTCACACAAAGCGGTCACGACGCACATTAAAGTGTAATTATTCCTGCCATGGAAAAACAGATGTATCACAATATCGTAACTTGTTTAGGTAGGTTTTAAAAAAACACAATGTGTACAAACTTGATGTGGAAAATTTAAGTATTTTTCACAAGTAGAGAAAGTAATGCTTCGTTCAGAAGCACGCCATATCATGTCACCACTCGTCACTTCTGATTTGTAAACGTCCTGCCATCACATATAAGTATACTAAAATAAGTATTCAAACAAAATCTCGTTTCAGTAGTAAATTACAAATTCAAAAACTACTATCTTTGCTGTAATAAGTATGAAATATACTAAAATTTTAAATGTGTATAATTTTCCTGCTACTACTAACGGTGAAAAACTTTCCAAGGGGGAGACGGAGACAGAGAGAGAGCACAAGAAGCCCCCCTCCATTTATTCCAGTTTCTTCCTTGGACAAAAAAAACACCATGTCACTAAAGCCTACACACCATAATTTGCGCTGAATTTTTATTGTTTTTAACTGTAACATATGAATATGTTTCCTTCAGTGCTATCTCAAAATTTGAATATATCAATAGGCAACGTTTAAATTACAAATACCATACCAAAAAAAACTAGATTGAAACTAAATTTAACTGTGAACTATTTCTTACTAGTTTGCCAACACATTGCTGCTCTCACTGTTTGTAATTAGATTTTAATACAAAATAAAGATTACAAGTTATAGAAACTACAAAGTTAAAGTTTCATTTATTCAAGAATTCAATACTTTAAAGTTAATCACAGTGTTATACGTTTGAAGCATAAAAGTTATTGAAAAAACAGGTTGACGTGTTACTCATAGGGAGATTATTCAAAGGTTCATTTCAAAACATCTGAAGACACCGTGAATGGACTATATTTAATATGTAGCATACCTAACCGAATTAAACCTTACTTCATGATGTGTAACTCACAGGTGTTCTATGAACTGCTGCACGAAGATATATAGTATCATGTTTTGGCAAACAGTACCTCTGTATTACATATTGTGAAGTAAGGTATTATTCGGTTAGGACTTCTTGCATTTAATATATTTACATAAGCAAATATAATGATAACATACATATTTTAGACATGTTTTACGCCACAAATTCCCTGATCTTCATAGTCCTCCCCACCATCATATCTGTGGTTTGTATTGATAATATGTTTATGCCCCAAGTAAATTCGCATTCTGTGTAATTAGTAGAGTGGAATTATACCACTTTCCATGAATTTTTCTTTTGTTTTCGGAAAAGTCTATATTCTTCACCGCCTGTTGATTTTGTCACAATGTTGCACTTAACTCGTACTTTTTAACAAAAAAAATAATAATAATAGACGTCTCTGACTATACATCATGTATTTAGATAGCACGAAATACAAAACAAAACTGAAAAATGTGGAAGTATTATATGTGTATGAAATATGTACTGTAGAAGTTTTATTATATTTTCAGCACACAAATTGCAATGTTTATGGTGGCAGCCATGTTGACACGGTGGGAGCCATGTTGACAATGACAAGAAACATCGGTGCCATATTTTTAAGATATTAATTTGTGTTGCGATGTTGCCAAACAGTTTCGATAACCTAGGTTCAGAAAGCAGAGTTTGTGTACAGTAACAGCCCCCAAAGTGAGGTTTCGCCGTATCTCAAAATTGAGGTATGTAATTCAAGTTTCAAGTAGAATCTTAGGATTCATGCACTGTACAAACAAAGACACTTAAGTATATAAGATATGAAATATACAACTAGGATATGTTGAAGTGTAAAACAAGATGTTTAATTGGTTAAAAATAATGTGTGTAAATGCAAAGCGATTATAAAATATTGCTGTACATACAGAAATACATAACTAATACATAATAAATATATTGCATCTCAAAAAAAGTTACAAAATACAATTTTTTAATTAATAATGTTTTATCAAGCAATGTATGTAACTTTAAATAAGTTTTTAATCATATTGAAACTAGTTCCTAAGAGGTGCCACCTGTTCCAAAATAAAATAAATTTCTTGGGACTTTTAGTGTTAGCCCATGGAATAAACTGCAGCCTCTTTCTGGAGTACAGGGTCTAAGCATGATAGATGCTCTTCAAATATCATTCCTTCCACAACGTCATCTAGGTTATCTTGACAGACTCCGAGAAGAACAAAGGAATAAGAAATTGGCTGACACCAACTGACACAACTGAAGTGCACAATTTTCTATGATTATGTGCCTACTATCGCCAATTTGTACCCGGATTCGCCATGATTGCCAAGCCTCTACATGAACTGACTGAGACAAAATAGAAATTTCATTGGACCACTGAGTGTGAAGATACTTTGGTTGCAGTCTGCCTTGTCCTGCCAGCCATACTTGCAGTGGCCGCTACTTTCCGCACACACGCGGGAGTGTACTGGCTGCCTGCTGATGTGGACTTCACGTACGAAGACAGCATACCACTGATATACACAATTCCATTACACCTACCTAACACACCAACATCGCTTGACGAATACTTACACATCACTTGCTCAACCCAGAATTCACAATTCTGCAGAAATGGAAAACTCATCTGTGAATACATGAAAGTAGTTGAACAAGGAATACTCAGAGAATACCTTGGTGATGTAAACACCGGATTCGGCACTAAGCACCGTATCCAAATCATCTGCGACATGACCAGTTGGTGCAGTAATATACTTACAAATAAGCACCTTCGTGCACTCTTGAATAATGATCAACAGCTTGACAACCAGGTTAATACACTTGCCAAAACATCATCACTACAAATAACGCAGTAAAAGCTACATTTCAAGTAATAAACAAATTGAAACACCAGGTTGAAAACAAGGTAAACTCCCTAGCAGCCACCATTGATGGCTTATCACAGGTCTTAAATAAGGAGAATATTGCACTAACCAAATTGATAATGTAGAAGCACAGATGAATTTGTTGACTACCAGCCTACTTCACTTACTGAATAACTGCTTCTAACTGCTGTCAACAAAACATAACTTAGTAATGACCTCGAAAATCTCAACCTCAATTTGAATTAACTTAACTTAACATTGAATATTAGTACTATATCATCAATTACTACACGCATGAACTTAGTGAATGCTCATTTTCAACAACCCAAATGGTAATTAAAATACAAATATTCAATTTCTAGAGTCAATTCACAATGGCAAATTTTCACAATCATTCCAGTTCCATACCATTTCCACAATCAATCATGCATCATTCGCATTCCATACTCCACAATTGCACTGGATCCTAGCACGGATACCATTAAAGCCATCCGAATTGTCGTCAAATGTGGTACACATTCCAAAGGAATCACTCAAGAGTGATGACTATTAATGAGGCTATTCTACTTTCAAATTCCTCAAAACTGTTTTCAACATGTAAGTATCATTGTACCTTAGACACATCATTCACTATTCATTCCATCCTCCCTCACCAGTATATTATACACAATCCCCCTGAGGGAACACACCTTAAATGTGTGAATACTTCTATGAGCATTAACGTCACAAACTACAAACTCGGAAGCATCGAGTTGTATGGTTCATGTGGGTGCCAGGTCATTATTCCACACCAAACTGGTGTTGATGCCACACATTTGTGCAATATTCATGCCCCTACAATCCTTCTGCAGCAAACTGTAATACCTATTCACTGGTTAAACTAGCAAGATTTCCATTTGGACAAACTGTCATTGACCGCAGGGATTCATTTTTACATCACCACCACTGTGTTGGATACCCAATGGCAAATGAATCATACAGCACAGCCAGTGCTGTCCAATGTTGTTAACCCATCTTAACAGGGGTCAACTTACGTTATTTTCACTACTTGAGCCAGCTCATTCCGATTACGCCACTCTGGCGATAATTACCATACTTGTAATTGCAGTTTGTGCTTTATATAAAACTTATTAAGTTATCAATCCTTTTGGCAAGGATCCAAGCCACATCCTAAGTGTTACAGTGTGTCCAGCTACCTAGATCACAGAGAACGACTCATTGTAAAATCTACGGTATTCAGGCCTTCAAGTACGGCTTTATGTATGTATAGTGTTGTGTATTTCACAGTAAAACCATAAAATCGCAAGAATTTTTTTTTAAAGGATTTAGATTAGGCAAGCAAGGGCATAGCTTTCAGGCCCTAAGGAAAGACCAGTAACTCTGTCCTTATCAGGACAAGTGTAGACATACTGCTAATATGCATTTAAGATATAAAATTATAATAATGATATATATATATATTTATTGAGGTGAGTGCCTCCGATATAATGATATCACTAAATAGCAATTAATTTTAATTTTATGATGAGCACTAAGACCCACCTTATAGTATTAATTGTATAAACTCGATATGTCATTTCAAATAATAGACTAACTCTCATTTAAATTATCAAGTCTTGTATATAAACGACTTGAGAGTGATCCTTGTTGATATATTGACGTGGCAAATAATGAATGCAAAAATATGCTTAAACTTAATGTAAGAAAAGCACGACTCAAATAACAGTGACTCACTTTATGTACTGTGAATTGTGATATAAACTGTATATAACTGAACAAAGGACTAGTGCTACGACATTACAAACGCAAACAATTTATGTGAAATCAGATACATCGTCAGGACAGTGTACCAAATAAGAAAAATTTCTTTTGAGTGAATAATTTTACCACGCGTGGAAGAATCATTCAAGCATATAAAATTAATCATGCCTAATTGGCAGTGTGGAAGAAATAGTACTTTGTAAATGTGCAATCATGTCGTCTAGCAACATATTTCCTATGGGGATATGCAGTATGTTACAAACAAAATTTTAATAAATTGTTAATATCTGTTAGTTGTTTATTATCCTGCCATTAAGGTAGGTTGTGTATGTAAAAATGTATGTACTTACTTTTGTCACATACATTAGTCACCTTCTGTATTATTGAGAACTACCATATGGCACTAGCCAGACCTTACATCGCAGTAAACAATTCTTGCTGTTTTATATAACATAAGTAAACATGATATTACGCCTCCTAAGTATTTTTTTAAAATCTATGAAACAAATTTTTGTGTTCTCTGTTCCAAGGCATAAAAAAACAAAGTGTATAAAGAAATATAACCACATTGCACAGGGGAAGTGAAAACAAAAGCTCATTGCTTTTGCCACAGTGCCACGTCAGGAAAATTACAGCACACTTGTCCAGTTGTACCAATTGTGCACATTCTCTTAGCAGTTCACGTATTTGATTGTCTCTTATAAATATTTTAGTAATTATGACCTTATGCAAGTATGTACATTATTTTAATAACTAAGGAAAAGATTTACGTACCATTGCTTTTATGAACACTTATTCAAATTTCATTTCATAATACTTAGCCCCTAAGAGATACCATCTTTTCAAATGTCCAATGCCTAGTTTTTGGGGTTTTCACTACTTTAATCATTAAATGTGGCGCTGGACATACTCTCATCTGTCCTGTGGTCTCGTTAAACAATGCAAAAGATATTAGTTTTATGGTCGACCTTAAATGATTATGTTTCTCAACATAACCAATATTATTTTCATTGGTAAAAATTCTCACATCATAACATGTATATTTATTATAATTCTAGTTACTCCCTTCCTTGCCATTAATGACATCTTAAAATACAACAGATAATGAGCTCTTCTGCCTACCTGGTGCCCCAAACCTCTCTTTCGGTTGGCTCCAGCGGTCTACACCATGATGATCCACATCCTGTATAGCAGCCGGGAAGGCTGCTTCTTAAAACCAAGGGGGTAGTGTAATGGCCAGAGTTTAACCGCACACAATATTGTAATTATAGTGAGAGTGGCGACCAGAGCTGGGCCCACAATATTTATTAAACAGAAGAACCTGACCAACTCAGCCGAGGGGTATAAATACTAAGGCAGTGATGTTCCACCCCCCCCCCCCCAGAGCATCCATATGACAAAGAGTGAATATTGTGTGATACTAGGAGCCGACGCCGCTGAGGTCCAGCAAGACTGAAGACAAAGGCATCACAGCTGTCCAGGCCTTGAGAAGCTCAGAACTAACAGCATCCATGCTTCTGGGGTGAGCATAATCCGGTTTGGCAGTAAGGTGTAAGGCCATTTTTGGGACTCCGTCATAAATTACATTCCCTATAATAAAATCTAGTATTCTGGCAAGGATAGGCAGGTCTCACTTAGCTTGATAATCTGTTATGAGAACGCGATCCTCGTGTACGAATGAAGTGAAAGTAAATGTTTTGTATTATTCTATTTAGTGTAACATAAATCGTTCTATTTAATGTTATAATAGATGTGTTTTGTATTTAGAGAATTCCAGTTGCTTGCATCATTTGCGATCTAGTTACTAACCCCCACGAGCGTCGTCCCTTAAGCTATCTTACGGATAGAGTAAACTTAGCGCACCGAAATATGAGTGAACTATTGAAGGAATTTAGGTAGACCTAGAGACGAACGCTCCATAGTGTTCAATCCAGTATGCTTCTAGAGAACATTAACTGATTTCTATACTATATGCGGTGGTACATACACTTAAAATGAATCAAGAACTTAAATGAATACAATAACTGGAAAACAGTGGTTGATTAAAATAATATACAACATACTCAAAAATATACAAAATATAGAACAATGAAGGACATATCCTGAAAAAACAATACATACATGATATATCATACGACAAGTGGGTACCATGAATATATTTCTGAAACCTTTTTCTTTTATATGGAAAAATAGTTTTTTTTTTGTCCTACATTACTGTGGCTAGCATTCACCATATTGATCATTGTGGATCTCAATCTATCCTGTGCCACTCGCAGTGTCAAGAAAAATCAAACAATACCCAATTTGTCAAAAGTTAGTCCAGCCAGCTGAGCACTAGTGGAACTAATGAACAACACTAAAATCTCAAACTTCACTTTAAAGTACATCTTTCAAATCCCTGGCAGATGTACCATAACATCAAATACTTGCTCAGTATAAAGTATTTTTTCAGTTTTAAGTATAAAATTTCATGTCCCTTTGTGTACTTTCTACAGATGAACAAAAAACAAATTTACTTTCTTTCTTCTTAGCTCTACTGTAATTTAGTAAAAAAAAAATAGAATAAAACTCTACTACCTATCAATATTTTCAATTACCAAATTAAGCTGAAAAACACCAAATGTCACGTGCATAATCTCTCAGTATGTCATATACCTGCAAGGTTTGTACAGCCAAGTCAAATGGTGTCTCCTTATGTTGCATCTCCAGAAAAGGGTTGCTAGGAGCCAAGTCCTCACTATCACCACAAAGGCTAGCATCTGCAAACCCTGAAAATTATGATAATATTATGACAGATCTACAAAACAAACTCAATTACAGAACATTCAAAACAACTATTGAGATATTTACATTTCAATGCTTATTGTGCATCACAAACTATACAGCAAAAACTAAATATTATCAGTTAACTAATAACATACACTTACATCAGCAATTCTAATAAACTACACAAGAACTGTCTCAACTCAAATTAACCAAGTTTTTTTCTGCATTCAATTAATTTTATTTGTAGCGACACGTGACGCACTGCACCTCTATTACATACACTTGAATTCGCCCCATCTGAATGCTGTTTCATTTCGCCTGGGCAAGTCATAACACAGTACCAGTATTCGAAGAGGTGGGACACGTGTCTACAACGTACTCCTGGCAATGAGAGAACATATATTACAGACACGTCAGTCCAACTTGTACGGTTCACCCTACTCTCCAACCAGGCATCACATCAAACCCCCCCAAAAAGGGACTGTATTATCTGCCAAGCCACTGAGCCCGCCACCCAAGGTCACGTAGTTCTATGGCGTGCTGAGGGAGGGCGCCATAAATTCTGCAGACAGAGAAGGGATGAAGACCGCCGCATCAGTGATTTCCCTGCAACAGACGACACTAGCAAACGACTAGATGGACTGAGCTTATCTCTTTCCTCACCCTTCACCTAATCTGGTCCAAGCATCTACGAGTATACAAGGTCCTATGCGGGCTGAAATATGCAGTCTATGTTTCCTCCAACACTCAGTCTTGGGCCGGAGGAAGCCACCGGTGGTTCGCGCTCTCTGGTATGCATGCTAATTCCACCGTTCTCTTCAGGGCCGGAAGAAGCCTACTATTGATGTCAACCCCTCCAAAAGACTCTTCTGCGCCTAGGGCAAAGCCCCCTAGATATTCAGGAAGACTCAAACACCAGCTCCTGAACACGTGTCGACTAGTTCCTTCATTGCCACCCCTTGGTAACTGTTGTGACAGTTCCTCCAGGACTACTACTCCTGTCTTACCAGACAGTAACGCCAAACCTTACCACTACCCTTCTGGTAGTAAACATCATTGGTCCCTTCAGGACAACTAGGTACATAGTTAGAGCCAGTTGTAGTAAACTACCTAGCAGCTTTATCGCCTTCTCAATCAGGTTTAGAACCAGGTCGCCTTCACCTGACTGTGAGAACTTCCATGTCAATCCAGGATAGCTTTAGGCGGTAGTACAGGCCAGGTCTACTCTCACTGAATATACACGTGATATAAACTGACTTCTGAGTACTTATTTCTGAGTGTCACTGTGTCGTTAACCTCACGTAAGAACCAGACCGTTAAAGTGAACCCGGCAGACCACGCTATCCAAAGCAAAATACACACCCATTAGACGGCCACCCGTGCTTTGCCTCTGGTAGAGTATGGTAGAGTCCCAGCCATTAGCAAAACCTCCATTCGGCAGCTAGCCAGTCAAGCCATCCTAACTCAATCACCGCTCTTTATGGGGCCAGAAAGGAGTAAGAGTTGGTGCTGACGAACTGACCCTGGTGGATACCACACCCAGTGTTCTGACGTACAGCCTGAGCCAACCCACCACTCTGTCCACCACTATGTACAGGGCCAGATGAAAGGAGCACAGGGTACAACTCTTGCCTGCGCGGCTGTAGCCCAGCAATACACTGTAGGGAACTGAGTTGCCAGCTTCCCTTTTGCGAGGTGGTAATTTGCACTATTTTCCTATGGCGACCATCCTAATATGGGGGTAAGGTGCTAATAGAGTTGGTCTTCCTAGACCCACAGAAATACCCCTGTCGGCACCGCTAGTGCGCAATGAGAAGGGCAACCTCCAAGTTGACAAGCCGACCCTAAGAGGAGCGAGTACCTAGTGTCGTGGCTCTACCATTCACTACACTAGGTGCAGAGAACGGGTGGTTTACGGGGAAAGGTACTATGTCAACGGGAGCAATATTACTAAGTTGGTGAAACAGTGTTTTTTTCTTTTACCAAGAATAAACATTGATGGTGAAGTACTACCTCCTATCCTCGTGAGTTTACGGAAGTAAACACCCTACGTACACACAGGTGAAGGCTACCTGCTTCTAGACTAACAGGGTAGGCAGTAAAGTGGCTATCAAAACAACTGTGACTTTAGGCTACACTATGGCTGTTGTCCAGAAAGGACCAGTACATGTCTCGGCGAAAGCTGCAACGCAAGACAGGTGAAGAGAAAAATCTTCAGCCCCCGAAGGTCTCGAAAAGTGGAAATGTCTTCAGCACCACTAGTGTGCAATGAAGACTAAGGTAGGAGAGCTAACGGTTCCCACGGCACCAGAAGTGCGGTGAAGGAACAGGACAGATGTCAATGCTTTAAGACTGATCAAGAGCCTTGGTGCAGCCCCGTATTTATACTCTTCTGCAGTGTGCCCCTTGCTCACCTGGCATAAAGGGTTTTCTTGCAGAAGAGGTAGCAGCTGCAAAGTGTATGACATAGATCCTAGACGAGTGGCAGACGCTGGATACAGGCGCATGCCTCGGCAAAGGTACTGGTAGTGGCATCTAGCGCTGCGGTACTAGGTTGATCTCGCTGCAGGACTGTTGGCTCAGCCGGTTAATAATATATCTGGCGTGGAGTGTCCGTCTTTTGCCCTGGGTATGTAAAACAATTTCCGACGTCTCATTGCTGGTGGCAGCAACTCAAACTCCGTTGAAGGTGCTTCCAGTTTGTTTGCACTGATGAGTAGAAGTTGTTTTTAATTACATGTAGAAAGAGGTCATGTATGATTAAGTATGCATTCACACTCGGGCTAATTAGTATTGGGTGTTCATCTCTCTCTTCTTTCATTACTTACGTGTCCTTTAAGTCCTGTCTGGTTAATAGGCATGCGGCACTGTGACTCATGCCCCGTGGTGGGCAGTCCTGTCTTTAGTATTACGCGTCTTCACACAAGATGATATGAAGTAAAAAAAAAACATCTTAGCCCTTACATGTCACGTGTCAAACCTATTACCATACTTTATTTAAAAGTAAATGCCTCCATCCCTTTTTCCAACACCAGTGTCACAAATCGCCAGAATGGTGTATCTGAGTTTGTGAGTGATAGAGGTCTTAATGAAAGGACAAATTTTTTTTTTTTTTTTTTTTTATAATGCTGTAAATATTCACACAGCTATTATTTACAACATTAAACTATCCATCTCTACTCTTAAATTTTGTTATTCTCGGTGAGCACAATATTTAATGTCAATCCTAATATTAATTATCATCATCACTGTCTGTATATTGTTTACATTCACCTAATACACACACGTTAATTTTCTTCAATCCAACTGTTTACTGCCATCATTCCAAATGTATATCATTCACGTGTCCAGTTCAATATTCCAGCACGTCAGTCACACTCCACTGTACTGATGCTCGCAGTCTGCAGACTTCACTCGCTGATCACTGTTGTTGCTTCGCTGTCTTTGCACACCTGGCGCTTAATGCAGTGCAATCCTCCAAACTATAGACTGTTGGCTTGTAACATTGCAGGGGTTATGTTTACCATTAGTCATAGACATTTTAATTATATATTATTACAGAGTACTTGCTTACATTGTCACTTCATTTAATATTATTCCAAATTATGCCTTACTATATGAGTTAACAGTAAGTTCTTTGGTTATTTTGATAGTATGTTTATATAGAGATCATATGTAAATATTTTAATTTGTTTCTAAACAATATTCACTATTAATATATCGTTATTTTCCATTTATTCCCTACAGGGTAGTCTCCATTCAATGTTTATTAAACAAAAGTACTAAAGAAAATTATCCTGGTTCTCTCTCATCTCGACATTGCTAATTGACAGAGAGATGTGTTATGGTCAGAAGACAGGAGACAACATAAATAAGCCAGATGTAAAATATAACTAATTTTTTCATTGGAACAATTCTCACCACCTCCAACAAAGGACGTGTGTCATGTAATATAAAAGTTTTAATGATTTAAGATTTAATAAAACTGCTACAATACATTTCGAAGATGAATAAAGATTAATTGAAGGATGAATACTAATTTTATTGTATTTGAGATGAGAAAATAATTATAAATGTATAATTATGTAGAAGAAGAAGCATGGGTAAAATAGAATTTTGAGATGTTTTAATTGCAATATTATGATTTCTACCTTTAAGGTAACAACTGATGACCTGGATATTTATTTGAAATGTTACAAACGTCACCCAATGTATTAATGGCAGAGTTGTGATTTATATGAAACGTAACACGCATTAACAGACTCACAGACACAATCCAGAAGAGGAGTCTCTTTTCATTTGAACTAGTGATGGGACAGTTTGATTATCAATTCCTCGATTCCACCAATTCTTGCCTGAATCAAAGAATCTATAAGTTCCGATTTTTTTTTAATTTAAAAGTTCAATTCGATTCTGTAAAATTTTCTTACAGAGTATCATATTCTGCAAACCCAGTGGTGCTTATAAACACAATGCAAATAGTTTGTAAGCATTTGTAGTTCTATTTCATCAGGCATAATTGGAGGCACGATTTTGTGGTCAATCACGATAAAACGAAATAACACCAAAATATAAGTTAAAACATTAAATAACACAAAATATAGACAAATGTGTGATATCTCACGAAATTAGCTTTCTCCACAAGAAATGAACTCTTTTCTCATGTGATATACACTAATTTACTTCAGCGTTATAAAAATAAAAAATCTAAAAATGTGCGAGTTTTATGCAATATCGAGAAATATTCGAGATGAAAAATACTCAATTTCATCTCGACACAAATTTTAAATCTTGGAAATCATAGTGCTACATGCAATGCGCACATGTAATTATTTAAAGCTTTTTCTTGCTTAACAAAATATAAACAAACACATTCCAATGATAACGCAAGCAGTAAAATATGCACTTCGAAAACTGCCTCCAAGCGCTATTAACATTCTTGCAAAGTGAATACTCGCAACTAGATTGTGTGCAGTAATCTATGGCCGCAGCACCGAATCAAATGTTTATTTACAATGACAGTTGCATGTAAAATTTTGTGAAACAAAAGGGCGATATATAAATTTATACATTAAATGAACTGTTTTCATAAAACATCTAGTCTCATAAATATGGGAGATGCTGCAGCCGATGTAAAAGACAGTAAAATGTCTATCATTAGGACATTTTGTCCACGCTAATGTTCATATTTAACCTCTAATGCACGGTGATTGATTTGTTTTGTTTAGATTCAACTATATTATAAAACGCAGCTAGCCGCAACATCAAAAGTTAAAAACGTCACACTGAAAAAATTACAAAAAGAATATAGGCCCCAACATATGTACGACTTGCCTTAACGTTTATCGTATATTCTTCAAATTATATTGTTTTGGGAAGTGTGAAGTATTCTTGAAATCACACGTCGACATGGCGCACATAACATGCATAGCATAAAGCAGTAAAATCTTGTATTTCAGATGTTAACGTCCACAACTAGTATTTGGCGTGACTTACTTGGCGTTATTTGCATGACTTGGTGTTAAGAAGGTCATCTCTGAGTATCTTACACCAAGTTTTTAACGCCAGTGAATCAAAATGTGAAACGTCATGAAGACTGCTCTAGCCAACTTATGCATACAAAAATTATTGCATCGAAAAAATTATTTCCTATTCGTTTACTCTTTCTCATTGGTTAGAAAAGGTTTTTTTTTTTTTTTTTTTCATGTTAAACGCCAACTGTAGACAGATGGTTTTGCCTGTTATACTTTGTAAGTAAAGTAGCATTTGCCTGTAGTGATGCGAGGGCAAGGGTCCATTAACTCAACTCCACGACTTCCCATGTCTGCTTGTGCTGCAGCCACTACCAACACCATTTGATCTTAAAATTTCTGAAATTTGATATATTATTCAAAAATATTATTATTAGGCAAGAAACTACATCCAGAAGAAAAACAATACATACCACTCACAACAAGTACTCGAAGTGGTACACGAAGAAGTTTAATGAGGCTGTTTACTCGTTGTGTACCAATAGTTATCTTGTATGAATACTTTACAGCCTGTCCTCTGTATGATGGTGGAGCCTCACTTGGGAGAACTTCTGTGTACATATCTGTAACACGACCGCCATTATGATTTTCATAACACAATGTATGGACAGAAATATAATCAGTACAATAACACTACACACAAATTACAGTCTAGAAAAATTATAGTACAGGAAACTATATTATAACTTTCCCTCAATTGGTATTTATTTAGTGTGGCTTACTAACAAATCCCTCAAGTAATAGAAGACTATAAGACAGTAAATGAACTAATCTTAATTTGTTTCTGAAAATATTACACATAACCACTATCTCGATTATATTCCAATTGACTTATTTTAATTGACTTTGCTGCATGTCACACTCCTGCACATTGCACATGCGCCCGCCCTCAACTTTACGACTTCACCCCATTATCAAGCATTTAATAATAATGGGGCAAGTCTCATGCCAGCAGGCAATATCTCTCATGCCTACAGAGTTGATCCAAACATTATGGATACAGACATGTGTTTAAATAATAAAAATTGTACTACCCACTCAAAAGCCGACATGCGGTCGTCCACCCACGCCAAAGGAATTTTTTTACCCACTGAGCCACCGACAAGCTAGTTGGCGGGGATGCTGCAAGAGGGCAGCACCCTTTGCACAATGTCATCACTGCTGCTAGAGCCTCGTGGAGAGGCAGTAAATATGTCATCAGCCACTAGCCAGAGATAAGAAATGGTGGCACGGTTCACTACCCTAATTTAAACAACTCCTGTGAGACAAGACTAGAGACACCTGCACCCCTCGGGAAGCCTACAAGCAGAAATTTTCTGTATATAAGGGGATGCAAAAATGCAGCCCAAGAGATTCTGTCGGCCCGTCAATCTGAGTACGGTCGTTGGGCTCTAGTCTGCATAAGACTCTCCAGTCTGCAGCAGACACTCCAGCTGAGAAGCATCAACTGAATTGGCTTCAACTAGCTCCAAGAGACTGTATAAGCTCGCTCTCTCTCTCTCTCTCTCTGCGACCAAGGAGCACATGGAGATTACCCATTGGAGAATTGAACTGTCTCTCACAACACCAGATGCTGTCAACTTGCACAGGAAAAAAAACGGTGGTTGATTCTCCCAGGGGTGCCTTGGTCATCCTCGATGTAGTCTGGATATTTTTTTTTTATGAGCAGGAGAGGGATGGCCACTGAGGGGAGGTGGTGTTTCCCAACCCGAAGGCCAGTGCTCACACTCTCCTGCCAGTTGTTACCTTTCCTCTGTAGATCACCCACAGTAGGACACTACCCTTGACGCCGTCTGGTGAGACAAGAGACAAATTATGACACAAATACTTACTGGTAATATGGGTGCCAGCGGTGCTTCCCAATCGCCGCACTATTGACACTCAGGGTTCTCGGGGATGCTGTGGGTTCTGTGTGTCCATCTCACCCGTGCATACTTACAAATTCGTAGGCAATACTAAACATCACTGGAAATAAACCCTGAATAAAATATAAGTGGCTAGGACACTGTCACTACTGAATAAAAGAGTTAAGTTCACTGTAGACTTGTTTTTAGTTACTATGCATACACATCAACGTGCCAATGAAAGTACGATTCTCTCGGTCATGACTACCCAATTCAGTTTGGGTGCTTCCCAGTCTACAATTTCTCTAGCCACGCCTAGATGGATGATCTCACCGAGGTGTGTGAAAGCACACCCTTCACACGGGAAGAGGGCCGACAGCCACTAGGGTGGACTGACAGTTTTTCCTTGAAGACAGGACACTGTGAATTACAAATGAAACCCTTAATACATATTAAAACGTGTGATTACTCAGCATCACTAACACAAACTCGTCAGAGCTCACCCTCCAGCACATCGGTAGTGTGGTGATGGCCTATACAGAGATCTGGCTAGGACGGGAATAATTGCACTGTACACTAATTACAAAATTGCATAAACCCTTAAATGATACATGAACAAGATGGGACACGAGATGAATATTCACAATAAACACACACGTGTGAAAACAAACTTAGATAGTGCGGATGCCATTGGATGAAGTTCGTAGCAGACCACATGGTGCAGATGGAATTGGAATATTTCTGCGTAAAAACGACTAACTAAATTCAGACAAAAATTATCCTTGTTGAGAAAATTATTCTCTTTACGATTACAGTGGTTACAGGTGTGTAATATGCCTGAAGATGGTAAAATCAAACATTAACGTGACCGCGTGGTGAAGTACAAAAAGCATCAATTTAAGTGAAAAATATATTGAACCCTGAATAAAATTGACATAGAACCCTGATATAAATATTGTACATACGAATTTACATAAATAAGCTCTCAAAAACGCATCAATGGCGTATACAAAGACTTGTTGTCGGTCTGCAACGTGGTTATACGTGATGTTGCCGTAAAATATTCAAACACGAAAAATTACCCTAAAATACATACATAAAAACCAAGCTCTTAAAATTTCATGTAGCAATAATGCAGGAGTTACAATGAAACGCCATAAACATAGGCGGATGGCGCCTGATTCAAGTTGCGCGGGTTGCGTGACCTCTCCAACATCTTTCTCCTCGATTAAGTTAAAAATGCCACAATGGCACAAGAAATTAATCAAGCGGAAGCATAATGCTGGGGAAAATATCTGGCAAAACGTATGCAAGCAAAGGTTCACCGGTAAATTTAATTAACTATGGAAACATAAATCAGCGAACAAAAGTTGTAGTGCATACGTGACAGTGTCTTACCTCGCCAGCTCTCCTGGACAGACTGTCCAGAGACAAGCGTCGCACGGACCTACCATGGCCGCCTATGGGGTTCACATAAGCGGAAGTGCTATGCACCCCGAGTAAAATATTTTATTATTAAAATAAAATGGCACAAATTAAATTTAATATTATTTTAAATTTCTATAATTTTCTTATGAATTTCAATATTATTCTAGTGTCTCTTTATGACGGCGTGTTTTTAATCTCTGTGCGTGGGCACTTTAAATTTTATAACCAAACAATTAAAAATAGTAATAAACAATTTAAAAATAGTAACAAACACTTGAACACATTTTAAGAAATATTAAACTCCGCAAATACAACAGAACACATTTTGCACTGAAAATATCATCTATACGAAGGTTCAAAATTATTGGCCTCTTTGCGCATGTGAGGGAGACATGACACATGCGTGGTAAGTGCCATCATGGGCTCTAGCGCCGCTGGCTGTTAGCCTTCTCTACTCGAACTCATAGCTGAAATTAATTCCTGGGGCAGCAGAGCGCAGGGCCCTTTTCGTGCTGTGATATGCTGTAGGATGATTGATATCCCATCAGACTACCTCACTGTGTAGCAAGGACGGATGCCAAGTGTCCCCAAATCAGAATGTCAACTTTACTCCTTACTGGCTCGTGAATCAGAGATTGATAAGGGTCAAAAAAGAAATTCCCTTGAGCGAAGGCAGTGCTCTCCTCTCAATGGCAATTTTCTTTTCTCCCGGTTACACTTCTCCTAAGCGATCTCTCTGCATGTGCGACTCCTCGAGCTGCTGCCCTCATGACTCACTTGACCGAGCTGTAGGAACAGCTAATAGGGGTGAAGGCAGTACCTTCCTACTTGTAACTCCTGATGAGCTTTTAAAGAACTTTCTTTCCTTAAAAAAGTAGGCTAAAAATAGTTACACCTACAGGCTCAATACCATAAGATTTCAAGTGTTACAATGAAGGATCACAGAAATGTCGGATGAAATGTAACACATCATTCTTGCTTGTATCATATAGAAACAGCAGTCTTTGTATACACTATATTGATTGCTAAACATCACACAATTTTTAATGGAAGACTAGGCTTAACGCCATACATATATACATTTACACATACACACATACATATGCACACATTCACACATATGCATAAACATATATTCACACACATACAGGCCCGTGCACAGGATATGAAAATGAGAGGTAGTGGTGTGGTAGGGACAATGCCAATGCTATGTTAACTTCGAAATCAGTATCAGTTGCACAGTGAACATAATTTTCAGGTACAGCCCATTTATAAATCACTAAACACTCATTATTTCAAAGATTTCTCACTGCACAAAATTTTTTTGTTTCCTTAAGTTTCTACATCTTCCGCTGTATTCATTATCTCCACTTCCCTAAAAGTAAATTGAACTTTCCTATACTTTTCCAGGAATGTGAAAGGTGGTCAAAACTTCCTATTGACAAATCTATTAACAATTAAGCAAACATAATCTGTTTACTGAATCCCAGTTAGGATTCAGGAAACGCACTCTAAACTACACAACAGCACATCCTCAGAAGGCCAGCCATTCTCTGCCCCGGCAGTAAACAATAGAGCCACAACACTAGGATACCGTCCTTTGGAAATTGGCTTGCCGGCTCAAAGTCGCCCCTTCCTTACCGCCCCCATTTGTGGAGCCGAGGAGGGAATCTTCTTTGAGCCCGGGGAGACCAGTGATCACTGGACCCTCACCTCACCACTATTGGAAGGCCACCCGTTCCTTGCACCACGTGGGAGGAACGGTAGAGCCACGACACTAGGTATGCTCCCGGTGGAATAGAGTTGCTAGCCAGGTGCCCGACTCTCATTCTCTCGGTCATGACTACCCAATTCAGCTTGGGTGCTTCCCAGTCTGCAATTTCTCTAGCCACACCTAGATGGATGATCTCACCGAGGTGCATGAAAGCACGGCCTTCACAAGGGAAGAGGGCCAAAAGCCGCTAGGGTGGACTGACAGTTTTTCCCTGAAGACAGGACACTATGAATTACAAATGAAACCCTCGATGAAAACATTTTAAGATGTGTGACTACTTGGCATCACTAATGCAAACTCATCTGGGCTCGTTCGCCAGCACTTGGGTAATGTGGTGATGGGTTATACACAGAGCCGGCTAGGACGGAAGTAATTGCACCGTAAACAAATAGCAAAATTACACAAAATTCATAAAGACTCTTAAAAAATTATCAGTCACAAGATGAGCATTCACAAAAAACACACACATGTGAAAACAAGCTTAGGTGGTGCGGATGCTGCTGGATAATGTTCGTAACGGATCACGTGATGCAGATGAAATTGAATATTTCTTCTTGAAAACGGCAAATTACATTCAGACAAAATGTTATTCTGAGAGAGAGAATTATCCTCTTTACGATTCAAGTGATTGCAGGCATATAGCAGGCCTGATGGTGGAAAAACCTAACATTAACATGACCGCGTGGTCAAGTACAAAAAGCATCAATTACATGATAAATATATTGAACCCTGAATGAAACATACATAGAACACTGAAATAAATTGTAGTGCACATGATTTTACGCAAATAAACTCTCAAACTGCATAGATGGTGCAGATATAGACTTGACACAGGTTAGCCACATGGTTGTACATGAAATTGCCGTAAAATATTCAAACATGAAAATACCCTTAAAATACATACATAAAAACAAAGCCCTTAAAATTGTGCATATCAATAATACAGAAATTACACTGGAATCCCACTAACATAGGTGGATGGTGCCTGATTCAAGTTGGGCGGGTGTGTGACCTCTCTGACATCTTTCTCCTCTCTCCTCGATTAAGTTTTAAAAATACAGAAAGGGCAAAATAAATTATTTAAGCGGAAGAATAATGCTGGGAAATGTCTGGCAAAACGTATGCATGCAAAGATTGACCGGTAAACTAAATTTACTATGGAAACCTACATCAGTGAACAAAAGTTGTAGCGTGCACGTGACAGTGTCTTACCTCGCCAGCTCCCTATGACAGACTGTCTAAGATGCAAGCATTGTATGGACCTACCATGGCCGGCTATGGGGTTCACATAAGCGGAAGTGCTATGCACTCCGAGTAAAATATTTATACTTTGAAAAATAAAAGTGGCACAAATTAAATATGTTTTACATTTTAACATTTTTCTTATGGATTTTTCATATTAATTCAGTGTCTCTTTATTACGGTGTTCACGCCGGAATATCAGTGCTCTCAATCTCGATGCTGTGGGCACTTTGAATTTCATAACCAAAAATGTTCACAACAAACATTTTAAAATATTTCAAAACCTATTAAACCCTGCAAATACACATACATAACATATTTTACACTGCAAAATATTATTGATGTGAGTGTTCAAAAATATTGGCTTCTTTGCGCACGTGTGTGGACACGTGACACGTGCGTGGACACGTAACACGTGCGTGGTGAGCCTCGTCATGGGCTCTAGCGCCGCTGGCTGTTAGCCGGCGTCAATGTGCACATATCTTGAACTGACTTTTTCATGAATTAAGGAAATTATTTGTATTGAAAGTAGTAAATACTCTTTTTACTTACATGACTTGGTCTCTCCTGTGGATAGCCGAAGGTCACAAAAAAGTATTTTTGGTTTAGTGGACAACACCACATGACCCCTCTCTCCGCGGCATGGTGCAAAAGAGGTGTCTGCTTAAGAAACAAAACTCACATTCATCAATGACAAAATTCTCTGAAAACAAAAAAACTTTATGGTATAGAGGAAATAATATATAGTAAACAAAGCAAAAATACCACAATTTTAATACAAACTATTTCAGCAAGTACACTAAAAAAAATTGCACCACAAAACAATCCATATTTACAAGTTGTGATACAATAGCAACCAACAAATTTCAAATGCACACCTGCCACAAAAAAAACTAAGGGTGAAACACACACTCATTGCAAAAAAAATTTATTATCATGAATGAATGGCACGAGTATAACTAAGGTTCCCACACAGTATCGTTATAGTTCGACATGTGTCCCATCCTGTGTTTAATGCAATTTGCTTCTGCAGATGTTACTAGGAGGCATACATCATTCATAGCTACAAAATACTGAATAAGGACTTAGTAGCAGTGTTAGAAGTGTGACCCACAGAGCAAAGTTTAGTGAACACGCAATATACCGCAATGGCACATTCAACAAGCCTTTGCCCAGCTGAATGAGTTTGAGAAAGGCAGTGTCATCAGCCTCCAAGAGGCAGGTTAAACGTTTTTGCACACTGCACACCTCTAACTGCTCTGCCTACACTGTTAGTCTGTGTTGTAATCAGTGTGAACAGGAGGTACACACACCCATCGAGAAAGCTCGGATCAACCCCAGCAGGGAAGACTGTTTCATAGTGAGATAGGTTGTAAACAGGGAGTCACTGCGCACCATCCAAGAACAAGCCACGACAGCTGGAGACATGCCTGTGTCCACCAGTACCATATCCAGGTGACTAGCAGAGAGGTTGTGTCTTGATTCATACGACCTGCAAATTTGAGTCTGGAGACATCCTGGCTAGCATCATGATCCACACTTCATTGTAGAGTGGCACACTGCCCCAGTAAGAGATGCCATGGTGTGTGCTGTGCCATTTTCTATGATTCCAACACTCCACTTGTGGCAATTGAAGGAACTGACAGCGCAGCAATATATCTACGAAATTCTGCAACCATGTGCACTCTCTTTCCTGGTGTAGCTTAACAAAAACATTTTTCAGCAGGCTAATGCCCAGCCTCACACAGTATTGGTATCTCTGGCCTGCCTTCGTGATGTCAACACGCTTCCTTGGCCAGCAAATACCTCAGACCTCTTGCCCATCGAGAATGTTTGGGACCAGATTGGATGGCAACTTCAGCCATCAGCAACTACAATGGATTCAGAGGGTCAGTAGCAACAGCTGGGACCAGAACTTCCTCAGAAGAACATCTGACGTCTCTATGTTTCAATGCCTGACCACCATATTGCCGCCTGCCTCTATACTAGGATAGTCCAGCACCGTACTAAGTACATCCTGCAAGTGTTGGTCCCCTGTAGTACATGCTTAGTATGGTACAACATTTTGATGTTTTCTGTAAACATACTACCATGTACTGTGCCTGTACCCATTTAACATGTCCCTGTGATGGCACCTTCGGAGTGATCAAATTTTTTTGCAAATGAGGGTATGTAATTTAGAATGTAAAAATATACAACAGTACCGTACAGTAGAACCAACAATTCAGTAGAACTTCACTGATACCACCCTTCCTGGTTTCTGGTTGTAAATAGGCATTTTTAAAATTTTGCCAAATTTTAACTCGCACTACAATTGCTATATGTCAAAATGTTCAATGTTTTGCATTTAGTCCATGTTCCATTGTCTCTGGCATGAAAATTAAAATATTTTTAAACTAAACATAAATTTACATATTCATTAAAATTTATGTTTGGAATATTTTTTTTTTTTATCATTAATTTTAAAATATTTATCCCAGCAAAACATTAATAGTTTCCAGGACAAATATGTTATTTAATAAAAAAATTAATTATATAAAAAAAAGATACTTTGAAAGTACATTTTTAATGGTCAAACATAAATAACCATGTCTAAAAGAACCAAAATTAAGAATAACAATTTTCATTTTCAATTTTTGAACCAAATTTTTACATCAATACACATTTGATAAAGGCATTAATTCAAATTTTATATGTATGCTATTCATCTTTTTCTTTCGGTAATGCTTAAAATTGTGACTTTAAAAAAAAAAAAAAAACACTTCGATAATGGTATAAATTGATGTTACCAATCACACAGAACACAAATTTACTGGGACAGTCATGGTATTTGCAGAACATATCAAACAGGATAGTGGAGAGTGCTATGAAGCTTGGGAAAATTATGGATAAAACACAAAAATTATACATAATTTATGAACCCAAATTTGGTTTGCTATGCTAAATGCAGAAAGACCTAACCTAACTTGACGTAACTTCACTAACATTGCTGAATCACAACAGGGTGTGTGTGCCAACGTGTGATCACAATCTATTTTTTTTTTGTTTTTATAGCAAATTTCAAGCTTTGCTGCATGCCCTGAATCACTGTTTTGGGAATTTATTCCACTGCAGACACTAGGATTCTGGCTTGGTGCGTAATTTTGGCTATGCTTGAGCAGTATTTTTCAGTGCAAGGGGGCTACACTTGAATATCATTTATACTGGATCACAGTAAAATCTTCAACCTATCGTGAAGTAGGGTACAATTTGGTTAGCTCTTCTGCATTTGACACAGCTAGGCAGCAGCAGTACGTAAACCCTTAGATTCCCTCACTAACATGCAATACTACACAGTACAATTCACTACACTCACTTTCCATGCTAAAACTCGGCTATAAATTACATTGCTCACTCATTTAAGCAGCAAATATAGCTCCTATTGCTGATAACTCACATACAAGACACACTCGAATATGTGTATAAATCCACGAACAGTCGTATTTCTGCACTATAATTAGATTTAACACTTCACATGGAAATAATTACCAAGAAGCACTAGTTTTTTGCACAAGAATTAGATTTAACTTATCAGATGGAAATAATCGCAACAAATAAGGTGCACAGCACTTCCAGATACTATAGGCTATTCAGAGTAAAATGAGCACTTTTGAAAGCACTGCTTAAGATCTATTTGTATGCCTGCTGTGTGTTCTTCCGCCGTATGTAAAATTATCATTGCTTTGGGCCTCATTGCTTTCTTCATGCGTCTGTCTAGTGAAACTTTAAAAATTATTTTTAAAAAATAAGTATTCTAAAAATCTGCTAATTTTTACACTTTGATACATTTAAAAAAAAAAAAAACAGAAAGTGAAAGAAATAATTTAAGTTATCACAAATGGTTACATAACACTTTTTATTCAATGTTAAGATATGGAACTACTTTGCCCGCCATCGTTACCAATTTTACTGGGAGCATGTCACTCAGTGCTGCCCGTTGAAATATATGCAGGCAGGAGCAGTGACTTTTTTCGAAGGTTGATTTCCAAAGTGCTCACTTTATCGTGAACAGCCCTTACCAGCATACAACTGTAATGTGAAATAGGCAAAAATTAAACTGGATGACCAAAACTTATGCACATTTGTTTCCTGTCACTGTGCATTGTTATTCAACAAATGTATCAAGGCAATACACAAATTGCACATAAACAACACCTGCAAATGTCTTTTTGTATGATATACTGTGTGTGTGTGTCCATATATATAGGCCTACTTCTATGTTACATAGTACGACAATTCTCTCTTGACTATTAGGAAGGTAAGCCTTGTAAAATTCAACAGAATTAAATAATATTCTAGCATTGTTTGGTTATCTCGATTTATACCTGTATATCCTAAACACGTCTGCAAAAACATACCCTGTGAATAATGCATTGTAAATTGAGGTTTGATTTCCAGAGGCGTTCCCGCATTTAACACAATTCAGTGACCTAATAAAAATTAACACAAATTTTATACGTTTTACTGCAAAAAATCCCAGATTTTTATAGCCCTACTCACTATCACATTTCATGATATATACTGCAAATTATGTGAAACAACCATGAAATTCCTATTACCAAAGTGTGGTTAGTAATGACCATATACACCATTTGCGTATATTATATTCCCGGTTTTCGGAAAAGACATGATTATTTAATTATTTATTTATTTCTTTTGCAAATGCAAATGCAGGGAAACTTGAGCAACCCAAAAAATCCACTGGCCAACTGCAACATCTACCACATTTCTCACATACAAAAATCTGGGTGATCTTGCAGCGAATCAAACCTGTTTGCCTTGATGGGAAGCAAGTAGTCTCTCTACTACCCCACCGCGGCCCCCTAATCACCCAATTAGTGTTGATTATTTACATACTACTCTGTTTGTTATATTTTAGTATGTGCATTATTTACAATTATTACCAAGGATAATATAAATTTTTATTGAATGTTCTCACATCCCATAGGCATGCAATGACTAACATGAGCAACTGTAAGTTTATTCAATAAAAGCCTACACTATTATAAGCCTAAAATTTAGCCCCTTGGAGAAACATCATTCCAGTAAAAGTTTATGTTAAAAACAAACAACTTATACCTGTGCCAGTCGGCCTACCTGTGTTAGCAGTTGATATTTCTTCTGCTGCATAGGCACTGTTAGCACTTGGATATGCAACTCTGCTACTGGTGGAGCACTGGCAGTGTATCTGAACACTTGCCCACGCTAAGTTCTCAAACACATCGCTGCAAAATGCATGCAATACAGTTACCATTTTATGCACCTTAATTAAAAGCCAGCACAAAAGTTCTGAAAGCTTTAAAAAAAACCAAAAGCACTCTTTAGATTAGTTTACAGTTACATCTGCGTCAAAAATAATATGTTTATATACAGGTGGTTTGGAAACTCACCCGAAATTTTTTTTGGGAGGTGATTCCTTGTGGGAAATAAGGTAGACATGTTTAATGCAACTTATAGCCTCGCCCAATTCCTAAGGGAGCTATCCACCCTTGAAAATTGAGTTTAAAAATAGTAGGCTATGTATTTTTGCAAAATATTGGAAACTGCGTTGGCATTAATCTAAGATTCTCTGGATAATGTTTACTGTCATTGAGATCTTCAGCCCCTGACGCAACTAGTATTAACCATATCCAGACCATTCAATTAACAAAAGCAAACCAGGATTACAAAAACATTAACTTTTATTGCACAAATTAAAACAATTGTAAATGTACTTTCTAAAATAGTATTTTTTAACATTAAGTCAAAATATTTGTGGTGCCCTCTCACACATGGTTTCACATGATGCCATTCTACAGAAAAATAAGTGGAAATCAACATAGAGTAGAGATAACATCCAATGATGGTAAGAGAACCTGCAGCCAAGAACATTTGTGAATGTTCTGTTGAATATATTCACTATGCCACTCGATAACTATGGGAATATTTCAATGAGAGAAACAATAGAAAACAAAATGATGATGTACAGCATTGCTGGTCTGAAAAGGACTACGACCTTCCCCTTCATAAAAATAATAGGGGTTGCCATCCTCTAATTGCTTTCAAGTTTTATGGAATTCCAATACCTTCTTATTGAGTAGTGCATCCTACATAACAAAAAAAGTTTGTCAGGAGCCAGTTTTCTTTTGCGATGTACGTAAAACTTTCAGCAAAAACAATACAATGCCTTGCACATAGACAATACTTAAACGCATGGAGGTAAACACATTGTAAGCAACTGATATTGGGCCAACAATTCCTAAAAACACAAAAGAAACAAGACAAAAGGTGTGTGCTGGGCTTACATGCATGTGAGACTCAGTGTATACAGGATGTCAAGGTTTACATGGGAGGAATTCATCAACATGCATTTGATGTACAGTACGACAGGCTGCAGTGGTCAGAGAACACATAATTTGTATCAGCATAAATACCCAAACCACGTGATCCCTCATCATACGACGTTTGTCGCAGCTGACCAATGCACAGGAGAAACAAGTACATTGACCATCACAATAATTATTGCACTCTACAGTTGTTTGGTACTTACCGACTCATTTGAACCTTTATGAGTGTCGAAGCAAGATTACAATGACAAGTGACAATTACATAAGAACCACATACAATTGTGTTACTTTAGTACATTTCCAACTTAAGTCCACGTAGAATAGTCTGCCCAATGTAGGTTGCATACAATGTGTTTATCTTTATGTGTAAAAGTATTGCCTACACACAAGGCACTGTACCGTCGCCGCTGAAAACTTTGTGCAAGTTTTAAAACGAAAAGGTGGGTCCTAGGCACTTGCAACAAAAAAAACCTCTTTGTTAGATAGGACGTACTGCTCAATGTAAAGGCATCAACATTCCATAAAACTTCAAGGCCAAAAACTATATGTAATTAGAGGATGGTACCGCTATTATTTTGATGAAAGCAGAAGTCTTAACACTGGATTTTCATACGTTGAAGATCTTGATGATACAAAACAATTTTTTCAGACAATTGTAGTTTAATTCTACTCTTTTTCCTATATTTTGGAAAATTCAATTTACAAACACAACTTTCAAGGGTAGATATTTCCCTTAGGAGTTAGACTAGGCTATAAGTTTCCTTAATTTCAGATAAGTTTCCAAACAGCATGATAATTGACTGCAAGTTAAATTTCTGACCAGAATGAAGTTTGTTTTGTGCATAGACACAGGAAAAGCTGGGAGACCTGGGTTAAAATCCTGGATAAGGCAACAGACGTATACAGCATTTTTAGGTTTAAACATAGACTGTTGTACTTCCTTTCTCCTCTTCTGATTGGCCCCAACTGGCATTAAGAATAGATTTCATCTCACCACATTTTATCTTTTCCTCTTATTACTGTTCACATTTTTCCCTCAGATTCCTGTCCTCTGATTTTTCACACATCCCAGACAGATGTACCACACTTCCCTGTCCTTATCCTTATACCTTGCATTCACTCTAAGCACACCTCCACCACATGCGACTTATTCTTCCTTCTACTAATATTAAGTGTGAGATACACTAGAACTCGCAGGCAAACATCTAACAGTCACTTTCACCTCACTTTCTCTGAACTTCACAGGTCCCAGTATACTTGCACTGACACACCCCCCGATATCAATTAACTTTTAGATGAATTGTATTTTGCACCACCGCTGCCCACAGCACTGTTCTCACAACTTCTCCTGACAACACACAACATTATTAATTTGAATAGTGAAACAATACCATGTGTAGGCAGCAGCACCTAAGTGTGGGCACCAGGGCACACAACGCTTGATTCCCGGCACGGTCATTTCAGTATTTTTGAACCTGGGAATCGCGCCGGACGATGCAGCTGTTCTCACTGTTGTTTCCTCTTCCTCTAAACACCCCCTTACTTAGCTTGCAGTGTAGCCCTCCCCATACGCCCTCTTCATTCACCACCCTGTACATCCTGACTAGCTGTTCAACTTTTCTCCTGTCCCTCAATGAGCTCCACCCCATTTCTTTCAACGGTTTTCTTCAGGACACTTCTCCATACTCACCTTGCTTCACCCTCGTCAGCTCTCAAGACCTAACTGCGTTACAAGCTGACCAAACCTCCAACTAAATGCAGCATCACAAATGTTACGATTGATGTAATCTCAATTTCTTCTCCCACCAAGGCGAACCAGGTACAATCCCCGGCCAAGTCACTTCCTGATTTTGGCAAGCGGGAATCATGCCGGACAATGCCGCTGGTTGGTGGATTTTCTCTGGGATCTCCCATTTCCGTTGCCCTCTCATTCTGACACTGTTCCGTACTCACCTTGCTCTACCCTCAACAGCTCCCAAGACCTCACTGTTAAGAGCCACCCAAATATCTTCACTCAATCTTAATTTCTTCCTACTCTCAATGACATAAGCGGTAATTCTTAAGAATATGGGCCTTTCTGAAGAAAAAAAATCTTGGAAAAAGGAATAATTCCACTCTACTAATTACACAGAACACGAATTTACTAGGGCCATCAACATTTGACCAATAGAAACCCCAAAAACGATAGTGGGGCAGACTATGAAGATAAGGGAAATTGTGGGGTAAAATGGGTGAAGAGCATGAAAATAATGTAATACAGTAAAAGCCCAATATAATGCGGCTGTTGGGGGACATAACTCAGACCCACGTTAAAACTTTCCCCGTTATTCTGGGAGTGACTGAGTACAGTAACAAAAAAAGGCAGTATTCTAATGTGGCGTGGCACCTATCTGTCAAACACAGGGCAAGTGTGAAGGCTGAAAACAGCCTTTCAATATCAGCATTTCTATGGGAGAGTGACAGTGAGACTTTAATTATTTTTGCTGCATTAGGATATTTCAATATTCCAAATTTGTCAGTATTTTCAAATAACTGCTTCCTTTTTCATCATTTTCAAGCTGAAGCAGTTTCCATTCATCCATTAAGGCATCTTCCCGAATGTCTATTGGACGACATCGAGCAATACGTACAATATCTTGACAACTACAATTACTTTTCCTCTCATCTGGATGCATGCAGTGGAAGTATTTCACAAGGTGAGATGGTGAGACAGGAGCTTTATCAATGATGTGCTTACAAGCATGTACATAGTGCCTCTGTACATTTTTCAAGAAAAAAAGTTGATATTTTTCAGGTGCACTATCTCCACAAACAATGTTCTTGATAGGAAGAAGGTTTGGTTCAACAAAGACGTCAGAGTTGAGGTTTTTCTTACTAGAACTTACCACTTCTGGTTTGCATACTCTGCTTATAAGTGTCTGCAGTAATGCAACTAGTTCACTGTGAAGAAGATGTATCAGAGGGATATCTTTCTGAAATGATCCGGTAAAGCTTGTAAAAAGTTTGGCACTAGAACATATGAAAAGCAATTCTGCCTTAATTATTGACACTTTAAGCACTCCTATGATCCTCTTGAAGACATTACTGTTTTTGGATATCTCCAGTCTCTTTTGTGGGACAAATTTTAGAAAATATGACACAACAGCATCCCACTGTTCCAATAATGTGGCTGTAGCAATTTCAATGCTAAGCCATCTTGAAATGCAGTGATTGATAAACTGGAGGTTAGGTTCCTTTTGAATTGTGCTGAAGTCTTCACACCTTGCAAGCCATCCATCAAAAAATGGATATATAGAAGTAATCAAATCTGAAGCATTTTCTCCTAGCTGATGTATTCATTTCAAAAAACCATTGTGTGTGGTATGGATACTGTATGATCCAATATCAACAAACCTTTTCTACGAACTACCTTAATTTCTTCATCTATGAGATGAGTCACTTTTTTGTTCACGTTCGGCCCATCACTTCCAAGCATGAGCAAATTCTGAAGAGAAAGGCTTGCTCCATTAACAGCCTTCATCAATTTGTCACAAATATCTTCTGCTGTGGCTCTCCCTATGAAAAAAATTTCCAAATGTTGCGAAACGATTTGCTGTTGAGATTCTGACCAATATCTAACAGTAATTTGGAGCTCCTTCTTGCCAACACTGTTTGTCGTTTCATCATAGCACAATGTATACAAAGAACCTTTCATATCTTTTAAGACACAGTCCCTAAAATATCATCCTAGGGCATCAGTGATGAGGTACTGCATCTTTGTGCGACTTAACAAAAAACTCTCAGGAACAGCACCATGAAACATTGCGTTAAACACTGCAACAATGTGATCACATGTTGAGAATGAATAATCACTAGCAATAGTCTTCATTGTCCATATCAGTTCTGCTGTCGTCGCACTGTCTTTATTAAAATGTGACGCCGTCGGGCAAGACACAAGACGAACGATGACACAAATGCTTACTGGTAATATGGGCGCCAGCAGTGCTTCCCGATCACCGCACTATTGAGACTCAGGGTTCTCAGGGATGCTGTGAGTTCTGTGTGTCTATCTCATCCGTGCGTGCTTACAAACATGTAGACAATACTAAACTTTTACTAAACATCACTTGAAAAACACTTAATAAAATACATGTGGCTAGGACACTGTCACTACTGAATAAAAGACTAGGTTCACTGTAGACTTGCTTTTATTATTATTGGTCATACAGATCAACGTGCCAATGAAATTATGATACTCTCGGTCATGACTAGCCAATTCCGCTTGGGTGCTCCCCAGCTCGCAATTAATATAGCGAACACCTAGATGGATGATAACACGGTGTATGAAAACACAATCTTCACAAGGAAAGAGGGCCGACAGCTGCTAGGGTGGACTGACGGTTTTTCCCTGAAGACAGGATATGGTGAATTACAAAATGAAACCCTTGATGAAAACATTAACATATGTGATTACTTGGCATCACTAATGCAAACTCGTCTGGGCTCGCCCACCAGCACGTCAATAGTGTGGTGGTGGCCTGTACACAGAGCCGGCTAGGACGGAAGTAATATCACCATACACAAATTACAAAATTACATAAATTGCACAAAGACCCTTAAAAGATGATGGGGCACAAAATGAGTAGTCACAAAAAACACACACGTGTGAAAACAAGTTTATATGGCGGGATGCCACTGGATAAACTTCATAGCGGATCACGTGGTGCAGGTAAAATTGCAATATTTCTTTGTGGAAACGGCAAATTAAATTCCAACAAAATATTATTCTGGTAGAGGAAATTATTTTCTTTACGACTGAAGTGATTACAGGCTTGTAGCATGCCTGATGGCGGAAAACGCAAACATGGAAGTGACAGCGTGGTCAAACACAAAAGCCTCCATTCACGTGAAAATTACACGGAACCCTGACAAAATTTAACTTAGAACCCTGAATAAAAATATTGCAAACATGATATTACATAAATAAGCTCTCATAACGCAATGATGGCACAGACATAGATTCGGTGTCGGTTAACCACATGGTTGTACGTGATGGTTCCATAAAATAATCAAACATGAAAATTACCCTCAAATACATACATAGAATTACAGCCCTTACAATTGCACGCAGCAATAATACAGAAATTACAATGAAACACTTTTAGCAGAAGCGGATGGCGCCTGATTCAAGTTTCACAGGTCGCGTGACCTCTCAGACATATTTCTATTCCTTCTCCTCGATTGAGTTGAAAATGCCACAAGGGCAAAATTAATTAGTTAAGCGGAATCATAATGCTGGGGAAATGTCTGGCAAAACATACGCAAGCAAAGGTTAACCGCTATACTAAAAGTGCTATAGAAATCAACATCAGTGAAAAAAAAGTTGTAGTGCGTACGTGACAGTGTCTTACCTCGCCAGCTCCCTATGACAGACTTTAGTCTTAGTCACTAAAGTCTTTGCCCAGGTTTGATTTTCCGCCATCAGGCACCTCAGACAAGTTTACATGCTTGAAATGCAATCAGAAGAGCACCGTAACTTAGTCCGCCAGGAATTCAATGAATTTTACTGGAAATATTACAATTTCACCTGCACCACATGACCTGCTAAGAACTTCATCCAGCGGCATACACGTCCTGTAAGAATGCTTTCAGGCACCTGCGTGTTTATTGTGCCTATTCATGTCGTGTCCCATGCTTTGTAATTCATATTTTTGTGTAATTTGTACAGTGACATTATTTTCATCCTAGCCTGCTAAGTGTATAGACCATCGCCACATATCACGTGGTTAGGGGATGTGTCGCAGGGTGAAATCTGCAGTCCATCACAGTGGCCTTACCCTGTGGAGAGTGTGCTCTCATGCACCACGGAGGAATCATCCATCACGAAGTGTGCTAGTTGAATCACCCATTACGGAATTAGCTAGCCATGCCCAGGATTAAGTGTAACTCATTATTGGCACGATGTGTGTAAGTGGAACAATAAAAGTAATTCTCTGTGCATAAAATATGTTTTCTTGTAGTGTCATAGCCAGCAAACTCCTAATTTGACAGTGTTTTTCATAAAATGTTTAGTAATGCAAAACTGTTTGTAAAGATGCTCTGGTGAGACAAGCACACACAACCCACAGCATCCCTAAGAATCCTGAGTTTTGAAGTTCGGTGTCTGGGAAGCACCGCTGGCAACCACCCACCAGTAAATAAAAGTGTATTCGTTCGTCATGTGTCCCACCCAACTGTGTCATATTCAATTATTATTTTTTTATTATAGTTAAGAGCACGGCAGTCTGTTCTGTAATGTGAAATTACTCATATATGAGAAAAATTTTGTATTGGCCAAAAACTGCAAATATTTTCGTTCATATGGATAATACAAAATAGGCCTATCTGAAAAGAAAAGTGAAAAATATAAGCTTTTACCTGCTGCTTCGTGCACGACCCCACTATCGGGTGCTCTACCCACTGAGCTACTGCGGTCCCACTATTGGGTTCTCTACACACTGAGTTACTGCGGCCCCACTATAGGGTTCTCTACCCAATGAGCTACTGCGGAACTTGGGAAGAAATGTACGACAGCCTATGGACAAAAAAGAAAGGAGAAATTTTTAACAATGCTTTTTATGCAGTAATCCTAAGAAAAGTTTAAACTAGTACCTATGTACATCCCTAATCATCAATTTTTGGAACCGTTTTGAGATATTTCCCTGGGATGGAAAGTAGCCTATGTCACTCTCTGGACCTCCAACTATATCTGTGCAAAAAATCACGATCCGTTGCTCCATTTTGATATGAAATAAGGACAAACAAACACACTTTCGCATTTATGTAGTAGTAAGGATTAATTCTACTGAACCAGAAGAGATTAACTTAAATTGGGTGAATTATTGTGCATGTATAATGAGAATTCATGGATTTTCTGTTTGTACCATTTTTCACATACCTACTACATTGTAACAAATTTTGTAACACAAAATATTAAGTAATAAGTTAATGTACATTTATGCAGCTCTAGAAAATAGATCACACATAAATCCACTCTGCTTCCTGGAACATTCATAGGTAATTAATTATATATTGTATTAAATTATATTTCCTTGTTAAAATACATTTATGTAAGCATTAATGGCACATGAATATACCATCACTACATAAATTTATCTGCTAGATCACTTCAAAGAAGCAGGGTGGAGCTGATTTGCATATAAATGCTTGTGTGGAATTATTTATATTTTCCACATTATTGTGATAATGTACTGTAAATTTTTAACTCCACCCCACAGCCCTACTCACTGCAGCGTTATTTAGATTGTCTATCAAACTCTTAAAGGTGTTAATGTGGAAATAAATTAACCAATTTTCAAATTTTTTATTTTTCAATTTTTAGAGGAAGTCAGAGAAGTGAACAATTGTCAATAATTCTGTTATACGTAATTATGCAAAATCAGCACTTTCTGAAGAAAAGACATAAGCTGCATGAAGGTTTTAAAATTACTTTTTCCACAGCAACGAGTTCTTAGCTTTCATCCCAATGTTTCAATTGTACCTAACTTCATGATAGGTTGTAGTTTTTACTGTGATCCTGCATAAATTTTATTCAAGCATAGTCCCCTCGCACACAAAAATACTGTTCAAGCGTAGCCAAACATTACACACAGAGCCAGAGTCTCAGCATTAGCAGGGGAATAAATCCCCAAAACAGTGACTTAAGGCATGGCGGATGTCCTTTGTAGGCATAGAGCACGAAGTGCTCATGCATTTGCGAAGCTTGGAGTTTGTTACAAACACAAACAATACGGTCTGTGTGTGCCGACGCACTATCACACGGTGTGTGCACGCACGCACACGCAGACCCCCTGTTCCGATTCAACAATAATGAAGTTACATGACGTTAGGTTTAAGACTTCCTGCATTTAGCATTGCAAAACAAATTTGTTTACATAAACTAAACAAATTTTTATGTTTTCTACCCTACAATTTCCCTGATTTTCATAGCCATCCCCAAAATTTGTGTTGGGAAAATAGAGTTTTCTGAATGCTTTACTTGGGACACAGGTGGGGCATGGGGGCTTGGGATACAGCACCATCCCACGACGACGTCGGAGTCACGTGCACCAGGTTGGGCTATAGAAGCCCTATCTGCGCTGTGTGCGCCTGCTATGTTCGACTGCTTCATGATTTTTATATTTATTAAAACATTTGAAGAGATATAATGTAAGTAATAGTCATAAATAAAACATGTATGTATCTAGTTAGACGAGACAAAATTTCCATGAACATAATCATTGCCTACAGAATTTTGTAATTTAATTCGAGGAGAAAAAATTTTTAACAAGACGGCATACCTGTTACTTTGCGCTCGTTTATGAGTTGACACTTGCGGATTTGAAAACGTAATATAGCATTCTACTGCCTCACCAGCAAGGTACACGGGACCCTTTATTAATTTAGCAGTGACTTCAATCATTACAAATGAATTCTTTTTAAAATGTCACAAAATTTGAAGTCAACGAACACTTTGCCGCAGCATATGTACAGCTTGATTTGAAATCGGGTTGAAGTCGTCTGCTAGTGTGTTAAAAGTGTGCAGTAGATATGTTCGATAATTATCCACAAATTAAGATATCGATTTATTGTTACGAATCAATATTATACATCGATAGATCTATAATCCAAAAACCCAATTATTAATCCTACATGGAAATATATTTTATGTTAGCCATTGAGTTAGGAGTAATGTCAGCCATCAGCATCAGGAGGAAAATATATATGTTCATTTTGTTATGATATATAGAACCAAATGTTTCAATTGCAATAGTATCGTGTGCATTATTGTGAGTACAAGGTGGTAATGGTGATATTAAATTATTGTTTATTTATTTATTTAATGACTTAACGTGACACCGAACAGTAAAGACTAAATACTGTCTGGCACAAACATAGAAAGGTACAACACATTGATAATTACAAACACAACACAGACACTAGACAAATAATACTAGACAAAATAAATATAAAAATGTACCTACATATAACACTAACAAAACAAGAAAACTAATAACTTGAACAAAAGATTTAAATTTTAATTATATTGGTTTTGAGAAATAACACAACTACAGAATAACGAAATTTGGAACTTTCAGAAATAATACACTCGCAATTAGGCTACAGCCTGGTGGCGAGCACACTCGCCTTCCCATTGCCAGACTAAACTCCTCTTCAACACCCTTCCTGAACATTCAAAGCCCCCTTATAGATACCAATTCTTCCAGGGCCACATTCCACACCCTCACAGACCTTATAAGCATGGACTGCCGGGCAGCCGGTCCGCCATCACCGGCATGCATGCAGCGTAGGTCCAGTTAGTCATACTTGTGTGTCTTGGGAAGAGATGTATAGCGCTTGGGTGACGAATCAACTTTTGAACCAATCCTTTAATGTGCAATAGACTTTCATATACTAGAACCTTGTGTTAATTAGCCTTCCAAGACTCTTCACCTCTTCCCTGCCTATGGTTTAGCATCACCTAGGGAGAAATATTTTTCCGTAGGTTTTTAAAGCATTTGAGCTCTTGTACAGTGTTACCCTGCCAGCTGGTTAAATCCGGCAAATGTGAGTAAGTTGTTTCCTGAAGGAACATTAATAAACCTCATTTGAATCAACATAGGATGCATTCTCATTCGGGTTTACTACAGAACACTACCTTTCCGCCAAATATTAAGGGTAATGTGCAAAGTGCTATTCGTGTCTTTTTCAGTGTTTTGTATCTACGTTCAAATAATTATGGGTGTGTGAGCCATCACTGTGTAAATCTGGTAAAGTATTTTGTTTTTATTAATAACTATGGATGGAGCACCAGAAGGATATCGCCATGGCCGTCGGCACACGGCACTCGGGATGGAGTCTGCTCTACCAAAAACTTGACATTGCATCCTGGCAATGTCTGCCACCCAAGAAATACATGGAAGGTTTGGTGGAAAAACTCCGGTAAAATCATACCTAATTCCCAACCTCTAAATTGAACACTTTTACTCCACCATCCTGCCAACAAATGTCGCCCAACTTAGGGGCAATGTCCTTCCGCCAAAACTCCTACTTCAAAACCCGCTTAAATATTTTCAAAAATTTTCCACTCCATTGCAAACACCATGAGGCATAACGAAATGGACAGCAGATAGCAGCCATCTTGGTGCATTGTGACATTAGCCAGCTCGTGCCACCCACGTGCCGAGCAGACAAAGGGACTGCAAAACCTCCCCTTCCGCCGGCATCGCACACACTCTAGAAGGACGAGGAGGAAAAGAAACAAGGACAAAGCGGAAAAGAAAATCACCAACCTCTCACACTATCCGCTAAACGTGCCAACGGTTAGCTGTACGTCCACCATTGATTCCTGCTTTGTGCTGCGCCATGCAGGTCTGCCGCAACAAGATGTTACCTGTGCCATGCCAAGCATCACCCTCTCCCGCGTGCTGTGCACCTCCATTAACACTGCTGCGACCATGTGGGTTTGTATACCAACAACATGGCTGGCTGGACACATAGTAGCTAAATGGTGTTATAGTGTCCGCATTGTCTGCACCTACTGCTGCAGAACTTAATTGCAAAATACAAGCGAGGCACAACATAATGCAAGTGTGACCATCAGACCAGCCTGGCGAAAAACTGCGAAAGTGTGGACAGACAGAATAATCTATCAGAAATTCCTGAGCAGAAATTTAGTGTAAATCTTTCGGGCAACACAGAAGCAAATTGGTGCCACGACCTACTCTGCCCAGGTCAGATTTTTGAAATGCAAACAGTGAAGCAAATGGTACAATACCACGTGCCTAGGGGGGAACAAACTTCAAGCTATTAAAGGATTCATGTTTTCATGTAAACAATGCAGTGCACAACCATTACAATCCTAAAAATGTTACGCACAACTGGGACACTTTCTTTAGTGAACTACAGAGGATGAATACGTGTGACTGTACTGAGCGTACAGGATATTTCGATAGAGTAATACACAATTGCCACAAATGATTCATGAGGGTACACTAGCAATGTGAAGCAGAGATGGGACAGCAGACAAGTAAGGAGAAAACATTCACGTGTGAAGACTGCATTGCAAAGGAGAAGGAAACAACTGCTGCCATACCGGACATTCAGAATATGTTCGCTGTATCACCAAGGACTACAGTGCCAGAGTCACAATCAGTGCTTACAACTACCCATCCATACACCTCTGTGCCACCCATTCAGTAACACGCTATATTCCACAATTGCAAACCTATTATTCCACACCAATGTACACCCAAAATGTTCCTGCTGTTTTACTAAGTGTATCAAATCAGTTCACTACCTCGACACCATTTCCGAACATGCAAACAAATGTCAACTGTGCCGCAACAACAACACTCAGTGCAAAAAAACCGGACAGATTCACAGTTTCGGCCAACACCAACCCGATTTCAGACACTGCCAACATTCTCAGGACAGTTGAACGAAGACCTGTCAGCTTTCGTCCAAAATTGTACCATGCTCCTGCAGTGGTACTGTGTCTCGGAGGACTAGTGGCCTTGATGCATAGGAAAGCAACTGTATGGGGAAGCAAGACCATGGTGGCAATCTATGAATCACCATGCACTCAGCAGAGGAGAGTTTATGCATGCTTTCCAGTGTTGGTTCGGAGGCCCTTTAACTTCGATACAGGTGAAGAGTAAAGTAACATTCCAAGAACAACAAAAAGAAGAAATACTGACGGTGTTTATAAACCACAAGACACACCTGGTGCAGAGGTTCCACCCAGATCTGACAGAATGGGAAGTGCTAGAGGTTAACGCATAGAACGCATTGCCAGAATACCGACCAGCCCTCGTCCCGCTATTGAACAGTGGCCTAGCAGAATTTATGTGTGCCGTCATAATTCTGGAGTGTAGCACAGGAGTACCGCGACGTGAAACAGGATGTGCACATGTACGTCAAGGACCTCGCCATTATGGCAAAACCCTTACGAGAATCACAGAGGTAACCGAGACGATTACCAGCACAGGAAGCAAGAACAGCCACAAATAAAAAATGTGAACAGTTTTCAAAACCGCTCATGAGGTGGTGGAAATATGCAACATGTGAGTGTGAACCGCGATGCGAACCGATTCGTTCAGTGGGACAGAACATGACCACCACAGATGCCATGCCGGTACTGTCCAGGACAACTATTTCACTGGCATGCCGAGTGCCGGTGAACCCGCATTGGAGGAAGAACAATGAAAGTGACACCCACCGGCGACCAGCTAGCGGCACCGACCATTAGGGGTACGGGTTGTAGGGGTAAAGCCGACAACTGTGGATTTAACCCCTCCCAAGTCAACCACCCACCAGTAATGCCTCAACAGACGCTAATAACAAAGGTTAGTAGTCAGAGTGCCAAGTTTTTTAGAGTGCTTGTATATTTAAGCTGTCTACATTTTCATGCCCTTGTTGATACAGCAGCATCTCATAATGAGTGTCAAGCCCTGTTATGTAAATAGTAAGGACATAACCTCCGCCAGGCATGTGATCTGCCTTACTAATGGACAAAGCAACAAATCAGTAGTCGGTTAAGTAACAGTCACAATCAAAATCCGAGATCTAGAATCCATTTCCTTCGCCATTGTAACTGATGAAATAACGGAGGATGTCATTTTGGGAGTGCCGTGGTTGTCGGAGCAGAATACGATCGTGGAGCCAGCCGAACAACGTATCCACTTTGACGCTCAAGAAAGACGAACAGTATATAATATAGATAGCCATTACATTTAACAGGTACCTGATGTAAGTTTGTCAGAGTTTGAACATGAAATTCCCGTAAAACACGAAGCTGCTTTTCAGTGCATATTAAATGAAAGGAAAATTGTTTTTGACAAGCATGGTGCATTATGTAGAACTACAGTTGTAGAACACGCTATACTGCTAAACGAATAAGAGCCAATTTTTAGCAGTCCACTTAGTTACTTACTCCACTAGGCACGTCTCATTAAACAACAGATCTCAAAGATGCTATCGGACAGAGTAATTTAGCCGATAAAGAGCCGGTATAATTCCGCAATAACACTGGCACCGAAAAAGGATGGGACCTGGAGGATTTTCTGCCGACTTCAGACTCATTAATCAGGTGACTTTTAGTGCAATGCCATCCTATATCAGTGTTAAGGATGCACCAACTTCACTAGGGAGGGCCAGGATAATGTCGTCACTTGACCTGAGAAGTGGCTACTGGCAGATACCAGTACGCCAGAAGGACCAGAAGAAGACCGTGTTTACCACCCCAGATGGTCGACGGTATCAATTCTGCGCCATGCCTTTTGGGCTAAAATGAGCACCTGCTACCTTCCGAAGTATCATGGTGAGAGCTTTAGATGGCTTCGTAGGCGAATTCAACCTCGCCTACCTTAACGAAGTGGTAATATGTTCTGAGGCGTGGGAAGAGCACCTGCAACATCTTTCACTGGTGTTAGAGAGACTCGAAAATAATGGGTTAACATGTGCCATTAATAAATGTAATTTAGGGATAATCGAGAGTCACCAGGCGCAATGTACCGGAAACAATTGAGGTAGTTTTTCGGCCTAATAAACTGGTTGTGGGAGCACATGGAAAATTTTCCCCTTATAACAGCACCCCTCAAAGACTTGCTATCTCCACAGAAGTGGTATGTGTGGGGTAGCGAACAGGAAGAGGCGTTCTTGACCATTAAAGAGAAATTTCGATCGTACCCCGCCCTTGCACAGTATGACCCAGCACGCCACTTATACCTGCAGACCAACGCCAGCCAGGAGGTGTTGTACCAGTATGGCGATGCGAGAGAAAAACAGGTAAATAATTTCGCAAGTGCGAAACTTGGTAATATAGAATGCCATTACGATGATAAGGAGCGAGAGTGTCTCGTCCTGATCTTGGCAGTTCGGAAATACAGACAGGAAGTTTACGTTGATAACAGAAAACCGTTGTTTGGTATGGTTAAATAACATGCGGGAGGCCAGAAGTAAGCTCACAAGTGCACGCTCTTACTACAAGTGTACCATTTCGTTATTGAACATCTATCAGGCTGGGGAAATGAACTCGTGGACACGTCACATGCTCCAGACTACATAGTAATGGTAACTGATGATGAGGAATGGGAGGAGGTGTTACCCCCCATCACCCAGGAACCAGTTACAGAAGAGAGTGTAAACAGAATAACTGTCGTGGAACATGAACAGCTAGTAACGGATTTGTATAACAAAGTAGTGGCTGCACAAGAGAACTGCGATTTCGCCCGCGAGAAGATTGAGACATGAGAGAGAACAGGCAGACGGATGGAGATAATGGAGGAGCGTTTCGAGACGTGATCACCACGTATTCACATTACATGCAGGCTATAAGTACCCACAAATTACTAGGAAAAGTTTTTGAACATGCACATTGTGGCATAACAGAAGGACACCTGGGAGTCGAACAGACGGTGGAAAATACTTAAGAAAGATTTTTCTGACCTGGCATGACACATTACGTAAGAAAATGGATGAGGAAGTGTCAAAACCGTAACTTGTTCAAGTCGCGACGAACAGATGAAAATCAACAGCAGCAACCTAGGTAATCAAAGAGGCTGTTTGATATGGTTTGTCTAGACCTAATGGGACCATATCCTAAGTCCCTAGGAGGAAAGATGTTCCTTCGTAGTCACAGATATCTTCTCATACTGGATCAAAACCTTTCCATTCAGTACTGCCAGGAGAGGTGAAATTGCAAAGTGCATGCAGAGTGAGTTTTTTGCATGCTGGGGCTACCAGAAAGAGCTCGTAATGGACAACTGCTCCCAGTTTACAGGTAGATATTGGCGAGACTTATGTACCAGCAGGGAGTGTGGCTTATAAAAATGGCGGTTTACCACACCCATGTGAACCACACGGATCAACGCAAACAGTAGTTGGAGGTGTAACTCCGGCTCTGGGTGGGTGAGCAACACTCCAGCTGGGCCTCCCTCACTCTTCACGCTGAGGCGTAGAATAGACGCTGCCACAGGAAAATCCCCGGGCACAAGATTGGTTAGGGAGAAACATCGCTTTGCTTAGCGACCGGAACTGACTGCATACGAAAAATAGCAGTGACACGGGAACCAGTGGCACACGAGAAGTGAGGCACAGCTGGCCGTGACAGTGACCAAAGAGAGCAGCAGGAGAAATACACAAACTGTTGGCTGCCTGAGACGACAAGAACGCACGCAGCCCTCACGACAGGTCAATTTGTGTATGTCAGAGCACATCTGCACGCAGCGATGTGAAAAGACTTTTGCTCACGACTCACGAAATAAAGACGAGAATCCTCTGTGACGACATCCGCGTGCCAGCTGAGAGTGCCCCCAAGCAGGAAAGCACGAGCCCCAAAATGGTCACGATGGCACCGCTCATGACAAGCACGAGAAATGAGCAAGCAAATTGGAAACTGGTCCGGGACCTGTACCAGAGGTCAGGCCACCCAGTGCAGGTGAGACAAAACGAAATTCACCAGGGGTCTACATCATGTCAGCGCCGCGAGAAACGAGGTCACCATGTCTGACATGGATGGCAATGGGGCAGGAGAGTGGGGAGAAAAAGCTACTGATATTTATACTGGACGCACGGAACCGGAACAACCAGCAGGAGACAAAGACCACCAGGTAGGTGCCCCACAATGGCGGAGGTGCTGACGCACTTCCTGGTGATGTTCCGACAACAGGATGTGGTGTGAGACTTCAAGCAGGAGTACCAGAAGAGAACGCAGTAAGACTGGCATTATCCGAAAGCAAATGGTCTAGAAAAAAAGGGGGGTGGGGTATTTGATGCCATCTGCTTCGCCCAATTCCGTTTGCCCTCTTTCGCTGGCAGCCTCTGCAACAACCAACACTCTACCGGGTGCTCATGTGCACTGGTCGAGGAGTGCACCGCAGCTGTTACACCAGAAAAGAAACTAGTCACAAGTGTTGCAGTGGTGCCGAGTGAAGTACTTGTGTCGTGAGCAGTACAAGGAAGTGTGAGTGCAAAGAAAACCATGTGCGCCTGCATGCACATTTTTAATTAAACCTCTGTGAAACAGGGTGTATACAAAAAAGGTAATTATTATTGAACACTAAAGGACGTCCGTCTACGCAATAGCAATATATGTTTAAATATATACTCTGCAGGCTTTAGTTTATTTGTTTATCAATTCCTGTTAATTCCCATTTTCACATGTTTCACCCTTATTTTGTTTCATACAGTGATTTATTTGTATTAAAGGGTTTCTATGTTCAGAGAAATTGTTTACGTAATATCTGCAGTCACGAGAGCAGCATGAATATGCTAATGAATATTTTAGTGTGTAAGAAAATAGTCTGCGGGGGCTGTCGGCCCGCCATCACTGGCCGGCATGCAGTGTCTTTCAAGTGTTTTATGTATGCATTTCGGGTTTCGTATTCGTTTACTAAAATTATGGTGTGTGTATCGCTTATAATTCACTGCACAATAGGTACTTTTTTAATTGGAAACAACTGAGGAACTTCAACGCCGGAAGGATCACTGCCTTTGGTCGTCGGCACACAACCCAGGGAAGGACAGTCACCTTTACCACATCACATCATTGTTGCTGGACAATGCCTGGCACCCGGGTATTGCATAATCCTAACCAACATTTTTCCCGCATATTTATTTGTTGCTCCTGAAAATACATCGTTATATTCCTGTAAATACTCACTATTCCATGTTCTCTTTCTTTCCACAGCAGCGTGTTGATGACAACAACTGCCATCCAATGTCATGCACTGTTGCAAACCCCAACTATCCAACATATCCCTCCTGACACTTACATACAGGTACATTCACACATTTCACTAATTCTTATAATTATCACAATTGACACATTGTGCCTCCAAAGGTGCTGGTGGTGTGTTCGTGTCCCACCTGAGAGCAGGTGGGGAACAGGAACTGATGATGTGCCTGTGGCCACTTTCGGTGTAAAGAACGATTGTTGATGGGGGTCGTACGTCCGACAGCCTATGGCGACTCTGGATACGCGATCAATATGAAGGAGAGCTGAGTGAATCTGTCCGTTATATTAGATAAAGGTAAAATATTGCCTGTGGGCGAAGCTGTCGGCCACTTCGCATGCCTATATTACCACTGAAGTTACCCTGCTTAGGGGAGGAAGGTCCCGTGAATGCAAAACACAATGAAATACATTTGTAAATTGGAATGCTACAATTAGGGCGCAGTACCCAATGAACTCAGGACAGTTAAATGCAATAAAACATGTCAAATTATGGTACGACTGTTTTAGTACCGTAAAGTACAACGGAATGTTACTGCACCCCCTCTCGGCTAAATAAAAGTACTAAAATGTTCTTGAATTACGTGAACTATTGATATGAAATACAATGCAACTCATATTGAATAGTCGAGTGGGGTACACAGAGCTTACTGTCTGCCCTGCCAGTTGTCTGGAGTCCTGAAGTCTGACTAACGACATGGCATCGGTTTCACCGCACGTCTAGCGAATCAGGTACCAAAATGAAAACATGAAAAAAACTTAACTTAATAACATGATAAGTGAAAATGATGTTGTACATAACTAAGACTGTTAAACTACAGCACATTGGTGACATACCCCTGAACGCCGGAGCCCCAGATATGGCTAAGAATGTGAAGTCACGAGAATGTCACCCCATTTGAAGGGTGATATTAAATTTAATGATGCCTCAGGTGGCTGATTCTCATTAGATGATTACATGTTCACTATTATAATTAACATTTTAGAAGAGGTGTGTGTCGTTATGTAATTAATTTCAGGAATCTGTATAGATGTGACGACACACAGATTTCGTAACTAAGGATGGAGATACACCCTGTTTTCTATTGAATTTTATTGACTCTCTATGCTGGAGCGGGCAGTTTCCCTAGTGAGTTATGGTGTAATCACCATCAATTATGCTTTAAAATGCTCCTATTAATTATTGCTGCTAGGGAACCGCACGCCACTTCACACTTCCAGCGGGAATTTGATTCCCCATCTTTTGAAACTACTCGGAGCCATGTCGCACTCCAGATTCGGCCACGGCGCCCATCCAAATCGCGCACCCGGAGAGTCGGCCGAGTAATCGGCGCCACTTACCCCAGTATACCCTCGAATAGCTGTTGCGTCTACGGTCATGGTTTCACAGGACACACTCGTTTAGGTCACATATCCATTCATCACGAGAGTTACCTCTTGTGGTAAATGTTAAATAATATGACCCGTGGCCACAAGTTACAGGGCGGCAAGATAAGTGTAATGCCATTCTTGTCGAACTGCACTGATCGAGACCACGACCTAATGTTGATGGGTCGAGTTTAGTTGTGTGGTTGATGCATCTGCGGTAAAACAAACAGACACAAAGGATACGTGGACATCAGAACCATGTCACTATGATCACTACTCTATGAAATCACTGAGATACCCAGTCTTCTTAACCACTCTGCCCGCTCTGGTTATGCATTCACTACAACAATTCTGGACACTTTAACCTTTCTTCTCTTACTCGACTTCTGTAACCAATTTATCCCTTGACTCCCTATCCCCTGTCCGTGTTGGCCGTTTCACCAAATTCTCTTCGCCACTCGACTGCTCTCTTTCCTCAGCATCTCTATCTTCCAGAGCAACATTCATTATCCTCTGAATCCTCGAATGTTTCAGATGATACGAGTTCCTCCATACTACCTTCCCATCCAAGTCTCTCACCCAATATGACCGCGAACTAGTGTGCCTGTCGACCATTGCTGCGGGGTACCAAAGCCCTTCCTTTTGAACCAGATCCTCATCACCCGGGGCGAACATCTCCCTCGCCCGAGTCCCCCTGTCATATGACAACTTAGACTTCTGAGTAATTTCTTTCAGTTGCTCCTCAAAGTTGTCTACCACCACCGGCCTAAACTGGTGTTCAGACAAAGGTAACAGTGACCTGAGATTCTGACTCATTAATATTTCCGATGGCGAGTGAGATGTGCCGCACGTGGGTAATGAGCAATACTACAAGAGTGCAAGTTCTATCGAGCTGCCATCCTCGTGACACATTTTTTTAACATCATTTGAGCTGTTTTAATTTCCCTACGTGCCATCCCATTACTACGCAGGTAGTGCCGGTTACAAGTGACAACTGTTAAAACCCGCTCTTGAGCTAACAACAAGCACTCCCTTGACCAGAAGAGTACTTAGTCAGCAATCACCAGCTTCGGGAAGCCATGGGTGGCAAACATACCTTTCAATGCCATTTTAACCTCCACAGCCGATCCTCTCTGTAATTTACACAACTCAATCCATTTAGACAAATAGTAAATAATAACCAAGTATAACTTCCTCTAAAAGTAAAAATATCTGCCCCAATCTTATTGAATGAAAGACTGGGCCTTTCATGTGAGATAAATGGTTCTCTTGGGCTTGACACAGCACATTTTTGACAAACACAACACTTAGTTACAAAAACATAATATCCTGGGACATTCTCGGCCAGTAAAGTACTTGCTTAGCCTTTTACTTAATTTTTGTCATACCAAAATGACGCTCATACTTGGCCATGAACTTCAAGGAACTATAAGCTTATCATCCATAAATAGTAACCCATTACCAGGTACAATCTGATCACAGAGGCCATAGTACCCTTGTAAACACGGTGGCATGTCCTTCACCACTGGCCACCCCTGCTCACAATATTCAATAAGCAATTTACAAACCCTGTCACTAGCCATGGCCCCACCAATTCTGCCCGTTTCGCCTCTGTCATCTACAAATTCCCACCCATATTCACACTGTGCACTAACATCTCTTACATTTGCTTTTCACCATCCCCCCCCCCAGGTAATAAATTTCGTGATAGCAAATCAGCTATAAACAAAATCGACCCTGCATGGGATTGGAATTTAAGTTGATACTTAGCAAGTATTAATTTTAACCTTTATAACTGTGGAGACACTACTTCTAGAACTGACTTGGACAATATCGATACTAGAGGCTTATGGTCATTTACCACATCTATCTCTCTGCCATAAATAAAATTGTGAAACTTTTTTGTCGGAATAACAATACTTAGCATTTCTTTCTCCACTTGTGAGTAAAGCTTCTCTGCTGTTGCTAAACTCATCGAAGCATACAGTACCGGCTGCTCCTTCTGCAACAGCGACACTCCCAAACCTATGCTAGATGCATCACACTAAATCACAATGAGTAGTTTGCTATCAAAGGTTTTGAGAACAGGAACTGAGGTCACCATATATTTCAAGTCTGTGAATGCCCACTCATGCTGTGGTAACAAATACTATTCTACCTTAGCCTGCAGCAGGGCGGTGACCCGTGCCTTATCGGGCTAAAACTTACAAAGGTAGTTAAAAATATCCACTGACCTTTGAAGTTCTTACTTACATGTCGGGGACTTCAGCTCCTCTACTGCTCTTACCTGGTCTGGGTCCGGTAAACAGCCTCCTTTGTTGACCACATGACCAAAATATCTCACCTCGCACACCTTAAATTGCATTTGATTGACACAAAAATACAAAGACATTGCTGCAGCTAAAAACTGATGTATTATTAAGCTTATAAGGCATATTTCCTTTTAAATATTATTCACGTAATATTTAATTAATTAGGTTTGTCATATTTTTGCATACAGATTGACAGAATTGGCATTTGGCTTTAAAAGTAATTTTTATGTTTCGTAAACTTTATCTAGCTTTCACAAGCATGTAATATTAACGAAACTATCTTATTATATATTTGCCATGTTTCTTTTCGCCTTTATACTTTGGCCATGTCCGCAGTCAAGTATATACTTGAATACCAAACTTGATGAATTCAGTCTAGCAGTCTTGTGGGCGTCGGCGCCAGTTAATAGATAGCTAACCACTTTAAATCTTCATTTATTCCAACTAAGAATTTGATCATTACCGAAATTGTACGGGTTAATTAAAGTACTAAATAATATTTGGTAATTGTTCTGTATTGCGGGTCGTAATGGAAAAACCATACAAACAATCAGTGTGTACTATAAAGTATACCATCCTAATAGTTTTTTTTTGCAGTCTAGTGCCTTATCGCATATCCGGCAAAGTTCAGTTTAACGTATTCAAATGCAGCACCAATTGTTCCGTATCATATATCCAAGCTTTTTTTTTTTTTTTTTTTGGCAAATTTTCACTCGCGAATTTTCCTCGCCAGACATAAGCACATTTCTCATCGAGCAAGACATTTTCAAATCGACGATACGGTGAGAAAAATGCGGGAAAGGCGAAGCGAAATTAGTGGAAAACAGGGTCTTGTTTTACTGGTGCCAACAGCGAATGGATGACGGTACTAAATGCAACTTTAAAGTGTCGGTGAAACAGGATAGTTTCGTGGGAGATTCGAACTTGTCTCCGGACAAGATAGTCGATTTGTGTTTACTTTGTGCCTGATCAAATACCCTCGACAGCAGACTATAGTGAACGAACTTTTGTGCTCGGGAAAGACTGTCGCCACCTGGTCGAGTTTCTGCCGCCAAGTGTGAATAGACTGAGTGTTGATGTACAGGAAACACATCGGTGGGTCGTGCAAAGTAGTAGAGATCGACGAGTTGAAATTGGACAAATGCAAGAAGTGCAAAGAACGTAAAGTTCATGGCTAGAGGGTTTTCGGGCGAATGCAGTGGGACGATCCGACGAAATTCTTCCTGGTGCTGGTTGAAAAGAGGAACACCGCGACCCTTACTAAAATCATTCGCCAGTTGATCGCTCCGGGCATGAAGATAATTTCAGACTGCTGGTGCGGTTACAGCAACATGGACATTCATGGCTACCGTCACATGCAGGTGTATCGCAGGAGGGAATTTGTGTGCAGCGAAAAGAGCGGTATGGTAAACACTCGAAACATGCTAATGATGAATTGGGATGAGATGTTGAGGGTGCACACTCAAAGCATTGAGCGAAATTGGTGTTCTGTGCGATAGAGCATTCCCTGCATTCACAGATGGAAATAATCTTGGGTTGGCTACCTGGCGGAATACATTTGGAAAAAGGATCATCGGTACGGAGAACGACTGCACCCTTTGCTGATTCCCGCCGCCGACATGCACCATTGTAATCGGCGCAGAGGTTATGGTGGAGAAGGCCTTCCTAATTTCGACAGGTATCTGTTTGTTATTGCTTGTTTTTAATTTACAGGCACGAGAGAGATTGAGTTGATGTTGCTGTTGTAGTTTAAATTAATGTTTGAATGGAATGTTATGTGTTTTAATTTACAGGGGCGAGTGAGACTGTGTAGCTGTTTGATTTAAATTATAAAAGGGAGAGTGAATGACGGGCTGTTTGATTCAAGTTAATTTTTTTTTTTAATTCAGTAGCTGTTTGATTCAAGTTTAAATTGATGTTTAATTGAGTAGCTGTTTGATTTAATCTAAAATAATTTTTAATTATTATGCTGTTTGATTCAAGTTTAAATTAATGTTTAATTGAGTTGCTGTTTGATTCAGTAAAAAAAAAATATTTGATTGATGTGTTGTTTGTGTAAACATTCATTCGCTATCTGGAAAAAAATCCTGAAATAGTAGAGTAGGTCATGATGGGTCCGCCCGGCGATGTTGGATGTACTTGCATCTGTTGCATCCGCAAAACTTTGATCCCCAGTTTCAATTATTATGGTAAATCGATTTTTAAAAAAATTACATTAATTCGCGATCCGGAAAAGGCATAGCACAGTCGTGTCTGTCGTGAGCATTTCGGCCAGTGGTGGATGCAATATGACGTATGCCGTTGCTTTCGTGGTCTTTGGATCTGCCAGTTACGAGTGTTGAGGTAATTTACAAAAAAAAAAAAAAGATTGAGAATATACAAAACATTAAAAACTATATGGTTAAATTTATAAAAAGATGATTTTTTAACTGTACATGGTATTCATTGGTGATGGAATACATGTAAAAAATCGAGTATTAAATTAATGTTTTTTTTTTAAAGTTGAATTGTAATCTGTGTTTTATTGTACCCTTTTTTCGCGATTGCATATATGTGGTTCTTTATATAATAAATGGTTGAAATTATTTTTTTAAATGTTAATAATCATTAAATATTCTCTTCGAAATAAAATAAAAAAATATGTATTGCTAATGATGTGTATTTAAACAGGGGTGACAAAAGGCGAAAAAAAAATTTTTTTTTCGATATGTGATAGGAAACTTTTATTAATAGTTACTTTTCCCACCTGGATACGCCAAGGGAAACAACTGGGGTATTTTACCCCATATTCCATTTTCGATTTGGAAATGTTTTAGGAAATAACAGGTTGTAAGTCGAAATTTCCCCCCGTACTAGGCTGGATACGCAATTCAAAACAAGTGGGGTGTGGCACAAAATTCCCCCTTTCCCATTTGGATACGCAATGTCGTCCTTTTCGGTACTGCATGTTTTGTCACCTGGATATGCGAAGGGAAACTTTTCGTAAAAAACAGCTTTTTCAAGGTGCGCTGGATACGCAGGTGGAAACTTTGTATTTTATTTTGGCTTTTTCTGGGTCGTTGTTGGATATGTAATTGGCGGTTTTTTTTTCGACTTTTTTTAATCATTGGATACATAATACAATGATTTTTGAGCGATTTAGATACACAATACGGAACAATCACCAATTTTTTGGGATTTTTTACCCACAGATACCTGGTGAATCTCTCGAGTTCGAGCCAAATGGAGAACGAATCAGACATGGGAGGATGTGAAGGAAATGGGCGAGATGCTTTCGGCTACAGATATTGAGTCATCAACCTCTTCAGTTCCTGGCCCATCAACTTCTTCAGCCCTGGTACCATCAACCACTTCAGTTCTTGAATCATCAACTTTTTGCACGAAGCTATGTAATTATCATTGTTATTTATTATAATTATTTTTCTAATGTGATTGTTCTTGTTATATTTGAGAATAATATTTCTTTTTTGCCTACAGTACTGTTCAAAGATCACAAAAGCACAGATGTACAATAGAAATTATAATTATACCAGTCTTTATCAGAGTTTACTCGAAAAATTGGGTTTGTATACTCTATTCCATGTGCTTCGATGAATAAAGAAACAAAAAAATCACTGCTTAAATTACTCGCAGAAAATAACTTCCCACTAGATCATATAATGGTATTAATTTATTCGAGCATCAAAGATGAGAAAAATATTTCAGAGATATATAACACACCCACTGTGATTGTTTTGCTAAAACTTGAGTATCGGCAGTTGAAATTACACATATTGGGCCAAGAGGAAAAATAAAAAACACTTATTTCTGTAAACGAAACCAGTAGAGAACAAGTCGAGGGCGGCGAGGGGGATGATAGCTGTGGTGAATTTGGTAAATGTAAGCACAATTCGAGACACGAGAAACTAGGCGAGTTTATCAAAATCTACTAAACTGTTTTTTTTTTTGTTAATCATGTAAATCTACATTTTATTCGTGAACATATCATTTAAGGAAACATGCCTACATTTTTGCAATGATGGACAAATTCAACCTCGTATAAATATGTAAAAAGTTATTTACGAATTTCAATCAGAAACGATAGGTTACAATTACAAAGATTAATGTACAAAACAATACCAGGGCTATTTTATTTTTGGAAGGATAATGCAAAAAGATTGTTTCGAAAACAGAACATCGAGATGAATCGCTGATGCAATTAATACTTGAAATGCACAAATGATCCAGGATAATAGAGAACATTTATCATCGTTTGGATTGCATTAATTTGGAAAAGGTTTCTTTCTCAGCTGCTTAAAATGTGGCAATGTAATATGCATATATAATGAAAATTTTAATCACGAATGTATTTGCAATAAATAAAAAAAAAAAGCCCCTTTTTTCATGGCACATTGTTGTTACATTTTCTTTCTCACCTTTTGTAAAAATAAAACAATTTAAAAAGTATTTTTATTTTACCAGCATAACATTGCATATAAGACAAAACATTAATTGTTTTTCTTCCAGTCAAACACAACAAGTCGATGTTGTCGGACGAGACTAACGAATACTTGCAGAATAATCTCAACTGTTTGTATTCTGCATTTCTGGCGAGAGTATACAGCCCAAATTTGTTCCTGTATATTCCTTCAATCAACATTTTTGTCTCATTCTAGTTTGTAAATATTCTGATATGCGTCTTATTTCGCGAAAAGAATTATTGACTCGAATAAAATGGATGAGGGGCGGGGACATATTGGGAAAATTATCAAACACATTGAGGAAATTGGCTGAGTAACTGTCGATGCGAATCTGGATCGCATAATAATGCAACTCATCGGCCTGTATGGCACGAAATACAATCGAAACAAAATCATCTTCATTGTTGGATCCAGTGAACTCGGTAAAATCACCTCGCAGGAAATTTCACCCTTTGGTTACGATCTTTTGTTGAAGTGTATGTTTGCTCATTGGTCGGCAAGAAAACAACGCGGAGCAGAGGATGATTGTGGGTTGGTTGCGCAAAAGAAAAGTTTGAGTTACCAACAAATAATCTTGGACGTTCACATCGACAAGGAACACAATTTCGGCTCGTATGGAGAGAACCTCTTTTGGTGCGATCGTGTGATTGAGTTTGTCGAGAACATTACTGTAGCCTCGTTCCCATTTAATGTCAAGTGTCTTGTCTGGTGACACATCAGCCCGAAAAGGCCAACTTTCACTTAATTCTACACATAGTGATGGATTTTGTTAGTGCACATGAATTTTTTTGCATCTTTCTCACATCTACTCACAATCGAACGAGGGGTTAGCATTCTAATTTGTGTTGGACAATCCAGCACAGGGTTCCTTGTCCACTGTTCGAGATCAGGTTCCCAAATGGCTGAGCATGTATAATCGTTTCAAAAAACAAAGTCCTGTCAATATATGGGCTCTAAAGGGTGAGCTCGTGTCTTTTGTTCCCTTCTACAATCCCTTCAAGGAGGGTGAAGCAATCATAGTTTCAATAACTTGCAGTTCATCGTGAAGAAGTTTTTACTTTATAACTCGATTGGACCAATCAATACATAAGATGATACATGTTCATCGATCAGGCAATCTGAGACATGCGAAATGACGAGGAATCGATTGTGGCAAATGACCACCGGATGAAAACTGAAAATGACCATGGTGGTTATTGCGAGGAATGTTGGGTAAAGTCGTCCATCGGATCGACCAAGTACTGGTTTGGATTTGAATAAATTGCTGTGTATTTCATCATGTGTGTTGATGGAGAAATTACTCACAAAATTGAAAGCCTAAAAGGAAGTGACAATGAGAGTGTAATTACCGAGATGTACAAATTGTATAGAGTCAGCATGACCGAGACAAATTTTCAGTTTGAGACAGACAAGTTGGAGAACACTTTGTTTAATGTGGCAAAACTGGACATTTCATCCGATGTCATCTTTTCCGAGTACTCATTGGGAAGTGCTGAACATCAGGTTTCTTTTTACGATCGTGAATGTTACCCCTTTAGTAAAAATCAATTGTATCTGATTGATCGTTTCGAGGAGGCGATACGACAACCCGACATTGGCTTTGATCATTTCAAGGAAAATTTCATGCATTCACTCATAGATGGTTTATTAGCTGAAGATTGAAACTTTTTAATGTTGCCTGCACTTTCTACATGTGCAAAGCATATAATATCGAAAATAAAAATATAAACGTTATTGTTGAATTAAATGAATGGCGGAACAAGTGCATTGTGGGTAAGCAACAACAGTGATGACAAGATCAGCATTAACATAAATATTCCAAAAATGGTTCGAAATAAAGTAGAGACAAAGAATTTGGCAATGAATGTGCATACGGCGGAGATGAATACTATCCTCCACGAATACGGTTATGTGGATCTGCACGATTAGACACATTTAAAGAAAATTATCCCTGGTTCGTCTTTGTTTTATCAGAGATGTTGACTCGCGGTTATGTGATGAGCATGTTGTCATTGCTTGTTCGCTATGTCGACAGTAAGAATTTAATAATGTTGATTGGATGTTTATTCAAGTTTTTCAACCCAAACCATTATGCAAAGTTCATCTTAACTGGTTGGTGCACCCACGAAAACATAATCAATCACTTGTACACGGGATTCTACAAGACCAACATTCTTTACATTTTGTTTCGTCTTTATGTGATGGACCTCTCGACTGGAAAAACCTGTTGAACGTGTACAAATACATCATCTTTGGTGAATCTAATGGTCGAGATGGTTGTGGTGATAACGGGGATTGGTCCTCGACAGCTTGTCAGGGGATTAATTTCTTCTTTTCGGCCATTTTATTAACGAGGCGATGTGGCAATTTGGTGGTTTTCTTTGGCAATGGAAAGTTTTTGATTGTTCGCGAAAGCGAGTTGTCCTTTTGTCTCGAAATACAAACGTACGAGGCGGTTCTCGAACACTTAGGTTACAAAGGCTTTTATGATGGGTGTGTGTTTAACCCATTACTAAATGTATTTGAAACAGTTTCACCTTCCCTGACATGTCTGGTGGCTATCAAACACCATTACGACATACTAAAACCAATAATCACCCTGCTCCAGTTCCCTCACCTACAAGACCTGTGTTTCGACATCTACCTTAAATTGCCACATTTCTTCTTGCGGTTGCAATACAACAAGTTGATGGTGATGTTACTTTGCCCGATATTTTCAAACATAGTGGGTAAGCAGTATGCATTTATCGAATCTGATTTCAAACCCCTCGACTACACCGATGAAAATTTTGTGGTTACGTTCCATGGTTTGACACTAAACTACAAATGGCCTCCAACACTTGTAGAAAACTTAAAGCTCATTACTGGCAACAAATTGGCGATTGCCTTCAAGATGTTTGTGTACTTGCTGTATATTTTAACTCAGAAATATGCGGTGAACCTGTTTTGATTCGAAAAACATTCTTCAGTTTTGTGATTTGTTAAAGAATGGCATAAGAAATAAAAGTGGGGTTGGTAGTAGAGAAGGAGACTCGGACGATGAACATGGTCATGGTATGGAAATTGACGATGACGATGAAAGAACAACCACACCGTTCAACACTTTGCGATCTATCAATTATTTTTATTCGACAATCGAAATATTTGCACGTAAAGACAATAAATTTGTTGCTGAGGATAATGCCAAACAAACTAAAAATATTGCATCTACAGTTTCCTTGCCGATAGATGCTGCATTGTTACAGCCAGATCGTCCTGAGTCCAGATTTAGAATATCGCCATTGGCAAATTCAATGTCCGCAAAGGGTGATGGAAACGAGCCGCTCAATGAGGATAATTTCGAATTTGTGGTGCAAAACTTAAAGTTTGGAAATGAAGGGCAGGTTGAATCATCCATCGAGCTGACCGAGTTCGAGAATGGATTCATATGTAATGCGTTCATCTTTTTGTGGTTGTTGTGTATTGGGTTTTACAATTCCTACGCGAATTGACCTTTTTTTCCAATATTTATGTGAAAATCGCTTCGAAATTTACAATGGTATGAAACAACTTGTTATTGAACATGTTGGCCAACCTGTGTACATGAATCATGTAAAGGATTTTGCTTGTTTACTGCGATTATTTTGTGAAAATTCGTTAGTTAACCTTCCTGTTCACATTGAGCCAAAGATTAAGTAGCACCATCTAAAAAATTTTTACGAATGGTACAAACACTTAAACATCTACCCAAGAGAGTACCAAACCACATCCAAAGAGGAATTGTTACTCACTGAGAACTTGGATCATGTGTATATTTGATTTGCATCCATGATTTTATATGGCGAATTCAACGTGGATTTGACAGTCACTATAATGAAATTGATGGCTTCTTAAAATTTCCGAGGTAATCAGTAGCGGAATTCCCTGGTACTATACGGTAAGACTTGTGCGGGGAAAAAAAAGTACTTTCAGATATTCTTTCGAAGCTACACAATACAGGCCAAGACCCCACACAATGATCACAATGCCCTATCAGATTCCTTGAGTCACAACATGTGTATATGCATCGACGAGTTGGACTTGTTCAATGCCAGCTGCTTCAAAGTGCTTTGTAACGTGGGAGGTTCATGTACTCAAACAAGTCGGTTGAATTACCGATAACTGCAAAACCTTTAATCATCAGACATAAAATGCTTTCAGTCATGGACATGGCTGTGATGGGTCGATTACTTAGCATCATGAAAAGTTTCCAACATGTTCAGTTCAATCCCAATAACCCGCTACTCGATCACTTGCTCGACGAGGTGGAACTTGGCAATCACAGCAAAGCGACCCTTTTATTGGGTGGCATATTATTGACTCGATGTGTACCGGAATTTACACCAGGACAATATATGTTCGGAATTAACCGTCTTAATACGATGTTACTCATCAATTTTTTTTTACAGAACAAACAGGCCAGTTTCCATGACCAAGCCCTCATAGACCAATGCAAAATATCAAGAATGCATTCTGAATTCACATATCACTTCGGAATTCTTTTCGGCGGTTAAGGTAGACATGGCCAACAGAAAGTTGTTTGAAAGGTGACGACTAAAGGAATTTACGCAAATGTGGTACAAAAATAATAAATGTTTGTTTCCCGAAACCAAATTTAATGGTTTTTACCAGGAAGTTTGCAACAAACTAGACAAACATTTTGATAAATGTGATAGAACCAACAATAATCTATTGTCTCTTCCAAAAATGTAATGCTTTTTTAAATAAAACAATAATAATGCGATTTCGTTATATTCCAATTCCCTGCATATTCCTGCCAATGAGTGACTAAGTCATTGGCAAATCTCTGTTTACACATACACACATTTATTTGTTTGCCCCTACACCAAGCTATGTAAATACTGTGCATTATATATATATATATATATATATACACACACACACACACACACACACTAACGCGCGCGCGCGAACGCGCACACACACACACCTTATAAAATATTAATATTTTATAAAGTTTATTATTGTTATACTTACTCCTTTCCTTCTGCTCTGGGAGTAGATGTTTCTACATTCAGCTCTTGCCATCGACTGATGCCCTTTTCCAGATTTTGCAACCACATAGCCCAAATAGAAAGGAGGAGAAAAGAGGGGAAATTAAATACTGCTACGTAATTGGTTGTTGAAATTAGGAGTGGAGGAATTCAACTTCAATCACCACTTTTCTCTGGCTCAAAAAACGGTGGTTACGACACACATGCTTGCAATTTTCTCGATAGTAAACAACTGTGGTTACACGACACACTTTCGTGTGATGTAAATAATCCAAGCAGATGATTGGATAAGTCCCCCCCCCCCCAATCCTACCATCAACAACCAATCAGAGTACAGTATTTATTTTCCCCTCACTTCCCATCCTTTCAGTTTGGCTTATATGGTGACAGAATATTGGAAAATGCTGCCATTCAACGACGACAGCCGAATTGTGGAAACATCACTAATTTTCCCAGAGCAGAACGAAACAAGCAAGCATAATAATAAATATCCCTTTGTATTAACTTGTGCTCCAAGTAGTGTAAACATTAGCATTATTTTATAAGGGGGGAAGGGTGTGTATATATATCTTATAAAATATAAATATTTATATATTTACAACAAAATAATTTAAAAGGTATATTTATTATTATTATCATCATTATTATACCTACTCTTTTCCTTCTGCTCTTTGAGGAAGAGTGATGTTTCTACATTCAGCTCTCACCATCGACTGACACGTTTTTTCCAGATTTTGCCACTATACTATCAAGCAGAGGGGGGTGGGAAAGGAAAGGAAAATAAATATCACGTGATTGGGTGTTGAACGACAGTGGTTTGGGAAGGGGGGAAAAAATTAGTGATGGTGGGGTATTCTAGCAAAATTGCGTGGAACCAAACAAACTTAACCCTGGGTCCCTATATACCTTATTTATATTCAGAATTTGTCTTACAAGATCAATCTTGAATACTAATTACCTGTTAGGGTCCAGTGGATAAGTCTGTGAAGTTCTATGAGATTTTGCCAGAGTACTCCACAATCGACAATTCTCCCCCCTTTTTCACTTTATTCATCAACCAATCAGAGTACAACACAATCTCACTGTTGTTAGTTACTGTACACTAAAAAACTGTCCTATAAAACATGTCCCACACCACCTCTGTGTTAAAGAATGTCACCATCTTTGGCTGGAAATGTCCGGTGCAGGTGCATGTATCCTTCATATCTTGTTTGCACTGCCATTTTTTTTTTGTAAAATGTGAGGAAACCCTTGTGATTCACGTTACTGGCATATGGTTGCGCAATTGCCATTGGTGTTAGTTTGTGATGAGGGCGCCAGCACATAATGAGTCTACTTCCTACAATGGACAATTACAACCTAATTTTAAAACAGAGTAAGTGGGACCTTGTATCCATGATATATTTGTATTATTGAAGTAGTTCCACGCATTAAAGTTATCCATGTATTTGCACAACAATATGTCTGGACATTTATATTCAATATTGACCATGTGGGACCTTGCAAATAAGAAATATTTGTCTTATTGAAGTATTCTTACACATTTAATTTATCCACCTATTTGCACCACCGTATGTCTGGATGTTTATAATCAATATTGACAACCTGGGACCTTGCAAGCATGAAATATTAATATTTTCGAAGTATTTTTAAACATTAAAATGGTCCAGGTATTTACATCACAATAAGTTTGGATTTTTATAATCAATATTGACCACGTGGGACCATTTAAACATGAAATATTTTGTATTATTTGACATGTTGTGCCTCCAGAGGTGCTGGGATGTGTTCGTGTCCTGCCTGGGAGCAGGTGGAGAACAGGATCTGGTGATGTGCCTGGTGCCACATTCGGCAGATGGAACAATGTTGAATGGGGTCGAACAGCCTATGGCGTACGGCGACTCTGGGTACATGGTGTATATACCGTTCTTGTCGACTTGCACTGATCGAGACCGCAACCTAATGTGGATCGGTCGAGTGTTGCTGTGTGGTTATTGTGTTTACGATAGAACAAACAAGCACAAGGGATATGTGGTCGTCAGGAGCACGTCATATTGAAGTCCAAAAACACTGATGTCCAGACACATAAATAATTTTAAAGTGTAACAAATACAGTAATACAAATATTTCATGTTTCCATGTTTCCATGTCTCATGTCGAACTTATTAATTATAAAAGTTCAAACTTACTGATGTCAACATGTGGGTAATTTTAAAGTGTATAAATATTTTAGGTCCCATGTGGACAACCTTAATTAATGTTGAACATGTGGGAGTTGAAAAATTAAATTAATTTACTTTTATAAAATAAACTTTAAAATTAACTTAAAAATAAGATTTTCCTTGCTACTACTTATCGACAACATATGGCACCTATAACCCAAAAGCTCTGATGGCTGACCTGCTCTCTTGAGGAGACATGCTATGCATTTGGGAGGCTTTCCTCTCAGTACCAGTGCCTGGTGCGATTATGTACTATTTCAGTAAATAACTTGAACTTATATTTAGAGGAAATAAAAAATAACTTGAGGGAATAACCAGGAATTTCAATTTGCTTAGCAGAGGATTCAGTTAAATGTGTTCCTGTTAGACTTAATATTTGTACATCCAAATTGTATTTTGCGGATAATTTTCCCAAGCACACAGAAAACTCATCAATTTTGCTCATTAAACCTCTAATAATCTGATAGCATAATTACCAATATTTTCGTTAATAATTTTAGATTTTTTAATATTTGCACAATTATTGCATTTTTCTGGTATTGAGTGTGAAAGAAACACTACTTTGTTACACGAATATGGCCTTATGGGCATCGGTTTCTTTAGCCTAAAAAATTTCTATGGTCCCAACAATTACTTGGATATTTTGAATAGAACCATGGTCTGCAAGAATCGTACTAGCAATGAGGTCAGCAAGTTTCCCCTTGTCAGCACGATTAGGATGCATACCATGTCTCGTGTGGTCAGCCCTGGTAATTTCCTCTAGACCAATCACATCAACATGTTTTAAGTGAATTATTGTTGTACGAATTTTACAGAATAATATTCAAGTGCTTATAATGTTGTTTTAATTTCCCAAGAGAACAATTGACCATAGTTCTGTCTGTTGGTTTATTTTTAAATTACATTTGTCGACGATGGCTGCTGATCTCGGATAGAGTTTTGGAACTGCCAATTTCAGCGGTTCGAAGTGAATTTCATCTCAATCTCCAGTCGGGGCCAATTCTTGATTTGTATAATGTACTATTATGAGATTGGAAGTGACTGTTTATAAAGATAATAGTTGTGTGGGTGTTGTGAATTTAGATTAAGTTGGAAACTTGTGTAGCTGCAAGGTTCTTACTTTTTGCCCAGATTATAACTGATCTACAGCAAATCAAGTAGCAGACTTTACTTGATAACATTAAATTACATTAAAAAATGTGGACTTTTAATACAAGAAATATAAAATTTGAGATACTTAAGAAAGGCTGGCTCACCCATGCCAAAGCGGAACACTTGATTCCTTGTGGAATACCTAGGTCAGCATTCATTAATGAACAACTCGAAATATTTAAATTCAACATTAAGATACACATTAGTAAATCAAGGGACCTTAAAAAAAATCTTACAACTTACATACACGTTGAAATAACAGAATACCCTTAGATACAATATTTAATTGAAGGAACATATTTAAGTTTACTAACCCTTCAAGACAAATTAAATTAAATGAAATAGAAAAAATTAAAAATTCATGCCGTCAGATACCTATAACGAATTTTGCCAAAGAAATCAGATTGAGAATTACTGCTTTGAAAACCTCAAAATTCAACATGGAGAACACAACTAAATTAAATCTGCCTTAATACCACTGCATGCCATTTTGCAAACAAAGTTCAGATAGTCACTCTCTTTTCATATAATTTTAATTACTTTACTCGGGGTATAACACGAAAATGAAATGGCCACTGGGAACGTTCACCAAGGAAAGTCCATTTAAACATTTATCACAAAAGCGATTTTCATACTGCAGCAACAAATTAAAAATTACTTCCTCATTAGAACAGTTCCTCGGACAAATCTGACAGTTAAGCGATATTATCAAAATAATTTCGCGAAGATTGCCAAGTTGTGATTATACTTTTGATTCATGCCATGGATAGGTCTTACTTGACAGCTTCGGGAAGCGATTGCATCGGCATTTTGAAAGCCGAATACGACAGGCATCACTGTAGATTCCATTCGAATGGAACATTTCCATCCTTCCCCTGTCTGGTTAAACGACGCTGGTAATCCTCCCTCCGGAGTCGTCACGTACGCTGTCATCAAGGCACAGACGGGCGGGGCACTTAACTGAAACATCTGACCATGTCAGATGTCAAGCCCTAGAAGGAGGACTCCTCGGGCCTTTATTTCTTTGGGATATCACGATGCGACATTATTTCCTCCCACAATCTTACTGTAACAATCGCCTTAGCACATTTTTCTTTGCATTGGTACATATTTCATTCAAATACACACACTCGCAATTAAGCTACCGCCCGGTGGCGAGCTCTCTCACCTCTCCTTCACCCAAGCAAATCCTTTTCCACTCCTTTCCTGAACATACCAACCCCTCAACACATTCCACTCCCTCACAGACCTCACAAGCATGGACTGCCTACTCCACTCCGTTCTCCTCCACACCCTCTGAAGATGCTCACTGTGGTTTCCTCTTCATCTAAACACCCCCTACTTAGCTTGCAGTGTAGCCCTCCCCATACTGTACATCCTGACCAGCCAATCAACTTTTCTCCTGTCCTTCAATGAGCTCCATCTAATTTCTTTCATCACTGATGGCCTATATTTCCCTTCTTCCTCGCCATCTTGCCCCTGCCTTCTCCACCTACCCTTCACCCATCTTAATGCCCTTCTCTTCACCTTTTCCAGTTCTCGCACCTCCACCTCCGGGTCCCATACTGCTGCACCATATTCAAACATTGGCCATACCATTGTGCCATACGCCTTCTACTTCACCTCACAGCTGACTCCCTTCAGCACACTTCCCAGCATACCCAGAGCCCTTCTTCCCTTTGCAACCACCCTCTCTAACTGTTTTTTCCACCTGAGGTCTCCGTGCAGAACAATACCTAGATACTAATATTCTGCTGCTTCTTCTATCTCTTGTCCCTCCCATCTGTACATGTCCCTGCTTATCATCTTCCTCCTTGTGAACCTCACTATCTTAGTTTTTCTTACATTTATCTTCATATTATTTTTCCTGGTCCACAATCATAACTTATCAATGTCTGCCTGTAAATTTCCACACCCCTATCCCACTTCAGCATATACAACACAATCGTCTGCAAACAATCTTGATTTTTTTCCTAATCCCCAAGCCCATGTAATTTACCATTAAGGTAAATAACAAAGGACCCAGCACACTTCCCTGTGGTACTCCGGATGTAACTCCCTCATCAACTACCTGCAACACATCCTCTAATAACCCAGCCAGCTGAGTCTCACATGAGTATCCCCTCCTGAAACCATGCTGGGACTCCTTCAACCATCAGCCTCTCCATAACTTTTCCTGTACTTGATTTAAGACTCACCAGTCTGTTGCTACAGGGGCCTCCCCCTATCCTCTCCGTTTGTGTATAGGTACCAACATAGCATCCTTCCATTCTTGTGGTAACTTACCCTCTCCTAAGGACTCTTTAAACATCATCCTCTAAATATTTCACCAACTCCCTTCCTCCAAACTTTAGTGCTGTGTTTCCCATCCTGTCTGGACCCCCTGCCTTACTGCTCTTCAAACCCCTAATTACCTTTTCTATCTCCCACTCCCTCATCTTAAACTTACTAAACACTCCCAGAACACTATTTGCCCCCGTATTCTAATCCTCCTTTGCCTCAAACACTGACAAGTACTTTCCTTGCAGCATCTCAGATTTTTCTTAGTCATTTGTCGCGTGCCTACCATCCCTTCCTGTTAGCAGAGGAATCCCTTCCTCTTGTCCCCTTAACCTCCTAACATACCTAAACAATCTCCCCCATTCCTTGCCTTTTCCACCATGTTCCCCAGAAATACATACTTTGCCTGTTTGATCTTCCTTTCAAGCTCCCTACCCATTTGGTTCATAATTTCCTTAGATCTTATCATCCCTTCATTTCTCCACTTGGCATGTAATTTTCTGCAGAAAGATTTCTACCCCATTCTTGTCTCCTCTCCTAAACTGCCACACCAACCTTTCTGCAGCTTGCTCTTCCCTCATCCTGCCAATCCAATTTCCACAACCGGGATATGATGGTCACTTATACCATCCAATACTATTGCACCAACTACAGCATTCCCAGCTCTGACCCAACATCCTCCTCATTCTATCTAGTAGGTGTTTCTACTACCTGGACTAATCCTCTGTTGACTAACTGTGCTGCCATTCTCTGCATCCTGCTACCCATTCCTTCTGCACCCTCTACCCATTTCACCCTTGGCATATTCAAATCCCCTGCTACAACCACCTCTGCCTGTCCTTTGGTCTATCTACCATCTCCTTGGTAATCTCAACTGCCTGCCATCCCTGTCCTGGTGGTCTATACGCTGCCAGCAAAGTATTTTTCATATTACTACCACCACTCAATTTAATTGCTATTACCTCGACATCCTCACTAACCCATTCTAACCGCTCCTTTTAGCCCTTTTCTTACACCCACTATTATTCCTCCTCCTCTCCCATCCCTGTATTTTCTTAAGATGGTGAACTTATCTTGCCTACATTTATTGTCCAGCACTTCCTCAGTCAGCCAAGTCTCCGCCCAATATCCTTCAACCTTTCCCCAGAAGCCCTCCAGCTTGTTGTACACACTCCTACAGTTCACCACCATTATCTTTATACTAGTACTTTGCTTTACCATCCTACGTTGCTTACCCCCTATCTCCACCCCTGCAGCCTCATCAATGCTATACTCTCCATTTCTCTCCACTTCTGTTTCCTTGCTTCCAACTGATTGCTATTTCAACAATTGCTGCTCTGTCCTGACCCTCTCCATGCAGCCAGCTACTTCCCTACCTATAATATCACCTAGAATTCTCTTTACCTGCTCTGTCAGGTGAACCTGGTCCCTCCCTACACTTGACCAGCCTACCCATTTCCTACTATCTATAAATGTAGCCCCCAAATCACTACACACCCTCTCATATACCTCACTTGCAGCCACTGCCTTCCTGTAGGATACTCCTTTCCTAACCAGCATGCCACTGACTACTGCCCTAGCTCCAGGGAACTTCTCCCGCACTTTCCTCAGCAATCACTTGAGGTCCCACTCTACCTCCTATCCCGCCTCCCTTCGAGCCAGGTCATTTCCCTCCACATGAATTTGAACAATCTTTGCCACCCTGCTACCTCTCATACTAATAACACTTTCCTCTAAATCCCTGGTATCCCCCCCCCCCCCCTTCCTAAACATTGCTTTATACATAATTTCCTTCCTGACTTCCCTAAGCTCCACCCCCTTCACAATAGAGCTGCCTAGAAAAACTACCCCTCTGGCACCTTTCCTACAACCTGTTCCTGCTTTGTGACTGTTCCACCCACCTGCCTACCCTTGTCTACTTCGTCTCTTACCTGATCCCTGTCTCCAGCCTCCTGCAGCACCCTTGTTTCCCTCTCTTTGACCAGCCCTCCTCATTCCCCTCTGGCCCTTAACTGTCCACTTTGTCCTGCTTTCTGGTCTTTGCTAATCCCATACTTGCAAGCCTCAGAATACTGCTTCCTACCTTCTACCACTGCCTGTTCCCTGCTTTCTGTTTCCCGCTCCTCTATTCCTGATTGCTTCCTGCCTACTACTATCACCTTATCCCTTGCTACGATTTCTTGCTCCTCTAACCTTATTTGCTGTCTTATATCTCCTACTGCCTTATCCCTTTCTATTGCCTCCAACTCCTTTATCCTCGTCCATCTTACCACCTCTATCTCGGCCTTTCCTCCTGCAGTCCTACTTGCATTCTGCCTAACTCTTCCTCTCTACTCAGTTTTCCCTCCTGTGGACCAGCTTGAATTTTCCTTAGCACCCCCCCCCCCTTACATTTTCCAACTCCTCCTGTAACTTATCCACCCTCATTTCTACTCTACTCTTACCCATCTCATTCCTGACCTTTTCCTCCATCCTCGCAATCCTATGCATCATTTCCCTCTCTTTCCTGCTCATCAAATCTGCCATCTCCCCTTTCCACCTCTCCTCAGCCACTTCCATCCTTGTCACTGGAACACCCTCTACAAAGCTTCCCCTCAGCATATCCCAAATTGAATTTCCACCTTCTCCACTTATGTATGTTTCCTTCTCTACCGTAAATTTGTTCCCTACCACTGCCACTAAACCCTTTCCCTCAGCACATTCCTCACACCTCCAATCATGTTCCTGTAGTGATCCCAGTTCTACCTCCCTGATCCGTATACACTCTGCATGCTGTACGCTATTCACAGTGAAGTGGGGACTTTTTAAGGTCCTCCCAACAAGCATTAACCACTTATAAATATATCTTATTGCAGCCTCAGGCATTAACTTTTCAGAGTTGTGAAATGTATACACGGTGTTTACTGGTCACACTGCAATGTTTATATTAAAAACCAGCAGGAAAATAGAAAATGGGTGAAAGTAAATTTTTTAAGGGCCTTAAAAAGTGCTCACTTTACCGTGACCAGTCAGCCGCTACACTAGTCACACTGCACACCACTAACCTTCTCCACGCCTTTTCAAATCCCCTACACTTGCATCTCCCTTCAACATGTGATACATATTTCTGCCATTTTTCATGAAATACATGTTATTTCGAGCGAAATTGGTTACGGAACCTCATCTCACCACACTTACAGGTAGTTAGATTATTCCAAATATGGCAGAACGACAATATGGAAAAGTAGCCAAAAAAAAACGCAAGATACCGATGCCAGCACTCTTAGCGGTTTGTGTGTTCGTACGATAATAAGCTGTACATTGAATGGGTAGTTTTGAGCACTTTGGATGCGCTTCAATTCAAATTTTTTTCGCTTGAGTGGTTATTTATTATGGCAGGAAAGATTTGTGTAGTTTTTGGCTGCTAATTACTACGTTGCGAACTACAGCAAGTCCTTTTTAAGATTTTCATACATACTTACATACACTCGCAATTAGTCTACCGCTCAGTGGCGAGCTCTCTCACCTCTCCTTCACCCAACCAACTCCGTTTCCACTCCCTTCCTGAATTTACCAACCCCTCTCACAGATACCAATTCCTCCCTCAACACATTCCATTCCCTCACAGACCTCACAGGCATGGACTGCCTACCCCACTCCGTTCTCCTCCACACCATCTGAAGCTTCTCACTGTTGTTTCCTCTTCCTCTAAACACCCCCATACTTAGCTTGCATCCTCCCGCCTTCATTTCAAAAGATGCACGTCGGTAAGTACATGAGCTGTAGTGAATAACATTTTCTATTCGTGTTTTTATTGCAAATTCCATTCACACAAACCTTAATTTACTTAAATACTAATTTGTTGTTTCCTAGGTGCAAGCAATGGGTGCAGAAATGTAAGAGCAGACTTGTATGTAATGAAGAAAAAACAGACGCGTTTATACCTCACGAAAATAGTGTTCCAACCTTTTTAGAAAAGAGGATTTTCGCAACCCAAACGTGCTTCCACAAGACCAAGAACGAAGTCACTTGAGTGTCGTAGCTGCTATTTCTAATCTTGTACACTGTATGGCCTTGCAAAGTTTGATAGCCCTTAACCTGAAAGGTGCAGGTTTGTTTTTATTGGAGCGACACCTTCGAAAAATAAAATTTAAAAATGTTTACAAATTCCACATTCGTCTATTAAACGGCTGAAGTTTCTTGTTAAAGTGTGTTTAGTTCAGCAAGTTGAGCTAGGAATATAATTGATTGATTGCTTCAGAAAAGTTGTTTACATAGGTGTATGTGTCGGTGATTGCTCCTGCAATGTTTACATAGTCAGTGTTTGTGTATTAAACTGGTTGGGGCCTCTTAAGTGTTTGTATAGTTCAGCAAGTTGAGCTAGGGATTAAATAGATTACTTGCATCAAAATAGTATTTTCATATTTTTTTCAGTGATTGCTTGTACAATGTTTACATATTAGCCAAACATTAAGCACCGAGCCACAGTCCCAGCATCAGCAAGGTAATAAATACCCAAAACAATGATTCAAAGTACGCCGGCAATTTATTTTAGTTGGTAACGTGAAGCGTAACGCATCAGCGAAATTGGGAGTTTCCCCATAAATGATTGTCATGTGTAGCCTATTTGCACTGAGAAATAATGTGTGTTTTGCAATTTAACATATTTCTGTACTATTTTTAATATTACTGTAATATTGTCTCATGAAAACATGTTTAACTGCAAAAGGTTTGAACTGAACATTAGGCACCGTACCTAAATTGACAATGTTACCAATACAATTTAGAAATATGATAATGGGGAGGGCTTGTGAACTTGGGGAAAATTGAGGGGTAAAAGTTTATAATGAAAATGTACATATTTTGTATTTTTTTTACCCCACAATTTCCCTGATCTTCATAGCCCTCCCCACTATCGTATTTGTCGCTTGTATTGGTAATATTGTCTATTTAGTTAATGTATGGTTCAGTTTTTTTTTTTTTTTTCTCATAAATATTACACATTATTTACTTATTTTTCAACTGTTTTACCCCACAATTTCCCTTATCTTCATAGCTGTCCCCACTATTGTTTTTGGGATTTCTATTGGTCAAATGTTGATGCCCCTAATAAATTTGTGTTCTATGTAATTAGTAAGGCGGAATTATACCATTTTCTGAGATTTTTTTTGTAAAAGTCTCCATTTTAAAAAATTGGCCAGTTTTCAGCATATTTATTTAGTTTATGTACATATCTGTATTGTTTATATACTTTTTCAGTGTATTTCATACTTTGGAATGTTATTGTTTACATTTGGGAAACTATGCATTTGAATGTTAATTTGTATGTTATTTGGGTTGTGTTTGCACCGACTACCAAATATTTTTTATGATTTATTAAAGAAACAACTGAATGAAAACTGTAATAGTTTCCTTTCTAGGTAGTTGCTTAACCTTTACACACCCTAAAGTCTACATAACATTGCTGTTTTACTGTGCAAATATTTTAATTTCTCTACATACTGAGTTTGCAAGTAATTTTAATTTGAATGAGTGGAGAGTTGTTGAGTACAGCTTTTGGTGGCAAGAATAATTCTTCTCCAGTTAGTGTACCAAAGTTAATTCTGTGTGCTAAACACATGTACTGACACCACACACCATACACTTTAATTACAGCAGTGGGGATGTTATCAGGTTGTCTACAGTTGGGAAGTCATTGTATATATTGCAGAGTGTGAACCAGCTATCGAGAGAGGGTTACCGTAAAAACCAATCAAAAGTAGTAGCAACATTCCCCCCTCCTCACCATACTCGCATTTGTTTACACAACTGTGTACAAAACTTTCAAACTAAAATACTTCACTCCTGAGAGTCATCGTTACATTCCAGTGATATTTATAATAAATTTTTTACAAATAAATAAAGGATTTTTTTTAAATTTCAATTCCTCTTATTTACTCCCTGTAGTACTCAATATTTTAACTTTGTGCATACACCTATAGTATTAACTTAAATGAGGTGGTTTTCAGTGAATTATTTTGCCACATTCTGCAATGCAGATAAGTCACTTATTCTGATATGCACACATTTCTTTTAACCTATTAGCCTATTTACACAATTTTGTTTACGATGATCACAGTATTGGAGAAAGTACTTGCAAATTACATTACAATGAAAAGTGCCATGAATATGAACGTAAAGTACCTTAAATTCATGACCAAGGTAAGTTATTTTCAATTCAGCTGCTTTTGAATTCTGCAACATGTTTTCTAGTCTTTTTGCTATGAAGTATATAAAAATCTGCGGTAAAATTCAGGTTGGATATTAGAAGTGAATTGTTCGTGATGATCTAATGTTATAAAAATTTGGAAATAAGTTTTGTTTTTGAAAGTGAATTACAAAATTAAATGTGCTTAATGCATGCAAAACTTGAGGGGTGGAGTAAATAAGCTGAATGTCTTGAGTACGTATGTTAGTATGTACTATCAAATATTATGACCAATAGCATTTTCATCCTAGCATCAGCTGTGCTGCATAAATTTCATTAGTAAATGGTGGGAAATGATTGATTAAAAGGTTTAAAGATTGTCATATAGCTATGTTGTGAAATACTCTCCGTAATACAGTAGGCATTATTTATAATTTGTGTAGTATTTAAATTATTTATCACAACTATAATCTCTCAAATGTCACTTATGTGGCATGATATCAGATGCGTTGGTACATTTTCATTCAAATACACACACTCGCAATTAGGCTACCGCTCGGTGGCGAGCTCTCTCACCTCTCCTTCATCCAATCAACTCCTTTTCCACTCCCTTCCCGAACTTACCAACCCCTCTCACAGATACCAATTCCTCCCTCAACACATTCCACTCCCTCACAAGCATGGATTGCCTACCCCGCTCCGTCCTCCTCCACACCCTCTGAAGCTTCTCATTGGTGTTTCCTCATCCTCTAAACACCCCCTTACTTAGCTTACAGTGTAGCCCTCCCCATCCTCCCTCTTTATTCACCATCTTGTACATCCTGACTAGCCATTCAACTTTCCTCCTGTCCTTCAATGAGCTCCACCCCATTTATTTCATCATCACTGATGGCCTATAGTTCCCTCCTTCCTCATCATCCTGCCCCTGCCTTCCCCACCTACCCTTCACCCATCTTGCTGCCCTTCTCTGCACCTGTTCAAGTTCCATTGTGCCATATGCCTTCTCCTTCACCTTACAACTGACGCCCTTCAGCAGACTTCCCAGCATACCCAGAGCTCTTCTTCCCTTTGCAACCCCCTCTCTACCTGTTTTTTCCAACTGAGGTCTCCCTGCAGTACAATCCCTAGATACTTATATTATGCTGCTTCTTCTATCTCTTGTCCCTCCCATCTATACATGTCCCTGCTTATCAACTTCCTTGTGAACCTCACTACCTTAGTTGTTCTTCCATTTATCATAATTTTATTTTTTCTGGTCCACAACCATATCTTATCAATGTCCGCCTTCAACTTTCCGCCCCCCTCTCCCACTTCAGCATACACAACACAATCATCTGCAAACAATCTGATTTTCCCCTTATTCCCAAATCCATGTATTTACCATTATGGTAAATAACAAAGGACCCAGCACGCTTCCCTGGTAACCCTGACATAACCTCCTCTTCCTCTGATATTGCCTCCCCCACCTTCACCCTCTGCCTTCGCCCCCTGAGCAAGTCCCCTATCCATTCCACTACCCTCCTGTCTGGTATCAGTGCCTCCACTTTCCTCATCAATGTACCATGGGGCACCTTATCAAATGCATTCTCAAAATCTATGAAGCAGGCATCTACCTGCTTCCCCTCACCAACTATTTAGTATAGGCGTACCATTGTGTTGTTAAAAACTGTAAGCATTTAGTAGTCAATGTTGCTGCTTCCTCCATGGATTATCTATACTAGCCAAGAAAATGGATGTCTTAAATAGGAAGTTGTGTTCCAATGCATGCATGTACTATATGAACACACCATGTGTGGTGGTCAAAGTAATTATCAAACTTAATAGTTCTGCGAAATTTAATTGGGGTACTCTCCATATGCACTAACATAGTATTCTCAGAGGTAACGTGACCTGAATTAGACAAGTAAAATAATGACGCATTTGATATTTTACAATGGAACGATACTTACTAAAATCCTAAATTACCAAATCGCAACCACTTCAGAACAAGTGACTTAATAGCATTGGAACTGAATACTACTACATGTTAAAATACTGTTATACTAAATTGTAACTTTGAACACAGTCTCACTATGTGTGGTATGTTTGGGTGTGTCTGTTTCTATTTACATAAATACGTACAAGTAAAACATTTTAAAAGGAATGAGATGAGCAGTTTTACCATAATTGATAAAAACCTGCTAAATGATGAAGTGATCAGATAGTGTCTATGAAACCAGCATTTGGAAATGAGCGGGAGGAGGAGGCGATACTCTTGCCTCTTCTGTACTTAACTGTGCCTTTAGTTCGGTTACAAATTTGACAGTACACCCATTTCGATTAAAATTTCCCCCAATCCCGAGTTGCTCTGTACTACAAAGATACTTTGTTTTGTTGATGAACAGGCAATAGATATTACCAAGCTACATAACAGTGCTTTATGTATAATTTTTGGTTACAGCCCCCGAAATTTCAAAACTGGTTCAATCAGATTATGAAGAAGTGACTGAGGTTTCAAATGTTTGTTACTTATGGTTGAATCATGGCTGCCAGTGGGTTAACCATAGCTGCCTGTGTTTCACTTGAGGCAGTGTAGTTGTGGCATAACTGCACGACAAAACTGATTTATATGTGTGAAGGTGGACTCGCAACCATCTGTGGCACCCGTCAGGCGGTCACATGATCTTCGACCATTAGCAGGGCAACTGTTTTTTATCCGTGAAACTTTAACTTCCGACGGACCGACAGATGGGCCACCAACTTCTGATGAGATTCTGTGGACACGAATATGCACTTTGAAATAAGATGCAATGCACTGGAAATGTGTTTATTTATCTTGGTGGTAAATTCAGGAAATGAAAACTTAAAACAATAATTGAGTATACATTTTAAACAAGAAAAAATTTATTTCCTCAAAAGGTTTCTCTCTTGAAAAGACATTTCCAACCAAAATATACCTTCTACAAAAGAAGAAAGCAGAATAAAAACAATATCTGTTAGGAACAGAAATTTTTGAACTATTTACTCTGTTGCTAATTTAATGATAAAAACTTCAAAAGGCAGTAAGTACTTAGGCAACTTATTTTGTTGCTAGGTTAATCTTAATAATCTAAAAGATATTGCTGCTTATAGAGGTAATAAAAGCCACAAAGTTAAATCACTAACTGTAGTAGAGCTATTTTTAATTAATCTTTAGTTAGTAAATGACAGATAAGTTTAGGAGATTTTTCTGGCAAAAAAAATTTTTTGGTTATGTTTATTCTCGATTTCCAATTTTTTTGAAGAAAAATAAGCTTGATGACAGCTTCATTCTCAAGAATTTATTGAATAAACGCAGTCGGTTATGTATCTGCTAAATGAAATACCGTTTAGCATTCCATTATCTTAATTATAATTGATTAACATTTGTACTTTGTAACTTGCAACATCTAAGTCTGTGCCCAGTACAATGATTCTGTTACAACTGATTGTCCTTGTTTCAAGTGACAATATTTATGATTTAAGTACATTTTTTAATACGGCATAGTAATATGAATAAGCAACTATTATTACATTTGGCAAAATAACACGTATTAATACGAGACGACAACTGCACTTAAATCGCGCATGCCAAGCCATATAAATTTGAATTTCCCGGGTATTCGTCAGCACAAGCCGCTAGGAGCGCTGTTTTAACCCAGCTCGCATGTTGACAATGTTAAAACGCCTCAGTTTTCCATATTGTCCTACTATATTTGATTATTCCACATATTCGCTAACTATCTCTCGAGGTGTTCAGATCGGGTAGTTTGCTACAAATAGTTGTCAGAAAAGTGAATCGCAAACAGTTCTGAGTGAAATCTGTTTTCTACCTTTTCTAATAATGATAGTGTGTATTACTGCCTTGTGTAATATTCACGACATCACGTTGAAGGTGAGACAGCTACGCCTACCTCCATCGCAGTGAGTAATCACCCCCCATTCTAATGGGGGATAACATCATCATCATGGACCACGAGGTGAATGTCGTTAATGCTTGTCCTGCAGATAACCGATCGCAATCTTCACAACACTATCACGAGGTTTTGAAGGATCAACTTGCTTGTACTCTGTCACCTGCTGCCTCTACTTTGCAGAAAGATTTATTACCTTCTGATCATCCCCAAATGACTGTGTCATTGTACAGTCGAACATGTCTGGGACCGTACATTGTCTTTGTCGAAAGTATAGACAAGACTGTCGGTAATCTTCATCCTGTGTCTGTAAGAAAGAAACTACACGAATTATCTAAGGTCATCATACAAATTCAAACGGCGGGTCCAAATCGCCTAAAACTGACTACGTAAATGGCGCAGGCTGCCAATGATTTACTTACACACACTCATCTTAGCCAACATCAATTGAAAGGGACCATTCCACTTTCCCGTCTACAAAGGCCTTATATATGGAATCCCATGGGATTTATCAGAACAAGAAATCTTTGATGGTATTGAAACTCCATATGAATTACTTAAAGTAGAACGAATGTCCAAGCATTTTTATGAATCCAATGAAACAGTTTACCGACCCACCAAACTTATTGCTCTAACCTTTTCGGGTCAACTATTACACGACAGAGTCTTGGTTTACAATCACCTATACAGTGTTAAACCTAAGATCCAATCAGTTATTATGTGCAATAAGTGTCACCGTTTTGGGTACACTGGGAAGAATTGTCGCAGTACAAAAAACCTCTGCCCTGCTTGTGCAGGTGACCATCAGCTTTCGGAATGCACGACGAAAACGCCTACTTGTCCCAATTGCTGTAGTTCTCATTTGGCTATGGATAGAGAGAAGTGCCTCCATTGGATCATTGAACAGAAAGTACACCAAACAATGGCTACGCTCAATTTAGGTCATTCTGCAGCGAAGAGGAAGGTTCTTGATGAGTCCACACATCTTCAAGCTACAGATGGTGCTTTGTTACATTCTGCGTGTCCTGGGACTAAGGACTACCGTACCCTCTTTCCTGACAGGATTCCGGTATGTGGAAGAGAACACCCTGGAGATTTGGGTGTACCTTGTCCATCATCTCCGATTGTTCTCCCCACATCTGCCACTTATGCTGATTGTGTTCAAACCTCTGGCAAACGTCAGTTAAGATACTGGGAAGACTCCTGTGAATGCTATCGTTTTGCAACGCCCAACATAACGGCATGTTGCTAGTCATAATTTGTCTCCTCAACAATCTTCGAAGTCGATATCTGTGGCCCAGTAATTTTCTCAGTTTAATCCTTTTAGTGAACACACTGGTAATGGGATAGTCCTCCATCGAGTTCAAGACCACTTTGTACAGGGACCACCGGCTGTGGTGCATTCTTCCCAAGATAACCCTTCGACCAGCTATACTGCTCTCTGTGATATTGTCTTAAAATTAATCGCATTAATGGATCTCCCCACGCAACAAGATAACTCTTCCTTGCAGGACGTTGCCGCCGAGGTGAAGAGGCTTGTTAGTAATACAGTAAGCAGCTCTTAGCTTTCTGTTCCTTTACATATCTCCTATCATGAGAATACTACAGTGGAATTGTCAGTCTTTGTTACTTCAATGACTTCTACAGAAATATCTTTGTACCACACCAGCTGATGTTATACTGCTACAAGAAACACGCTGTAACTTTGCAGCTAACCAACAAGGTCTCTTTTCTGGGTATACAGTGTATCATAATGCTCCAATGAATAAACATGGTGTAGCCATACTTGTCAACACTGCCATATACTCAGTGAAATTACAGGTGTCCAACTTGCCTGACAATGTTGAGGCAGTTGCAGCTAAGTTTGTCTTCCATGACGTCGAATTGGCTCTAGTTTCCATTTATGCTCCACTGCGGCATGCTACAAGTACCTTTTCCTGGGACAGACTGCATGGTGCCATAATAGGAGGTGATTTCAATACTCATCATGCATTGTGGGGTGATGTGAGGTGTGATCTAGCTGGGAAGAATCTGGCAGAATATATTGACACCTCGCAGTATGTGCTATTGAATGATGGTAGTCCTACCTAAGTGGGAGCTTATGATAAACGCAGTTCTGCCATTGATCTCACGCTGTGTACTCCCAGACTTGCCATGGACTTCACGTGAGCAGTGCTTACTGATCCTATGGGTAGTGATCATTTTCCCATTGAAATAGTTAATCAGGATATGTGTACAACTACTCCTCTTACTCATCCTGATTTGCAGCCCTTGTGGTACTCCTGCTATAATTACCGGCGCACCTCATGTCAGGCATATCATGAACATATTGTACATCATATAAGCTCCCCCACTATCTTGGGTGGTGATGTCCAAACTATGTATGATCACTTTCAGAATTTGGTCACATCATCCATTCGGGCTGCTACTCCACATAAGTCTTCTTGGTCTGGACTCAGTAAACCATATTGTGCATGGTTAACTTCTTGTACGTCCCTTAATGTGGATAGACATCTGGCCTTCCACACATACTAACAGCATAGTATGAAGACAAATATTTTTACTCTATCTGGTGGTACAAGCTCATTTTATGTTGACTGTCAAAACTGCGAAGGATCACTGGTGCTCTTACTGTCAACGACTCTCCTCTGCTACCCCTACCCGGGAAGTCTGTTAGGTCATCCATTCTCTACGACAATGCTCATCCTCTCCTCGATCCGGAAGTTTGGGATACACCACTCTGACTGCTATCCATAAATGTTTTTATCCTGATTGTGTCCCAACCTATAATGAATCTCCTTGCTCTCATTCTGCATCTGCACCTAACCCCAAGAGACGACCTGCTAAGGATACTGCTATCTTGATGTCTGAAATCAGCATGGCAGAATATCATCTCTCTCTTCAGGATAGATGGAAATCACCAGGACTGGATGGGATTACATATCAGCATGTCTGGGAGCTTCCACAGGGAGTTATAAATGATGCCCTCCAACATCTTGGCGCCTGACTTTGTACTCATTGTCTGACACCATCAGTTCACAAAACTAAGGCTATGCTGTTTACTAGAAAATGTATTGACCGGTTACAGATCCATCTGCTTCTTTGCAATACTTGTTTAGAGGTGGTGACTACTCCTTTTTTGGGCATCGTTCTTGACTCTACTCTTACTTGGGTGGATCAGGTAACTCATCTTACTGTGAAGATACAGCAAACGTTTCAGTTGTTGAAAATGCTTGGACACACTGCCTGGGGTGGTGATCCTCACACACTGTTACTGTTTTATCGAACATTTATTCGGGCCAAGATGGATAATATGGATAATGATAGTGTTTTTAGGACTTCACTATGTGATACTACCCTCACAATCTTACAGCGTTTACAAAATGCCTGTATGTTTATGTCTAGGGGCACTGCATTCCACTCCCATTGGGACACTTCATGTTGAGGCAAATATACCACCATATGGTCTACATAGAAGGATGTTGGCAAACAAATTCTGGATCAAGGCAAATTATATTCATGAATCTCCTCTCCGTACCATTATAAATGATATTGGTATTGATGTTCTTGGTTGTTTTTCAAAATATCGCCCACTTTTCCCTTGTGTGACTTTCCTGTGCTTTTTTATACATGTAAGGTGGACCGCTTATTTACAGAATGCAAATGCTGCATGAGTGGTGGAGAAGTTCATGCGCTATACGAGCAGTGTCCGAGCCAATATCCCAACTTCTCCACATCTATACTGATGGATCGAAATCCCTACATGCAGTTGGTTGTGCCTACTATATTCCTGCATACAAATCGTCTGGTTTATTTAAGTTGTCATCTTCCGGTTCTATATTATATGCTGAAGCATATGCAATCTTAAAAGCACTGGAGTATTGCCGGACTATATCAGCCGAAAATCTCTGCACATTTACAGATTCCAACAGTGTTTTCAATGTTCTTGCCTCTCTCAACTGTCATTGTCAACCAGATGATATTATCTTACAGATTAAGCATCTTATCTATTGAGATCACGGGTGCTATAATTGTGATTATTTGGCTTCCGAATCATGTGGGTATACCTACCAACGACATGGCTGATAAACTGGCAAAACTGGTTTCTGACACAGGGACGCCGATTACTGCCCCGACTCTGGCTGATAAACTGACAAAACTGGTTTCTGACACAGGGACGCCGATTACTGCTCCGACTCTGGAAACTTTCACTGCAGTTGCCAAACATCACCTTCGCGGTATTTGGTATACCCAATGGCAAGAATGTGAGGTTGCACTAGCCTACAAGATTATACAACCACACTTACAAACAAAAACATGGTTTAGTGGCAAAGTGAAGAAAAAACTTAATTTCACTACGATTATCCAGCTAATCATGGAAATTGTAATGTTCATCTTCACAAGTCAAATCTGGCCGAATCACCTAATTGTCATTCCGGGGATGGTGCGCAGACTATTAGACACATTCTATTTCATTGTCGCCAAATGCAAGCTCATGATGAGTTATATGACTGTTTACATCACTGTGGAATCTCTCCACCATATGACAGAGAGAGTGTTCTATACCCTTATCAAATTAAAGTATATGACGCTTTATTTGCGTTTTTATTGCAGAACAAATTTTGTCTATGAATGCTCAAACAACAAACTTTTCATCATCTGAAGCTACTGTTTGCACAAAAAAAAAAAAAAAAAAAAAAAAAAAAAAAAAAAAAAAAAAAAAAAAAAAATGAATCCTTACTATTGATCTGTCTGTAGCGATATCGGCTGAAGCTGTATTTGAAGCATTATAATATGGTATGGTCCTTTGACTCTGTCTCGATTTGTATTATTATTGTGTGTTCCAACGACGACAATCTAAAGAAATTATGAAACAAATGGGTAGGGAGCTTGAAAGGAAGATCAAACAGGCAAAGAATGTATTTCTGGGGAACATGGTGGAAGGAAAAGGCAACGAATGGGGGAAATTGTTTAGGTATGTTAGGAGATTAAGGGGAGGAGAGGAAGGGATCCCTCTGCTAACAGGAAGGGATGGTAGGCATGCGACAAATGACCAAGAAAAATCGGAGATGCTGCAAGGACAGTACTTATCAGTGTTTGAGGCAAAGGAGGGTTAGAATAGGGGGACAAACAGGGTTCGGGGGGTGTATAGTGTGTTTAAGATGAGGGAGTGGGGGATAGAAAAGGTAATTAGGGGTTCGGAGAGCAGTAAGGCAGGGGGACCAGATGGGATAGGAAACGCAGCACTAAAGTTTGGTGGCAAGGAGTTGGCGAAATATTTATAAGTGCTGTTTAGAAAGTCCTTAGCAGAGGGTAAGTTACCACAAGATTGGAAGGATGCTATGGTGGTACCTATACACAAGCAGGGAGAGGATAGGGAGAGGCCTGGCAGCTACAGACCGGTGAGTCTCACATCAAATACAGGAAAAGTAATGGAGAGGCTGGTGGTGCAGTATGTGGTGAGGGTAATGAACAACAGGAATTGGTTGGAGGAGTCCCAGCATGGTTTCAGGAGGGGTTACTCATGTGAGACTCAGCTGGCTGGGTTATTAGAGGATCTGGTGCAGGTAGTTGATATGGGGAAGCAGGTGGATGTGTGCTTCATAGATTTTGAAAAGGCATTTGATAAGGTGCCTCATGGGACATTGATGAGGAAAGTGGAGGCGCTGATACCAGACAGGAGGGTAGTGAAATGGATAGGGGACTTTCTCAGGGGGCAAAGGCAGAGGGCGAAAGTGGGGGAGGCAATATCTGAGGAAGAGGACGTTACGTCAGGGGTACCACAGGGAAGCGTGCTGGGTCCTTTGTTATTTACCATAATGGTAAATGACATGGGTTTGGGGATTAGGGAAAAAATCAGATTGTTTGCAGACGAGTGTTGTATATGCTGAGGTGGGAGAGGGGGGCAGAAATTTGCAGACGGCGGACATTGATAAGATATGGTTGTGGACCAGAAAAAATAAAATGAAGATAAATGTAAGAAAAACTAAGGTAGTGAGGTTCACAAGGAAGAAGATGATAAGCAGGGACATGTACAGATGGGAGGGACAAGAGATAGAAGAAGCAGCAGAATATAAGTATCTGGGGATTGTACTGCAGGGAGACCTCATGTGGAAAAAACAGGTAGAGAGGGTGGTAGCAAAGGAAAGAAGGGCTCTGGGTATGCTGGGAAGGGTGCTGAATGGAGTCAGCTGTGAGGTGAAGGAGAAAGCGTATGGCACAATGATACGACCAATGTTAGAATATGCTGCAGCAGTATGGGACCTGTATGTGGAGGTGTGAGAACTGGAAAAGGTGCAGAGAAAGGCAGCAAGATGGGTGAAGGGTAGGTGGAGAAGGCAAGGGCAGGATGATGAGGAAGAAGGGAACTATAGGCCATCAGTTATGATGAAAGAAATGGGGTGGAGCTCATTGAAGGACAGGAGGAAAGTTGGACAGTTTGTCACGATGTGGTGAATGAAGAGGGAGGGTGGGGAGGGCTACACTGCAAGCTAAGTAAGGGGGTGTTTAGGGGAAGAGGAAACAACAGTGAGAAGCTTGTGTGTGGAGGAGAATGGAGCGGGGTAGGCAGTCCATGCTTGTGAGGTCTGTGAGGGAGTGGAATGTGTTGAGGGAGGAATTGGTATCTTTGAGAGGGGTTGGTAAATTCAGGAAGGGAGTGAAAAAGGAGTTGGTTGGGTGAAGGAGAGTTGAGAGAGCTCACCACCGGGCGGTAGCCTAATTGCGAGTGTATGTATACACCATAGTATACTTATGAAGGAGGAAAAACCATGACTCCCACGTCAGTGTTGTTCCAGTCTCGTTCTGGCACGGCGACATGTCTGTGAAGTGGGTAAAATGGCGTACCTAACTTCTACTTCTCACCAGGTGAAATTGTTAAGTCTCATAATGTCGTAACTGTCAGTGTTGTTCTGGTTTTCGTAACTGACTGATGTCTGTGACCTACTTCGGCAAGAAACAGGATTGTTTACATCAAATTATCTGTTGGGTACTTTTCCTCCCTCTCTACTACGGGTAGAAAACAGATTTCGCTATGGCTGTATGGGAAACTAATGCCAGGAGAGACAGAACTGAACTGAAGCGATTATTCCACATGAAATTATTTCATTTCGATATTGTGCACAAGCGCGTGGCCTTGTATTAACCGTACAGCCATACAACCATCTAATTCCTAATACAAGAAATATCGAAAACAACAAAAACGTGAGTATTCACAGCAGGAAAACATCAAAGACCCATAAAATCAGCGAATACTACACTCAAGAATAGCAAACTGAGAAATATTGCCTGATTTCAAGTCAACTCGCAATGGTGCACCGGTTTTCTGTCGATCCTATGATGCGATCTAGGATCGAGTTTCGAACCTCGATGGTGCAACCGGGCAAAAAGAGTTGTGCACCTAATTTTTCTATGGAGTTGTGTTTCTGCCACGGTCATAAAGATAGGTCTGGTAACTGCTATCCTTTTGCATTGAACTTACTACACTTTTAGTCGCTCGTCACAGTACATTCATTCACTCACAAATTAGCTTATTTAACATTTTTTTAACAATAACTCACTAGATATGAAGTAAAATACTGAAACAACTACACTGAATTAAATTCTCGCGCAACTTAAATTCACCACTACAATACACAAATAATTAATTTGATTATAATAATCCTTGCCACTCCAGTCATGGGAAAGCTACTTGTATCGATAATTTAACTTCATTTGGCTAATAACCTCCGCTTTTTATACCAAACTGTCGCTAGCTCTCTCACAGGGAGCTCGTGACAGTACTTCACAAGTCCTGAACTTTAAAATTCCGCGCTGATAAATTCAATTAACTTCACCACTCTCTCTTATCCCGTACAGGCAGGGAAAAAAGAGAGTAAAATACAACTATGGAAACAGCTCCCAGGCGCTACCCTGGGAATCCTGTAAAACAATGTTTGCTCTGCAGCATTAAGTATTTTTGATGGTTGTGGAGGGAGGAGGGAGTTAGCTTCTCCTTGCCTCCACAGCTAACTGAGAACTTTTTGGGGACCCATCCACCCCCACGCTGAGGGAGTAGCATCCCAGTGATGTAAAACCGGCGGCCTTTTGCATTGACGTAACGTGTACGCTTAGTGAAACTCGCGGCGGCACGCAAACTAATAGCGCTATTGCAGGCTGACCCGCTTTTAACATTGTGGTATATGGGAGTTTCGGAGATTTTTTAATAATATTAAATAACACCTTTTTATTTTCATATCTACGTTCGGCATAAAGAATTGTGATATATTAATTGTACATCGAGCCTAGCAGTACAACATTATAGGGCATGTCAATAAATATTGTTTAAAATATTATACAATTATGTACATAGTACAAGTATATACTACTGCATTGTCATCACGTCCGCACATATGACAAAATGTGTTTTAAGTGTGTTTAACAACTGTTCAATAGAAGACTCTCAGCAGAAGATATTTAATATATTTCTTAAAGTTATTTAAGTTTATTGAGGTTATCGAGTCTGGTAGCTTTGTGTATAATGTATTCCTTTCAACTCAATAGGCAGTTCTCTCTCGTACAATTTGTCCTTGTGGAATAGTGATGGAAATCAAAATTTTTTTTAAGATATTCGTTTTTGTTTAAGTGAATAAATTAATAAGTTCAAAAATGTAGATTGATGTGAATGATAATTGTAATATTTTTAATAAAGGCCTACGACTTTTATTATACCTATTTACTTTAGGGGTAATTCTAATCGCCCTTTTTGTAGCTACAAATATTTTGTTAGCATAGTTGCAGATCCCCAAAATAATATACTGTATGATGATAATGCATTGCTCAAGCCTCAATACATTGGCTTAAGGTATAGGGGTTGTAATACTTCTATTAGTGTGTGTGATGCATAACTATTTTATTTGGATGTATTATTATTATTTGAAATATTTAGGGTGGTGGCAGTATTTACAAAACAGTTATTAAATTCATTAGCAACATAGTGGTCCCGATATAATTTTTTTGTTTCAAAATAACTGTATTTTTATATTTCCGCTATAGTGAACCAGTCAAATTTTTCATTTTTTTATTGTTCCAAATGATCCACTGAAAGAGCGAAGTGGCAATCTGCGATATCGCAAAATAATTTTGAGTTGAAATTGGTACAAGCAGTTGGGCTATGTGAAAAACACTTTGTACCAGAAAATATTATGTAAAAAGGTATCTATTTAAAGATAGCAGCGGAGCAGTTATGGCCAAAGAAAAACCAGAAAACTGACGAAATTCAAATCTGCACCAATTAGCTTGCCGAGTACAGCATAGTGTACGCCATTGGGGGGGTGGGGGGAGAGGAGGGGCTATTATGTGCTTCATATGTGCGCTCTCTATGCTCTCTTCACTAGAGCTCAGGGAATCAAGAGTAATGTATATTTGTATGTAAACAGTTTCCAGGAGCTACATATATAAATAAATATAGGTACAGTAGAATTGAATATAACATAATTTGTCACGGGTATACGAAGAATGGGACATGTACAAAACCTACCAATGCGCAACGATAAAGCAAACCCAAGTGATTCACCATATGGTTAATTAGTAATATATGGTTCAATACAATAAATGTGCACATTTGCACTACACACTATTACAGGTTTCTAACAGACAGCTGACGAAGAAAATATTCTCTGTCGTTGGTCAATTCAACAGCTCTCATATGAGTCACACTTCACCTTACATGAGAAAAAACCTGTAATATAACAAATATTCAAAAATATCTGGCCAGGATTGCACCACCAAATTCATAAATGCATAGCTGATACACAACCTGTGAAGCTCTTGAACTTGTAGCCTCCATTCTATATTCACAAATATCAACAAATTAACTGTTAATTCTTTATACTGAAAACTGTTTTTCAGCTAATTGTTGCTCGTTAGTCTACAACACACGGAAACTCACAAACATTGTAAAACACTAACAGATATGACCCAGTATGTATGGTAATTTTCTTGCATTTAAAAAAACTAACAATTTTCACAGCAGGGAACTGTGTAAACCTAGGAAATTTTGTAACTGCATATACAGAATTTTTGTTGCTAAAGTTAATTGATTAATATACTATCAAATCTCTCCAGCAATCCTACGATGAGCAGGAGCTCTGGAATATAGCATTAGTCAAAAATGTTAAACACAAATATATACCTACACAAAATATTTGTAAATATTTACTATTGCTCTTTTTTTGGAATCTGAAAACTTTAGATAGTTTGAGAAGAAGATGCCCACTGAATGATACAATATAACATAACAGCATGAAAATATGAAAATAAATTTGTTTAACGGCGGATGTCTTTAGACAATATGAAAAATTATGTGAAGTGTAACACGCTGCGGATAGTTTCGGGACTATGTTATCAATGTGAGTATTCCCATAAAGCTGACTGTCAATATGTAAGCCTAAAATATTGTAGAATGGCTTTCTTTAATCATAGTTTCTATATTTTATTAAAAAGTTATAGCCCTGTTGTTTTTATATGGAGAATTCAATTAAAAAAACTATTTGATCCCCGTTTAAAGAAAGATTATTTACTGTAAACAATTTATCTAGTTATGAATAGTCTCATTTAATGACACCATAAGTGCTGTCAGATTCTCATCTTTAAATAAAAATTTAGTATGCATCATCCACAATAGAATGTTGGAATACAGATAATTTATATCTAGCATATCAGAAATAAATAAATATAATAGAGGGCAAAGGATGGAACCTTTGAAAACAATGTTTGATTACCTTACAATTTTTTTTACTTGTATTTATACTATCTGAATTTATTGCAACTTGCTGATATCTATGAGACTAATAAGATGTAAACCATGATAAAGTACGTGCCTCCTTGGAGGGAATTCAGTGAGTAAAGATGAATTCAGTGGAAAGTGGTTCTTTTTAGTTCACTGCAGGTCGCTTTACAGCCATATAACTGTTTTGGATCTTCTACCCGCTGGATCAGCGTTTTAACTTATTGTGTGTGTCTGGCATGTGAGATGGTCATTCAACAGTCTCACTCAACATTTAGTAGGTTTATTGCATCATTACGTCACCTCATCGCAGGGTGAACTGATGAGAGCCACGTGGGCGAACGGCCCACACCCTGGATGAGTCTCTTGTGCTATACAGTAGAAAGTAGATTATCCCGACTAATAGGGACCAAAGGCAATTCGGATAGGTAATAAAAAATTTGGATCACGGAAATATGTAGAAGAAAAAAATCACAAAACAGACACTGTACAAAAATAAAAATAATAAATCAGTTAACAATAACCACCCTCCTCCCAGATGTGTTCACTGTGAACAACACGTGAAAGGGCACATCACAAGAGCTCACACAAGTGCTTGTCTCTCCTCCGCGGGTAAGGGAAACACTGTGACAAAAGAGACTCATATTTTTACTATTCTCTTTATTTTTCAAACAAGTTCGGATAATCGACATTCTACTGTATTCTAAAACCTGGTATCGTAAGTCAAACCTCCCTCCTCCCCGCTCCTGAGACCACAACATACCGCCAATGTGGATAATTTATTGGTCTGTGGTGGGGAACATAAATATAGTGTTATAATTGGCTTCTTGTCTGCATCAATTGTGATATTGCATTTGACATGGGATATTCAAGGTGCATTCATGCCGTTACCACAAATTCAGGCAGTGACAATTCAACGTAGAAGCTATGATACTTTTCAGGGACACAAAGACAGGCAAGGACGCTTGGCTCGTAAATTAGAACACACATCAAGTTAGTTTAAACAAACATGTTACTTAGTAAATGAACACTGAAATAAGGAGAACATTTTTTCTCTTAACAGTACCTACTCATGCTTTTATGTGAAATACAGCTTTGAATATATTTACTTCAGTGTAAACATACTTTTTCAGAAGGGAGAACGTTTAGTGTGGATGGCAATAAATTGTAGTTTTGAAATTTTTTTTTATAAAGGATTAGATTATATTTTTAAAAGTTTTACGTCATAATTTCCCTGATCTTTGCAACTATCCTTACTATGTCGAATTTTCGGCTATAATTTAAGCTTAATTCAAAAATGAAATGTCGGGGCATGACTGAGCAATTTCTGTACTTCTCAAATATGCTATTTTCTATCTTATTTTAGTAACACTAATAATTGGGTAACAAATTCTGACTCGATTCCAAGTACATTCTTTGCACAAAAACCAAATATTCTTTAGTTACTATGAAAACTTGTCATATGGAAAGTAAGACATTAGGTAATTTAAACGGTTATAGGTTATCTTTAAAAGGCACCTTTTATTTACGTAAAATCGCAATATTACAACAAAACTCTTGCGTTATGGAAATTTATTCTTGTCCCGAAGTCACATATAAACACATCACAGTTTAAAAATAAAAAACACGAAATTCCGATAAATACTATTACAACTACAGTCCATTCCCGATTGTTCGAAAACATCCACATACATATACATACACTCGCAATTAGGCTACCGCCCGGTGGCCAGCTCTCTCAACTCTCCTTCACCCAACCAACTCCTTTTCCACTCCCTTCCTGAATTTACCAACCCCTCTCACAGATACCAATTCCTCCCTCAACACATTCCACTCCCTCACAGACCTAACAAGCATGGATTGCCTACCCCGCTCCGTTCTCCACCACATCCTCTGTAGCTTCTCACTGTTGTTTCCTCTTCCTCTAGACACGCCATCCTCTCTCTTCATTCACCACCCTGTACATCCTGACTAACCGTTCAACTTTCCTCCTGTCCTTCAATGAGCTCCACACCATTTCTTTCATCATCACTGATGGCCTATGGTTCCCCTCTTCCTCACCATCTTGCTTCTGCCTTCTCCATCTACTCTTCACCCATCCTGCTGCCTTTCTCAGCACCTTTTCAAGTTCTCGCATATCCTCCTCCACATACGGGTCCCATACTGCTGTAGCATATTCTAACATTGGCAGTAACATTATGCCATACACCTTCTCCTTCACCTCATAGCTGACTCCATTCAGCACCCTTCCCAGCATACCCAGAGCCCTTCTTCCCTTTGCTACCACCCTCTCTACCGGTTTTTTTCACCCGAGGTCTCCCTGCAGTACAATCCCTAGATACTTATATTCTGCTGCTTCTTCTATCTCTTGTCCCTCCCATCTAAAATTGGAAGCGACTCGTGAAACTTTGAAAAAAAAAAACGCCCTGCCCATTAGCTGCATGCATAGCTAGTACATAAAGTTGCAGGTTCTAGTGCAGGTACAGCACCCACACCAGAACCTGCAACTTTTTTTACTAGCAATGCATGCAGCTAATGGCTAGGGTGTATTTTCAAAGGTTCATAAGTCGCTTCCAATCGGGAATGGACTATAGTTTGTCACTTGCTAACCTGCATGTATTCATTCGGAATAAACACGACTGTTTACGTTAAATCGGAATACTATATCACAAAAATCACTGCACTACACAAATTTTATCTTCTTTTACTTGTCACGCAAACATTATTACGATTTAAGAAATAAAAAATGCGAAATTGCGGTAATTACAACTCATTTGACAGTTGCTAGCCTATGTAGTATATTTACATTCCGAATAAACACGATTGTTTTCGTTAAATCGGAATAGTATTACCCAAAAATCATTGCATTAAACAAATTTTATCTTCTTTTAACTGTCACGCAAAAATTATTACGATTTAAGAAATATAAAACACGAAATTACGATAATTTTTACAGGTACGATACTTGCAGTACATGTATTACGGGAGAATGGGAGAAGATTTCTACCATGGAAACACACAGCAGAAAAATGCTTCCATTAGCGAAAACGGCAAAGATCAAGAAAGCGTATGAAACGAACAGAGGCAGTACAGTAGTAGATCGAACGACGTTGAGAAAGAACATACTATAAGAACACACTTAATTTACTCTTTGAACCACGGTCGTGAAGAACACAACTAATCGTTAGAAACTCCGTCGGTGTTACTTGTCAGGCCGAGATATATACTAGTCCATACCCTGAGCCTGTACTAATCTAGTTACTGATATCAGGCGTTACGTACGTGCTAGTGTAAGAGACCTTCCCTGGTCAAGGTCACACGTCAGAAGTTGCCGGTGTTTTTCAAGCTGTAAAATGACTGTTGTAGCAATTTTTGGAGCAGCGGGCTTCACGGGACTTCAAGTCACAAAGAAAGCACTCGCTCAAGGTATGATATACACGATGAGAGTCAAACGACTTAAAAACCTTTCTTCCACGTCCCCCACGTAACTTTCATTTTCTTTCATATTGTGTTAGACCGTGTCTCAATTTAAAGGTTACTCTTTCGAGAGCGCAGTATTTCGTACAACCTGGCGTAAGCATTGCTTCGCGTTTTTTCTGTGAAATTGAGACTTCACTTTTGACATTATGCAGTTGCATGAAATATTTTTGTTTTAATTTTAGTTGCGTTCTAGAAATTGGATGTGATACACTATACATACCGGTACGCTGCATGTATTCATAAAAATATAAATGCGGATTTCTGACTACGTTAAAGTTTTTTTTGTCACTTTGCTGTAACATGACTTAACAAATAAAACAAAAATAATAGTATTTTATGGGCTAATAATTATTCTGGTAGTGCTATAATTATTTGTGAATTATTTTGAACTCACATAAATTACTTACAATATCTATGACCGTGATTTTAGCTTAACATAATTTCTCACCTTTTAGCATCAGCTTTTTTCCTGACCATGAGAAACGAGTGAGTGGTTGTCTCAATTACCAGAACGAGAGCACAAGAGAGCACGAAGCAGTACCTTCACCAGGTTGTGCAAAAGAGTGCACTCTTGAGAAACTTTTAATTGAGACAGTGCCTTTAACAGTTACAATTTTTTACGTAGTGTTTGCCCCAGAGAGCTACTACTGCATCACCTCATTCAAATGCTGGAACAGTGTAGACAAATATGGCACATGGTCAAGGAGTGCGAAAGAGCACCAGTGAGAGATCAATTTCGTCCTCTCTCTGTGCTCTCTTTTGTGCACTTTCTCCAATGAATTGAGTTGCCCAAAGAGTGTTCTCTGTGATGATGTTACATATTCACAAAAGTGAGAGCTCTCTGGGTCATTTTAAGCATACCAGACAGTCTTATGTCGCATGTACAACTTGATATGTCCACAGAAATAATAAATACAGTATTTAGAGCAACATTTCAGGATTGAACTCTAAGTGGGTAGGACTGGAGAGAGATTGGCCTACCTAATCCAGTCCAGTTGCCAAGGTGAACTGCACTGTAGAATCCAGGTAGAAAGTTTAAGTACCATTACAACTGAACAAGAACTGAAAGTGAAACATGAGATGTCATTTTGAACAAACTTTCTGAACTTCTTTGCATGTGATTAAGGTGACTGAAAATTTGTACCAAGAAAAAGGTGGCAGAGAATTGTGTTACCTACTGTTGTTAAAGAGAGGTAGAAGAATTGCTGAATATTTTCATAACTTACTGTTCAGCTTTTTGTAAGTTGTTTAATTTCTAGTTCAACTAGTCACCAATATACTGTGCAATTTTAAATTCTCTTTCAATCCACATTGTCTTGTTTACATTTCAGTTCACATTCAAAACTTCACCTTAAATGTTTACTTTCAGTGTGTTCACTCTATGTTTGTTATGTGCTGACTTCAATCCAAGTTGATTCAATCCGAAATTTTACCCCAGAAGGATTAAAATAATAGTGATAAGGATAATATGACAATTTCCATATGTGGGTAAAAAAATAAATTACTACCGCATTTACGTAGCAACTCTGTCGTATCAGACAATGCAAGATACCTTAATGTACAACTGAATAAAAAGCCAACATCATCCGTAAAACAAAACATTCAAGACTGGCTGACAAATGTTAATGTCGGATTCACTCCGCAAATGACAAAAGCGAATGTGTTGCTTTTGATTAAAAGTACACCAAACACAAAAAAAAATTTTAATTGATGAATTAATAAATGCACATGGTCGTGAAGTTATTCGTCTGCCTTCATATCACACTGATCTGAACCTGATTGAGCTAGTATGGGCAGATATTAAAAGGAATGTTCGCGAGTGAATTTATTCATCCCTTGATAAAATGAAATTGTGTAAGGAGTTATTCAGTAGTTTCTCTGTGGACAAATGGTAAGAGTGCTGCAAACATGTGCAGAAGATTCAAGAGGAATATGTGAAGAGTGATAGCTTATTAGACATTGAAATTGATAGGATAATAATTAACTTTGGAGACGGATATTCAACTGACAAAGATTCTGCATGTGACACAGACTTTGAATCGGAGTAGGTGTGTAATTTGTGTTTGTTATTTACATTTATATGTTTCAAATGCCACATTTATAATATACAATTTGCTATAGTTCCAAATTTTTACAGTGTATGTGTGTGTTCAATATTTGCTTGATAAACATGATTATGAGCGACTATTAGTCCTATCTGTTTTCTGGTGGTAAATATTTTCATTAGGACTTGCCTATTTTAACCCTAGAGTACTTTCTCTGCCCTTTTACTTTTATTTGCTACTCCATAGATTGAGTTCGACACATCGGTTAGTTACATAGTCTTGCATGTGCCTATGCTATTTTTATGCTCATCAAAAAAGCTTATATTCCGTTTTGTACCGAAAATAGTGAATCAAGGCGTTAATGTTACATTCAGTCTTTAGGTACTACCTACTATAAAGATTACAAAACAAATGTTACGTATGCTGCTTCCGATTGATACAGTTAAACTATATCAAAATACAGATACATTTACATGATAAACCAGCTGTAAATAAAATTCTCGTGATGCACTTGTGCTTGTGTAATATGGACTTGTGCACCATGACACGGTTTCCCACCTTTCCCGCCTTGCTGAAATAGGGGAAGGCAGCCACTGTGCAGAACAGTAACAGAGATGGGTCTTTTGTTTCTTGTTCAACTATAGTGTAATTATCTGCATTGTAGCACGTCGGATTCTGATTGTTGCCGGCCTTGTTGGAATTTCCCTTCATCCCTCACAATTTCCCTTTTTTCCCTCAAAATCAATCTTAATGCCCCTAAAAAAATCCAGTTTTTTCCAGGGCTGGAGAGGTGGACTTGTGACTCCAGAAAGGCGTATCAGTGACTGAGCCAGGAGAGCAGGACTAGACCATTTACCTTGATCCCAAAAAATTCACTAAAATCCCAATCAATTTACTATTAAAAGTATTAATAAATGATTAGAAATTATTAAAAATTATGTAGAAGTCCTTCAAAAATTATTAAAATTTATTTGAAAAAATTTCGGAGGTTACCGCTCTCCCATGCCCATTCTACCACCTTGGTAGGTGCAGCTGACCGCCATATTAGTAGAGGACCACCATTTTGGTAGTCATTGCCCATCCATCATCTTGGAAGCCAGTCCCTGTAATCTTTAACCTTAAACTGACCTTTGACCATGACTGTTCTTGAAAACAAAAACTCGAGAAAAAATCCATAAAACTCAGCAAGCATAATATGACATTACAGGCGACCACCGCCATGTTGGATGCAGGTAACCTTAACTCCATGATCTGGAATGACAGTGAAAACAAAAACTCGAGAAAAATACATAAAATCAAAACAATCCCAGAAATTTATAAAAAAATCTAGTAATAAAATTTATCTTAAAAAACTTACATTACCTTAGGTCCCCCCCCCCCCCCCCCCCAAGACAACCATCAGCAGATGCTGACTGTCTCCCTCACCTCCACTCCCATCACCTATACTCATTCTATTGTATGCCACCATCTTGTTTTTTTTTTTTTTAATTTGTGATTTGTTTTGGAGTTTGTCTCTCACCTTCGTTCGACTACCATCTTGGATTTCATATGTTTTAATTACCTATGTGGCACTGGTGTAGAAATTCTCTCATAAGACAGCAGTCATACTGGTTTATATATTTTTACAATAAAATAGGTGGCATTAATTTCCCGGTTCACCCATCAGGTGAGTTGACGACACTCGTATTTATAGGCTTAGGAAAAGCTGTAATTTACCAATCAACAGTATACCTACATGCGTAATTCATTAAATATATATTTTTTATTAACAATTTAAAAATTTAAGTTTTATTCTGCAAATTAAATAAACATGAAACAAAACACATTTCATTTTTCACACACATTTGTTATTCAATTACTTTATTACAGTTGTTTGTGCCTTCAAAAAAAATTACAATATTCTTCGATATATATGTATCGCAATATATGCAACTTTTTATGCATCTCGCTATTCCCTAATGAAATTCACACCCTTTTTTTTTCTTGGACCATTCAATGTTGCCTCCTCAATATCTTCAATCTACGGTGACCGGCCAACAACACATTCGCATGCAGAAACGTTTGAGAATAGGAAACCATAAAAAAAAAAAAAATTTTACGCAATAATTTTGACAAATCGTCCAACAGGAAAATACTTTGATGCACGAGTTTTCGTAACAGCGAGAAGGTTTTCCTTTTGTTGAATTTAACTCTAATGTGTTACCTTAGTGTTTTCACCAACAGCATTAATACAATTTGTTGTCAGTATGTTACATATATCTGTATGTCATTGGTGGGGGCATATTATGTGCTTTTGTGTATCACCCCTTGAAAAAATATTCAAGAGGTGCTATCTCCCGTATACTGTAGAAAATTAGCGTGCGATCAAGGATTCCACTTTTTAGATTTTATTATGTTAACAAATGTTCATGTTTTTTAAAGCTATGTATTTATCTAATAATTGGTTTTTACAAAGTAAGAATAGGGTTACATTGTCCCGCTGATCTTTCTAAACTATTATTCAAGCCATATCATACCTCACGACAGAGTCATCCCATGTCGAGGTAAGACTGTCTCACTTTTTTGGAAATAAGTTTTGAAAGTTTGAAATGTTTATAGTTTTGAAATAGGATATTAAGTTGTTTGTAGGAATCTCTTCTGTTCAACAAAAATTCTGGAACAATAATAGCTTACTATAGCTGTTGGTCTGTTAACTTAGTTTTTAAGACAAAATGAGAGAAAAATGAGCTGAAATCACCCCAGTTGATGGTACTGTTCCAGAGTGCGGCTAAGCCCCTTGACCATTCCATCCAACTAAGGGTGCAAGGCTGTAGTCCTAGTCTTTTTCATCCCCAGAATCTTTACTACCTCCTGGAACACAGCAGTTTCAAATTTACTTCCGTGATCAGATTGGAGTTCTAGTGGCACCTCAAATATCTTGAGAAGACATGCTATGTGAAGTGCATCAGCCACAGTATGTGCCCCCCCCCCCCGGGCTTGCCAATCCCCCCCCCCCCCCTTTTTCCCGGGAGGAGATGCGGTGACCGTGGGAGTCTGTTTTGCATCTTCGAATCGGCCGGGAAGGCACATTTTTCGACAGATTTCCTCCAAAGTTGGAGGAAGGGTGCATTTCTGTGCCCCGCTCTCCCCTCCATGGGCAGTTAAGCTCTTCGAAATCCTAAGGCCTTAGGCCATAAGTATTAAGTATTATGTCTTAAAAGTACTTAAAAGTATAACATGTTAAGTCTTATTTATGTAGGGCTTAAGTTTTAATTCATAGGTTTTACATCTTTGGTGTTATGTTTTAGGTTTTATATTTTAGAAGTTAGTTTTTTGGTTTTAGGTTTTATATCTTACATTTTGGTTTTAGAATTTACGTCTTAGGTTGCAGGTTTTAAGCCTAAGGTTTTAGTTTTTAAGTCATAGGTTTTAGGTCTTAGGTTTTAGTTTTTAAGTTTTATGTTTTAAGTCTAAAGTTCTAATTCATAGGTTTCAGGTTTTAAGTCTTAAGTTTTAGATTTTAAGATGTATGTTTTATGTTTTAAGCCTTAAATTTTAGATCTTAGGTTTTCGGTCGTGGGTGTTAGGTGTTAGGTTTTTGGTTTTACATGTTAGGTGTTAGGTTTAAGTTTTAGGGTTTATATTTTAGGTTTTAAGGATTGTGTCTTTCTTTAACCATAATTACAACTGCATTTTGGGATGTGTGAGTGAGCATCAATATGTACAAACGAGCACCATCCTAAAGGGGAACACAGTAATACAATTGCCCTTAAGCCATGCAGACAGAACATCAATCTGTCTATGACAAATTGCAAGTGAGAGCATGCTGTGAAATGAGTGCCAGAGAATTGATTGAATGGGGACAATCAGGTGGAGGCGTGGGTGTAGAATGTGTCTGCGATCACGTGTGCTATTATTTTGTGCCTTTATGATGGTGCACAACTATATTCCTACTGTCTACATACAGTATGTGTACCATAATTATCATATGGGTGTACATGTGTGTCCAAGGAGATACCCGGTTGGCCCAGTGTCGTGGGGCTTTGTATGCATCACAGTTCCCTGCCTCAATGAGACGACTATAATGTAGCATGCATCACATATGATGGCTGTACTGTGATGTTGCCGGTCCCAAGCCCAGATATATGCAGAGGTGGTGTGTTTCAGATGAAGGCGTACATCTGAAACACATCTAATGGCGCCGTACATAGACAGAAGCGAGATATTGGAGTGTGCCTGTGGCAAGCCACACCATCCGCATTTCTGCAGGAACTGTGCACATGGGCAGCCTGTGGTGGTCGGCGACCAGCCGTATACGTACGGGCGTTATGGAAACCAATGCTCAAGTGCAATTGCTAAAAGGGGAATTCAGTGATAAATGTACCCTTAAGCCATGTAGACAGAACATACTTCTGTCTACAACAAACTGCAAGTGAGTGTGCATGCAGTGACATGAGTGCCTGAGAAGCTTGACTGTATGGAGACAATTGGATGGAGGCAACCCATGTCGGAAATGAGAACTGTGTGATACCATTCTCATCTCCGTTAACACATGTTGACAGATGTGGTTCCTGTCAGAAACTAACTGCAAGAACGTCCTTTGGATCGGTTGCAGTGGTTGTGTTTATAGATAGAATTCAGCTCTGGTGAGTGTGTGTTGTGTCAAGGTATATATTGGTGGATCGTAGACAACATATTCGCGGATGGGTCTGGCCATTAGCATGGTGCTCAGGATAGGTAAGTTCTTTATTGAACCACTGCCAAGGTCTCTCAGTATAAGAGATCCTACAGAGTCCCTGGAGCATCTGCATTTGGGAATTATATTGCTCTCCTTATACTATAACAGGCAATCTGTCTGGATACTGATTGCCAAAGGTTGCTTTGCAGCCTACAGTTCAGTATAGGGATGTGCACAACACTTATCCTTGACTGGGGGGTCAGTTCTACCTTCTTACATTGGTCAAGTGTAAGTTGTCACCATTGCAGCATATATAGTCATACTTATTTAACATGTTATTCATTGTTGTTCTATCTATGACTTTTCGTTGACAATATTTTTCTAAGTTATTGTTCGTGGTTGTTCTTGATCATTTTTATTGGTGTTTGTTCCCCACCTCTATGTCTTTTCATTGACAATATTGTTCTAAGTCTTTGCTCGTGGTTGTTCTGATGGTGTGCCCTTGCAAGTACATTATATACACAACTTATTGTTCGTGACTATACTACATAAATGTCACACAGCCCTACAATATGGCATCTGTAATAATTTTTCATATTATTACCTGCTTCACCTGCTGTGGTTAAGCCTGCGGATTCCGTGGCCCGTCTCCTGGTGTCTTCATTAAATGAAACTACCAAATCGCCTTGTTATGGCATTTTTATTTTAATCTTCCTTCATCCGAGTTCCACCATTTTTGTTTATAGAAAAGCAGTTTAAATTACAGTACATATGCGTGCAATTGCGGATAACATGCATGGTCTGGGAAACAGCAAGGATGATGTGGCAACCATGGAATGGCCGCCATCTGGCATAACTGTCACGCTTGACTTGTGCTGGAGGCTGGATGGATCAAAGATGTGGACGGATAACAACCAAAGGGACGCAAACACAACATGGCTGCAAATGGTGGCCGTTATATACATGAAGCGGCGTGAACCTCTCGTCTGTTGCTGGATGTATATTATGGAAATTTTAATGTGCAGTGAAAAAGTGCGTAAAATTTAAATAAAGCCGACCACTGTGTTTTTTTGTTACGAAGAAAATTGTGTGTTTTTGTTTTTGTGTATGTATCATGACATTATTTTTAAAACAATTACAACATAAATAGTTTACCAACATTGTAACTATTATTATAAGTGCTACATAAATGCTGTAAAATATATAACTATGCCTGTTGTGACAGTGAACAATATTTATGTTATTGCTGTGAAGTATTGTTAGGTTAAATTATATAGTTTAATATTTAGGCCTAATGTTCTGAGTGTGCTAACACAAACAATGTATGGTATGACTTTGACTTACATAATAGTAACGCTTGTAGGCAGCCATCATGGGGATTTTGCATCAAAAACTATGTGTATTGTTTTATGGCAAGTAAAATCAGATATACACTACAAATACTTTATTGAGTTGTAACTTTTAAATGTAAACTGATGTGATGAGTTTGAGTAAAAGAGGTAAAACCTCATTTAAAGATGAGTGGTTGGACAGAAATATTTTTAGTGACTGGACATGGCTTGAAAAAGTGAACTCTGATAAATGTAAGGGACGTTGTTGCATGTGTAGAAGTAATTTTTATGTCAGTAATATGGGCATATCATCAGTCAGATCTCATAAAAAAAAAAAAAAAAAAGAGCTTTTAGTGTCAGCAATAAATTGTTTAACTTTCAGCCTACAACAACCACAACATTGCCCTCAACACCCATTTGTTCACAATCGCATGTAAGTGATATTAATCAAAGCTCTTCAACAAAAAAAAAAAAAAAAGACACCAATCTTGTTTGTGGGGATGGTGGGAATAATTAGGCCCAATAGTTCTGCCCTAGATAGGTTTGTAAGAACCGAGTTTGAATTTGAAGACCATGATACAAGTTTCAATGGATGGACTCAATGTCAATCTGAAGTTCTTGAAAGACCTGAAAAGTTACCTACGAGAAGACTCTCCTGATGATCCAATTTTGGGACCTGTTCGTTGAACATAGTTCACAGTGCATACAAGACTGCTCATGACAAATGTGATTGGAAAATCCCAAGTTTTCTTTGGTCTCTGAAATTTTCAGAAATTTTCCAATCAGACGTGCTGACTATCAGTATTTGACTCAGCCTTCACTCTTTCCACTAAAGTTTTGTTGTGTTAGATGGGTCGATAATTCTAAGGTTTTGCAAAGGGCTGGTGCAATGCTGCCACATCTAAAGAAATACGTCAATCTTGCAGAAAAAAATCCACCTCAGTCAGATAATTTCAAAAAGTTAAAAGTAACTGTGAAAGATGAACTTTTGGCAGCTGTGCTGGGGTTTTTGAGTTCAATTTCTCTTAAGTTAAAATCATTCCTCACAGATTACCAAACCAACCGAACACTCCATCCTTTTATGTATACCGATCTTAACCAGCTGATTGTGTTTTCGATGAACAAGATTGTAAATCATGACATGTCCATTGCAACTAGGGCACAGAAATGAATTGGTATTGATTTGACGAAAATATGTAACCTAAAGACTTATCAGTCTTTTGACATTGGATTTGCAGCATCAGCAGCTCTCAAAGGAGTAAAAGAAATACTAGCACTGCAGTTCAAGAAAGACTGTCAAGCATTCCTTGTTGAATTATGCTTAAAGCTAATGAAGAAATGTCCATTATCTTATAAACTTAAACTTGTCAAGGATGTAAGTTGCCTTTCTCCAGAAGTTCTGGTTGAACACAAACAACTTACGTGTGAAGCTGCAGATTTAGCTAAACTGGAGTATTTGGATTTCCTAGATAAACAAAGCATACAAGAGCAATTGAAAAATTTTGATTGTAAGAAAGACCAACTTGACCTTTTTATGTACCAATTTCTTGCTAAGGAGAACATATCAAAAGCACTTCTAAGTTTTTTTTTTTCAGAAAATTGTCATCCTCTTTCATGCAAATGCTGCAGTAGAGCATAGTTTCTCCATCAATAAACACTGTTTAGTGGAAAACTTGCTAGAAGACAGCTTAGTGGCCCAGCATTCAATTTATGATGCAGTTATTCCTGCTGGCTCAGTTAAACATGTTACTATAACAAAACAAATGATTCATGCTTTCAGAAATGCATCAGCTAAAATAAGTGAAGCCCTGAAGAAAAAGAAGACTCAAGAAGATGATGAAGTGTTTAAGAAGAAAAGGGCAGCTGAAGAAATCGGAGTATTAGAACTGAAAAAAATAAATATTCTACAACAAACAAAAGAGGAGGTTGAGGCATTGGAAAGTGAAGTTAAGAAACTGAAACACATTCTAAATTAAGTCATTGGTGAGTAAAAACAATTGTTACTTTTTTGTTTTAAAAATTATTTTTCTTATTAAATTAATGTAACATAATTTATGCAGATCTTTGTGATTCAGTACTCACCTAAAATTGTATTTAATGTACCATGAACACAAGAAAAGGAATAATGGAAAGAATTGGATGAGAGGAATGGTGGAGACATGTTTTTGTTAACACCAATATAATTAACATTATCCATACATATTGACATCCTTAAATCAATCAATAAATGTCACTTAATTTAGCAGTAGTTTAAGTAATTGTTAGCAATTTTTATGTTGTACATTGAGTGACTATCAATAAATGTTTAAATAACTATATCTACTGTATATGATTCTGGAAAATGATTGTCAAAATAAGTACAATTGATTATTTGGGTAGGCTGGGAAATGCTAGTAGCATGAAAATTTAATAAAACATAAAAAATTCTAAGTCATACTGGAAATATAATGTAATTATACTGAAATATACTGGAATTTCAAATCTCCAAATTAGTAGACACCCATATAAGGTTGTTAATTCATAAACAATATTAGAGTCACCATAAAATACATCATTACCTTGTTATATATTCATGTGCAAAGTTCGAGTTACGATAAAGTACATCATATTACATTATCACATAAAGTAAATAATTGAACAAGTTATAAAAATTTTGTACACATACATCACATTTCTCTTTCTAAGTCTTTGCAATGTTACCTTCATATTCAATTTGGATTGTTTACATGGTTCTTTAGCAGAAAATGACAATGAAATATAATATTACAATCTCTTTCAGCAGTATTTGTTTACATGGTTCATTAGTGGAAAAATGAATTTAATTAATATGCAACATGTAAAAGAGGATACAAGGTCTGGTTAGAATACAAGAGAGCAACTGTCTTTCAGTTTAGAACAGTGCCAAATTTAACTCAAGTGGCCACAAAATAACTACTACCTTTCCTATGGGGTCAGCACTATTTAACTCAAGACAAGAGAACCCCTGCCCTTCATATTAGGTTAATGTGACATTTATCTCTGGGGGCCTCATACATGTCCCAACACAATATTATTAGTATCGTTAAAACATAGACATCATAAAGGGAGCAAAATCAGTCTTACACGTATTACACTAGTTCACACTTCATCATTATAATCATCATATACAAATTCAAATTATGTTTTGATGTGTTTCCAAAATTAATCTGCAACATTACATTAACAATTTTCAAAATTAAACAGCAATCTTAATACCCTTAAAAAATATGCTTATGCAATCGTTAACATCATTAATACACAATACTTAATGTGCTCCTGATTCTAGAACAAAAACAAATTAAAATACAAAAGCACTTTCAATTATTATCAACATTATAAAAAACACAATCATAAAATTTGCCCATGCGAGGTGCATATATACAGCCAATTAAAAAATTTCTATCTTACAAAACACAGTTATTCAAATTCATAAACAAATATGTGTATCTTATACAGCCTCTTACTACATTATTAATTATCACTTTTCATACATATCAATCCTAAATAAAGTTTAATTGCTATCTCCCTCAGATTAAAAAACATCACAATTATAAAAATTACTTTAGATAACAAGTTAATTTGCTCCACTTTTTAATGCTCCATATTCAATGTTATTTTCAATTAAATGTCTTGATAGCAAATATTCATTGCAAAATAAATTTCATTTCTTCACATTTGTAAATTAAATTCATCACATTTATCATTACAAAGTTACTTTCAATCAGTTGTCATAATGGCAAGTAATTATTACAAAATAAATTTTTCAAATTTATCAATACACTCAACTAGCCATAACAAAATTAATTTCAACAGAATATTGAATTGTATTACTTTGTGTTTCTCAAATTTTTCTCATATTAACTTCAATCAATGTTACCTTAATTTTAATCCTATAAAGAAAATTCAGTATAAAAATAGGACCTTGTGTGAATGAACACTAAATGAATCATGTTGAGCTAAATATAAAGACAATACATTACAAAATGATCTTGTATACATGAACACTAATCAAATAATTAAATCATCTTATGCTACCTGGAGTCACAAACTAGATTATGTTTCTTCTTCTTTCTCTTCCTCATCCTCCTCTCTTTACCCAGTTTACTCTAACAAACTTCCTCACCATGTACTTTACAATGTCCTTACACCTAGTCCTCATGAAGTTAAATTTCTTTTTTCTCTTACAATTGATCCTTACCCCCCCCCTCTGCCCCCCCATTTACACTTACCTTTCTTTCTCTTATTTTTCCTTACAGTCCCTTTCCTGGACACTCAAGAACATTAAACAAGTTTTGTATGCCTACTTTTTCAACACATTTCCCATTCGGTTCACCATTGTCACTGTTAGGTTTACCAATTTCCCAACTACATTTTCTTTTGCACAACCTCCATTTTCTAAATAATCTACATCTGTTGTGTTCTCAACGGTGTCACAAAAAATACACACAGTATTTGGATAAGTCCTTGGTTGATGAAAAATGACTGCCGAACCTAACATTAAATCAATTCACTGAGGGTTTTTTGGCGACAACCCTCCCAGGTTTTTGGTTGTACTGCATGAATTCCGATTACATCTGTTGTTAAATCCTGCCAGTTTTGGTGTACAATATCCACTTTATTTTGGCAATTTTCAACTTTATTTTGTCTTCTAGGTACATCCCGACAATTCTGCAGTAAAGGCTGTTCACAATAAAGTGAGCACTTTTGAAAGCCCTGCTTAAGATCTACTTGTATGCCTGTTGTGTATTTTCCGCCTTATGTAAAATTAACATTGCCATGGGCTTCATCACTTTATTCATGCACTGGTCAGGTGAAACTGTGAAATTATTAGAAAAGTAAATACTTTACAAATCTGCTTGTTTTTACACTTTGATGTATTAAAAATAACAGGAAGCGAAAGAAATAATTTAAGTTATCGTAAATGGTTACCCATCACTTTCTATTTGACGTTAAGATATGTAACTACATTTCCTCCACCATTACCAACTTTACTGGGCGCCTGTCACTCTGTAGACCCATTAAAATATGTGACTTTAGTGGCAGTGGATTTTTTCTTAGGTTGATTTCAAAAGTTCTCACTTTATCATGAACAGCCTTTACAGGTTCTAAGCCTACTTTGTTTTGGCAATTTTCGACTTTCTTTGCACTATTGAAAACATTTGACAATTCTACATTATTATTTACACACTGATTTGTATTAGTAATGCTTACCTTCCTAACCTCTGTCGATATCCCATTTAGGGCAATCTTACACACTGAAAGAATCTCAGTATTATTTTGTAATGCACTCTGCACCTCGTTTATTGCATGTTTTTGTTCATTAAGTGAATATTTTAGTTTGTTAAGTGAATGTTTTTGCTCTTATTATAAGCGTTATGAGTAAATTTAATTGTTTCTTCTTTTGTGCAGCATCATGTCAGTATTTCCTAACCTGTATTAATTATACTAAGAAACAATCGGCTTGCAAAAAAAATTACAATTCATACCCAAATAATGGTGATGATAGTAAAAACAAGAAAAAAATTAGTTAAAAGTTTACTATCTTGACTGTACCTGCAATTTCTCGGTGAAGTAGTTTATATTTACTTCAGTACACTGTACTGTTGTTTGTTGACTGGATACTGCTGGCGGTATGGAAATTAACTAGAACTGTTGACTGCAAGCTGCGGGCGGATTCTGTAGTTGTCTGGAACACTTGTTGCCGTTACACTTACACAGGAAAACAAACACTGAATGGATCCTGGCGCACAGGCGACTGAATGGATGCCGGCGCACAGGCGACTGCTGCGCTCAGTCTGCTTAAATGATTATTGATGAAAGCTGCCAGCAATCTTCACCTCTTAGGGCACATGTAGAAGTCCAGGCCAACATGTCAGGCAACAATTGTAGTGTTTCTGCTGAATGAAAACTCGTGGGAGTTCGCAGCAAACACTAGCTCAGACTAGCTCAGTTAAAGTTTGAGACTCTGAATTAATAACAGGTTGCAAAGTTCGTTGATTAAAACCAGAAAGTAAATAAAGGAAGATTATACTGTTTACTAGAAAGTTTATTGCCGTCTCTTCAAAACATCTGCAAACAAAAAAATTGACAGTGCAGTATACAAAAGAGAAAACTCAAGAGACAGAATGGCTGTCTTCACAAAACAAAACTCACTTCGAGACTTGTCAGTTACGAAGACGGGAGAGAATTAATACATTTCTCTCCCAGCGTCCTAGTGACTCCTCACACCAATGGAAAATAAATTTACTAGGTTAGAAAATTGTTGATGCGAGTGAAATGGTCACTCGCAGAAAGTCATTCGGCTGACAACTGTTGAATGCACTACGACAACAAAGAAACTGTGAAGATGAGAAAGTCATGCTAACGCTATTTATGCTGCCTGAAATATTGCATCAAGTAAACGTGGTCCAATCGTGGTTTTGCAAAGTGCAGTAATGTTTAAAAATAGCTGGTGAACACTGATGTAAATCTCAAAATCAAAGTATTACAATGTGTGCGCGAGCTGTCATGTTGGCCTACTGTGACATTAGTGACATTATTACACTGAGTTTCGTCAAATGGTGCAATACGTGGACGTGACACTCTTACTAACGCCTTAAAATAGTTGCACTGTCATCCTGTGATGATAATACATGCAATGACTTGAGATAAAATAATAAATTTGGAAAAAAACGAACATGTATAAAATCCAAACAAATTATTATTGCCATGATCTTCTAAATATTAAATGAATTACTATCCTTTACACGGAAATATAGCAAATAAAATATTTCCTGAAAATATACATTATAATATATTGCAACGTTACAAACTCTGCGAAGGGTCTTAACACCAAAGTGGCCACTGGCTGCCACATTATGCAGTTCCTGTAAGACGACTGGAACCCTGCAGTCTGGAAGGATCAACTCTAAACGTGTGTGTTTTCCATCATTACTTTCCCAGTTCCTATCAAGTATGCCATTTTTCAGTACGAAGGGATTCTATTATTCTATTCTATGCTGCACTCAAACTAGATATATCTTCCCATTTGGGCTGACACGCAGCTTCTTTCTACTTTAATAATGGCTGCAAACTGGGATAATTCAGCCGATCTTCCCTAATACCCTCATCACTCCAGGTAAATGACCCATCAAAAGATACAGAAACCTTGAAATCTTGCCTTCCGTACCTTCAGCGATTTGCACTATTTTCTTCCGCACGTTCACAATGACAACAAAATAGCTGACATAGTCTCCAAAAAATGGTCTCTGCATTGCTGTGAAGGTGTCCAGATCTGTTGTATTTCAAAGACATATTCTTGAAGATGCTGTACCCACTGGATTATTTGACCTTTGGGGTTCTTGAAATTTAGTAGCCAGCATAATAAAGCAATGTAAATTCTTAGAATAAAACGTCTGCTATAAAGGTAGGGTTGGAAGTGTAAAATTGCCTTCACTATAGCCAGAAGCTCCCTGCATGTAAAACAGTAATTTCCCTCATTAGCCCAGAAAATGAATGGGAAAAATTCTCGAATGTCGGGAAAAATTAGTGACAAGCTGAAATGCTAGCAGATGTTAGTACCCAACTAGAGGTATATTTTACCAAAAGTCCCCAGCCCTCCCTTGTGTTTTCTCCCCTACCCTTTCTTGATCTTCCTATTTGTAAGCTTTTGTATTATAGTTCATATCTCCGTTAATATCTATCCTAGCCTAAAAACTATTTTACGGTTTTATTCTGTGAACTATTATCTAGAAAAAAAGTATCTATACTTTTCCGCTAAGGTTAATACTTTAATAGAAATTTGCTGCAATATGTAAAATTTTACTTTTTTATGGAATGTTTTTTATGGTTTTTTCACTTTAACATTTTTATTTATAATAATTTGACTAAACACTTTATATGAAAGTTGTATAACGCTTCTTTAGCTTTTCAACGGTATACACACACGTGCATATATATATATATATATATATATATATATATATATATATATATATATATATATATATATATATATATATATATATATATATATATATATATATATATATATATATATACATATATATATACATATATATATATACACACACACACCTACAGTTGGGAGACAGGACGGGAACACGTTTAAAGAAGCAGCACGCCCTAGCCCTTATCAGGACTGCACTGGCACCGAGCTGTCACACCATCTTCTCAGTGAAACCCTTCCCGCCTACCCTGGAACATAAACCAGTTGTCGTGTGGAGTCCAATGTGTTGACATAACAGAGGGTTTCGTATGGTTTTTGTCATTAGTACCAGTGTTGTACTAATTTATTTTCACATCTTTTGTGCTCATGAGGGACTATTTTTGGTAAGTAATCACTCAACATATGTAGCACTTTTGCTATCTTGTTTGTATGTACTTTTAAAAGACTTAAATGCTGAAAGTTTGGATATTCCTCCATGTTTTATTAATTAATAAGAGTTGTAAAATTGCATTTTTAAGTAAATTTAATTATTGTTGCAATTCATATTTATTCATCGGTAGCAGCTATTCCCTGTATGGCAGTTAGAATTCGAAAATGTTCTGTCTCCGTGATCAGTAATTCCAAAGCCATATATTTCAGAATATGAATTTACTATGGCATGACCCCAATTTTTTTACATACTTTAAAATGGACGAGTCTGATTTATTGTCTTCTATGCAGTAAAAATCTGGAAGGAGATACTGTTTTTGTTACGAAAGAATTGAAAACAATTACTGAAGCAAGCAAAATAAGAAATGATGGGCTACAAGAGAGATTGGAAGGCGAAACAAGTGTTTGAGAGGACAAACTGTACAGGCAAAATTATACAAGACCATCAAGTATTAAAGCTGCAACTACATCATTGCAAATATGTGATGTATTTCTTCCTTCAGCATCAACTTCTTTGCAGAGTTTAGTTGAGAAATTTGACTTTAAATCAAATTGCTTTATTTGTGGAAATACGGCAGTCATCGGTTCTAAGACTTCTTTGCATCATAGGAAGGAAATTTGCTTGGTAGAAACATTAGACACCAAGGGAAATTTTTTGCAAAAATGTGAAGAATGGAATGATGTATGGGAAGGAAAAAGTAACGGCCCATGACCTTGTTGCACCAGAAGCCCGATACCACAAAAAAATGTCATGCCACTTTTTCAAAGACAAACCCAAGTGAAAGGTCTGTAGGCAGACCGATGAAGGATAGAGCATCTTTTTTAAAGATGTGCAGTTACATTTAACAAAGTGACGAATGCCAGTACTCAATTCAAGAGTTGCAAGATATTATGACAGGTATTTCAGGGAAAAAAGAAACTTATTCTGGCAAACATCTAAAAAAATTATCTTTTAGAACATTTTAAAGAATGCATTATGGTATCTAATGTTTTGGTAGAGAAATTTTTTTTGTTTACAATTTACATGGTAACATGTACAATGAATCCTTCATACATACATACACTCGCAATTAGGCTACCGCCCAGTGGCAAGCTCTCTCAACTCTCCTTCACCCAACCAACTCCTTTTCCACTCCCTTCCTGAATTTAACAACCCCTCTCACAGATACCAATTCCTCCCTCAACACATTCCACTCCCTCACAGATCTCACAAGCATGGACTGCCTACCCCGCTCCGTTCTCCTCCACACCCAAGCTTCTCACTGTTGTTTCCTCTTCCCCTAAACACCCCCTTACTTAGCTTGCAGTGTAGCCCTCCCCATCCTCCCTCTTCATTCACCACCCTGTACATCCTGACTAACCGTTCAACTTTCCTCCTGTACTTCAATGAGCTCCACCCCATTTCTTTCATCATCACTGATGGCCTATAGTTCCCTTCTTCCTCATCATCCTGCCCTTGCCTTCTCCACCTACCCTTCACCCATCTTGCTGCCTTTCTCTGCACCTTTTCCAGTTCTCGCACCTCCACCTCCACATACGGGTCCCATACTGCTGCAGCATATTCTAACATTGGCCGTACCATTGTGTCATACACCTTCTCCTTCACCTCACAGCTGACTCCATTCAGCACCCTTCCCAGCATACCCAGAGCCCTTCCTCCCTTTGCTTACCTTCTCTACCTGTTTTTTCCACCTGCGGTCTCCCTGTAGTATAATTCCCAGATACTTATATTCTGCTGCTTCTTCTATCTCTTGTCCCTCCCATCTGTACATGTCCCTGCTTATCATCTTCTTCCTTGTGAACCTCACTACCTTAGTTTTTCTTACATTTATCTTCATTTTATTTTTTCTGGTTCACAACCATATCTTATCAATGCCCGCCTGCAAATTTCCACCCTGTCTCTCCCACCTCAGCATATACAACACAATCGTCTGCAAACAATCTGATTTTTCCCCTAATCCCCAAACCCATGTCATTTACCATTATGGTAAATAACAAAGGACCCAGCATGCTTCCCTGTGGTACCCCTGACGTAACCTCCTCTTCTTTATGTTGTGTGTTTGTCTGCCACTGCCCACAAACTCATTGACAGTTAGTACAAAGATAGAGACAGCAACTTGGAAACAGAAAAACTTAGGATTGTATTAGTAGCAGCTGACATTATTAAAGAAGATATTCAAAAGATGGCATATGATCACAATACATACCCAGATACAAATTATATGAAGTCTGGAGAAGAAAATTTAATTCCAAATACATTAGCATCATTTACCCAGAAAGTCATGGAGAAGAAGAATAATCAGAATTAGAAAAGTTGAAGAGAAAATGTGTAGGCATAAATCATGCTATAATATCAGCTGTAAGACCTAGATTGTCTTAGTGACCGCTTCAGATTGGTTTAGCTTTTACACTTTGTTTGTATGGATCTAATCATCTCATCAATATGTAATCTTCCATGGGTGTCTGTGCATCCTATTATGAAACGTCTGTGTACATTAACGCTTTCATAAATCCAGGATCACGAAATTGTAATGAAGAAGCTTTCATACGGCATGTTTTTGATAATGCTTATGTTAATGTTCGTACATTGAATGGCTTGACCACGTTTTATGCGATGGGGGAGAATACAATGTATTACGTCAGCTACTAGCATTAAAACCCAAGTGAAGGTTGAAGGGAAGTATTCGGAACATTTAATCCTGAATGTATTAGGATAAGTTTGTACCCAAAGAAAATTTCTTGCAGGTGATTAAGTAGCATTGTTGTAAAATATTACAATGCATTAGAAGGTGCGATAAATAGTTCAGATTTCACATTAACAACAATATTTCCCCTGAACTCCATTTGACTTTCTGAAATCAATACCCAACCAGGGTGGAATGGCTTTATGAACATCATTAGCAGCAGAAAAGAAAAATATGACAACATATGTCATGGCTGTTCCCTTCATTAACATGGATGTTACCAATATATACACAATTTTCACAGCAATATGTTTTGCTGCAGAACAGAGCAGAAAACAAAATCAGTCCTATATAGTGACTTTTGACAAACACTTGTTCTTGAAGGCTTCAGAAATCGTAGCTTCCACTGAAAGAGGCAGTGAAATTGCAAATGTAGTAAGTCTTGGTGGTTTTCACCTCTTAATGTCATTTATGGGCTCTGTGGGGTAAATAATGGAAGAGAGTGGATTTGAATGTTTATGGACTATTGTATATGCTAAAAATACAGTACAAAACATGCTCAGTGGTCATTCCTATACAAGATGTATCCGAGCATACACACCCACAGCCTGTGCAATTGTTAATGTGATGAAAGAACATTCCGAAGAAGTGAGAGGCAGTATCGCCTCCTTGTAGAAGTTTTAAAAGTGATTTATTAACCATGAGATAAATCCAGAAGCTGTAATAAATTAGGAGTTATTGAAGCTTGTGGTAAAAAAGAAAACTGTATGAAAATGTTAGAATCACCAAGTAGAACTTCAAAACTTTGGATAAATCTTTTAAAATGCATAGACCTTATTCTGCAATTCATCTATGCAGAAAGAACAGGAGATTGGGACATGCACTTAGACACGATAGTAAAAATGCTCCCGTTCTTCCATGCTGCTGGACACTTGCCTTATTCAAAGTCTGCACATTTATATGTCCAACAAGTGATAAACATCAACTCGAAACTAACAGAGAGGGAGCTAGAGTTAATGAAGAAAGGAATGTTCACAGCTACAGAGTGGGGATGGAAGCTGGAGTCCATAAGAGAAGCTGAACGAGAGAGAAAGGCACTTAAACCAGTTACCATTTTGAAGCCATTTGCACCTAATGAACTGTTGTATTTAGTGTCATGTTCTTTCAAATCCGCTTGTGGCAATTTTTGTGGCTGTCGGAAGTCAGGTTTACAATGTTCAGCTGTGTGTGAGCACTGCAATGGACTTTCATGTAATAATGGAACAGCCATGGATGAAGACAAAGACATCATTGATAATGAATATTTTATAATGAAAATTTTATTGTAAATATTGTGTATACTTAGAATACATTTTGTTGAAAATTTTGTATATTAATTTCATTGTAAAATGTATTGAATAATTCAAGTGTAGTTAGGAATCATATATACAAATTACTAATGATGATTTGTAAATACTAAAAAGGCAGGGAATGAGTATTGCACATATAGAAATCAAGAAAGTAAAAATTGTAATATCAAGCTAGCAATGGTTGGGAGGTCTGTGATGCTGTGGATGGCACTGTATACTCTTAATAACATGTAAATTAGTATCAGTGAACATTACGTCACAGCTGCCGGTTGTTGCTAGTCCAGAATATGGTGGGTCCATATGTGGTGGATAACGGAACGATCCTGAACGTATGGGTTAAGGGCAAGGCCCTCCCAAACCCAAACTAGCAAAGCCGATACAAAAAATTTTTAAAAGAAATTGACTTTATATTCGAAAAACTGAAGAAAGTAAGTATTTAAGATCGTAAGGAACGATGATGATTATGTTTTTGAGGCACATGCGGGTAGATGGTATGGCAGCCCCAGTACCAGCTAGGGGTTGTGGTGCTTCGATTCAAGGTGCCCTACCACATGTCTTCGTGACTGTAAATATATAAATATATATTTTGCAGTTGGAAAGCTAAAGAAGCGTTCTACAACTTTCATATAAAGTGTTTCGTCAGATTATCATAAATAAAAATGTTAAAGTGAAAAAAGCCGTAAAAAACTTAGCATAAAGAAGTAAAATTTTACATATTTCGGCAAATTTCTATTAGCAGAAAAAGTATAGATACTTTTTTTTCTAGATAATAGCTCACGGAATAAATCTGTAACATAATTTTTAGGCTAGGGGATAGATATTAACAGAGATATGAACAGTAATACAAAAGCTTGCAAATTGGATGTTCAAGGAGGGGTAGGGGAGAAAGTACCAGGAGCAGGGGTGGGGACTTTTGGGAAACTATACCTCTAGTTGGGTACTAACATCTGCCAGAAGTTCAGCTTGTCACTAATTTTTCCCGACGTAAAACCTTTACTTCCTGGGCTACAGGCTTATGTAATACCTGATTTAAGTATTCTAGTGGTCTTTCTTTCCCATCCTGAATCTGAGATAACAGTTTCAATGCCTACACAACTAGAATCAGTGTCCAAAATGAACATGCACTCAATTTTTGGGAAACCCAAAACTAGTGGGGATATCAGAATATCCTTTAGCTTATTGAAAGCATCTTCACACTTAGTGGTCCAATGACACATTAACCTTTTCGCCTCAAGTCATTTCAAGTAGTGGCTTAGCAATTGTGGCGAACCCAGGTACAAATTGATAGTAGTAGGCACATGATCCCACAAAACTCCACACTTTGGTTTTGTCATTTGGTATCGGCCATTTTGTTATCGCTTTGGTCGATTGTAAAGGGGGTGGAGCTGAGGAATATCAGGAAGGAAATTACATATAAAGCAGCGTTTGGGGGGGGGGGGGAAATACCAGGGATTTGGAGGAAAGGGTTAGTGGTATGAGAGGTAGCAGGGTGGCAAACGTTGTTCTCATTCATGTAGGGGGAAATAACCTGGCTCATAGGGAGGTAGAGCAGAACCTCAGGGGTTTGCTGAGGAAAATGCGGGAGAAGTTCCCTAGAGCTGGCAGTAGTCAGTGGCGTGCTGGTTAGGAAAGGAGTATCTTACAGGAAGGCAGTGGCTGCGAGTGAGGTATATGAGAGGGTGTGTGGGGATGTGGGGGCTACATTTATAGATAGTAGAAAATGGGTAGGCTGGAAAAGTGTAGGTAGGGACCAGGTTCACCTGACAGAGTAGGCAAAGAGAATTCTAGGTGATATTCTAGGTATGGAAGTAGCTGGCTGCATGGAGAGGGTCAGGACAGAGCAGCAATTGTTGAAATAGCAATCAGAAGCAAGGAAACAGACGTGGAGAGAAATGGAGAGGATAGCATTGATGAGGGTGCAGGGGTGGAGGTAGGAGGTAAGCAACGTAAGATGGTAAAGCAGAGTACTAGTATAAAGATAATGGTGGTGAACTGAAGGAGTGTGTACAACAAGCTGTAGGGCTTCTGGGGAAAGGTTGAAGGATATGGGGCGGATATAGTGGTAGCTGTGGAGACTTGGCTGACTGAGGAAGTACTGGACATTGAATGTAGGCAGGTTAAGTTCACCATCTTCAGAAGAGACAGGGATGGGAGAGGAGGAGGAATAATGGTGTTCGTACGTAAATGGCTAAAAGGGGCGGTAGAATGGGTTAGTGAGGATGTCGAGGTAATGGAAATTAAATTGAGTGGTAGTATTACTTTGCTGGCGGCTTATAGACCACCAGGACAGGGATGGCAGGCAATTGAGATGATCAAGGAGAGGGTCGATAGACTAAAGGACAGGCAGTGGGTTGTTGTAGCAGGGGATTTGAATATGCCAGGGGTGAAATGGGTAGAGGGTGCAGAAGGAATGGGTAGCATAATGCAGAGAATGGCAGCACAGTTAGTCAACAGAGGATTAGTCCAGATAGTAGAAACACCTACGAGATGGAATGAGGAGGGTGTTGGGTCAGTGCTGGATGTGGTGTTGGTCAGACCTTGGAATGCTGTAGTTGGTGCAATAGTATTGGATGGTATAGGCGACCATCATATTCCGGTTGTAGAAATTGGGATTGGCAGGATGAGAAAAGTGCAAATGGCAGAAAGGTTGGTGTGGCAGTATGGGAGAGGAGACAAGAAGGGGGCAGAAATCTTCCTAAGAGACAGGTTTAAAAAATGGTCTACGGAGGAGAGTGTAGAGGGGTTGTGGAGGGAGTTTAGAAGATTAATGGAGGTTATGTTGGAGAAATTTGTGCCAATGAAAAGGTTACGGACTGGGGGAGATCCCCCATATTATAGACAGGAGATTTTGAAAATGAAGAAGTGCAGAAAATTACATGCCAAGTGAAGAAATGAAGGTATGATAAGATCTAAAAAAAAAATGATGAAACAAATGGGTAGGGAGCTTGAAAGGAAGATCAAACAGGCAAAGAATGTATTTCTGGGGAACATTGTGGAAGAAGGAAAAGGCAAGGAATAGGGGAAATTGTTTATTTATGTTAGGAGGTTAAGGGGAGAAGAGAAGGGATACCTCTGCTAACATGAAGGGATGGTAGGCATGCAACAAATGACTAAGAAGAATCGGAGATGCTGCAAGGACAGTACTTGTCAGTGTTTGAGGCAAAGGAGGATTAGAATACGGGGGCAAATAGTGTTCGGGGGGTGTTTAGTAAGTTTAAGATGAGGGAGTGGGAGATAGAAAAGGTAATTAGGGGTTTGAAGAGCAGTAAGGCAGGGGGTCCAGACAGGATGGGAAACGCAGCACTAAAGTTTGGTGGCAGGGAGTTGGTGAAATATTTAGAGGTGCTGTTTAAAAAGTCCTTAGGAGAGGGTAAGTTACCACAAGATTGGAAGGATGCTATGGTGGTACCTATACACAAGCAGGGAGAGGATAGGGGGAGGCCTGGCAGCTTTAGACCGGTGAGTCTCACATCAAGTACTGGAAAAGTAATGATGAGGCTGGTGGTGCAGTATGTGGTGAGGGTTATGAACAATAGGAATTGGTTGGAGGAGTCCCAGCATGGTTTCAAGGGGAGATACTCATGTGACTCTCAGCTGGCTGGGTTATTAGAGGATCTGGTGCAGGTAGTTGATATGGGGAAGCAGGTGGATGTGTGCTTCATAGATTTTGAGAAGGCATTTGATAAGGTGCCCTATGGGACATTGATGAGGAAAGTGGATGCGCTGATACCAGACAGGAGGGTAGTGGAATGGATAGGGGATTTCCTCAGGTGTGAAGTCAGAGGGTGAAAGTGGGGGAGGCAATATCGGAGGAAGAGGAGGTTACGTCAGGAGTATCGCAGGGAAGCGTGCTGCGTCCTTTGTTATTTACCTTAATGGTAAATGACATGGGTTTGGGTATTAGGGAAAAAATCAGATTGTTTGCAGACAATTGTGTAGTATATGCTGAAGTGGGAGAGGGGGGGTGGAAATTAGCAGGCGGACATTGATAAGATATGGTTGTGGACCAGGAAAAATAAAATTAAGATAAATGTAAGAAAAACTAAGGTAGTGAGGTTCACAAGGAAGAAGAAAGCAGGGACATGTACAGATGGGAGGGACAAGAGATAGAAGAAGCAGCAGAATATAAGTATCTAGGGATTGTACTGCAGGGAGACATCAGGTGGAAACAACAGGTAGAGAGGGTGGTAGCAAAGGGAAGAAGGGCTCTGGGTATGCTGGGAAGGGTGCTGAAGGGAGTCAGCTGTAAGGTGAAGAAGGCGTATGGCACAATGGTACGGCAATGTTAGAATATGCTGCAGCAGTATGGGACCCGTATGTGGAGGTGGAGGTGTGAGAACTGGAAAAGGTGCAGAGAAGGGCAGCAAGATGGGTGAAGGGTAGGTGGAGAAGGCAGGGGCAAGATGGTGAGGAAGAAGGGAACTATAGGCCATCAGTGATAATGAAAGAAATGAGATGGAGCTCATTGAAGGACAGGAGAAAAGTTGAATGGCTAGTCATGATGTACAGGGTGGTGAATGAAGAGAGAGGATGGGGAGGGCTACACTGCAAGCTAAGTAGGGGGTGATTAGAGGAAGAGGAAACAACAGTGAGAAACTTCAGGGTGGTGGGGAGAGACGGAGCAGGGTAAGCAGTCCATGCTTGTGAGGGAGTGGAATGTGTTGAAGGAGGAATTGGTATCTGTGAGAGGGGTTGGTAAGTTCAGGAAGGGAGTGGAAAAGGAGTTGGTTGGGTGAAGGCGAGATGAGAGAACTCGCCACCGGGCAGTAGCCTAATTGCAAGTGTGTGTTTGTATTGTAATCTCAGGGTCTGTTTTAATTCCATGGGTTGACACTATAGTTCATTCCCGATTGGTAGCGACTTATGAAAATCAACCTTTGAAAAAACACTCTAGGCATAACATGTCACGTGTTTTTTTCAATAACCTGTATTCCGCAAATATATAACACTGTGGTTAACTTTTGAGTACTGTATTATTGCTTAAATGTACCTTTACCTTAATATCTAACTTGTAATATTTATTTCTTTTTTTAATATGAATTAACAATAGCGAGTGCTGCGACATGTTGGCAACAACCGGTAAGAAATAGTTCACAGTAAAAATATTATTTTAACCTGGTTTTTTAGCATACTATTTGCAAATTAAATGGTGCCTATCGACATATTTAAATATTTAAGTAGTCCCGATGGCAACATCTCATTTTTACAGTTTAAAATAACACCGGCAAATATTGTGAGTAGGCCGTAATGGTACGGTATTGTTTTATCAAGCGAGAAAGCTATTGAAAGACTGTCTGTTGGCGAAGCTTGTCGGACTCTTGCTCTTTCTTTGTCTCTTTCACACTCAGGAAATTTCACTTCGCTAGTAAGCAGGAACATTGTACATTTTTTTCAATTGTATCATATTTCATTCTCACCACAGCAAAATAATGATTTTTGAATTTGTAATTTACAACTGAAAAGAGATTTTAATGTTTGAATACGAATTTTAATAGATTTAGATATGATGGCGGGGCAGTTACCTAGTGAAGTTGGCAGAGGTCGTGAGCCATGACATGGCATGTTGCATTTTGTCAAACGGAACGTAAATTATTCTTACTCCGAAAAATGCTTCAAATTAATACATCACGTTTATAGACGTTGTGTTTTTTAACCCTACCTAGGCAAATTACGATGTTGTGATAAATCTGATTTTCCACTGCAGTAATAAATATACTGTGATGTGTGTTTAGTTAATCATTGCATCCATGAAATGGTGTGCCTTTGTGCAATGTGGTCGATGTGCCGGCCCTGTGTGTGTGATTTCAAAAATTTGATTAGCACTATTTATATGTTTTAAATGTGAACTGTTTTTATGATGAAGTTATTTATTTACATCCACATATGTTTATTTGTCACAACGTTGTACCTTTGCCCTAAGGGGTTTGAAACACAGTCGTGTAACATAATTTGCCACAATCCCAGAAGAAAAAGACTAAGCCAAGCCCGATCAATTTCAATAAACCTAATAAACAGTAAGTAGCAATACATATAAATATGAGCGGAATAAAAGTTATCGTAGGGTTATTTGTGTGCATGTTCACTGCTATCTTTTAAGTTTATATAACAAAAATGAGCAACACGAGTTGCATGCTTGAATTTAATGTGCCATTTTCACTGGTTGTTCCTTTGTTTTAATATTTATTGCAACTAAGGCCGTCCTTTTAGAGAAATGACCCAACACATATCAATAACAAAAGGATAATTACAATTAGTACAGCCCTTTACCTCGCAGCTGTAACAGTGTTAAGCAAAGTCACGGCAAAATACTAATGTGCATTACATGTATTGAGCTACGTCATGGAAAACAAATATGCTAATGTAAAATAACCGTAAGAACTGTTTTCAATTTAGGTATTTTTAAAATGTTATAAAGCAGACCTAAATAATGTTAGAGGCCTAAACTGTGAATATTCATGCGGAATGGTTTTTGGAATATGACAGAATTATTTGAAAAACTGTAAACAGTAAACACATTTGACAGGTATAAAAGTAGAAGTTACATTTCAATGTTTATTTTCAGGTGTAGCGAAAGTATACAAACATATGTGCACACACAATGGCATGTAAACATTGATTTTGACAGATGCTATATGGCAGTCACATGGCAGTCACATGGCAATGTTTGTTTACATTTGACGGAAGAATACGAAACGGGTCTGCAAGGAGATATTTTTCAGGTCTCCGAGAAAGTTGCTTCCAATGAGGAATAGACTATACATGTCCCAAGAAATTTATTTTCTTTTGGATAAGGTGGCAGTTCTTTGGAACTAGTTTCAAGATGCATACTTGCCAACTTTTACGATTTTTACTTCAAATGTTACGAAATCATACAATTTTTACGATTTTACGGAAAAGTCTTGATTTTTTTTCTCCGAATTCCGACACAGGAAAAAAACATTTTAATGAATATTTACTAGAGTATCGATTCTTCGATACTTCGATATCGGGGAAATAGAAAATATCTAGTGTTGCGTCGTGCATATCAATACATTCGTTCAATGCGCTAAATTATATATTTTCTAAACCAGAATGACTTTGTCCGCCATTTTGCCAATAGTCGCGAAGAAACTGTATTTTCGTTCTGCAGTTGAGTTTACTAGTTTCGGAAAGTCGTTGAAATATTGTATTTATTTAATGAATCAGCTAATTAAGTTGCAGCGATGACAGAGAAACGTGTAATAAGAATTGTAACAGAACATATAATCAGTAGTTAGGATTTACAGTCAGTGTGTATTGTAAATAAAGTATTTTGAAACGGTTGTTAAAATATTTGAAATGTACGTGGCCTAGAAAACCATTATTTCAGCTCTGTTTTGCAGTGTTAAAGTAGTCCTGACATATTTATTGTATGGAAAACTAACTACGCCAAAAATATTTACGTCTCAAGTGTGTTTAATATTTGAATTGTAACTACATATTTATCGCGTTTTCTTTCGGTATGGTTAAAACTTGGCAGGTTATATAATAATTTGAAGCCGTGACGTATTTGGTATTTTGTGTTCAGCAGATGTGAGCAAAAATGCAAAATGACAAAATCGGTGCCATGTTTGTTTTTACATTAAAAACATGTGAATGCGTATAGTCCATTTCCAATTGGAAGCGACTTATGAACCTTTGAAAATACACCCTAGCCAGAACCTGCAGCTAAAGGCGTTTTTTCAAAGCTTTATAAGTCGCTTCCAATCGGGAATTGATTATAAATAAAATGATTTTTAAAAAACAAATAGGCCTAGGCCTAACTGTAAATAAAATACGAGGCATGTTTTAAAAATATTGATGGGTAGTTCAAGAAATACCAGTTCATTTTCAACTGGTCTTGAAAAAGAACTAGGTGCATAGTTCACCGCAACATAAAAGAACTAGTCTCTTATGATATTGTTGGTCATTCTCTTAGTGCCAGATGTGCCACGGCACATGCTCCGTTGTTCGTCGCTCCCTGCAGCTTTCCCCTCTCAGTCTATTCCTACCCTCCGTGACTGGCCACATTGCAACGTGCATACTTCTTATAGGCTGTTCACTATAAAGTGAGCACTTTTTAAGGCCCTCCCAAGAGGCATTAACCACTAATAAATATATCTTATTGCAGCCTCAGGCATTAAATTTTGAGGGTGGTGAAATATATATCCTGTGTTTATTGGTCACATTGCAATGTTTATATTAAAAAGCAGCAGGAAGATGGAAATTGGATGAAAGGAAAATTTTTGAAGGGCCTTAAAAAGTGCTCACGTTACCATGAACAGTCTATCAATCTGCCTCTGTCGGTATCTTTGTTTTAGCTCATTCAGAACTGCCTCAAACTGTAGGGATCGCAATGCAGACCTACCTAGTTCAATAGTGACATGAGTCGCAAATTCGCCAGGAACTACACACAATAAAGCACTAATTCTTTAGCAATTAATTAACAAACATTACTTATTTACTTCTCTTTCCATTTCATGCTTACTTAGATTCTTCTGGGGAGGGCAAATGGAACTGTGACAGAGGAAACAGATACAGACCTATCCAGTTCTCGGGCCGAGGTACAGAGAAGAACCTATCTAGTTCTCGGGCAGAGGTTACACTTGCGCTCTGCAGTTCGCCAGTACGCGTGATCATTCGACTGTGACCTATATAGTTCAAAAGAATGGTTCCCAATGAACTGTTCTCAAATGTGACTAGTTCGGAATGACCTAGTTCATTCTAGTGAACTATATTTCGCATCACTATTTAAAAAGTAAGTAAGTGTTGTGCTTTGTTCGTATATTCCCAACTACATTTGTTTAAGAGTTGTTTTCATAATTTTTATTTTCTTATTTATTAACGTATTTGTAGTGTTGCAATAATAATTGTAGAAATATTACGTTCATTTTATGCATTAAATTTAGATAAAGATATATTTCACTGTTAATATAATAATGCATTGCCGCTAGTGCTAAACAAGTGACTGTCGACAACGTCACTGTTGATGACGACCGAATCAAATTTTCAAAATAATGCAAATTTTCGACACTTCCATTCAAACAATGTATAATTAAAAATTATAGTCTGGTAAGAAGAGGTTCAAAACGACGACGTCTCATGAAAGACGTTAAACTAAAGTCTCTCTCAACCCCATCCAATCCACTGGCAATAAAATTAATGGAGGCCCAGCCCAGCAGTATGACTTAGCCATAACAGAAACAAGGTAGGTTGGAATAGTAACCTAAATTGACCACAGCATTTGTTTACACTCATTGCTTTCTTCATAGACAGCAGCTGTTCAGGATAAAGTGAGCACTTTTTTAAGGTCCTTATAAATTTTTTCTTTCATCCAATTTACATCTTCCTGCTGCTTTTTAATACAGATATTGCAATGTGACCAATAAACACTGTGTATACATTTCACCACCATAAAAATGTAATGCCTGAAGCTGCAATAAGATATATTTATTAGCTGTTGATGCTTGTTACGAGGACCGTAAAAAAATTGCTCACTTTATCGTGAACAGTCTATAACAAGGATACATTGTGGCCACGTTACGTTTCTAAAACTGTCAAAATTTAGTGATCTTGTGTTTGGTATTCTGAATGCAAGTACATATTTCAATTTTTTACATGCCATTTGTGTTCACAACCAGTTTTTCATATTTATTTTACATGTTTTGTGTGTGTACAATGCATGAAAACGACAAACACAAAACCACAAATAGAATTAATAAATCTTCAGGTTGCGGTAGAATTGCTATTGTTTTTCATCCGGCGATAAATAATTTCCACGTATCCTGTATCTGACTTAATCCAGAAAAAAAAAAGGCATGCTTGTTTTTCTAAATAAAAATTTGGAAGCTTTCTTAGTTCGAAAATTGACGTGGGTATATGCACATTTTTTTGTATACAAGTTTGTTTTAAATGTAATTTAAAAATTTAAATAATTTGCAGAATAGGGATTTTGTGTATTACAAAGTGAATTTTCAATACTTTTATGGCATGGAAGTTATCTTAAATTAATGTATATTTCAGCCAAGGCAAGGAATAAGAATATTTTTGCTTTGCATGTCATACTAAGCACACACATTTTGTTGATGTATAAGTAAGTCTTGTCTAGGAGAAATCATATCTCCTGGCCTAAAACACAGAACAAATGTTAGATTGTATTAAATTTGCATTGTGAAATTATGGCAAATTTATTACTTGAAATTACATGTGAATGATAAGAAAATTAGTGATATTGCTGCGGGCAGTTTACATGTGTTTTAATAGTTTTTATCCATTGTACTGATTGAAAACTTTAAAAGTTGGCAAGTCTGAAGATGTCTGCTGTTTCTTTCTGGAATCTAGGTGCTCTTCATACATCCTTTCTGTCACAAACAATGTCATCTAGGTAAACCTGACAGATATCTAAGGGAAGGACTTTCTCCATCAAGTGTGAAGCTTGTAATGTGGCAGTCGTTAAAATGGCTGGACATTGTAGCTCGAGTTCACTCAGTCGGTCAATACATGATACTTAAAGGCACCATGTTGAAATTAGAAAAAAAATCTAATCTCGGATTAATTCCTTTATATTTTAAAATTCCACACAAGTTCACAATTGCCCAGTAATGCAGAATCCCAAACAGTTAGTTCGCGAGACAAAACAAAACAGAGGTGAAGTAGTCAATGAATTAATTCACTCGCATTGTGAGAGAAACACGGCCACGAGTCACATTGTGTTGCCTCCTCCACTGCTACTTGTAATGTGTTACACACAACAGGCATTTGGAGCCAAGGTCGCCACGTGCCGACCCCCACTCCTCGCACCTGTGTGACCCCCATATCAACCACCTCCCACACTCTAACTGCATCGCAGCAAAACTTTATCAAACTTCTAGAACATTCTCAAAGTAAAAACTCAGTATAATGTCCAAAAAAAATTTTATCTATAAAGCTGACAAAACCTCACGACTTAAAGAAAATGTCAACACAGCAGATAAACGTTCGAACACGGTCACAACTTCACAAACTGATAAGTTATTCCTATTCCACGTGGCATGAGAGGAAATGAAATATACTCATTTGCAAAAGAAAAAGGAAATCAACGAAATGTACTATTTAATTATTATTATTAACTGTGTTGTTACATTACCCCCCTTGATTTACTCACATTTCCTCCTGATTCGCCATAATGAATGGCAAATATTTAACCTGTATTAATTTGTTTTAGATAGAAACAAATTTACAAATGCATTTAAAAACTTAAAACATGAGAGAGAAAACGTGACATGTTGCAACAAGAAATGTACAATATTTACACTTACAATTTTTTCTAACAGCATAACCTGTACCAAATTTACTTGAATAAATAACATTGTACACTGCTGCAGGTGGTTGTATGTTGTTTGTACCTAGATCCTTTGTTGTTATCTGTAACAAAGGAATGTTGGATACTGGAACACTGAATGTGTCGCTCGCCTCGTTCGGAACTGCCTGTGACTTTTGTAATAATTAATGTTCTGCTGCTACTTTTATAAACACTGCATCTTCAGTTGTGTTAATCAAGCCTTTCAGTTGGACAGCCATAAATGAAACCTGACAGTCCTTAAAATAACAACTGGACATTACAGCTTGAGTTCTCGTAGTCGGTCAGTACATGATACTTAAAGGCGCCATATTAAAATTAGAAGAAAAAAAATTCAAGTCTCGTATAAATTTATTTTTATTTTTAAATTCCACACAAGTTCACAATCGTCTGGTAATGCAGAATCCCAAACACAATTAGTTCACGAGACAAAACAAAACAGAGTCACATAGTGTTGCCTCCTCCACTGCTAGTTGTAATCTGTTACGCAAAACAGGCACTCGGAGCCGAGGTCGCCACGTGCCGACTTCCCTCCTCGTACCTGTGTGATCCTTGTATCAACCTCCTCCTACACTCTAACTGCGTCGCAGTAAAACTTTATTGAACTTCTAGGGCATTCTTGAAATAAAAAACTGTGTATGATGTCGGAAAAACTTTTTATCTACAAAGCTGACAAAAAACCTGACTAAGACTTCAGGAAAAGCCAACGCACTGCAGAAAAACATTTAAACACTGCCACAACTTCAAACACTGATAATATATTCCTAATCCACATGGCCATGAGAGGAAATAAAATATTACACTCACAAAAGAAAAAGGAAATTAATCAAATGTCCTATTTAATTATTATTAATAACTGCAATATTGCAAAGTGGCAGCGGCATTTCACATCCCAAAAGGCATAACTTTGAACTGCCAGGTTATTTTACCTTGCACACAAAATGCAGTCTTCTCTGGGGCCACCTTTCACTACCAGTACTCTCTCTTCATGACCAAGGTAGAACACCATCACGAACCTACTAGGCTGTTAAGTATGTTGTCAATTCTTGGCAGTGGATAGGAGTCTTTCTTTGTCACATTATTAAGATGGTGATAATCCATGCAAAATCTCAAGAGAGCCATCTTTCTTGTTAGCAATAATGATTGGGGATGACCGTGAACTAACTGAAGGTTCTATTACATCTAGATCCATCTCTTTCAGAATTCCCTCAACTGTCTCATGCAAATCAGTCATCATGGTGGCTACTTTAATGGGCATGACATCGCCTGTATCTTTGTGGTGGCAGGTCACATTAGTCCTTCCAAGGTAATTTGGACCATAAGAGAAGGTATCCTTATTCTTCTGAAGTAATTCAGACACAGCCATCCCCTGTCGCCTGTTAAAGTTTTCTCTTGTTCTTATTAGTAGTTCCTCCAATACTTCTGGTAGAGGACATTCTATTGGTTTTGCTCTAGAATCTTCTAAAACATTTAGAAGTACCTGTGTCACCTGCTTGCAAACACTGATCATGGCCCCCTCCTCAAGACAAATGGCACTATTGGACAAATGTATCATTTTAACTGAGATATTGTCAGAATTAGAATAGCTCAATGTTCTTGCAACAACAACTTCACCTGGCAGGACGCCAACCCTCTCTGCTGGTTCAATTTATTAAACCGAAACGCCTGCCAAATTTCCCTTCACATCTGCCTGTAAGGTCAACTTCACTAGAGGCAGTACAAAGGGTTGACAAGACTACTAGGAAGCTAATTGGTGAGGACAAATCATGCCATGTTGACACCATCGACTCTGTACTGCCTACACATAGCACACCAAGTTGAGTATTGATACAGCACCCCAGCTAACATAGTACATCAAGCCACAAAAGACATAAATTTTCTATTTCTGCTATGTAAACACATTGTTCTATGGTAAGGTCACTAAGCTTCAAGTTCACTTTTCTCTTACCTCTACCTCTGTTGCCATCATTTATAACATCTTTCACTCACACGTTCAGTCCAATAGTCTAGCCTGTCAGTCACGCTCTTCGCTGCACTGATGCTAGCAGTTGAAGATTTTGCTCCCACTAGTCACTTACTCTTCTTGCTTGTTGTCTAGTGCCCAAACTCCAGACATCCATAAACTCTCGGCTGAGAGGCCCGGCGTGCTTTTATAGTATCAGCAGCCAAGATCTGGAATATTCCCCGCACTTAAAGTTACGCTGAGTGTGGCAAGGACAATCAAAACCAGAACATTCTTCAGATAAATGCAGAAATTCAATCTGCTGAAGGTCAGGGAGCGTATGAGCTGCAAAAGGCTTATTATGACTGCATGCATAAGAATGTGCAGTGAACGCCTTTGAAACAAGAAACAAGCTTCTTGGATTATCACTTGCCTGACCTTTCAACATTCCTTCACTCACTCACGCACTACAAAGGAGTGATGTATATCAATATTTTACACCTAGTTTGTGTGAAATTCATAGGCAGTTTTCTAAAAGCCTGACTGAATTAAAATGACAAATTATTTTTTTTAACGTAAAATTAAATCTTACAATTCATAACATTTTTGGTTTATTTTTTTACAATTTTACAAGTAAAAATTAAAATATATTCCAGAGTTTAATGCAATATAATTGAACATTACTCACTCAACATTTATCCAAAATTTTGCATTCTGTACAAAATTATATTAAAATAAGTTACCAAAAATCAATTTTTAAAAATTAAAATGGAATGAACATTATACTGACAAACATTTTAAAGCGATAGTGAGCTATGAATAAATATTTTATAACAATATTAAATAATTGAAAGTAAGTAATTAATCATTTGACAAAAACAAATAAAACCTTCAACTAATTGAACTACAAAACAAGACTTTTGAAAAGTATAGAATTTAGTTGTTAACTGATTTTGATGTTTGAATTGATTTAAAATATCTGACTTTAATATTGGTAGAATCTCTAATTTTATCTTCAAAATTAATATTGTTTGCCAATTGGTGCTCAACTGAAAGCATTGGCAAACCATTCATTCCATCTTCAGCATTGTCAATGTTAAGTAGTTTTTTTTAATAGACCTAGTTTAAGTTTGCTAAATGAGCATTTACCTTATGCAACAGTTACAGGTAGAGAGACAACAATTCTTAAGCCTAAACAAACTTTAGGAAAAACTCCCTTAAAATGAATATTGTAACATTATTTAATAATTTATAAATAGAAATGAACTTTTGAGTGTAAGCACCCCTTAAATGTACACTTGAAAACTGTTTTGCACTATTTCATCTTATAGTGGAAATGTGAAAACCTTTGGATATTTTTCTAGTAGTAAGGTACACTTTTCTTTGATTTCATTAGTGATGAAATTTTCAAAATTATGAAGAGGGGGAAAATGTAGAATATTTTGTTCTAACTTTTGAACCTGTGATTCAGTTAAGATGCCTAAAATGGGTCAAATGATGTATCTTTTAAAACTCTTTTCTGGGTTGATGCTGACGATAGGTGTGTTTTGTTTTTTATCCCCTGGTCTTTGTCTGGGTTCTTCTTTAAGCTCGGTTGAAATATCCATAGTAACCACAACCACCTTACATTTGGATAAAATTTTAGTTCAATTATCTTGTAACATTTGCATTTCTTTTGATAGCTCGTTAATATTTTTTTCTGCTGTATCAATAGGCAGTGTTCTTAATCTGAAAATAAAATTTGTTTAATCAAAACACTGTAGGATTTTGATCCAAATGGACGACATTCAAAATGTCGTCCATTAGGAGCAATAGGAGCAACTATTTGAAACCTGAAAGATTGAGTGTGGCTATCAGAAAAACACATTCTCATTTCATACAATGTTTAAATTTGAATAATTAAAACTTTTCATTCCCATTAAATTCTTACTATGGCATTACAGAGCCCAAAATTTACAAACCTCCTTAAAAGCAAAAATACTATAAAAATGCTAAAAGTGATAGCAAAAATGACTTTAAAAATATTTACACCACCCAGGAATAAAAATTTTTCTATAACATTTCCCTCAAAAGTTTAGCATCTTTTAAAATCTGGACAGTACTTAATTTAAATTACAAATCAGGACATCTTGTCCTGTGCAAATCTACCTCAACCCTGGCCTGTTGTATGCCTGTAACCCCTATTTATACTGAAAACCCCTTCTTCACAATAAATTTCTGTTACAGTCTTCAAGTTCAACAACGGATAATTCATTACAAACGTAACCATTCAGGAGCACAGTCTTTATTTTAAACTTCTATTGCACCAGTAAAACATGTCTTCACTGGCTGTGATGTCAGGTGGCGTGAATAGTGGAGGAGGACATCACAGGCCTTTCCCCCGAGCGCAGCGCTGTAGTCTGAGGTGAGCTCCCAAGTGTGGTGGTCATGCTGTTCTTTGCATCTGGCATCACTCCATCAAACAGGGGAGTTGCATCAATGTTGACCAAACTCACCAGGCAGGCAGGGATGTGACGTAATATTTTAATGTGACCCCATCACATCATGAAAACCTATTGCTTCTGAATGAGTTCCATTTGTTAAGTTGTCTTCTAGTGGGTGAAGAAGTTTGTCTAAAGCATCCAGGGCACTTCGAAGATGTCTCACTATAAGGCAAACAGTTTCTTCAGATTCTCTGCTTAAGGAAAATGCTGTTTTTTTTGTGTCATTATCCTCCATCTATTGGGATTTGTACTGATTAAGTTGTATACTCAATTAATACAGGCAACTCGAGCAGATTTTAACACATTAGCAAAATAGCATTATTTTCATTACTCACCTAGCTGTTCGTGCTGTAAAGTTCGGAATGAAACAAATAAGAAATGAAATAAGCATAATTCACCTAAATAGCAAAATTACACTTTATACAAAAGAGTAATTCAACACAGTAATCAATCTTGTGAACATAGCACAACATGATTGCAACAACTCTTTACATTGAGAATTTTTTTTTTACTAAATACAGGCTGAGCAGACAAAACTCCTCTCCCAGTCCCGGCAGAGTCCATTTTCCTATAGACAGAGAAGTCAGGCTAGCTACAGTGCGCCATGGAGATTGCTGAAGATGGCCTTTGCATTTCCGCATCATTAGAAAAAATTTTAAAAATAAAACCTATTCAAATCTCAGAACCATGTCTTAATTTGTGTCGTATGGATGCACAATGAAATAAAACTAGTTTATCATTTTTGAACAAATTAGATATTTTCAATTTCATATGGTGGCATCTTACAAAATTTTTAAAATTACAATAATTGTTTGAATATAATTAAGCCACTTGTGAAAAAAAAAATTTCCCCCCTTAACTTTGGATGTCTGTGACCCCCTGAGCCTTGGGGCCCAGGACAAAATATGTACCCTTTCTCCCCTGGTCGACTACTCTGTTCTGCAAGGCATCCCAAACACATTTTCAACAATATAACAGCTGACCACATACAGCTCAGATCAGTTTGCGATCTCCCAATATCTTGCCAATTGAGAATCTGTGGGCCACTATTGGTTACTGGTTGTATAGGTCTACCTGCCCACCCACTCCCATGAAATGAAGAACTGTGTAAACGACACTTGGATGCCATATAGCGATCAGCAATGAATTGCTCAATGTGGAGGTCCTACTACTTCCTGATCAACGTGTATTTTAAGCTACTCGAACCAGTCCATATGTGAAAATTAAGTTGTTTGTCCTGCACCTGTTTGATTATCTATGCGGGCAGTTTGATCTGTTGTTAAGTACTTGCCCATGTTGTGGCATTTCCTTCCTCAGACAGTGTACGTTTTAACAGTGCATTTGCAATGAAAACTTCTACTTTCTATATTTTGCTGGTAAGTATTGAACACTCACTCATGCACACTCTGTTTCACTCACACACAATCTTTCTCTCACGCACACACTTTTTCTCTCTCACTCACTCTTTCTCCCTCACTCACTCAGTGACAGGAACGTCAACTATTTTTCAATACAGGAAATACAATTAGTTAACTAAGATATTTAAACAAATACAAAAATTCTCTGACCTCTCAGAAAAGTTTCTGATTTTCCCGGTTTTCCCTGACTACTTAAAATTCCAGTTCTTTTTCCTATTCTCCACGATTTTCCTGTCCATTGCAGGCTTGTGAGTTCTGCTTCTGATTATGAGTAATTGTGAATATACGAACACATTATTTCTGGGGATATTTCATTATCCTGGATAAGTGGTATGTTAAGTACTTATTTTATGATGTTTGCATGGAAAATAGGAATATTTTTTGTTTCTGTGAGCTGGCTCAGTATTGTATGTGCATTTTAAAATGGAAAATTTTGTTGCTGATCATGAATATTAATGGAAATTTAACTGAATCATCTGTTTGGTCAAAGAGATTATACGAGGCACAGAATTTCCTGGCTGCTCAGTCTCAGTCTATCGGCGAGCATTACAAAGCCCTTTTGCCACATATGTCAAATGTCCATCGTGTCGTAGTAAATGTGTAGTGAAATTGATAAACCATACCATGATATATTTGGGAATTTATATGTATTAGACAACTCTTTCAGCAGACGAATACCTAATACTTTAAGTTTGTAATAAAAATTATCTGACACTTAAACTTACAGACTAGCAACAGCTATAAAACATTAATGTATTAGTTGTCATTTACTTACAGTTGCGTTTAGCATAGAATAAAAATTCTACTTTGTTGCTGTAGCTTATAATGGCACCACAAGATCATCCTCCCTGTCCATGCATATTATGTCATTCCTTTCTAATACAAACTTCATCCAGTCATTCAATTTCTTAAAAAAAATCAATGATTTTGCCATAGAATGTGTTGGAAACGTCACACACAGCTGCCGTAATTTGTTCTGTTCAAATTGTCCCCCTTATCGTAAAATTCTAACACAGTTCTACAAAGATATTCATTGGTAAAAGCTGTTTGTGATAAAATGAGCACTTTTGAAGTTAACCTTAGAATAAAGTCACTGCCTCTAAATGCATATATTTTTACGGTCACACTGAGTAACATGCATCTAATAAAGTTGTTAACGATGGAGGGAGAGTAGTTTCATATTTTAACAATGAATATAAAGTGTTAGGTAATCATTAGTGATAGCTCAAAGTATGTTATTTTTTTAATGCATCAAAGTGTAAAAATGAGCAGATTTGTTACATATTTACTTTTCTAATAATTTCACAGTTCGACCGAAGCATGAATAAAGTGCTGAGGCCCATGGTAATGTTAATTTTACATATGCTGGAAGAATACACAATGTGCATACGATTATCATAAACAGGGTTTTCAAAAGTGCACATTTGACCATGAATAGCCTATAGTTGTCAAAACTATAACTAACTTTTTTTGTGATACAAATATTGCCTTCGGCGTAGATGCAATACATATACATCACACTGTACGTTCACCGATATCACATTTCCTCGCTGTAAAACTGCTAATTTTGCTAAAAATTTGTACTTTCGTGAAATATTTAATTTAATAATTTAGTTAAAAATGAATGCACTCGTAACGATTATAGATTAACATTGTTTATGGACCACTTTCTTTTTGCAACTACTGGTGATAGCACAATGTTTACTTAGCCATCTTAGAGCCGTAATTTCTGTGAAATCTTAACATGCAAGCAACTGAAAAACTATGAGAAACATTCAAAGCACATCGTAGAACTGAAGCTACAGAACAGAGCTGACACCCAACATTGGGTGAAATGAGGCAGTTGTGCTACATATTATCTTGTGTCGAATAAGCACAATTCAAACTTCATTACTGCCTGCTTTTAAAGCAATGCAGGCACATTTAGATGCACCTATGAAATATGGGTCCCTGTTTAGAGAAAAACACAAAATATCCTCTATCCTGAAAAATAGTCATGAATTTATGCCATTACTTACTAATGTAAAACACAAATGGCTAGAGATACAGACTTGTAATTTTCACCCACTTATTCAGCAAAATGAGCCTCTTGCAAAAGTGATCTGATTTTAATTAAATATTTCACAAATTTATGAGCACTTCTGAGAAACATGTTAGTCAACTCGCTGTAGCCATTCTAACACTGGAAGCTAGGCAACAGCATACAGCCATGATAGGCTACTGGCACTAGCTAGTGGGCGAAGCAAGTAATATCTAACCTTCAGTGGCCAGAAGTTCTGTGCCTGGTATAGTCAAATCATTGTTGCATGGTATTGTACCATCCAAATTGGTTACCACTAGCGGTCTCTAGTCTAAAAAGTACGTTTTGTTACCAGGTTTGAAAGTGCGGGTATTGCTACGTGATCCATCTAAGATGCCAGAGGATTTAAAGACACAGATTGTCATTGAGCAAGGGGATGTAACGAAAGCAGATGATGTTAAGCGCACTGTCGAGGGTTCAGATGCTGTCATTGTTACACTAGGAACCAGAAATGATTTGTGTAAGTACACCTCGCTATCGTGTTCTTTGGTCAACTTATTATATATAAGCTGTACGTGTTTTATGTATTAATATAGAATTTTCTTCCTCCCCCCACAAAATAACAATTTTGAAATTATAATTTATTTTATGTTTTTCATTTTAGATACATTATCTTTTCTGCACAGTGACTTAATTTTTAATTCATTTTGTATAATTATATACAAATACAAAATGGTTAATAATGTAATACAGAGAACCTGCTTAACATTTTTGCTTTCTCAAGCTCTGTGTTAGGAAACTTGAATTGTAGATAAGGTAAGAATTTCTGTCAATTTAATGCTGTAATAGCAAAAGCCATGTAGCTTCTGAAAACCTATGGAGTTAATATCTAATATTGCTTATATGTTTTTGTTTGTGAAATAGCGCCAACAACAGTAATGTCCGATGGAATGAAGAACATAATATCAGCAATGAAGTCATTGCAAGTAGAAGTGGTTTCAGTATGTCTTTCAGGTATGTTTTGTGTTCTTGACATTGATATCTGAGAACAATAGAAGTTGTAATTGTCTACTCTGTATTGTGCAAATAAGTTTGTGATTGGGAAAAAACATTTATTTAATTCACACATACACTGCAGCTTCCAGTCTGCTGGGACATTATAGAAATTAAACCCTTCAATTTTTGCTTCACCATCCACCACTTTGGTTCCATCATTATTTTCCTATTTTTTTGTATCAAATATGTATATATTCACTCCCTTTTGCCATCCCTTCTGTATTATCTTGCCAAGTGAAATGGTGCTGTTTGGGAGGTCTTGGATTGAAATCCTGGTTCAGCGATCCTAATTTTGGTTTTCCTTGGTTTCTCCAAATCACTCAAGTAAAATTCAGGGATGGTTCACTGGTACAGGCCATTGCCTATTCCTTCCTGGTCCTACTCTGAGCAATTTGCTTGGTCGCTTTAATGATCTCTATCGAGATGTTAAACCCTACCAGTCTATATTGTCTTCCTTGACAATGTTTACAGTTTTAGTCACCTAATATAGTTTAGCCAGTGGCAAAGCTGGCACAATGCCTACTAGTTGCCTTATTGGAGTTGGTGGCTTGGGGTATTGTTCATGTGGCTTGTTTGGTTAAGGTGTCCTAATGGGCTGCAGTGCAGGCATCTATGGCAGGAATGGCAGTGGGGCAAGTCCCAAGCAGTGGTCATATGCGCCTCCTGCCCAGCGATGCATGTGGGGCACAGGTCAGGGACATGTTCTGGAGGGAGTGAGTCCTGGACAGTTGCAATAAGAGGTCCTCCTTTGTTAATTGGGCCACGATAACTGATGAAGAATTTGGCCATGGCATTTATTAAGGAACCATCCCAGCATTTGCCTGGAGTGACTTCGGGAAACCATGGTAAACAGAATTCTGGATGGCCTGACCAGGATGGATTCAAACCAGTGTCCCTCTGAATGCAAGTCCAACAAGTTACTGTTGACCTATTTTGCTCGGTCCCTGATTTATAAATGACGGAAGATGTTTATACAAAAAGTCATGACTCATTCACATTTGATGCTTGTTTATTTAACACTATGACCTGGGTAACACACTGCCTCTAGTCACAACTGCTTAGGACCACCGCTTTTGTACAAAATGCACACACATACAGCTTCGGCAGCAGCGATACATGTCCAGGCGTATAAACAATAGTCTTTACAATACTCAGCAGTGACAGCAATACAGTTCCAGGCACATAGGAATTACCAGTACTTCATATAGGGATTCTCACACCGACTGTTGCCTGGAATACATTGTGGGTGTCGTATCGTTGGCTTCTTAATGCACGGTAATGGTTGTTTACAGTAAGTAATAAATGTCCTCCACCATTGTTTGTACAGTGGGAACAGCAACTTACCATACATGCATGTAAGGGATATTGCCTACGTATGAGGCACTGTATCGCTACAGCGGAATCTTTGTGTGCGTTTCAAACGAAAACAATGGGTCCTTGGCAGTTGCAACAAGGGGACCATTTTTGTTTCGTAGGTCATACTGCTCAATAAACCATCATCAAATGTTTACTAATTCCAGACGGTAATGAAGTTGCCGGCGATAAGAGGGTGGCCACCCCTGTTATTTTCATAACGAGGAGTGATATTTTTGTGGATTCCCTCTTAGGTTGAAGATCCCGATAACATAAAACAATGTTCTGCAAATTGTACTTTCATCTCACCTAGTTTCAGATATTTTGCAAAAATACATTCCAAAATCTCTATTTTCTGGGACTTATTTTGCCCTTAATATTTAGTTTAGTTACAAAGTGTCCTATATATTTGCCACATAATTTTGCGTAAGGAATCACCGCACAAAGTTTGTTGGTTGAATTCAGCCCCATTCTGTCTAGATTGTCGAGACTATAAAAACAAAAATTATTAGAAGAAAACTTTGAGGGGGGGGGGGGGGGGTTGATCACAGCATTGAGGTTCCACTGTATTAAACATACCATCTAAAGTCCATCCCAAGGGTGGTACAATCCCTTAAAGTAGGAGCTAAGTATTTACAATTGAATTATAATTTTCTTTTTCCTCTCTTGCTGTATCATTCTAATTATTTTAGTTTCTGATATTTTCTTGTCTAAGGAAACTTTAGCTGCACCTTAGTGGCTATAAAGCTAGAAATATTGGTTTTCTAATATCAAATTGTTGGAAAAAAGCTTAAAAAAAATCAGTTTATAATGTTTTATTTGTAATGCTGCACAAAGTTTCTGCCTCGCCTGTTGAAATAACCTTCACATACATAAAAACACTATCTGAATATGAACTTGTGGAGTGATTGGGCAGCTCTTAACATGGTGATCTTGAGAACAGATGAGGGTGAAACCAGGTGGAGTTTTGTTGGAATGCAAGGGCGGGGAAACAAGGAGATCCCAGAGAAAACCCACTGACCTACGGCATCATCTGGCATGATTCTAATGTTTAAAAATCTGGGAGTGACCCCACCAGGAATTCAACCTGGTTCATCATGGTGGGAGGCGAGTAGTGTAACCACTACACCACTGTGGCCTCTCAATATGAATTTGTACTTAATCTATTTGTTCACAGCCTTGTCAAAGAAATAGTCTGTCCCTCCTTTCACCAATTATGACCAGTGTTTGCAGGTCTCGCAGAAGGTGGTCTCTGGTCTAGACAACTCTAGTGCGTAACTTGAGTAACAGCAGGCGGACAGAAGCACATTGTAAACATAGGTGACCGTGATGGGAGAGGTAGACAGTCATGTTATAGTGAGTTATGTCTATTTTTAGATCCTACCCTCTTCCTAGTTTTACAGGAGTGATGAAAAGACTCGCAATGGTCGGGGACCAAAATAAATACAACACACTTAGTATTCTGCCTGTTTCCTTCAAATTTTTAAAATGTTAAATATCATTTTGATTTTAAAACTAGGAAACCAATATTCCTAGCTTGGATACCCACAAAGGTGTTACTAAGTATCTTCTATAGATAAGAAAAATCAAATTCTAAAAAATTAGCATGATACAGCAAGAGGAAAGAAAATTAGGATTGTTTTCTTACATCTGATAAAGGCAAAGTAAGTAAATATTTACAGTCCAGAAGAATCCCAAAACATAATAGAAACCAAGCTGCAAAGCTGTTTACAATACCACACCTGACAAGACATTTTGTTTAGAGTTTGCTAAGAAATAAGGTGATGTTTATTATTAATTTGTTATGAATATTTGGGATAGTTAGTATCATGAAATAGATAAAATAGTTGATGATATAATTTTCAAAACTGTGAAAATGAATGTTGTTCTACTCTTCTAAGGGGCTGTGGTGGCCGAACGGTTAACCTGTTCACCTCCCACCAAGGTGAACTGGGTTCAAGCCATATACAAGTCACTCCCTGATTTTCGCAAGTGGAAATTATGCCGAATGATGCTGCTGATCGGTAGGTTTTCTCTGGGACCTCCCGTTTTCCCTTGCCCTTGCATTCCTGCACTGCTCCATTCTCACCTCATTTCACCCTCATTGGCTCTTAAGACCTCGTGGTTAAGAGCCGCTCTACTCTCTAAACTCAAAAACTTTTTTCTCTTCTACAATTCAGTATAATGAATGTGTATGTGCACGTGCACATATACATTACAGCAGTTGGTCATGGTACTTACTGCCTTTGCGGTGAATATCCAATTGATTTGTTTTGTTCTTCTGATAGCTTTTCTGTTCCATGAAGATGACAAAGTTCCTGCTATATTTCGGGCTATCAATGCTGATCACCAGAGAATGTTGGATGCAATTAAGGCTAGTGGACTGAAGTGGGTTGCAGTGTTCCCACCACACCTTACTGGTAAGTTTTGCAATGAAATAGGTAACTTACCATGAATATTATTTTAACTATGTAGTAGTTCTTCAGTCCCCAATATTTACTTACCAGTGAGTGGTGCTCCTGGGAAAACACTGCAGCTGCCTAGCTGGTGCTTCAACTATGTTGCAGTGTGTTTGAAATCCTGTGGTTGAAAAAAAAGAAAAGGTTTTTCAAATTGTTGTCTCAAAATATATGAACCAGATTAATGCGAAACTACAATAGAGGAGTGCATTAGACTTTGCTATAGTGTAGCATCCAATAAAATGATAGGGTCACCTCTTTAAAGTCCCATAGTTCCAGCAGTACAATGCACTGCACTTGAGTTCACAACTTTGTATGTAGTTGCAATATTGCTTTATATGCGCCAGCCGACATTACCCATAGTGCTTCATTGATTTTTCCCCTCATTTAAAAACTCACCAGGCGGCAGCCTTAACGGGACTTCCTAGTAAAAATTTTCAGGACAGCGCTCTCCCGTGCACGTGGTCAAGGGGGTCCGGTGGGTGGACCCGAAACGGACCATTCTCAGAAGGTGGGGAAGGGAGGAAAGAAAGTTCACAGTCTTGGATGCGTGCTGAATCATTCTACCTGCTGCGTCCAGTGGGGACGCTTCACAGTTAGTATAGGCTGTTCACGGTAAAGTGAGCACTTTTGAAAGCCCTCTTTATCTTATTTGGAATAGTAGTGAATAAATATATTTTATTTTAGCCTTGGACGTTAACTTCAGAGTGCTGTGGAATACACATATTGTGTTTATTACTTACATGGCAATATTTACTTAAAAAGGTGGTTAAAGGACAAGAAATTGCTGAAAGGAAAAAGTAAATAGCGTTATAAAAAAAAACATTCAAACCTAACTTCACCATAACTCGAACACTATTAATTCAAATTTTTTTCTAAATGTTAATGACAATTCATCAAGACTAGGGGACAATGCTGCCGTTTAATCTTTTTTTATAGTGTGGAATATTACGATGTCCGAAAATTAAATGACAATATGGTGCTAACATATTGTCAGAAAATTAGAAAAATTCCGAAAAAAAATGTTGCATTGTTATACTTTGGCTTTAAAAAAAGGCATGTATTATTTGCAGAAAATATTTTTGCCTACAAGGCCAGTAATAATTTCAAAAATCTTGTTAGTCTTACTAAGCATTGGTTCCATTGATTATAATTTCCTTAATTTTTATGCCCTTACCAATTTTTCTTTGTAACGGATATTTCTAATTATTAGTCATCCAAAAGTTAATTGTGCATCACATATTAAAATATATTGCAATAATCAAAGGGCTCCTCCCAATGTTGAAATGCTAGCGTCCGTGACATAGGATTTAGCATTCTTGCCTGTAAATCTATAGATCGTAAGTTTGAGTTTCAGTTAGAACATTGGTAATGTTAGGTTTAATTAGTTTTTAGGCCATCTTTCAGTAAGCCTGCCAGCAGAAAAGCATGTACATTCAAAAGTGCTATGAATAAAAATTGCTGAAATTTTCACATTTCTTTCGATGTCATATTGCACTTACCCAACCAGGATAATGGTTGAATCTTTTGAGTTTCCACTAATGGTAATTTTATGAAAATTCTTACATTTCAAAAATAACGTATACAAGTCTTGGCTACTTTAAAAAATGCTCTTTAATACAGCTGTGTAAATTAGAAGGTTATCTAATGGATGAGTAAAAAAAAACTGGAATTTTAAAATTTTATCGAAATGCTTGCTCGTAATACGGGAAAATTATCGATTCACCCATTGTATTGTACTGAAATATATTTGTAATATAGCGAAATGACAATTAATATTGTTTTTAGTAGTTATATTGTTCAGCTATCTGAGATTTAGTGGAATAAAAATTATATCTGTAGGTAGTTGGATTCTTCTCAATATTTGATTTTATGTGCAATGCTTACACTTTTAGAATAAATTTTTTACGTTATGCAGTTACTACATATGAACATTCGAAGTTGCCTAATTTGGTGATATTCGGCACACATCACCAAATTTCCCATGCGCCGAAACACTAAGCCAAAATTTCCCTGTATTGTGGTTTACTCTTAAATGTTACCTAAAATTTGTCATAAACAGTTTGTATATATTTTTATATTTTACAAAATCATGTTGAAAATACCAAACCTCTTTGCTACTTAATTTAGTGACAAGGAACCTATTTTGGTGATGATAGTCCCTTATTTAGCTGTGAACTAATTTATACACTACTCTACATTGTAAAAACATCACAAAACATAAAAATGCACATTTCACTACCCTGTAACAATGTTTATTGCAATATGATAAATTCCCGCAAAGATAAGGGGGGGTGGGGGGGAGTATGCAACTATAAATACAATTTAAAAAAATTAAATACTTTTTATACAAAAAAGTATAATTTAAGAGATGGTAAGTTATGATTGGATTGTTGGATGCTCATTTATGACATCATGGCAACAGTTACATCAGCACTTGAAATAAATTAACAGCAATAATTGATATTAATCGTCTAGATATTTATTTGGTGTTAAAACAACACAACGAACATTGTACAAACAATTGATATAGTCAGCCTTCAGTTAGGGAAGTTGGCAAGAATAATCTGCAATGGAAATGTATTTATTCAGTTGAACCACTGGATGTTCGGTATTTGAGAGTATAAAACTCTTCTATCGATTTGATAACTATCAACTAGGCCACATTTTATAAGCACTATGCACAAAGAATTAAACACGAAATATGTCAACATAATTATATTACAATGATAAAAATTGTTGACCATTATTATTTCTATGTCCAAAGGCCAGGTAAATGTAATACAATGTTAAAAACATTTAGGTCAATACAATGCATATTAGGTTAATTTGTATGCCTTATAACATGTTACTTAAAGTAATAAATATTAGATAATTTAATGGTTGCACTCCTGTACCATCAGAATAACAAAAATAATATTACAAAAAAACCAATGGTTTTAGTTTTTTATAATGGTGATAATTTCCTGCAAATTTGCGCTACATAATTTCCATTTTGATAGACTTGTCCCCCACCTCTTTTTACAAACATTATCTCTTTATCTGTTATTACATTTATATAATACCGTTTTTTTATATATGCATGATTAAAAAAAGTGAGGGTTAAACAGAGTATGATAAATAAAAACTTTACAAAGACTGAAATTTATGATCTGTTCACATTTATAACGTTATGAAGACACCTTGATGAAACAGCGGTTAGATTGTATCTTTGTAATCCATGCACAATATTTAAAATAACTGTACTCTAACAATTTATGAAATATAACACATTCTCAACCATTGTAGTATGACACAAAAATGTAAAAGTAGCTCCAGTTTCAGATTTCTTCTCACGTTTAGCCTCTTGTACAGATTTGATGTGTGGACGTTCGTGTATAGGCATATTTCTAGGATGTCTAGGGTCAGTAATTTCTGATAGAAGGGAATCGTAGAAGAAAGTTAGCAGCTTAGTAACAATTTTATTTTCCCAAAAATCCTTATCTCGTTGAATTTTCAGAGATACAATGCCTTCTAGAGTCCATACGACGAAATTGCATGTCTTCCGCCTTGAAATATGGAGGACTCTCTGTATTTGGTACATGTAGTTATGGCTCAGTTTTAACTGTGGCTTTCCATCTTTCATTCCTAGGTACTTGATTTTACCTTTTGCAAGTGCATCTAATGGTGGCATAGATATAGCAGAGGATGGGTACTTTACTTCAATTATTTGGTCATTGCCTATGAAGCCATCTGGCGATGCTCAGAAAAAAGGATAATCTTTGTCCACAATTAAACCACTTCTTTTAACTACTATGCCTGGATTTTCTCTTTCAAACTGAGCAATCGTCACTGACTCTTTTTCAATGCCCCATCTTGTACTAGAATTTCCCTTGAAGACTTGGTACCCAATTTCCTTTACAACATTTGCACAAGAAGTTGTAGCCTTCATTTTACAAATCTTCCTAAAGAACAATGATGTTATGCATTTGCTGTGGTCTACTTTCAACTCGTGTAGAGAGTTCTGTTCTCTTGTTCTTTCCTCTATCTGTTCTCTGTTTTCAATTTTCATCACATCTAAAAATTGTTCTTTGGAATTTTTTCATACCTAGATTGTGACGTGTCTGGTGTGCTCAGAGAAGCATTTGGACCATAATCACTATCAAAGTTTTTTTTATCTCTGTGTTCAACTCTCTGCCGTTTCAGTTTTTCTGCCTTTTTTTTTTTTTTTTTTTTTCAGTTTTTCTGCCTTTTTTTTTTTTTTTTTTTTTTTGTCGCTTTCCCATAAATGTCTTTGTGTGGACTCCAGGACATTTTTTAACAGATGCCTTGTGGATAATTCTGTGCAACTTTCCACCTGAGTTAACAGATACTACGGCCGCTTTACACCTAGTTTTATAGGAATTAGCTAGGGAAAAATTGATATGCTCCAACAAACTTCGCTACAACAAAATTGTAGTTCTCTGCCATATTGTTGTCAACATCCAAAATGAGGCTGCTGGTGTTATTTGCCACTCTTTGAACGTAAAGCACTAATTCTTTTATCAATCCTGCCTTCTCCATTTCATTTTCCAAGTTAACTTCTCCAGGTTTTGGGAGTCTATCACAAAAGTACTGTCTTTCAGAAGAGCACTTTGAATGGTCACAGAGGACGTGGAATGGACTGTTTAAGACATCTTTTCTAAGTTCTTCAATCGACAAGTAGTATTTGTCTTCACTTTGCTTCTTTCTGAATTTTATTGCAAACATGACAGCTGTTCTTAGTCTCATTATACAATCTTTAAGAACTGAACGCAGTTCATAGCTTCCCAGTTTGGTGTTGCTGCATAAATCTCGCACTTTACTAACGTAATTCCGACAAATGTGATTTTGGCACTCTACTTTTGCCACTTGTCGTGTTGTCTCGTATTACCTTTCTGTGCACACTACTGTCGCCGTTTGCGATCAAACTGCAGTAAATGAGGTGCCAATGCTCTGCAAAAATCCTTCAACAATGACATCTTGCTCCATTGATGCTGATGACCCAGACCAGATTTTGGCACATACTGTGCAGCATTTATTTCTCATGCCAATAAACAGCACTTTCTTTGTTACGTATCCTATTATTCAACCCTGTAATTGTGACATGTTATTAAAATTACAATAAAACGACAAATCATAATAGCACTAAATAAACAGTTTTGCGGTGACATCAAAACTTTCTGTCCATATAGACCACACTATTTTCTTTAGTGCTAAGATAAATATCTATTAGTGACTTAAGTAAAAAATTATGTTGTTACATGGCTTGCGAGAAAGTAATTGTTATAACTGGCTCTTTCTGTCATTAGCAACAACCAATAGATTTGTTACCAAAAAATAAACAAGTTTCGTGTGGTCTATATGTGTACAAAATCATGCAATGATTACTTACCATGCCTGACAGCGAATTTTATTTGACCAAGCTCCGTCTGCTACAACGATGATCATTGGGTGGCATTCATTATCTACGTCGCCAGCTTCTATTGCTAGCTTTGCATCTTCTTGTGCAGCTTTGCACATAAGTTCCCATGCTGAGTTTTTAATTGTTTGAGAAATACTATCATGGTGAACTTTCCAGGTTTCCTTAGAAATGCAAGGCATATTCACTGCTCCACATAATTCTTCGAGTTGTGAGTAGCCCCCTCCAATGGAAATTACCCCAGATACTGCAGCTGAGTTGACATTCAGCAATTCCGCACTTTTTTCTGCACATTCAGTTAGCAGAGTCTCTGTAATATTACAGAACTTACATTTTAATGTTATAAGGCTGCAAAACCCTAAACGTCGCTCATTGATTATACTCATATCACTGACATAATGTCTGTTGTGGTTGTTAATGGTTCATTATTATCTTGTTCATACTTGTGAGTTATAAATTCCTGCTCATTGGCAGTTTTCTCTGTGGTATTGATGGTTAAGTCTTCCATAGTTTCAGACCTGAAATATGGAAGTAAATATATTCAGGTTATTTGTAATTAACACTACAGCGCGTAACATTTGACTATACCCTACATCCTCACGACCTACACTAAGAAATTTAGGGGTTGTTTTCTCCTGGGTGCATAGAAATGATTTTGATAGAATTCAACTGAAATTAAGGAAAACCAATGTTTTTTTTAAATTTTGGAATGCTGGAACAGTATGAACGATTTGTTTCTTCCCAGGCGAAACCTAATTTGAATGAAATATGGCATGTAGTTAGTGTATATATTTTCCCCCGAGCTTTTAATTTTTATGCTTGAAACATTATCATTACATACACAATTATTAACATTTTGACATTAAATAAAATTTCTGTGCACATTCCACATAGTAAATTAAATTTATCATGATACAGTTTTCTCATTATCAAAGGCCACTGGATGAAAGCATTCTATCTATACAATTTCTTATTATTTTTCTAAATGCTGTCCATTGTGCTACCCGAATTCACACGCAAAACATCACATCACCCGTACGGCGAGAACACTAGCTCAAATATTGTCTGGTACAGATCTTTCAACATTTATCTTCCAGCTATCCACAATACAGTTTTCTCACTTCCAAAGTGTCTAGCCTCTTTCCCCTCCCGCGTTACGGAAAACTCCCACCCTGTCTCCTCTGACCTAACGGTGACAACTGTATAGTAATACCATACAAAGAGCTGGCCACAGAAACAATACTCGGCAAAAATGACGCAAAATATGAATCGAAAACTATAATTTTTTAAAATTATAATACTGTATCAAGAAATCAATTTTCTTGTCAAAGAGTAATTCATATTTTAAAATACAGTGGAAATAAAACAGCAAAATATAACACAAATATTTAATTTTTGTAATATGAGAATTACTCCATATTTTTATGTATTTTGTAGCTGCATGAAAATTTATCCTTGCACCATAAACTAATGTTTTTATTGAGGTGAAAAAAAAACTTCCCTTACAGTTTGGTAACATCACAGTGTCATCAGTCCTAAGGCTGGTTGGATATAGCTATCCTCCTTTTACTGGGAAATTCCGTAATGAAAACTGGATTCATACGGGACAAAGTTGTAGCTGGTTTCGAAATAAAACTTTTGGAATAAACTGTCTTCAACTGCAAATTTATCAGCGTGTTAGCGTCCAACCCAAGAGAGCACCTCGTATACATCACTGTCTTGAAAATGATGAGATATTACTTTTGTCATGTGCATATTATTTCGCCGACAGTCATATCGATTATGAGTTATGAACACATCATCTCGGCTTCTTTGCGTTTGGACTACTTTAATTTTTCCGTAATAGCATTTTATGAAAAAAAAAATCTGTTTTACAAATACAGACATTAATGCTAAAGTGGGGGGCAAGGAGTGGGTTTTGTGAATATCTCATTACACATTGCAGAAACTGGCAAATAAAATGACAAGCTCTGAAACACACAAATTTTTAGTCACGATACTCATATTGAGACAGAAAGCTTTTTTTCTACTCTTGAAAACTTATTTCGGTGCATTTCTGCATGGTAGACATTTACTTACTCATGGTAAAACCCAATTAGCCAACTCAAAGTTGTATTTGAAAAAATGTTAAATATGAGCGCGAATGCACTGTAGCCTATTATTTCATATTGTGTTCCTTTGTGTATTGCCCATTTTCAGCTAAATGAATGTATTTAAAGTTATTGATAGTTTATTCTTTCACAACTCCTGTAAGAAGGTTATTTTGAAAAGTTTTATGTTATTTTGGACTGTTTTATATATATATATATATATATATATATATATATATATATATATATATAGACACACACACACTCTCTCTCTCTCTCTCTCTCTCTCTCACACACACACACACACACGTGCGGGTACGTGTGTCTTCGTAAATTAGAAAATATTAATTTTAACAGTTTTCAGATTTTGGATAATGCATAATTATTTGAAAATACTGCAAATTATTTGACATGTTACAGTGTTTCTGAAGAATCTCATTATAAATATACAAATTTTCTCTTACAATACATTTCATTGACTATTAATTTTCCTGCTTATCATACCATTAACAAGGAGGTTATTGCAAAAATTATCTGAAATACAACATATAAAGGAATGAGGAAGAAATTGGCCATTGTTTTCATTTGAGACTTGTTCCGGCATTCACCAGGCATGATATCGTGAAACACGAAAAACCAGAATCATGGTGACCATTCCGGGCTTCTAACAGAGCTCCTTTTTATTGGGAGCTCAAAGTTTTGCTTTGTGCTACTTCATTGTAATGGTTGTAATATTCTCACCTTCATTGCTGCCTGCTTGAACATTTAATCTGTCTTTATACTTCTCTACATTCAAAAAAATTCTGTGTTGATGGACAACAAGAAAAACAAAAAGGGCCAATCCGTTCCCTGACCTGGCTGTGTGTACCGACACTGTGTGGGATGAGGAAAAGGGTGCACGCGCTGAAGCTTTCTACTGGATGATCTGTTTCCCTCCTGTTGCTTTGTACAGTCTTTTACCCTTCCACTGGTGCGTCACCAGCTTTCTCTACCTAGCAGCAGGAGGGGAGGGGTCCAGAGTGCGGTACTCACCAGCCTCCTAGGAAGAGCTGGCAAGCAGAAACAATGTTTTACGTAAATTCATGCCATTTAAAATTTTAATTGATAACATTATGTTTTTATTTAATGGTTTTTTTCCATCAAACTTCTATCTATGCTCAGATAGTCTCCTAAACATAAAAAAACCTACAGGATGAAGTGTGTAAACTGTGCAAAAGTTGTAGTTTCTCTGCCTTTTTGTCACTTAATTTTGATATCATTTTCTACTGGTTTTGTAAAAATTTGACTATGGAGTCATGGGTACGTCTTTCAGTTTCATTATTTAAAACAAAAGACATAGAAAACGATTAGAATGCTGGAATGGCACGTATTTCTGTAGACACATCACTGCCTACATTTTTACTAGGAAGTCCCCTTAAACTTCTAGTTTCACAGTTACTCATGTTAGTTCTTTTCAAGGTCAGTACTGTATCTGCCAAAGTATCATCTCTGCCATATAACAAATTATAATAAAATTTGTTATAGTCTAACTATTGGGCAAATACTGCAACACAATGATGTAAAATTAAGTTGTAGTTGCTCTCATTTACTGCAACATATTAATATACACTTTACGGTAAAGTGAGCACTTTTTAAGGCCCTCTCAACAGGCATTGCCCAATTATAAATATATCTTATTGCAGCCTCAGGCGTTAAATTTTGAGGGTGGGGAAGTGTATACACTGTGTTTATTGGTCACATTGCAATACTTATATTAAAAAGTGTTCACTTTACCTTGAACAGCCTATAAGCTTTATTACTGTTAATTTTTGTGTGTAAGATTGACTTGTTCATTGTGTTCATGAGTTTCCTGAGACTGAATTAGCTGATGGTATGAATAAGTGTAAGTACAGTATTCTCATGGAGTTTGTTTGAATGATTTTATTGTGCAACCAACTGTAAGGCAGTGTTCTTGTTTGCAGATAATCCAAGTAGCAAATACACAGTGAAAGAAGGTTCAAGTCCAGGACGTCAGATTTCAGTAGAAGATTTGGGCAAATTTCTTGTGGAAAGCTTGTCGAAACCAGAATATTTCAATAAAATTCTTGGGATAGCTACTGATGCATGAGACATTCCAAGACACGATTTCAGGCAAGAAATTAGAGGAAATACATAATTAAAGTGCAAGCTGTGTTTTAAATAATACAGTACATGTGAAAGTTACTTTGTATTCCCTAACAAAAGCAAAGGTATTAAGAGTGCTTATTCAGTGTCCTAACATAAAGAAATTATCTAAATTAAAAAAATATCTTCATTCATGTTATTAAAAACAATCTGTTTTATTTGAATATATTGAATTTCTGATAGTTCCAACATATTTCTGCTTCACAGTAATTATACTGTTTCGTGCTTAACACTAGGTGCAGTTTGCTTTCATTTAACAGTATAGTTAATTTACTGCAGTAATATCTTCCTTCCTTTTTTTTTTTTTTGTATAGTATACTGGGGAAGTTTAAAAGGTTATTATATTTACCAGTTTATAAGTATGGTAAGGAAGACACCATACCCCACACATTACTCAAACTCTGAAACCAAGGAAACTGAACTCAATTAAGTTGTTTTGGGTAACTAAGGTGTTAACTGCTAGAGACCTTTTGATTTCTGTGTAGCTTTGGAGAAGTTGTATATTTTAGTAGGATATGTTTTAAATTTTAAACTTATAATTGTTTATACATGCAGTGTGTATGTTATATATATAATCATAATTTTATACTATGTAACTGTAACACAGTCAAGTGTTATAGTTTTTCTATGTAAATGAAAAAAATAAATAAATCTTTATTTTTAAAATTGTTTATAGGCCTAGCACACTTTTACTGAACTCACAGTTTCGTTACAATACAATATTCCTCTCTTTATCTTATAGTCTGTTAAAGGCTGTTCACGATAATGTGAGCTTTTTTTAAATCAACCTTAGAAAGAAGCAACTACTCCTGCCTGCATATATTTTAACGGCAGCCTGTGTTGAATACTCCCAGTCAAGTTGGTAACGATGGATAGGAAGTAGGTTTCATATCTTAACGTCAAATAAAAAGTGTTAGGTAACCATTTCTGATGATTATTTCAATTATTTATTTTCGCTTCCTGTTTTTTAATGAATCTAAGTGTAAACATTAGCAGATTTGTTAAATATTTCCTTTTCTAATAATTTCACAGTTCCACTTGACGTACACATGAATAAAGTTATGAGGCCTATTACAATGATAATCTTACATAAGGTGGAGGAATACACAACGTGCATACAAGTAGATCTGAAGCAAGCCTTTCAAAAGTGCTCATTTTACTGTGAATAGCCTATACATATAGTTAAATAACATACCAAATTATAAGAATGAAAAATTCCAGAAACTATTTGGAAATTTCAAACTGCAAACCACAGAACTGCACACACATCATACAAGCAATATTTTGTGCATTACAGATTGCATACTTAACTTACCAAAAATAATATTATAGCAATATTTACTTAAATTGTCAGCTATTGGTACACTAACAATCTTAACCACTTAAACACTGTTCTTGCAGTGTGACTTGTGTGGGTAACTCAAAAATTATGATAAACCCAAAATTAAGCGTGAAGTGAGAGTGATACGAATATGGAAGAAAATTACAAGCAGCTCATTGACAGTATTTTTGTAGCAGCACATAGGTCACTTTAATGATGGCCCAATATGTAAAAAAATACTCAATACCGATTCCAATGTAAAACCTGTTTAAAAGAACATTGTTTAATACAATTTCCTGCCTAAAACAACAATGTTTGGGAACCGAATTTCATGTACCTTCTTAACCTATACCGCACCCTTTTAATATGTTTCCCGTGTGAAAAGTTTTCCTGCGTAAGAAACAATAGGAAAATCACAATAAACCAAACTTTCAACTTATTAAAATCATTTTTTAAATGTGTGTAGTGGTAAACTACCGTATTTTCCACATCATAAGCAGACCTTGGCTGGGTTAGACCTTCAACGAAGTTATGGTGGTGGCAAGTAGGATAAGAATTAGCATTGCCCTAATTTTACTTATTTTATGTGATAATATTATTGTTGTTTATAATTTATGTTATTGTCAGAAAACAATTATTTCTAGAATGTTTTTTGTATAAATGCAATAATACGCAAGTAACTGCACAGTGCAGTCGTTTGCCTGTGGTTTTTTTTTACTTATCTTTGGTTTGTATTATTGCTTTAGACAAAGATGTTCTAGAAACAAGCATTTTCTGTCATTAACATAAACAGCAATAATGTATAATATAAAATAACTGAGATTTTAACTCTAAAACCTTAAGTCAACGGGGTGCAATCCTCTTACTAACCCACTGAGCTACACATGCAACTTAGAAGATGTGCTGTCAAAAGGGTATATAAGCATCACAAGTCGACAGTTATCACATATTTTTTAAGTCGTGTTAATTGTTTTAGTATGACCGTGGGGGCAGATCAAAACGTTTCACGTTACTTATGCTTACATTAAGTTTCAATTTGTACATAAATACGTTTTATAGAACCCATAATTCTTTTGTAAATGGACATATATGATTTAAGATTATTACTTGGGCGTCAGCAATCTTTTGTGTCGCACAGTGGGCTGCAGTCACGACTGCTAATATATGGCGCCACACGAATGACGGGTGCGCCGTGGTTATGATGTCAGACGACGTACTTAAATTTAATCCATACTGACTTTTTCACATGAAGCACCACAGCAATGACATGTTGCGCGTATGGCGGGCCAAACTTACAACCATGTTCACCCTGCAGCAGTTGCCGGCAAGCCACCCTCCCTCCGCTGGACTCTCTCCACACCCTTCTACTGCCTTCCTCATTCTGCCTGCCTCCTCCCGCCCCTCTACAGCCCACTCTGTGCTTCCTCCCTGCTGCTAGGTCATGCCATTCCCCTCTGCTCTCTTCATCGATCCACCCATGTAGCCATGCCCATACCCCTCAACTCCCTTCTACAGTCCATCTTCCTTCTAGCCACACCGACACTACCCAAGCTTCCTTCCTCATATATATATATATATATATATATATATATATCTTTCATAGTTCTTTCTTTTCCCCTCCCCCGCAAAGCCTTATTCATCATAAGCACTCTCTTCCTCTTGCTGCCAACATCCCCTTCCTCTCCATCGGCATCATCCACAACAAGAAGCCCCTTTTTCTTTTGCCCTACTCTCCCTCGTTCCATTTTATGTGGGCAGTGTGGCACTAACTGTCTCATGTTTCGCTTCTTTCCTCCCTCTTTAAATTAGTTGTGTAAACAATAAAAAACTGTCAGTTCCATTTTAGCCAGACATTTATTATAGCCATCACAGCCATAGATTAATGTACACCATTTAGATGTGAGCACTGCTGCACTATTTGGACAACTTCCACTAGCAACTAGTGGTGTGAATTACACCTGCTTTTTAAATTTTAGCAGATTTACTGATATGTTTGTCCAGTGTTATTTATTAATTTTTTTTAGTAGCAAACAACACCCAACAGATATAAGATAGTGTTGTGCTTTCTGGTTAAGATAGTTTGTTACATAAAATATTTTATGAATAGGAGGATGATTCTTTATGTCACTGCTGTTTCTGAAGTTCTTCCTGCTAAATGTGTGCAGACCAAACATCACAATACCTTGAAATGTTGTATTAGGTGTTACTCAAATAAGATGTAACATGCTTAAGAAGGTATCCTTGATATTGCTTGTACAGGTGTAAACTTTAAAAATATGATGATCTTATATTAACTGAAATTACATCAAATCTTATAATTTACATTCCTAAAATATTTTTTTTAAATATGCTTAGTGAATGTGTCATATGGAACACCATCGTGGTGATGTACAATACTACGCCCAGGCCGTTTTGACATGCATCTGTTTGCAGTATTAAGGGTTTGTCTCCTTGCAGCCGATGGAGTTGGTGAATATTCTTGAAGCTGTTCAAGTCGGAAAACACTCGTTCTTGGCCCCATTACCAATGGGTGTATTTCTCGAGTAGTGGGTGCAGTAGTGCCATATATTCTGCAATGTTGGGAACAAAGTCTTGTAGCTAATTACACAGACCCAGGTACTGTCATAGTTGCCATTTATTTGAAGGTTCTTCAGCTTCTATTGCTTGTATTGAACTGTGTTGTGGGAAGTTTCCCTGGGGCTATATGACTCATCCCAGGTAATCTATTGATGTCTTGTTGAAAAAGCTTTTTGACAGCTTTAAGTCATTCCATGTAATCGAGCCTTTCCAATACTAGTTGCAGATGGCCTAGAGGTTCCTCCCAGCTATTAGAATATATTATTTCACCGTCGAGATAAGCGAAGCTGAACTCGCCGATGTGACCTGTTAGTTCTTCCGACGACATGAATCGTTGGAATGTTGCTCGGGGATTTTTTCAAACCAAAAGGCATGACTCAAAATTGTAAGGTTTTGCCCTTGGGTGTCGTAATGGCTGTATACTTTCTGGGTGGACCGCAATTTGCCAGTATCCCGGTTCCATGTCAAGAGTATTGAATATTTTGACCTTGCCAATATCTCGTGTATGAGACAAGTCTATAGCTGAGGGAGCAATCAGGTGGGTGACTTCATTTAGCAATTTGTAATTTTCCGCAGAATCACAATTTCCCATCCTTCTTGGGTACAAGGACCAAGTGTGAGTTATAAGGAGAATTTGATGATTCCACAATCCCCAGGTCCTTTATGTCGTTGACCTGTTCCATGATGAGGTCGTGACGACGGGCTGATGCTCGGTATGGATGGTTGTAGACTGGTACGTACATCATTTGTAGGCCATATTTCATGGGACATGTTTGTCGTAGCAGTCCTCCTTGTCCGGAAGTGCGGGCGTGCTCATCTAGTACGGCTTTTAATTGGTAGAACTTTGGTTCTTCAAGTTCATGATTAATGCTCATTGGATCGATGGGCATTGGCGGAATGTCATCTGGGTTTTGATCCCAGTTTACAGTAATACTGTTGGTTTCTCCCAGGTTGGCTCGGTGTTGTCTGTGATCGTGAATATATTGATGGCGGATAAGCCACGGACATCCTAGTATTATTGATTCGGACATGGTTGGGGTAACAATACTTTTAATTTTTATATTGAAAGTAATTCGGCTGTTTACGTCCAGGGTGGCATCAGGTTGCACCATTCTCACAATATTGTTCTGTGGTCTTAGTTCGGCGAGCTGGTTTGACGTTACAAAGTTCTTCTAATGAAATTTTGGGTAGCCGCAGACTCAAGCAAGGCTAGTACTCTGTCGTTGTTCGCCTTCACCTCTATGTGTGGGGCTACGGGAACTGATGCTCCCTCACTTAATCCCTAGATGGTGGACCCTTGTAAACTGGGGGTGGTGGCCTGCTTCGTACCCCGGCACCAGCGTTTCCTGGCCTGGTTTCAGTAATTGGTTTTCCAGCTGGTTGTGTCAGGTTATTTAACTGTGTGTTACCAATGCGGTTTGGGTGGAACAGCAGCTTCTTCTGGTTTCCGAGGGTAGTCCTTGTTTCAGTGGTTCTCTGGACAGAACCAGCATTTGAATACGAAGGCAATGCGAGGGGTTGTAATTGGTACGCCTTTAGGAGGCGCAACAGGTGGCGGTTGTACCTCAGAGGCCTTGGTGGAGACTGGTTTCTGGAGGCTCGCCAGTGCTGCAAAGTTTTGCTCAGCTTCTTGAGCTCGCCTGACTAATTCATTTAAATGCAGTTGAGCCCGGTCAACCCATTGTTTCGGCGCCAGGTCCATTTCTTTGAATTCCTTTCCGCATTCCTGCATGAATGTGACTGGGCCTTCGTGTGGGCAACCTGCAAATTCGGTTATTTGAATATCATTGTCTCTTCTGGTAGCTGGATGGCCAGGTGCCATTTCGGGTTGGTTGTATATCCGGGAAGGCTTAGATTTGCGGGAGTGAGAGATGCGTTTTCTTCTACATCTCTCGCACTGGTAGGCCATGCCGGGCATAGAGACGCGTTTGTCGGGTCACCCTATGCATAGGTTGTGATAGGCTTCACTGCACGTTGTGCACCTGATGCAGTTTATGCCCCGCCCACGGCATGTAACTTTGTTGCAGAAACTCGTTGACTGACGGCAAGCTGTACAGCTGTACTCTAACCCGTCTGTAACTTGGGTTTCTTCGGGGCAGTCTATACAGACATAATGGAAGAGTTTTGTGCAGTATGTGCATTCTACCCTTAGTGTGCCATGGTCTGGACAGTCAGCATGGCTACACTGTATATTGGATATGTCAGGTTCGTTGTCAATGTTCTCGCTGGCGACTGCATTGACCTCGGTGTCTGACATGGTAGTAGTTAAGGGGGCCACAGGGTGTTTCAAGGACTCCCTGAAGTCCGTTTGACTGATCGTTTTGACCCTTAGTTCTCGGGGTATGGTTAGTCTAGTTCGAGCCTTTTACTGCGCCCAGCTATTCGTCTGACGCCCCATGTTGGGAGCCAGAAAATCTGTTGGCGCGTGCCCCATTAGACTGACTTGGCACGTAGTCGAGGATGTTGTCTGCTAGGCCAAAAGTGGGGTAATTTAGTTTATATAGTTGGCGTAAGACAAGGGGTGTTGGCTAGTACTTACTCACTCCTGCTTCTTGTTATTGTAGTCGAAGTAGGTTTGGCTTAGGTGTGACAAATTCGGTCTATGCTGGAGCTGAGGTTCCACAGGTGTGCTTCATTAGACCAGATGATTAGGTAGTCCCAGCCAAAGTGCTCTTCAGTGCCGTTCAGGAGTCCTTTGACAACTGGGTGACACATAGGATGTATGCGGATACACTGTGGGAAGTCAATTACCAGAACCGGAGCAGACGCAAATGCTTGTCGTCTAAGTTCAGCGTCGCGGTCCCATTCCACCTGCCTTTCCTGCATAGGACAGGGTAATACTATCCATGGCCTGAGAGCAGAGTGAGCCAGATATCATTCCGTGCATTTTCTGCCACGCCTCCTCTCGTGAGGCATAGGGCAAACAGTTGTATAGTCTACGCGATGTACTTAGGACGGTTAATTGTGTAACCCAATAGTAACTTGCCGGAACAAGCTCAATAAGAGTCCCAACTGATCCCCCACAGTTGCGGGCTGATCAGGGGTGTGGAGCCGTGTGGGCCGCCAAGCCTCTATTGGTTGTGCTTTCTCACTAGGATGCCCGGCAAAACTTCAAGCTACGGTCACCGCGCACAGACTTAATGCGGGTGGTGAGAAGCAACCTGAGTATGTTGTACCTCCCGGTGTGAAGGTGTTTCTAGTAGTTGTGGCATCGCTGTTTCTCCCCCACGAGCACTGACTTAATGCTGATGTGCAACTGGGAAGAAACAGGTAGCCGTCTAATATGTATTTCTTCTGATGTGTGGACACCTGGAAAGGGCTCAACTGTCAGGCTAACTCTATTTAAACAAATCTCCCGGTTCTTGTCTATAGTGCACTGCGTATCCTATCCTCAACTGTTGATGCAAATAAATTCCCTGGAAATGAAAGACAGAAAGGTGGAGAACAATGAGTGTTTATTGAAGGTGCAATAAACACGTGACCTGCGGTTCCAGGTGTAGGCAACCTGGTCCTAAGTAAAAATGGAAAAGCTGGTTGAAGACGAATGCAAATTAGAGTTAAACTGCTAAGAAAAAGGTGTCTTGAGGAGACAAAGTAAAGTTAAAATATATGTGATTGTGTTTGCTGGTCGTCGGGTTGACTGGTCGTCGACGTACATAGTAAGTAGCAGCAGGGGAGTACTTGAAAGTAACAAATTTTCAAAGATCCCGAGCTCGGCAGCATCCGGACTTATAGTGGAAGCTTGTAGGCTGCCGGCGTGGGATGCGGGGGAGGCGTGACGTCCTCCGACCCTGGTTGGCATGGGAATACTCTGGTCAACGATTCTGCTACGTGCCTCGTCAGAGGTGCTGAGCCTTGCCTGAGGTCTGGGCAGCTTGTAGGCTCTCAGCATGATAATGGGGGAAGGGGGGGGTGTTGCTCACGTCTGTAGTGGTGGAAGAGGTACTCTAGGCGATAAGTCGTAATCGTATTAGATTAGTTGTATAAGCAGCATGCATCAATGTATGCACATTGTGTACTATTCCACCATATGCTAAATTAACATTGCCATGGGTCTTGTTACTTTATTCATGCGCATCAAGTAAAAATATAAAATTATTTTTAAAATACATGTAAATATTAAGAAAATTTGTTGATTAATGCATATATATGCGTTAAAGAAACTTTAATGTAAATTACATAATGGCATGGAACTATTTTCCCTCCATCGTCGTCAACATTACTGAGCACATGCTATTCCAGGGTGGCCACTCAACCGGGAAAATTGGGAAATGGGCAGGAATTGTTTTGAAAACCGGGAAAATTTTCAATAAGCCAGGAATTCATTAACTTGGTCATGTCTGTGACGGTTTTTCATTACAAGTTCACAAAATTCAAAACAGAATTTCAAAAAAGTGTTGCTATGAGTGTTTGTTTCCAGTTCATTGATATAAACGTGCCCGTCATATGCGCAATGTGCACGACACTCTGATCGATATTCCAGTCTGGCGCACTTTGCACACGGCACGCATGTATCTTACCACAGAAGTCATTAGTTAAAAAATTTTCAATCAGATTCATATTTGTGCAAGTTAATTTGTTCATATTGCGTTTCACAGCATTCTGTATTATTTTAAAAACATCCTATTTTTATACAGTCCTCCATATGTATTTACATTCTCAAAAGCAATTGTATTGCAATTGTGAATGAACAGCACTTTGTAGCGGCTAGAGTTGGGCCACACACAGCATTTGAAATATAGTTGAGTGTGGCAGCTAGTGCTGGGCTGCCCACAATATTTAATAAACAAATGCCTAACCCACTCTGCCGAGGGATTTATAATGAAACCGCGACGTGCAAACACCCCCCTCTGGGTGATCAAGAAGAGTCAGTGTGAGTTACTCGTCAACGCCGACGTCGAGGTCCCAGTGAGGCTGAAGACGAAGGCATCACATCTGTCCAGGCCTGGGGGGGGGGGGGGGGGGCTCATAGCCGACTGTATCCACACATCAGGGTGAGCATAATCGGCTTGGCAGTAGGGCGTAAGTAAGGCCATCTCTCGGGACTCCGTCATTTATTATATCCCTATATAAATTCTAGTGTTCTGGCAAGGGTAGGTAGGTCTCACTTAGCTTGTTAATCCGTTCTTATGAGAATGTGATACTCGTGTACAATTGAAAGAGCAAATATTTTGTATTATTCAAATTAGTGTAATTTGCATTGTTCTATTTAATGTTATAACAAATGTGTCTTGTATTAAGAGAATTCCTATTGCTTGTATCATTTGCCATCTAGTTACTAACCCCCACAAGCATGGTCCCTTTATGCTAACTTGCTTGATGGATAAGAGTAAACTTAGCACACTGAAGTATACGAGTGAACTATTGAAGACAATTAAGTAGGCCTAGGGACGAACGCTACACTGGTGGAGACACCTATCATCCCACCTCGCGCTTATGCAAGTACGCTTCTATCTAGGAAGTTCTTTCATTAATTGTGCTTCACGCTCTTCCTCTTCACGAGCAATGTAGAAAATTCAAATGTGGCTGTGCTTCACACAAACCACAGCACGCTTAGGGGTAGTACTTAAGCGATTTTAAAAATATGTATTCATTGTATTTTTATGCAACTACGTTCATGTGAATTACATACACTAGTAAGTATAAGTAGCAGAATATATTTTATTGCTGTTATACGTGTTAAACTTGCTTGTAAATCTACTATAGTAGCGCCAGCGCAGGTCACAGCTGTTCACATCCACACGGTCAGTACAAGTGCTGTTTGCGAGAGTGCGCAAGGGTAGTTAACCAAGTGCGTCAGTCAGCAGTCCGCATCGTCACGAAGACAGGTTGGCCAGCTAGCACTTTTAACGTCATGCATGCTTACTGCTTATTCCTGCACGCTGGAATATCTGCTTCCTTTTAAGACAGAAAGACTCCACTTGATTTGGTGTGTTTTCGAAAATATTTCAAATTCATTCTCTCTTTGTAAGTATAAGTAATTCTAAGTCACACAAAGTGTGCATTTTACAAGAAAACAACGTATATTGATTACACAGCAGTTTTATGGAAGCACGCAGCAAATCCAAACCAGCACCAGTTACTACATTCTTGAAACGTGCGCTCATCGACACTACAGATATAGAACAAGCCTTAGACAACTGTGATATACAACGGGCTTTACAACAGTACACCGCACAAAGTTCCACTACAGCGGAACAAAATCAGAACTTAAAATTATCGTTCAATACAAGACCAGAGCACTTATCAAAACAACAATCACATTCCAGCTCCCCCCCCAGTTGTCATACTTTCGTAGTTTTAACGCACCAAGGTAGCACCAGCGTCACTTCACACAAATATATTTTCACCCCCACCCAACACTCACCTCAACATTAACAAACACGCAGACAACCCCACCCACACCAGACATTGTGCAACACCCACCATCACAACCACCCTTCCAAATTGTTGTACACCAACCAGAAAAACCACCATCATTTTCAAGCACAATCAGGGAGAACATAGCAGAATTTCTAGAAGCATACGAGGCCGTAGCTGACAAATCAATGGATTGAGAACGAAAAATGCCACCCTCTAAAATTTCACCCACTAAGCATGACAAGGTACACATTAGACAATCTAATTCAAAACCATCCTGCTCAAATAACATGGCAAGGAATCCAAACAGCACTCAAAAACATGTTCACAACAGAAGACACAGAACGATTCAAACATCTGCTCCACACAAAAAGACAAAACATAAAAGAAAACACAATGCATCACATAGAAACTATGAAATATTACAAACACAAGTACAATACTCACATTTCAGAACAGGAATTTTTGAACTTCTTGTGGAAGTCCCTGTTGCTGTCAATAGCGGTTAAACTAGAAGGATTAGCTAACGACACATCATCACAAATGATTGAGAACCTGAAATGCACTGTAACTGGCATGTACCGCTACAACCAGATATTGTCACAAACACGTCATAATCCTAACACAGAGTGGTTCGAATTGGAAATAATTAAACTGAAGGAAGAGACAGCACAACTAATAATGTGAACGCAACAAGCTTGAGATGTCCCTCAAAAATATGTACAACCTCAAATCACAACCACCACTCACCAACCAGAGGGATGGGCTCAAACACCACACAACAGAGGATATTTTCGTGGCAATCAACCCCATCAGAACTACCAAAGAAATAAACAACCAACACACCACCATTAGGACCAACATCATTAGGACGAGTGTAGAGATACTGATAATATGCATTTAAGATTTAAAATATAATGATTATATATATATATTTATTTATTTATTGAGGTGAGAGCCTTCGATATGAAGATATGACTAAATATCAATCAAATTTAATTTTATGATTATGATATGGGCAGTAAGACCCATCTTGTATTGTTAATTGTATAAACTTGCTATGTAATTTCAAATAATAGAATAACTCTCAATTGAATTATGTCTTGTATATAAATGTCTCTTAACGTAATCCTTATTGGTATTATTGTCTGTGCAATGCTATAAGCTAAAATATGTTCAACTTAATTATAAGAAAATCAAGACTCGAATAACAGTGTAAAACCTTACGTCCTGTGAAGTAGTGATATAAACAGTATATAACTTGTAGCATTGCTATATATTTTAATATTTATATATTCGGGAATTATTTTTATCTGCTGTACTTCCGCGTAAAGGATAGTAATTCAGTTAATGTTTAGAAGATAGTACATATTCGTTTTTCCAAATTTATTATTTTATTTGAGTCATTGCATTAGCAGTATAATCACAGGATGACATTGCAACTTTTTCAAGGAGTTAGTAAGAGTCACATCCGCGTGTTGCACCATTTGAGGAAACTCTGTGTACTGTCGTCACAGTAGGAAGACGTGACAGCCTGCACGTGCATTGTAATACTTTGATTTTGAAACCCACGTCAGTGTTTACAGGCTATTTTTAGACATAACGCACTTTCCAAAGCCACGATTGGATCACGTTTATTTGATGCAATATTTCAGGCAGCATAAATAAGGTTAAAATGATTTCCTCGTCGTCACAAGTATCACAGTTTCTTCGTTGTCGTAGTGCATTCAATAGTTGTCAGCCGAATGATTTTCGGCGAGTGACCATTTCACATGTCACCGAGCCACATATTTCCTACGAGAAAATGCAGTATTTTTATACATTGTTAATATCTCTTAGTTCATTATTCTGCCATTAAAGTAGGTTGTGTTATGTAAAATTACATGTAATTGTCACATAGGTTAGCAACCTTCTGTGTTAATGGAAACTACCATATGGCACTATCCATACCTTACATCACAATAAACAATTCTTGTTATTTTATATAGTATACGTAACCATGATATTATGACTATTATGTACCTTATAAAATGTGAACTTTTTTATATGTTCACTATTCCAAAATATAACGAAAGTGTAAAAAGAAACATAATCACACTGCACCGCGGAAATGAAAATAAAAGCTCAGTGTTTTTGCCACAGTACCACATCAAACAAATGATGGCACAATTGTCCAGTTGTACCAATTGTGTAGATCCTCTTAGCTGTTCATGTAATTGATTGTCTCTTATAAACATTTTAGTAATTATGACCTTATGCAAATATGTACATTATTTAAATAACTAAGGGAAAGAGTTATGTACCATTGCTTTCATGCACACTTATTCGCATTCCATTTCATAATACCTAGGCCCTCAGGTAAAATAACCTTTTTAAATGTAATTTCTCTAACAGAAAACAAAAATTCCGCCTAGCACGCTGTAGAGCGAATTCAGCACCACACGCACACACTTGTCAAACATCCCCCTTACCCATGTCCACCGCCTAGTTTTTGGGGTTTTTACTAATTTAATAATTAAATGTGGCGCTGGACATACTCCCTTCTGTCCTGTGGTCTCGTTATGCAACGTGCAAAGGTATTAGTTTTATGGTCGACCTTAAATGATTATTGTTCCCAACATAACCTATAATATTTTTTTCGCAACACTTCTCGTCTCATAACATGTATCTGTTCTTTAATTCTAGTTTACTCCCTTCCTTGCCACTAATGACGTGTTACAATATAACTATTCATGAATTAATATAAATTGGACAATGGAGTCTCGAATTTAGTGTTGCATTCTCGACACTGCCCTCAAATAAATTTGCGTATGCCTTCCTGGTGCCCAGACCCCTCTCCCGGATGGCTCCGGCAGTCTACACCTTGATGATTCACGTCCACTACAGCAGCCGGGATGGCTGCTTCTTCAAACCAAGAGGGTAGTGTAGCGGCCAGAGTTGGACCGCACACAGCATTTGAAATATAGTGGAGTGTGACAGCCAGAGCTGGGCCACCCACAATATTTAATAAACAGAAATCCCTGACCCTCTCTGCCAAGGGGTATATAATGAAACCGCGATGTGCCCCTCACCCATGTGCCTGACGTTCATGAAGAGTTAGTGAGAGTTACTCGCCAGAGCAGACAATGCCAAGGTCCCAGCGAGGCTGAAGACGAAGGCATCACAGCTGTCCAGGCCTAGAAGGGACTCGTAGCCAACTGTATCCACACATCAGGGTGAGCATAATCGGCTTGGCAGTAGGGCATAAGACCATCTCTCGGGACTCCGTCTCTTGGCAGTCTAGGCAGTGTCACTTAGCTTGTTAATCCATTCTTAGGAGAACACAATCCTTGTGTATGATTGCTGAAAGAGTAAACTTTTTGTATTATTCAATTAATGTAACTTGCATCGTTCTATTTAATGTTATAATAGAGAATTCCTGTTGCTCGATTCATTTACCATCTAGTTACTAACCCCCACGAGCGTCGTCCCTTTATGCTATCTTGCTTGATGGATAGAGTAATCTTAGCACACCGAAGTATACGAGTGAACTATTGAAGCAAATTAGGTAGGCCTAGGGACGAATGCTACAACTTGGACTGTGATGGTAATTTGCTGTGTGGCATGTTGGTAGTAAGACTAATTTTGTGTGAAGATATCTCGGAGTGAATGCATACGTTGTATGTTTAAAATGAATTATTAAGAGCAAAATGGGTTACAACTAAGAGCAATGTACAAATAATTAAATTTTTACGAAGCAGCAAATTTGTTTTCGTGCTTAAGTTTGCGTTAAAAAAAAGTAGGCGTACTTTATTTACTCTGTGCTTGCTGCTGTTACCTGTATCAAGTTTGTGTAGTGATTTGCAAAATAACTTATATATATTTATTTCTTGTGGAGTTTTATGTTTTGCGAGTTTTTGGATCAACGCAGTGAATTTGTTTGAAATTTACATTACGTATCATTACGAAAAAAGTAGCATGAACCTATTGTGTGGTTTAGCAATGGCGCTATTTTATAGAAATTCGTGGGACCTTGTTTTCAAACCATGTTTTTAAACTGAAAAATGTAATTTATGCTGATTATATCAAAATGCCAAAGTTTTCGGTTACTACGTACAATGACTAGCACACGGAAGAGTTTGATTGGGTGGAAAAGGACCCAAAGTGCAAAACAAATGCAGTATGTAAGTTGTGTGATGTTAAAATCAGTATTGCGAGCATGAGTAGAACAGCATTAGTTAGTCATGCTAACAGTGCAAAACATGTCTTTTTTGTGACAAATAAGAAAAAAAGTTTGCCACTGGATGTTTTTATTAAGAAACAAGAAGCAGAACATGTAATTTCAACAACAGCAGTGACCTCATCTTTGCTATGTTCAAGTACAGATGTGTCACATTCCAGTACAGGACCTACAGGTATTGTTAAATTTCTTCTTAATAATGAAACATCCACAGCAGAAATGTTATGGTCTGTAGCTAGTGTAATGTTTCCTGACAGCACAAGTGCTAGTAAAATTCAGTTGCAGAGAACTAAGTTAGCCTATTCATGGTATAGCCCCATATTTCAGAGAAAAACTTGCAAACGCCCTGAAAACTTGTGACCACTTAGTTATTGTATTTGATGAGAGCTTAAATAAAGTAAGGCAGTAAATGGACATTCATGTCAAATTTTGAAATGACAATTTATATGTTACTTGTAGGTACTTGACTTCAGCATTTTTTAATCATACACGTGCCAGTGATCTGTTGCATTCTCTTCATGAATTAGTGGGTTCTCAGTTTCTTAAAAAAATCAATACAAATCTCAATGGATGGGCCCAATGTTAACCTAAAAATGGTTTGAGATCTTGAAGCTGCTATGCATGAAGAGAATGTAGATGCACCATCTGTTCTTAATTTGGGTACCTGTGGTTTGCATATAGTACACAATGCATTTAGAGCAGGTGTGAATTCTACAGGATGGAAATTGGTACAGTTTTTTTGCATGCACTGTAAAATTCGTTCAAAAACTCTTTCCAGAAGAGGTGATTTCATCCTTTACACTAACTCAACAAGATTTCCCCTGAAGTTTTGTGCAGTTAGGTGGATGGAAAATGCTAAAATTGCTTCCAGGGCTCAAGAATTACTACCAACTGGGTTAAAGGCTGTTCACGATAAAGTGAGCACTTTTGAAATCAACCTTCGAAAAAAGTCGCTGCTCCTACCTGCATATATTTAAACGGGTGCACTGAGTGCCATGCGCCCGTAAAGTTGATAACGATGGAGGGAAAATAGTTCCATATCTCAACGAAGAATAAAAAGTGATAGGTAACCACATGAGATAACATAGATTATTTCTTTCACTTCCTGTATTTTTATGCATCGAAATGTAAAAATGAACAGATTTGTAAAATATTTTTTACAAGTAATTTCACAGATCCACTTGACGCACGAATAAAGTGATGAGGCCCATGGCAATGTTAATTTTACATAACTCTGAAGAGTACACAATGTGCATACAAGTAAATCTTAAGCAGGGTTTTCAAAAGTGCTCATTTTACCGTGAACACATGTTGACAGTGTAACAAAAGAGAAAAAAGTCTCTGATTGTGAAAGTTTCAAAACTGTGTCAAGAGTTTTTACAACCCAAATTGTGTGGACCTAAGTTGGCTTTCTCTTTACTGCTATGGCAGCAGAAGTGGAACCATTTTTAAAAGAATTTCAGAGTGAAGATCCACTGGTTCCTTTTCTTTATAGTACTCTCCATTCATTGTTGAAATCAATCATAGAGAGATTTGTCAAAGGAGATGTGATTGAAAAGAACGAGCTTTCAAAGATTGATCTGGGTTTTGCAACTAGAGATGCTTTGCGGAACGCGAAGTCACGTGAAAGAAGTAGATATACTTTTCTTAAAACAAGATTGTGTCAAATTTTACAGATCCTTTACTGTAAAGATTATCTCTACGTCACCTCTTGTAAACAATTTGTTAAAGTCTCTTACCAGCTTGGATCTGTCGGTTATTGATGGTAGTAACACATTAGCACAGCAGAGAATTAATAACCTTCTTGAAATTCTTGTTGAAAAAAGGTGGATCAGTGGATTGTTAGCAGAAAAAGTAAAAAGTGCCTTCAGAAGTGTCTGTAGTTTTGGAAGAAGAAGAAAAAAAAAAAAAAAAAAAAAAAAACCAACAACAACAGGAATCTGTCAAGTTATACAGAAGAGATGCAACATGCTTGGACCATTTCTGGATGAAAGCAGTTGAATCAGGTGAACTTCCAAATTTTACTTCACTTTTAAAAATGGTGCTGATTTTATCTCATGGCAATGCATCAGTGGAAAGAGATTTTCCAGTCAATGCTGAGTGCCTGGTAGAGAATCAGCATGAAGAAAGCTTAGTAGCTTTGCAACAAGTCTATGCCTCTGTCAGTGCTGGATGATGCAGAGAAACTTCTGATAGAAAAAAGTCTAATCCATTCTTGTAGAAATGCTCACTAAAGATATACTGAACATTTAGAACTTAAAAAGACAATAAGAAATGGATTCTGCTCAAGCCAAGAAACAAAAGGTTCAGGAGATCAAGGCACTCAAATCTAAAAAGGCCAAACTACTTGCAGATACAGCGAAAATGGCTGCATTAATTGAAAAGGAAATAGCAATGAAAAAACAGTAAAAGGTTTGTATATCTTTACATCAGATGGGCAAGCATTTTATTTGTTGTCTTAGTTTATGCTGTGTATGTCTGTTCTTATTAAAATAGAAATAGTGTTACTTCAGATTTTGTTTTATAGCATCCTTGAATGGTAATTTTTATTACTTACGATGGTATTAATTTGTGAATTGTATGTTATTTTGATGGAAATATTTGTAAAAACAAGTTTCTAAATTTAATAACATGTGCTTGTGTGTACTTTGTGTACAAAAAAGGCATGGCGTGCGCAAATATCAAGAAAATCCATCCTTGAAAAAACCTGGAATTCCAAAAGCCCATAGGAGTGCATCCTGTATTCACAGTTTGCCTGTTAAAATTGATGCAGGTAGGGACAGTGACATTTTTCTAAGGTTGATTTCAAAAGTGCTCATTTTACAGTGAATAGTCTTTACCAATAATTTTCAAAATGAGTATAGAGTATCAGAAAACTTACTTATGGAACTAATCAAGGTATTTGTTTGTGTTGTAAATAGTACTATGTGACTTCATCACTAGACTGTGTGTTGCAACAGTTGGCAAATCTGACTCAAGCAAAGAAGAGCAGTGTTTTCGCAAGATGGCACCAGTCATTAGTTTTCTGAGAGAAACTCAAGCAAAATGTTTTGTTTAATGGTCCTCCGGGTTCTTCAGATGTTAATGAAATCAACAGTATTGGTATCCATAAAATTTGGGTATCAGCCCTTCACCAGTCTTGCATAAAACCGAAAGCAAGTCAGATATCTTCAGAATAAAATTATAGCCTATGTGTGTGTACTTGATCTCCCCATGCCATCAAAAATGTATAACTATAGTGTGGCTTAAGTTTTGCAGAGTACAAAGTCCATTATCAATGGCTTCTTGCAGAAAAGTTGGGGATATCATAATAACCTCTGAATAAACTGTCATCCTGAAAGGGCATATACAACACCCCTTTGTTGCCAAACAACCTATCACCAAGTCTGAGCATCCAATAATACCACAACTACTAGCATCCAGCCGAATTGGATAGACAAACATAGCGTGCTACAGCAAGGCATCATCAACGTATGCGACCAACTCTGTTATTCTTAAATGTGTCGTTAAGAGATGCGATGAATAATCTCAACTGCCATTTGTAGGAGAAAAGTTTAATATGAACAAAAATCTTAAAGTTACAAAAGGGAAGGCACTGGCATATTATTATAACTATTTTTTGTGAAGAATTTTCTTCATGAAAGTTTTACATGTTTTTGCTGCACAACTCTGGGAATATTTGCTGGGTGGTGGTGGTGGTGGTGGCGGCGGCGGCGGCGGTGGCGGCGGCGGCGGCGGCGGCGGCATTGGACTTGAAGTTTGACATTGCAAAGGTTCAACATATCCAGGCTTTTCTTCCACTGAGTAGCCATTCCCACCATTACCCATGTTGGTACTGCAGCTGGGGATTGGACTGGACCCATAGATGGAAAAAGGTTCACACTTCAAGTAACCCAATGCACCGTAGAAGCCTTGTTGGTCATCTGTCGAGAGGTAGACTGTGTGTATACCTATTCTGAAACAAGCACACACTGCATCTGAAACTGGGAAAAGCTTAACATCAACACGAAAACAGTCACTAACAGATGTTTTAACTTTGTGAATGAGTTCTGTGCTGATTTCACAGCCATTTTATCTTCAGAATGAGAGGAACATTGTTAAGAATGTTTCATAAAAAAATTCTAACATGTGCTATATGACATTCCTATTAAACTGAACCTGTCTTAAAGCAAATTTTAATTCATAAAATAAGCTATTGTGATGTTTCCCGCAGTGGAATGTGAGCAAATAAAACTGTTGCAGAAAAAGAACAGTGCATGCGAAGCAGAACAAAATGAGCAAAATTGGAATTGTTCTGCATAAATCTGTACATCAAACTTGAGAAAACATAATAGGAAGTACTTTAGTTTGGAACTATGTGATTTTATAATTCATTACTTTTCAACTTCATTCCACCTAATGCCTAATCTCAGCTGAATCACTCCACAACAACTGATTTATGATCTAAGTTCCAAAACCCAAAATGGTAACTTGTACATCATGCACCATTTAGTGAGTATCAGTTATTATTATGTTCATTATTCATTTGTGATTGTAAATAAATAAGTAATAAAATGTTAAAGTAAAATTATAATAAAAAACCTAGATGAAACAAAAAAAAATGTAACAATTACTGTCAAGTAACAATGACATGTTTTTTGCCTTAAGTAGAATATAAAATAAATGTAAAAAAAACTTTTAAAACCAACCTTTTATTTATAAATGCACTAAAAAGAGAAAAATACTTATAATAGTTACACAATTTGTAGAACTTGTACAATGTGGTCGAACAGCTGTAATAAACTTTACTACAAATTAATATGTTTGTATCAATTTATATTTAGTATATAAAAGCTTGGCACAATGTAAAACGTATACCTCATTTGCATAAGCGTAGTAAGCAAATATCTTGCGTAAGGCTCTTAACTATTCACAATATAGAATGTATATCACATTTGCGTAAGCATAGGAAGAACATATTGTGTGTAAGACTCTTAACTATTCGCGCCACGTTTTTATATACTAAATATAAATTGATACAAACATATTAATTTGTTGTAAAGTTTATTATGGCTGTTCAACCACATCTTATAAGTTCTACAAATTGTGTAAATATTATAATTATTTTACTATTTTTAGTGCATTTATAAATAAAAGGTTGGTTTTAAAAGCTTTTTAAATTTATTTTATTTTTCACTTTTTAGTCACCATGTGTTTGTATCACGAATATGGCTTTCCCTAGTTAAGAAAGATCCCCATGATGTATCATGATCGACCAGTAGTTTGCTTTCATTTCGATATGGGACATACTGTAGGAGCAAACTATAATAATAGTTTTCAGAACCATTTGCCGCCACAAAAAAAAAAAAGGCACGTACATAACAGCAGTGATACTTTATCTCCATGTCATTGTTACTCGATTCTGTAAAATAAACTCGATACAACGTTTACTGCATGTAGTTGTAGAGTTCCTATGGCCACCTTCCGGCTCCATCATCAGATCAGCTCAGTGGTACCTTCACATTGGATTGTCATCGGAACTACACATGTATGCGAAATTTCAGCGCAATAGGAAAGCGGGAAGTGGTTTAAAATCAACTTGCAAGATTTCACCCAAACGTACTAACTAACAAGGCAAGTTAAATAAAAGCTTGTAAACAAGTAAAAATTACTTTTTCTTGGATGTAGCTAATTACAAGTAAAAATTATTGAAGAAGTAATTGTTACTGATAACGTGATTACTGTAATTTGACATGCCTTTACTTGTCCAAATATCACACCTGTGTTCTAGAAAATTATCTGTTTTGCTTCCACATGGTTTGTCAACAGTCACTAGTGTTGCCATAAGTCCTTTCATTATTGATGAGTATATTATGTTCTTTTAATACAGAATTTAAGTGCATGGGATAACAAGATAAGACCTATCCCGGCCTTATTTTGAATAAATGTGGAAGTAACTCAATCATTGAGAAGCAGAGTTGGATATGTGTGTTTTTGTCTGAAGTGACTGGTTGATGTTGTGAAGATATTTTTATTTTAGATTTTATAAGTTTTCCCCTGCAGTTTCACTTATCTTCATAGCACTAACTTAGGATGTAGACAGAATATGACAATGTGCCAGTGTGGAAAACTTAAGTATTTCAAATTTAAAAATCAGTACCAAGTAATTGCATTTTTAATTTTGCTGATAACTTTCACTTTAAGTAATTTTTACAATAATTAGTTACAATTTTCCTCAAGTGAATTACTTGATGATAACCTGCCTCGTGATGAAAGTACTGGAAGCTCTGGGGCACAGGCAATGCCACTACAGTGCTTGCTCAATCTGTCTCTTTCTGCATGTGCACACGTAAAATTCCTTCAGAAGCAATCTGGAGAGAGATGGTATTGTGACAGGGACTGTCTGTCTGTCTGCACCTTATTTACTTTTTGGAGAAAATCTTCATTAGTGTTTGTCTATCTGAACTTCACCTCTCTGAACCCCACCTCAAGTCCATGTTAATTCTGTAATGGCCTAATACTCAGCAACCCAACAAAAAAATTAACTCTCACAGCAGTCCGTTTGACAAATGAAATACATTACTCTAATCAGTTAGTTTCAATTCAAGTTTATTTTTAGAAAATACACCCCAAATAGTTCAATTAAAGCAAAATCCATATAAAAATATAATGCATTGCGTACTCTTTAACAAAATTACTTTGATTGAAGAAATACCAATATTATTTTACACCTGCAATATTAAAAAACACATATTTTCACCCTTAATATTTGTACTCGCAATTAGTTTCCATTTAAGGGAAAACAATAATAATTCATGTACAATTTGACAATAGCCTTAATAGGGCGGCTCATTTACAGGGCAGGTTAAGATAGCTTCAGGCCCGTCTAAATAAAACATGCTGCTTCATAAAACTAATCCGGTAAAAGACATAGGATAATTGTATAATTCAAACTGACAACACGTCAATCCAGTGTGAAATTTACAAGCATTTGGTTTCCATTGACTAGTTTCCACTTCACCCAAGGTTCACAATCAAATTCCTCATGTGAAAATATCCCAATTAAAAAAAACCTTCGGAAAGCGCAAGGACAAAAACGTACAAGTCTTAAGGCCAAGGTGCACTATCAAAAAAGGCTACTAACCTGAGCCTAAAATTAAACCAATTAGTACTGGTTCATTTACACATTTGATGCATGTAGAATGGTACCAATGTACGCGCCAACGTTATGTCACTTTCCAACTAAACCCTTAAACAATTTGAGAACTCATAGTACGGTATATTTCAGGGGTGACCAAGCGCCTTAATAGTGTGCCGCAACATTAAATAGTAAAATCAGATTCTCTCAATTCTAAGTTACTCATGACACCTGTTTCTCAAACAAATAGTAACAAGAACTTTAGGGTAAACTCGGAATTATCCGACAAGAGCAAAACATCAATTACAAGTGATTAAATGTACACCAAGCACTGCAAGCAAAATGCCTCATCAAAGGACACAATGCTAAAATGAACAAGTTAAAATTACTTTTGAAACCACTCTTAATACTTTGTGCACCAGCACCTAAAACATAGAATTAATACAGGCCATTAAAGCAGCGCACGAATAAAACCTAGACATAACAAGTTATATATATGTATACACACACCTGCCACGGCATGTGGAACAGCTGAAAAAAAAAATTAGGCCAGGCCAGCCAAATAGGACAAAGAATTATAGGCAAACTACTTTAAAAGTGTTACATACCATACTCTAGCAAACCTAGAAAAATAGCTAAATGCAAAACAAAGCTGCTAGCCAGCTACCAAGTTATGATTCCTAAGTTGTAAACCTATTCAAATCACTGCTCAATTCACAACGCTGTCCACACTCACAGCTCGTCGCATTCCAATCATCACAATCACTAAAAATATCTAAAACATAACAGCAGAAAAATAATTTGCCACACTCGGCAATACAGAAAGAATTCTTATTACATTTAGGTCGAGCTGCTGATGTCTTGCGAATTATCGGCCCCCTTCATTTCTTGACTAGTGGTCGCCGACTCGTATTAACTAACCGGACGGCGGCAGTTGACACGCACATCTAGCTCCATACCGCTCTGTGTCTCGTACAGGAATGCCTTTAATTTTTTAATATTGGTCACACGCCGGCATAGGAAAATAGGAGTGGAGGGGGTGTAAAGAGAAAAGAGGGGTATCCAAGCTCACCAAGGAAAAAGTCTCTGTGCGCTGCGATGATGGTGGCCAAGTGAACTACTGTCTAGATAGCAGCACTGCTGCAAACTGATAATAGATATGGTGTAGTGAAATAATCAAACTAGTCGAAGGGTATTGTCCATTTCATGTAAGCGAGGTAAATTTTGACAGTTCTATGGAAGTAGCATGGCCACAATGTATCCTTCCACAGAAGCTGTTTTGCCACTGAAGAAAAAGACATTTGTAAACTAATGTTTTCAGTCCAATGCACGCTTGCATTTTCCTCCTTCCTCACGATTCCTGTTATCGCAGGCACTGAAAGTCTGACCAACGTTAGCTAACTTCCTACCAGTAATTAATGTAGAACATTACAGCTAGGTTGGCATTCCAACCTGTTATATTTTTTAATTATGGAGTTAAATTTGTTGGGGTTCTGTTAATTTTCTTTTGAGGGAAAAAGTGTGGGGGGAGGGGTATTTAGTTTAACGTCTTTCATGAGACGACATTATTTTGATGTTCTTACGAGTGTGTGGCATTTTGAGTTGCACATTTTTTCGATGGCGCAGAGTAGAAAATTTTGTTCATATGGAAATAATTTTAAAATTATTTAACTTCAAAAATTTTAACTTAAATGAAAAAAAAAACACGATACATACGTCGCTGTTCATATTCGTACAGATGCAGCTCTATATACATAGACACACACATACTTTGACCGAAGTTAACCTTACACTTGTTGAAATTATGATATAGACAAATAAAAAAATATTCACTCGCTACAAAAGTGTGAAAAATGCTGCTTTTTCAGGCCATGTGCATTTCAATAATTATATTAACGGTTTACAATTACATTTACAAAAAACACAAACTTTCTGTTTGTAAAATTTTCAACCTCTTTAACACATGTTTATCTATGGCAATCCTTGCGAGTTTACACTAAAATCACGTTTGTTCGTCACTAGCATTAAACAATTTATTTGCAGAATCATTCAGTAAAATCAACACTACACACGTTTACTGAAACCAACAAACATTCGTGTCGCTTCATTGCGGACAGTGGTAAGGAAAATGGCGGAACGAGTAGTTTTAATGAAACTGTAAACCTGTGTCGATTAATATTACATTTCACTCACGAAAACGCACTGCAATGGTACGTATAACCAACTATGTTTGAAAACAGCAAATAAATAAATAATGTAACAACCAATTAAATATTCCAACAACACCAACAAGATATTCGTATGATAAAATTCAATAGGCACATGCACAACGTCCTTCACCGAGCTGGAAACATAAACATGGCTAACCATGTTTTTAAAGTCTAGTCACTAATAGCCAAGAAAATTCAGTATTGCTTTTAAAACATAATTTAACCCATAAATGTTGTAAGTATAATTAAGATTTTAAATTATAACTTTTAGTTCCGAGTACTATTTTCTTCCAAAGCCATTATCAAATAGCCAACTTAACAACATGGATCCCACAGCAGTTCATCAGCTTATATAATACTTTGTAAATGAGAGCATTTACTATTTACATAGTGTGTAGGTATTTAAAGGATTTGAAACATCTTTCTTTTAGCACAAGTTAGTTTAATGTGTCTCCGTATCATGTGTTTCGGAAAATGTGAAACTAGGTTAGTTGCCTGCCACAATGTAATGGTTAAAAAAATGTTTTTCTCAGCTGGAAATTTTGGACAGATATGTTGTGTTATTTTTATAACTGAAAAAGCAGATTGAACAACAATTGCCAACAAATTTTTACTTCATTTTAGATCATCATGAACAACATTGGGCCATATGCTTAGTTTCTGTAAGTATTGCTGAAAATGGAATACCAACATCCTTAATAATGCTCGATGCAAAATATATACTCAATTTTCTGCAGTCCTAGAAAGTTGTTGAAAAGGGTAGTAATTATTTAAATGAAAGCTCTTACTTAAACTAAATTACAAATTAACTATGCATATGTATGTAATACACTCACTGCTGGCTGGAGTCTAGCAGACCAAACAGGCTGTTATTAAGGATCTTTTGTACCAATTCAAAAATAATTCAGATTTGTTCTTAGAGGATAAAAACTACTGCTGTAGCGAATGAGAATAAGTGTTCATTAGTGTTTGAATTTACTGTTTTTTTTTAGCGCTGTAAATTTGTTACTTTATGATTTTGTTGAGAATGGCGAGCTGAATTTTAGGTGTGGGCGAAGTTGGATATTTCATTTCAAAGCAAATTTGTTTAAATATTTGCGAATTCAAATTGAATTTCAATTCAAAGTGTTTTGTTAACAAGCATACATTGCATCAATTATATATATATTTTTTATAAATTTAATAACTACGTACATTTTTACAAGATAGGTAAAAGGCTGATAAAAATGAAATGTTTTCCACCAATTTGCAAAAAAAAAAAAATTGTTTTACCATTTACGGTATTTACCCAAAAGGGAGATGAGGTTTTTTTGACAGAAAAGAACTAGAAAAAAATAAGGGGTCGTTTACAATTCGGGGTCGTCTTCAATTCAAAACCTAGGACCACAAATACCATAAATGTGTGACACTGCAGTTCAGTATTTAAGTGTGTGTTACATGCACAACATTACTACAGGCTTCTATACATATTGTTTACTCAAGAAGCAGTTAGTCCTCCAAAATTGGCATGCCATGAGAAGAGGATTTTTGACAAATACTTTTCATGCTTAAATTATGTGTTTCCTATGGTTGGATGTATTTTTGTAGTGCTGAGACTGTACCTGTCAACTCTGACAAGGGTCCCCTTATCTGATGTCCAGAGAAATAAAACGCTTGAGTAGTAGGGGCGGGCGAGTTCTAATTCACTAGGTGAATGACATTGATGGGATGGTCTAAAAATAGAGTTTGCAGGATTAAGGGCAAATCCAATTAATGGCTAATCCTAATATGATTAATTTGCAAATGGCTGCAAAGAGGAAGTGCTTTGCTGGGAAGCAAAATGGCTCAAGTTACACAATATATGACGTACGATTATTTTTTTTTACTTATATGACAAAGTTTCAACTCCGTCTATGAATATGTGGAAAAATCAATTTTCTTGACTAGATTTGATTCATTGAATCATAATCCATGTACGTAAAGAGTCAATACAATACTTCTGGCATGAAACCACACTTGTATTTTACTAACAATTTCCCGTTTCTTTTATTACAATATTGGAAAGTAAGATTTGAATAGCAGTGGGTTCAATTTCACACTTTTCACAGCAATTAAGTCTGTAAAACTGATTAATATCATATTTATCACACTGCAAAACTCTGTTGTACATGAGGAAAATAATCATATAATACCTATTAAAATGTGAGGTGCCAAATTAAGTTTGGAAAGATGAAGTGTTTAGTAATATAAAAAGATTTTTCCCAGATAATTCTGTTTTGCTATATTAGGAGTAAAATTGTATACTCACAATTATTTTACACCAAATGCAGTTTGGACCAATTTGTGGGCATTCTGATAATTTTGAGGTTATGTTTTCATGTTTCACTAGCCATGTGTGTGGCAAACGTGGGATAAAAACGTTGATTTATTAAACACACATTTTCTTCTTTTGCTTTTTGGGCAAATAATAATAAATAATTTAATTTGCCCAAAATAATTTTTTTATCTTGAAGTTCGAAGCAAAAATTTCTATTTTGAATACGAAGCCGAATATTGAAAATATTTGATTCGAATTTGAATCTTCGAAGCTTCGCCCGCCCCTAGAATTTAGTCTCTACTGAAAATTAATGAAAACTACTGATTTTTAAAGAAAATATGACTGACAGCTTTGGCAAGTGGTTGGTACCACTGCAACATAATATTTACCCTTCACCACCCTTATATTGTGTGCCCGTGAAGGACCAGGTAATGAATCTGTGATAATAAGTTAACATTTGAATAATAAATCAACTGATTTCCCTGCAAAAAGGCAGTGAAAATGAAGTTCACAATCGCCAACAATGTTTGGCGTGCTGTGTTTAGGGCTTTTTGTAGCAACATGGGGACATGGACACAAGTTTTGACTTTTTGGGGTCACAGTCAATCAGAGTAAGTCAAATTTGATATTACAAGCGCACAGGTCTTACAAGTCAATTCACTGCAACCATTTGGCTGTATTTAAGAAATATAATGTGTAATTTTGCTGCTAAAAGCATGCAAAGACAATTTAAATAAAATTTTAACATAATTTTTGCATATAGGGGGTGGAGTTGGGCCACAGTCAGCTCAAATAATGCCGCCTTCAAATAATTACCCTCTTTTCCTGGTAACTGTGGAAGGTAGTAATTTTTAGATTTTGATGGTAATACTTTACTGCCTTCCATATTATAATCTGAAAATATGTAACGGTCTAACCAGATGTAAAGGACAGGAACTGTACATACCTGTTTGCATAATCTTCACATTTCTCCATTAACAGTCTGCCCAAACCTTTTTTCCTGTGTTCGGGACGAATTAACACTGCAGCACAAAAGACACCAATCTGTTAGGTGAATTAATGGAAAAGTAATTTATAGTTCGAAATGTGACATCCTAATATGTAATCACAAACTCAATAAAATTACAGGTTTAAACATGCATGAGGGAAACAATGCTGAACAAAAATACACATATTTTTAAAGCATTAAAGCAACAGCCTTTTGATTAGTATGACACAGGCCTGGCCAGAAGGGGGGGGGGGGGGGCAGTTGGGTACACACTGTCCCGGGCCCCATGAGGTGGAAATTTAAAAATAAAAATGTATTCATGTTAATCTACACTTGTGATCAAACATTGTGAACATCAGTGTTCACTGACTGATTTAACCATGCCAGGCCATCCTGGAAAAACCCACTGGCAAGTCAGCAAATATGGTGGAAGGGGCTGAGAGGGTGCTGTCTCTGTATGCTGTGTGTAGCCCTTACATAAAGAGGGGTCATAAATCCATAAACCAACCCTCTTCGGCAAGTAGTACCATTAGTCGGGCAGTCAGTAGTGCAGAATTTTCTTCCAGAGAGATAGTCAGTACAAGGCGGTGTTGTAGTGCAAATCATGTGCTCTGATCGCGCATCATGTTTATTCGCTAAGTTGGAAAAGATACCAATAGTTAAACGTAAATGTGGTTAGTATTTTTTGCGCTACCTGTAATTCATATTTTCATCTAGTGCTCTTGTTAGTATAAGCCTGCACTTCCTCACATAATCAGTGTACTAGTTTCTCATGTTTAATTATTTCTTATTATATGCACTTACTAATGATGAATAAAATGTAAGTTTTTCATGTGTTTTATTCAAATCATACCTATAGAGTACGCAGTGATAACTTACACTGTAATTCAGGGGTAATTTTGTTTTACCCATCATCCATTGCCTGGTGTTTATTATTGTCTCGTTAGACGAATCGAGCTAGCTTGATTACCTTATTTTGCTATAAAAAACATTTTGAGTTAATTTCACAAACTTCTTGAAATATGCATGTTATTTCCCACGCGTGGTCTTACATTTTAACAATTATTGCTTAAGAATTATGTAGTAATAACCGATAGTGCAAATGAAACCACTTCTTTTCTATTTACAAATCACAATTCACATGATAATTTTGAATTCTAGTCAACGAATAACTTCTAGCCTCTCGTGATAAATGTGTCCTCTTTATATTTTGGTAATAATCACATCACATAGTAAAACCAGCATTTAGGCGTTTGTTATTCAAGGATGATTTGTTGCGAAGTCATTCTTGCGAGGTTATTTTTTGTGAGGATTCACTTAATTTTTCTGGGAAGCTCTCTATTTTTTGTTATGTCCATTAGGTTATTTTAATATTTTTCGTTGGATTTTAGGATTCTTGAATTATGTTGTTTTGATTAGGATTATTTTCTATCTTTTGTTCAGATTGATCCTAGTCATCCCAAAAAAGTACGTCCACAAATCAGATCACAATTACTTTCAAAACAGGCAAAGGTGAAAAACCACTATGATAGGCAGGCACAGACAAAATACACAGAGTATTCAAAAGGTCAGGCAGTAGTAGTTCAGAAGGGTCGTGTATGGGAACCAGCCACGATTGTGGAAAAATATGAAACTCCACGTTAATACATAATTAGGGACATGTCAGGCAAAAAACTTTGACAAAACACAGAACACTTGAGATCATTATACAGACAGTTGGAAGCTCAAATCCCATACAGAGCTGTTAAGCTGTATGAGACAGTGGGTAGAGACACAGATAATACTGATGAATGTAACGAAAATTCTCAAAATTCGGACATTTTGGAACAGTTACATGAGAACCATGGGATAACGAGGGCATTAGGTCACCAGACTTCCAGGAATTTGACAATGGAAAATGCACAGGCTAAGTTGGGAATCATGCAATAAGTAATTTAATTCCTGACACACAGAGCAGACCCTCAGAGTCTTTGTGTGTAACCAGAGCAGGTCACAAAATTAGTAAACCCCTAAGGTTTCAGGGAAGGCATTAAAGTGTTGTGTAGGAGTTTGTGTAGGAGTTAAGTTGTAAGCTGTAATGCTTGGAGGAGTTATGGTGGTGTAAATCATGTGTAACATGTAACTGGTAATGTTTTGTGTGTGGTAACAACTTTGAGAACATAGATAAATACCTGACAGGGTAAATAGTTCTAAAGGTGGCATTGGTGGAGTGTTTAATGAAGGGAAGGTGTTGTGTATGCTTGATGTGCATATATAACTCTGACATTGTTGCATCCTATACCAAGGATGTGGCAAGACAGGTATTGCATAAACCCTAGCAAAACCCATTAAGAACACACTAATGGCAAAAGTCATGCAAAAACCATTTTTCTGTACAGCCTAAAGGGTAGTTAAATGTTTGCAACAATCTGTAGTAGAAACAAAGAAGCGTGGTCATGTTTATTTTTATTTTAAATATTTCTTTCAGCATTTTTCTTTTCATTCACATTTCTTTTACAAATATTGCACATGGAATACTTTCTTGGTTATCTTACATTTCATATTGTAGGGTAACTTTATAGTTTTCCTTTCTCATATATAACAAATTTAAATTTTAAAAACATTTACATAAAACCCAGGTTGCCCACAATATAGATAAATACAACCAATTTTAGGTACCAATACTTTTACTGATTTTCAGCTAATATTTATACAGGTTATATTTACTGGCCATATTAATAGTTAATACAAAAAGGTCATCACAAAATATATTGAGCAGGTAACCCCAATTTACCATAGTTACGAATGGCTGCTATATTTCTGTCGCACCTACATTTACCATTGACATTATCACATTATGTTTAATTCCTACACTAGAAATGACCCCATATTGGTAACACATTACTGGTCATCAAACAATAATTAAGTTTTAATTTATTCGCAATCCCAAGTGGATGGGAGCAACTGCTAAGCAACGCCAGCCTTAACTCCGTGAGTAAATTAGATTTTTGTAAAAAGCCCCAAATTTTGTAAAGTTTCTCTTAAAAAGTCATAAAATCACGAAGTTTTGCATAGCTCCACTTAATACAAGAGGTTGAGACCATAATCGACGATTATTGGCAAGTGTTTACAAATGTTCACCAAAGTTTACAGATGTTGAAAAATGGGTGGTCACACAAGTTTACCCATGGTTCCTAGTGGTTACCACCACTTTGCGTCTTGGTGATGACATAGCCAATAAAGCTTGGTTACAAATGTAACAGAATTGAATTTTGGCTAAAAGGCCAACATTTCGCAAAATTGTAAAAAACTTTAAAATTATTTTACGGACTTCATGGCCCGTGCCTAACATCCTAGTGACATAAATGACCAGTTCGCTTTAGGAGCCTACATTGGTGATTCTAAATAAAGTAACACTTATCTCATGGTAGAAGCTTACCCCCTCGAGGTCGCTGAACTGACCTAGAGAGCAGCATGGGCCGGCATTAAATACACCATGCCGCCCACTTGCACTACCAATCAATTTAATTCTTCCCTTAAAAAGCTGTTTTTCTAAGAAATCTAGGGGTGTTCAATTACTCCTTGGAGGGTACAAGCAATGCACAGCCAATGGCTGTTGATTTTACCAATTATTGCGATTTATGGTGATCAATGCAGCGGACACCAATTCCCCTTAGGGGGTCATATACAATGAATTCTTTAAACACCCAATAAGATTATAGAGCACTCTCCACTTCCATCCTCTTGACCACATGCCGTAACGAAAACGTCACGTTTTTGTAGGCGCACGCATCGTCCCAAGCTGTTTACCAAGGTCACCGACTGTGCTGTTCTTGCACAACGAATCACTGAAACATCAGACCGGTGCACACTCCTTCACCAGGCCACAATGTTGCTGTACATAAAAATTAGGCACGGACATATTCAATTATTTTCCAGTACCTCAAATATTTTGTAAGTGATTGGTAATGATGTGAAGCTAGCATGAACATCACAGTTTTATTTTATTAGTGTTTTAATCTATGTCGAAAAGTTTTAAACCTCAAAACAATGGGTGTGAAAGTTTGTGCGTACCGGGTCGTAAGCTGCACAATTCAACAGGTTACAAGGCAGTCACAGTAAGTACCTTTTCCCGAGGGAAATAGAGACGTGGTCCAACCCACTAATTAATTTTAAGGATGTTTTTACTTATTGACGAGGTGTAAATTATTCACAGACATGCAGTGAGGGGATTTTCATCACATCCCCCCCTCCTTAAAGGGGAGGACTCGTGAAGAAGAAGCAGTCCATCTATGTTGAGAAGTTCATCCAAATTTGAGAAGATGATGCCAGGAGCCAAGACAAAGTGGCCAGTTTCGAAGTAGGACCTGCAGTTTCGTCTATTATTCCATATCAGAGAAGAAGGTCCATAGCATCACCATCAAGATGCTCCAGGAACACTATCACTAGGACATCCCGTGGATCGTCATCAAGAAAGAAATAACTTGCGCAAGTATTGTCATCATCAGGAAAAAACAGCCCCACCTCTGCTTTATCAGGAATGGGAGTCCTCATCGGGAACATCTCAAATCAATTCGAAACTTCAGAGAGAAAGAGGGGCGGGGAGTCTCTAAAATGTTAACTTAATATCGCCATCTTGGGCTTTCATTCAAAATCCTTTCTAAAACTATAAAGCACCAAATTTTCATAATATTTACCATCCAACCAGTGATATACATAAATACATAATTTATATTATATAACAATTAACCCTCTTAACAGTACGTGAGCATGGACAAAACGAATGAGCATGAACGTATCAGCAACGCCCCCAAGGGAGCACACTTCTTCTATATCTAACTTACGAACAAGACAATCAGACACGATAAGAATATATTAAAAACCCCACATACCACATTACCATAATTAGTGACAACTTATACCCACTACTTTACTGAGTGGTATACATCTTTAACTGTGTCACATAACACCTCATTACAACCTCCGTCAAGGCTACATCTTCCAACTAGACAGTGACAGGGGTCAAGAATCTGCATATCCTGAAGGGTCCCTGATACTTTGGCACCAGCTTAGAGCTAAATTGAGCGGCCTTATTACTAAGAAAGTGTGTTTCAACCATTACTTTGTCTCCTATTTTAAAGGTCACAGAACCACTAGAAAAACCCTTCCTGGCTGACAACTTTCTATAATACTTCTGCAAACTGTGCGTAGCCTCTGTCCACGCTTCCTCTAATGACTTTTTACTCCCTAAGCTAGTTGGTACAAAACCAAATCCCATTCCTTATGTGTTCCGGTTTGAAAAGCTCTCAGAGCTACCTTCAAATTCCAGTTATATCTATCCACCAGATTGGCTTGTGGATAATAAGGGGTGGTCTGCACCAACTTTATACCCCCAAGCTAAGGCTAAATTTTTCACCTCTACCGACACAAAGTAGGTGGCATTGTCGGTAACAATATTCATTGGAGAACCAAATACTGGGAAGAGACGCTGACTCAAAATCCTACAGATTTCTACAGACTTCATGGTACGCAAAGGAAAGAAAAACCCAAATTTGGTAAAACTATCCACAGCAACAAGCATGGATGTAAACCCTGAAGTCATGCAGGGAAAAGTACCAAACGTATCCAGGTATAATCGCTCCCAAGGGAATGTAGCAACCTTAGAACTATATGGGCTGATATTCTTAGCATTAGCCCTCTGACAATCCAAACATGCCTTCACCAGATCTTCAATTTCACTGGTCATCCTCGGCCAGTAAAACATCTCCCTTATCCTGGATACTGTTTTATCCTGTCCCTAATGTGCTCCAAAAAAGGTATTATGATAATAGTGAAATATTTGCCTCTGCAAAACTGAAGGAACAAATATGCTAAACTTCCCTGTTTTGGGATCTACAATATCTATCAGCCCTTTCTGAACTTCGAAAGGACCACCTTTATCAGCTGAGAGCCTGGTTATCTGTGTACAAGGTGAACTCTGCACCTTCCAGATAATCTTTGTACTTCTCCATACCATATATATGGCAGCCAACACTTCCTTTTCGTAGGCTGAGTATCTCTGCTCAGCAGGATTAAGGAGTCGACTAACGTAAGAAATTGGTGTTAGATTCCTGTCTCCTCCTCCCCCAAAGCTTTTGAAATAGCGTCTATTTGCAAAATAATCCGTTGGTCAAACTACGGTAATTGGAGAACACGAGAGTAGCAATTTTCTCTTTAGGTAAGCAAATTGCCTGCTTCTGAGCATCTCCCCAAACAAACTACCCCTTTCCTCTTTAAAGAAAAATTTGGAATAAATTTGGAATAAAATCTAGCCATACCAAGGAATCTGCGACCACCACGCAAATTCTTAGGGGCAGGGAAATTTACAGCAGCACCAATCTTTTCAGGATCCATGTCCCTTCAGATATAACAGACCTCAAATATCTCACGTAGGTCTTCGTCCACGTAACCTTGTTGGGATTCACGGTCAGCCCTGCCTCGCTCAATGCTGTTAAAAACAACATCAGATGCTCTAAATGGTCCTCAGATGTATTACTGTACACACACATCGTCCATGTACGTGAACAGAAAGTTGTACTGATATTTACCCAACACCTGGAAGAGTACTCAAGACATTGCCTGTGGGCCACAGTTGACACCCATAGGAAGTCTCTTCCACTGAAATTTCCCCCAGGGGGTGACAAACGCCAAGACTCCTCTAGAGTCTGGACTTTATGGTGAGACTTTATGGTGGGCAATCGATAAGGATCCACAAAGATCTGTTTATTAACCTTTCTATAGTCTCATATAATGCGACAATCCCCAGGTGTTTTCTTAGGAATTAAAAATGCTGGACTGAAAAAAATTACTTTCTGAGCGCTCAACCACATCATTCTGCTGTAATTCATGGATGATATTCATAAATATCCATAACTTAGGGGGCACTACTCGATAAGGTGCTGATGACACAGGCACTATGGGCTGTTTACTATAATGCCACAATTTACTGGTGATGACATCACTGAATTCCTGGCGCAATAATTTCAAACTTTCTTCATGGCCTTTAAACATTCCTTAATCAACTGGGTCTCCTCCCAGTTTTCCTCCCTGGCCTGTCCAAAGACTGGTTGTAAATCATCGGGAACTCCACTTCCATTCTCTTGACCAATATGCCGGAAGTAACAACGAAAACATCAATTTTTGTCGGCGCATGCATCGTCCCAAGCTGTTTACCAAGGTGGTCACCGACTGTGCTGCACATGCACGACGAATCATTGAAACATAAGTCCAGTGCACACTCCATCAGGCCTCGATGTTACTGTACATCAAAATTAGGCACGGACATATTCAGTTATTTTCCGGTACCTCAAATGGTTTTAAAGTGTTTTGTAAAGACATGAAGCTAGCACGAACATCATAGTTTTATTTTATTTGTGTTTTAATCTACGTCGAAAAGTTTTAAATCTCAAAACAACGTGTGTGCAAGTTTGTGCGTACTGGGTCGCAAGCTGCACAATTCAACGGGTTACAAGGCAGACACAGTAAGTACCTTTTTCTGAGGGAAATGGCAACGTGGTCCGACCCACTAATTTTAAGAATGTTTTACTTATTGACACGGTGTAAATTATTCACAGACGTACAGTGAAGGGATTTCCGTCACATAACAATATGAGGTTTCAGAGAAGAGAAGGTGGTGTGTATGTATCTGGTAAATGTTAATATTGTGGAAGAAGGTAACAATATGGCAGAGCAGACTGGCATTGTAAGATAGTTGTGATAGGCATGTATTGAACTAGAAATAAGAAAGTACTTACAAGGAATAAGGATATGGGAAGAACTGAAACAAAACATTTTGTGTCATAATACCCAAATTTCCTAACCTGTAATATTGTTATTTTTTATCAACCTCAAAAAAAATTCATTCCACACACCATTTACAGCAATATAATTTACAAAAGAAAAAAAATTGCATTAAAATTTTACAAGCTTCGTACTAGTGATTTATTCGGTGAAAGTTTGTGTTTAGCTCGATGCACTGTTGTTCATTGACTGGACTTGGTGATATGGAAAATGTATAGTGATATTTTGAAGTCTGGAACTGTTGACTAGAAGCTGCAGGTGGTGTGTCAGCTGTTGGATGGTAGCTGTCGACGATGTAGTTCCACTCACATAGGAACACAAATGATGAATGAAACCTCCAGTGCATCTGCGAATGCTGCGCTACTGGTTCTCAAGCTTCTTGAATGATTAACAAGTATACCGGCAATCTTCACAGTAACAGGGCATGTAGAAATCCGAGCCTACATGTTGGTCGCCAAATGTGGTGTTTCCTGTACATACTCACTGGAGTCCACAGCAAACACTAGCTCAGACGAAAGTTTGAGACTCTGAATAAACAAAATTAGAAAGTTTGTTGATGATAGGAGTACCAACAGAAAATAAATAAAAGATGAATTAAATGCTAGTTGCAGATTTATTGCAGTCTCTTCAAAACTATCGGCAAAACAAACAATTGACACTAACAATATAAATTTAAAAAAACAAACGATAGAACGGCAAACAAACGATAGAACGGCAGCGTGGTCACTCGCTGCCTCACATCAACACTAAATTGCTGTACTGTCTTGAAGAATAAACTGACTGACAAACTGTCAAACTGAGAAAAACTTCATGTGACCAAATGATGCGTGTGTGTGTGTGTGTGTGTATATGTATGTATATGTGTGTGTGTGTGTGTGTGTGTGTGTATATATATATATATATATAATATAAACTGAATGTCTCATCAAGTACATGTGGTCCAATTGTGACTTCGCGAAGTGTGGTAATGTCTAAAAATAGGTCACAAGCGCTGACATGGCTTTGGAAACAATAGGATTACATGCGTGCGGGTGGTGACGTAGGCTAACTGTGACCTCAGTACTTCCGCTGCATCAGGTGGCGCAATACGACGGATACGTGCCTCGCTTGCTAACTCATCAAAAAGTTGCACAATCATCCTATGATGATGTTACTACTGATGCAATGTCCCAAAATATTAAATTTGGAAAAATGAACATGTACAAAATACAAACTATTATTGCCACAATCTTCTAAATATTAAATATACTACTGTCCTTTACACAGAAATACAGAAAATGAATTAAATAATTCCCGAAAATATGCAACAACCATGATGTGCAGATAGGTTGTATTTCACTTCGACTTTCCACCTGAGAGAGAAGGAGAAACCTGTATTTATTAAGGAATGAGAAGTTCCCCATGCACTTAGAGAGAAAGCCATTAAAGAACTTAATACAGTTGTATGTGATGGTACACTGGCTCAATTTGAGCATAGTGACTGGGGTTCACCATTAGATGTTATTCCCAAACCAAATGGCAATGTACAACTTTGTGTCGATTACAAGATAGAAGACAACTCTCAGATTCCATTTTCACACTACCCTGTTCCAAGGATTGAAGAAACTATCCACCAACTTCGAGATGCTGAATACTTCTGCAGCTTAGATCTTTCTTAAAGAACAAAAAATATGTTAACCTTTTTTTTTAATGGAAGAAAAAATATACATTTGCTTGTAAGTTTAAAGTGAAAAAGCATGATAAAGAAACTTTTAAAATGTAAAGATAAACTTTGTTCTCCGTTGTTATAAAAAGAGGAACTTGGCTGATAAGTTAAAAAGCTGAACTAAATCACAATGTAAAGTTGTGCCGTAACTAAAAAAAAAAAATATTCAAGGCAGTCTAATTTTATTACAACATTCCATTTACAAAGCAACATCCACAACTCATATTGCATTAAAATGATAAATTGGCAATAATCCTCCAAAAAACTTGGTAATTCCAATTACAATAAATAGAATTCACAGTTTACAAAACAATGGGCACAATACTGTATAACCACCAACAAATTTTTAAGCTTCCAACAACTTTGAACATTATAAATATTGACACAAGTTACTATCAATATTATTATATTCGGTACACTGCTTCCATTTGTAATGTGAAGTAAGGAGTTGATGCGTGACAGTCTCGGCTGTCAGACCGACCCCACCCCTGGGTGACGCTAGGCAAGCAGTGTCTTAACTGGCTTACTCTGACCTGGGCACGGGGGTCTGCCCAGTGTATAACACTGGCCTAGTGGGTTGACGACTTGGTACGAAGTCGGGCCCTACGACCTTGATACGACGAGGTGCAGACTTTGGTGGCGGTGCAGCAGTTCGGTGAGGTGCTGGGGTGCTTGCTTGCATACTTTCATTTGCTGTGACCAGTGTTGCACTCAACTGGGGGGTTTATTGGCTCAGGGACAGGAGCCAGCTGCGGCTTTGGCGTGCTTAGCTGACAAATACCAAACAGTGCCTCCTGCACTGTAGAGTGGTAGTCCTCAATTATTCGGGTGGGTGGTTCGAACAGTCCTACGGGGATATTGTCAGGTGTTGGCATGCTAAGGCGTCGCAGGAGCGCAGCTTGTTCTCGTGGACTAAGAACCCCGAATCCACAAGGAAGGATACGTAACCCCTGGGGAAGCTTAGAAATAGCTCTCGCCTTTTTGGCCCGTATCTCAAATTCACCCCTGCGGGTGTAAGGCATGAGGTACTAGATCGGCGCTGCAGGAGTTTGGCAGTTTACGTATCGGTGTTCATGCGTATGTGCTAATTACTGCCGCCGACACCGTCTCGCTCTCGACGACTCTACCATGTAGAACTGGCATAGGCTGCGGGTCGAAAGTTGCGGGAACCGCGTGGTGTTGTCCCGTGGGGATAGATTTCCCTGCACCAGGTGCAGCCCTCTCGGCACCACGGAGTGATGATAGTTGGGCACCTGGCTGGCAAGTATATCCCACAGGGAGCTCTACCATTCCTTCCACATGGTGCAAGGAACGGGTGGCCTTCCAATGGTGGTGATGTGAGGGTCCAGTGTTACTGGTCTCCTCGAACTCGATGAAGATTCCCTTCTTGGCTCCACAAGTGAGGGGGATGAGGAAGGGGCGACTTTGAGTTGGCAAGTCAATTTCCAGGGGACGGTATCTTAGTGTCGTGGCTCTACCATTCATTGCTGGGGGGCAGAGAATGGGTGGCCTTCGGAGGACGTGCTGTTCTGTTGTTCAGAGTGCGTTCTGCAGAAACAAAACCCGGTCTTCTGGCAAGTCCTCCAGCTCCGATATGACACATGGAAGGAGCTTGGAATGAAAGTCAAGATGACTGGTAAGAGTGGTGTTTATTTAATCAAGAGAAAATTAACACTGATGGCAGAAGTGCTAACTCCTAATTTCCCCATGGGCTATGCGGATGGTTAAACACCCTATCGTACTACAGGGGAAGGTGCCCTGTCCAAAAGTTAGCAGGATAGGCAGTTAGCTTGGTGCGTGTATCCTCGGGACGAGCTCTACTCTGAGGTAGGTGTCCACAAAGGACAGAACATGTCTAAGGGTTGAACTGTCGACGGCCGCTGGTCTTCCTTCGGTTAGGCACTGGAGAGGATCTTAGACACAGTGAGGAGAGTGATGAAGCGAAGGAGAGGTTTGAGCATCTGCATCAATAGTTTGGGGTGATGAGAGTTCATGAGAGGTGATCGAGAACTGTAGCAGAAATGACGATCCGGAGGCCGGGCTGCAGGCCCTTGCATACTCCTCAGCCGCTTCTTTTGCTGGCATAGTGCATCTGGAGAGGGAGAATAGCAGGTGCAAGCCCAGTACCCAGATCCTCCGAGCGTGTGGCGTAGTGAAGAGCACAGGGATCTAGGCATCTTGCATGTGGCGGCATCTAGCGGTGCACTGCTGTACTCGCCACGGGCCTCTTGCATGGTCTCGGTGGCTCATGCGGCGAAATAATAATAATTATTGGGATGCCTGGTAGGTAAGAAAATCTTGCAGATGGTGGCAGCAGCGACGTGACTCATGGACAAGCTGTCAAGAATTCAGTTGCACTGAGGAGTAGCAGTCTTTTACTATAATTGACATGACGTCATGCGTCAATTCGCCCCTTCTCCTCTTGTGACATAGATTCACCTGGGCAATGAGTTGAGAAGAGAAAAAAATTCCTATGTGGGAATGTAGAACTGTCCCCACGTCAGCAATTTATTTCCCTCTGTTTGGTTGCTGGTTGCGACTTGCTCTCACTACTCGCAGACGTGTGGGCGGGTGGCCCGAGGCGGGTGCGAGCTGGAGCGTTTCTTGCACTAGCGGAGTCGGCTAGATGAAATCATCTCTGGCTGTGTCACACACACACTGCTGTATTCATCCTCTCTCCTAATTCTTGTCCGTGCGGTCATGTGGAGTGTAATATCAGTGTCGGTGATAACGTGCTGCCTTCTTATTATAGTGTGCCGACCAACCTACATCACAGCATTACGGTTTGGTTACTGACAATATGATTCCTAAGAATCTAAGGAAAGATCAAACCTATTGGCCAGCACACGGAATAATTTTCGAACCTTGGGAGTTAAATTTATATAATACTTATATAAAAAATTAAAAGAAAATTGTACCTCAAAGTCCACTCGCAAGGCATGTTTCTAACTACCTGGAGCTGTATAGTGTGTCGGTCCTGCCTTTGGCCTCCCTATCTTAACACACAGCAGAATGAAGGTTAAAATGCTACTGGTGTGTGACAGCCAAAACCCATCATCTCGTCTGCGTGTTAAAGTGGGAAGCGAGTGTCTGGGTAAGCGGGACAACAAAAGTGCACTTGACCATCATACATCAAAATAGAGATGAGAAGCACAGAACCCTGGTCATGCAACAAAGAGAGCATTCAAATTTTCAACTAATTGAGATTTGTGATATTCTTCTCACCATGTCCTTGCTGTTATAAATGTCTTTGCCTGGTTCTGTTTTACTAGTATTTTCACTTGACTGAAAGTTTACATTAACAAGTACAATACTCAAATATTTCCCTTAACTGAAAAATTACATTAGACAAATATAATACCCAATATTTACAACATAGTGGTTTCATTCACAGTATTTCAATAAACAACTTTAGCCAACACGTATGACTGAGATAGTTACGTTAATAAAGTTAATTATTGACAATTTAGATAACGTTAAACATGACGTGCGTTGATTCTGACATCAACATGAGTTTATTCACAAACAGGTTAATTGACATTACTGGTTTATATACACAAACACAAAAAACAGTTATTTACATTAAGTTTCGAAAAATAGAACATTACTAAGATTTAGCGGTTGTATGTAAGTTACTTTTACAGTTCCGCAACCAGTAGAAACTTTCTCAACACAAGTGAATTACGTTATTGCCAAGACGCTAAAGCAAACAAAACAGTAGTTAATACAAGGCACTTACTCATTGAAAGAATATTTACATTTTAGCTCTGTATGCTGGCAGCTGGCTTACTCACAGCGGTCTCTCTTTACTACACAGGTTTTCCTTGCCACAGGAACACAACCTACAGATCACCCCTCAACTAAGCTTAGGGCTCTTTTAATTTGGAGCAATTCACTGCCCCGCCTGCGTATGTTGACGGTATGCCTACACTATCTGAGTGGGAAGTACTATTTGTTGTGCCCTCACTCACTGACGTGTGCTGTACAGTGGAGCGGGGCTTTCCTCTCATTTTCTTCACAGGTCTGCCCCGCTTTCTCACCGCAACGTGTGGTGGCGTAGGCCACGCAAACTTGGTAGGCAGCCTCCATGGCAGTACCTTGTACCGACCTGGCAGGAGCGGTGAGGCAGCGTGTGTGGGCATGGCAGGAACTGTGAGGTGATGCAGGCTCCCCTGTGCCTGCGGTCTTGGACTGACCAGCAGGTGACATGGGTATGCCAGCAGGGTGGCAGTCAGAGGTACTGATTCTTGTGGTGCTACTACCTCCACGGCAGACGGCATTGTGTTTGAGGGCTCAGCAGCCCCACGGTGGCTGGCAATGTGTCCAACTCCCAGGTAAACAAGGTGCCCCAGGTGTCCGGCTCAGTATGAGGCGATATCAGGGTTACTGACGTCGTAAGGGTAGGTCTTCTGACTGGCGTTCTTCTTCTGCCTCTCCAGCCAACGTTGTAGCATCTTCGAAGTAGTAGTTCCCGACTCCAAGGTGATATTTGGGGCGGGCGGTGGTTCTTCCAAGAACTTTGCGGCCGCCGGCACAAGCTAGACAAGGGCCTTCATGATTGGCACGTTAAGATACGGAGATCTGAAGGACTCCTCGCTATCGGCCGGGGCGGTTTAGAACTGACTACTGGCACTTCCGGGTGACGCCAGGAGTTCCTTGGGCAGGGATGCCTCTGACACTTGGTTAAGCTCCAGGGAACATTATCTTTCCTTGTCAGATTGGGCCACAATGCTAGGCATATCTCCCTTATCACTGACCGGCTTTAGCAGGCATTACTTTGGCCGGTTTACCATGTTAAGTGGACTATGCCAGGATAACTCACTCGCACTAGGAGTCCACTTTCCCCCTCAGGTCCCTGGCTTGGTCTTGAAGTCCATGGAGGTTGAGGGTATTGTTTGGCTGGCAGGTCCTGGGGGTTGTGGTGGCCCCTTCGGCCATGCGGGTGGCAGGTAGCTTGATACGTGTAAGCCGGTGGCTACCTTTGGTGGTTCCCTTTGCTCGGCCGGTCAGGTAGGCGGTTGGAACCTGGGGGGAGGTTTGTCCGGGTCTTCAGAGACTTCGGAGGTTATAGAGGATATTTCTCATACCTCGCCCTCCAAGTTTTCGTGGGAAAACGGCCGGATCTGTCCCTGCAATGCTTTACGAATCCGTCCTCGGAGGTCTTCTGCCCAATATACATTTTCCCGTTGACCAACCACCTTGTATGGGCCTTCCCACTTGCTGGCGAGGCCTATGCTAAACTGTGAGTTAGACTTGCTGAGCGGAAGCAGCCGCAGAAGTACTGATTCACCCATGTTGAAAGCTCGGATGCCCATCTTATGTTGCGGATATTTGCGTAAAATATATTTTTCCTGGGCTTCTCTTGCATTTTCGACCCATGCCAATGCTGTCATCCGAATATCCTTGGGCTGTGGTAGCACGGTTGGGGAATTTTCCGATTGCCAATCCCCAGGTCAGCGTAAAGTGGCTCCTAGCAGGAGTTGGCTCGGGCTGGCATTGGTGGCCTTGTTTGTCCTTCGACGTAGGGCAAACAATATTCTTGGGATGTTTATGTGGTTGTGGTCGTCCCCGACGCTCAGCCGCACAATTTTCTATATTTCTTAGTTCCTACGCTTGGTAGGGTTAGCTTGGGGGGGTATGGCGGAGTTGGTCCACATCTCCACTCTTTGTAGACAGTGAGCCCCTTCTGGCTGGTGAACTGCATTCCGTTGTCTGTTAACAGGCACTGTGGATAATCCCACCAAGGGAAGATTTTGTTAAAAAATTTCCCGAATATGTGGTGAGTTTCCTGGCTGGGTAGGGGAAAGAGTTCTAAACAGCGGGAAAATAGATCTGTGACCACGGGTAGATACCGGTTTCTGTGAGTGCTGCGAGGATAGGGACCCATTAAATCTGCAGCCACGTGTGCCCAGGGGTCTGTGAGCATCGTGGCTTGGCTGTCGGAGGGAGGCAGGGTATGCTTTCTCTCTACAGCATTTCTCGCAGCTTCTGATGTACTGCCTGATATTGATGCTCATCCCACCCCAGATATGTTGGCCTGCAATATCCGCCAGGGTTTCCTTGGTTCCTGGATAAGCTGCGTCAGGGTGATAGTGATAGTGGTGGCAGATGTCAGTGCGGAGGGTTTTTGGTACCCAAATGAGGCATTTTAGCCCTGGCTGCCTGTTGCGGAGACCATACTATCTCGTTGCATAGTTCAAAGCGTCGTCGGTGCAGTTTGAGTAAGCCCTGGATTTCAGGGTCTTTCTTTTGGTGGACCACTATTTGATCCCAGCAGATTTTAAGCTGTAATAAACGAATCTGTTCTTCGGGGTGGACATCTGGTGGTTGCGGCAGTACCATGCAATCCCAATCTTCCTCTGCTTTCTCTGCAAAGTCCAGGTCTGGCTGGCGGGAAAGGTCATCAGGTAGGTCATTTACTTTCCCGGGACAGTGCTGCACCTCGAAATCAAATTCGATTAAAAACATGTCTCATCTTCCCAGTTTTGCCTTTGCTGCCTTTGATTCTCGCAGCCACTGGAGTGCCTTACTATCAGTTTAAAGAAAGAAGTGAGCGTCTTCTAGGTAGTACCTGTATTTTCGCACCGCCCATATTGCTGCTAACAATTCGTGCTCGTTGATATGGTAGCATTGTTCGGTTGCGCTTAAGCGAGTGCTAGCGTAGGCTATAACCTGCGGGTGGCCCTTTTCGGCTTCTTGGTAAAGGATGGCTCCAAGGCAGTTTTGGCAGGTGTTGGTCTGGAGTATTACTGGCCTCTCTCCTTGTGGCTGGTGGAGTTGTTTGACGTTTTGGAAGCTCCGTTTCAGGGCTTGAAATGCCGTCCGATGCTCTGGTCCCCACCGCCATCTTATTTCCTTTTCCAGGAGGGGTGCAGGGGTGCCATCAGGCTAGCAATATCCGGTATGAAGTCCCTCAGTCAGTTACAAGAATCACCAAAGCTGTTTCTTGGTAGAGGGCTCATCTACTTCCTGGATGGCTCATATAGAGTTTGCTTTGGGTAAGCTGCCACTCGGCGACAGTACGTAGTCCGAGGTAATCGATTAAGGGTTTTCTGAAGATGGCTCTTTGATAGTTTGGCAGTCATGCCATGGATCTTGAGGTGTTCGAGGATCCGTTGCAAGTGTATCAGGTACTCTTCTCAGGTCTTGGAATAAATGATGATGTCATCGAGGTATGTGAAGCAGAACTGCCCAACGTAGTCTGTGAATACTTCCGATGTCATGAGCCTCTGAAAGGTGGTGGGTGCATTCTTCAGCCCGAAGGGCATCATGCGGAACTGTAGGGTTTTGCCTTCCATACTAGTAAAGGCGGTGTAACGTCAACTATCTGGGTGCACTGCGATTTGCCAATATCCTGATTGCAGGTCGAGGGTACTTAAAATCTGCACATCTCCGATGTCGCATAGCGTATGAGCCAGATTGATGGCTGGTGATGCAATGGGATGGGTGATTTCATTTGAAGCCTTGTAATTTACACAGAACCGCAGCTGCCCAGCCTTCTTGGGTACCAACACGACATGTGAATTATAGGGCGAGTCTGATGGCTCGATGACACCCTGCTGTTTCATCTCTTATCTGATCCAGGATCAGTAGCTGGCATCTGGCTGACACTCGAAATGATCAATTGTATATGACCATAGCTCATGCTGTATCGTCCTGGTCTGGCGAAGCGTTCCTTTGGTTCCGAATGCTTCTGCGTGCTCGTCCAGAATTTGTTTTAGTTGCTTGAATCTGATTGGATTCAGTTTGTGGTTAATTTCAGATGCAACTAATGGTGGGACGCTCTCAGCCTGCAGGCCATGTTCCCAGTTGACTGAGACTTGTTGCTTATGGCTGAGGTTAACTTTGTTCTGTCCATGGCCCATTACACATTGTTGTTGCTGGAGCCATGGATAACCTAGTATAATTATCTCTTGATCTCTTGTAGCCAGGGAGCTACGATGAACTTACCCATACTGGTTATTTTCTGGGTGGTGGAAGTGAGTGTGATCCTCCCATATACTGCCAAGATGCAGTCAGGTTTAGCGATCCAGACGGTTTTCAGTTGAGGTCAAAACAATTTCCATTGTTCAGCCAACAATAAATCACTGCGGATAAAATTCCCAGTGGCTGCTGAGTCAAGTAGTGCCAACATGTTTTGGCCATTAAGCGTGATCTACACGTAAGGAGCCTCAGGTTGTTTGGCCTCTTCGTCCATTTGTTCGATGATGGGCCATTTGGTTCCGACGGAGTCGGCACTTTTGATCCGCCGGCTTCGGCGTTTCCTGCAGGAAAGAATCCCTTCAGGAGGCTGAGTGTGGGTCATGGTCCACTGATTGTGACCCCTTCTTCCCCGCATGCGCGTGGTGCTGACCGTGTTGGGCAGTCTTTGTGGAAAGATAGCCGGAACAGAACCAACACTTGGGGAGATTGTGGGCCAGCGGCATGGATGACGGAGCCTTGACCTTCTTCTTTGTCGTTTTCTCTACTTCTACTGCTTTGCTTGGGTTCAGGCGTTCAATGCAAATTTTGCTCAATTTCTCGTACCATGTCTACCAACTCTTCACTGTAGAATGCCGTTGTTAAACTGGCTAGTATCTCTTCCCCAGTAAATTCTGTAGTTAGCCTGTTCCATAATTGTGTCCACTCGATAATGAATTCCCCATATTTACCCCACCAGTCGAGTTTCCTTCGAGGTGGGCTTGCATGAGTTAAACCCACTATTTTTGTGGCGTTCCTTGTCCTTATTCCTTCTTGCAGTCTGTCAAAAAGGAAAGTGGCTCTTCATGTGGTTGGCCTGCAAAGTTGGGAATTTAGAGCTCCCCGGCTAAATTGCATGTTTCAGTCTTCTTCCCGGGTCCAGGATTATGTGGCAGGTATTCCGCGGCTCGTTGGCAGACGTCACATCTGTAGACTATTCCCGGTCTAGTTACTCATTCGTCTGGACAACCGATGCAGATGTGGTGGAAAGTTTTGGTGCAGATAATGCTCCTCACAGTCTACTGACCCTGCCCCTGGCAAGTTATCCAGCTACAATACGCTGTCTGACGCATCTGGCAATCCTCTCATTGGTATTCAAAGCCATCGGTGTGGCGGATGATATCATCCCAGTCTAAACAGACGTAATGAAACTGGCACTGGCAGTGTGCTCATTTGATTTGATGAATACATTTTCCGAAGCAGTCTGCCTTGGTGCATAGGGTGTTTGGAAGGGCATCCTCAGCCTCCTCCGAGTGCTCCCGCACTACTTCATTGGTGTCCGACATCTTTGGGGTTTTCTTGAGTGCCACAGGGTGTTTAATGATTCCTCGAAGTCAAGATGACTGGTAAGAGCGATGTTTATTTATCCAAGAGGAAATAAACACTGATGGCAGAGGTGCTAACTCCTAATTTCCCCACAGGTTATGCAGAACGTTAAACACCCTATCATGCTACAGGGGAAGGCTAGCAGGATAGCTTGGTGCGTGTATCCTTGGGGCGAGCTCTACTCTCAGGTAGGTGTCTGTAAGGGACAGAACGTGTCTTAAGTGTTGAACTGTAAATGTCCGCTTGTCTTCCTTCAGTTAGGCGCTGGAAAGGATCTTCGGCCCCTGGGAGGAGAGCGATTGAGCATAGGAGAGGTTTGAGCCTCGGCACCAAGAGTTGAGGCAATGAGAGCTCAGGAGAGGTGATCGAGAACTGTAGCAGAACTGACGATTCGGAGGCTGAGCTGCAGGCCCTTATATACTTCTCGGCCATCCCTTCTTCTGCTGGCATAGTGCATCTGGAGAGGGGGAACAGCAGGTACAAGCCCCGTGCCTAGATCATCCAAGCATGTGGCATAGTGAAAAGTGCCGGGATCTAGGCATGTTGCATGTGGCGGCATCTAGCAGCACACTGCTGTACTCGCCACGGGCCTCTTGCATGGTTTCGGTGGCTCATCTGGCAAAATAATAATAATTATTGGGACGCCTGTCCCGGCTCGGTAGGTAACACAATCTTGCAGATGGCGGCGGCAGCGACATGACTTGTGAACAAGCGGTCAGGAATGTAGTTGCGCTGATGAGTAGCAGTCGTTTAGTATAATTGACAAGTCGTCATGTATCAGAGTAGTAAATTACCATCAACTGAATACTAATGACCACTTGCCATGTATGTATCAACAAAGCACTTAAGTTAATATTGGTGTAAACCTTCAAAGGATACCAAAAAACAATGTTTCAAGTAGTCTAACCCTGGAATGTAAGTACGGGCTAAAACATATAACAGCTCAATTTTATGTGCCATTAAATAGCTCACCCTAGGTAAAAAATTATATCATTGCCTTTTAGAACAATTTTGCAACTCACCTATTCATGTTACATATATTCCTAAAAGTTGTAAACTTCAACTTTGCAATCCTTTCAAACATTTATATACATGGACTATTCACATTACCCATAAAACTTATAATTTGTTAAATGATTCAAAATGAACCTATTCTCACTAATAGTAATTAAACTCCAAAAATAACAAAGCTTAAAACCTACCAATCTATCACAGCCAATACTCATTACACAATAACTTACTAGAAATTCTATGAGCACACAGAAAAAATCTCAAGGTAATTTGCACCATACTATTATTTAAAAACATGAAAGTTTCTAATAAGAATTTTGGCTTTGACATGCCGCTTTATGCACAATAACCACAACAAAATAGGTGCAGACGGGTGACAAACCTGACCTTTCAAAGCCACAAGACCAGTTAAAAGATACATTAAAATACTTGACAAAAATACTCTTAAAATATTGAACCACATACGAAGGCAGCATCTTAGACCTTCAAAGTTTCATACAGTAAAAATAGAACAACAAAGGATTAAAAAAAAAAAATACCTCTTTACTCGCTACAGCTTACCACAACAGTCACGCTGCAAAACCAATTAACCTGTCCCATTACACAAATCAATCAACAAGCAAAGTGTATGCAAGAAGGCTCTGTGATTACTACAAGCTTAACCTAAACTGAATTTTCACCAGGCGAGCTGAAAAATTAACTTGAAATAAGTGGCATTGCTGCCCCGAATATTACACCTTTCCCTCACAAGAGTACTACATTTCCACCAAATCCCATGTTACACACAACTGTAATGACTTACCGCGCTGTCGCTCCATAGTATCGCAAGGTTGACAGAAATAAGCCATGCGAGAAGTGCCACCAGAACTATTGAACAAGGTAGGACATGTTGGAAACACCATAGATACTCGGGCAAGCAGGCGTCAAAAGGCCCATGGAGTACAGATGAGTAAATCAACTGTCAAGTCGATGGCGAGGACAAGAGTGAAGTCGCTACCTACAGGCACTGACTCCGGGAGAGAGGAAGGAGGGAGGGAAGGAAAGGAAAAGGAGGAGGAGGGAAGAGGGCAACCGAGGAGAAGCGGCTGCTTGCACTGATACATAATTATTTTTAAAATGTGTTGTTTATGGAAGAAACAAAAAGCATACCTGAATGGACAGTGCAGCTGCCAGGACGACTCAGGAATGGTGACAGCTTGACATGCCCTATCACCTGGCCATCCTGAACCAAACAAAAGGATGTTGGCAACTCATCCCGAGATGCCTGGAGAGTAGTAAACCTGTACAGCAAGCAATGCATGTGTGCATCAAGTGATGATAATTATTGTCTTTTAGAATTACAGGAAACCCACAGTTTAATGGACTACATAGAGGGTGATTCAACAGTCTATCCTTTGTTCCCGATTGTCCAGTAATACTGAGAGAAATGCATATAGTTTATTTAGATTGTAAAAGTAAACATGAAATTCAGCATTTTCATATAGTATTATGATCGTTTATGTAATAATCATCATTGTTTATTCATAGCACCATTAAAAAAAAAAAAAAAAAAAACTTTATGTAATAATAGTCACAGTTATAAGTAGTATGGAATCTTTCATCTACAACACTGGGTGCACCAGCATGTATACTGATGTGCCTCATGTACCAGAATGCTCTCCTCACACTTTGAGAGGCAAGAGGGGCTGTGCATCAGCTCCCCTTACTAGGCCACAGAGTACAATGCAAAAGTGACCACCCTTCCATTGGAGCGAGGATAAAGGTACACGCAGGTTGGCAGCATAAGGGACCCTGTATGGAGGCCATCTGCCTCCTACCCCGCTGGCTGAGAGAGGGAGGATACGAGGACACCAAACTGGTTGCTTGGCAAAAAGTACCTCCGTATTCACCTGGCATGTAAGGGGAGGAAACAAGGTGAGTGAAGAGATTTGGATGGCTCTTAACAGCGAGGTCTTGAGAGTCAATGAGGGTGACTGAGGTGAGTATGGAGCAGAACCGGGATAAAAGGGAAGGGAAAACAGGAGATCTTCGAGAAAACCTGCTGACCAGCGGCATCATCCAGCACATTTCTCACATGTGAAAATCTGGGAGTGACCCGGTTGGCCTTGATGGAAGATGGGCAGGTTAACCTCTCAGCCACAGCGGCCTCCAGGAAGAAAGGTAACGCTGAACAAAATCCAAGCATGCATGAAGATATCTGGAGCCAATAACCCTCAGAAATGACAATGAATAAAGTTATGTGCACTATTTTGGATACTACGAAACTTACTCCCTGCAATTGGACATTTGCATATCCAAACCTCTTAAGGACAATATAATGTTTCTATAAAGAATGAGTATCAAATGCCAAACATAAGCACAATTTAAATCAGGTTGAAACTGGTGTAGTTTATGATTTTCTGGTCAGGTAAGACAGTAATTTATATCTCCTGGTTTTAGTTACTGTGATTCATTCCAAAACACTAAAACGTTTACATAGATTTTTTTTATTGTAGCTTACCATCAGGCATTTCCTCTGTGGAAGGATAAACATAGCAGAAGCTGTATTCACTGTACAGCTTAAGTCAGTATCTTTGCAGTATATGTTCATCTCTATGACATCAGGAAACTATATTTTGTATTTATTTCTACTACATTTCATCCAAATAAAATTAATAATTATTATTTCAGTAACGCATCCTCCGAGTGCCCTGTATAAACTTCCTCTTGCTGAAAGTTACATGGCACTTGGTGTTCACATTTTATGTAGCAACAAGTGGAAGTTGTATATGCCTTTCCAGGGTATTCCAGTGTGACAGTTATGTAAAATTTAACGCCGGCTAACAGCCAGCGGCGCTAGAGCCCATGACGGCGCTCACGTGTCCCGCACGTGCGCAAGGAGGCCAACAATTTTGAACTTTCCTATAAATGTTAATTTCAGGGTAAAATGTGTTATATTGTCTTTACAGTGTTAAATGTATTTAAATGTTTTAAAGTGCCTGCGGCGCCGAGATTAAGAACACTTAATATTCTGGCACGAACACCATCACAAAGAGACATTAAAATAATACTAAAATTCATAAGAAAATTATAGAAATGCAAATCAAAATCTAATTTAATTTTAGCCATTTTATTTTCAATATAAAATATTTTACTCGGCGTGCATAGCACTTCCACTTATGTGAACCCCGTAGGCGGCCACGGCAGGTCTGTGCAACGCTTGTATCTGGACAGTCTTTCAAGGAGAGCTGGCGAGGTAAGAGACGGTCACATGCGCACTACAACTTTTGTTCACTGATTCAAGTTTCCATTGTCAATTTAGTTTACCAGTTAATCTTTGCTTGCATACCTTTTTGCCAGTCATTTCCCCCAGCATTATGCTTCCGCTTTACTAATTCTTAAGCCCTTGTGGCATTTTTAACTTAATCGAGGATAAGGAGGAGAGGAGAAAAATGTTGGAGAGGTCATGCGTTTTGAATCAGGTGCCCTCTGCCTATGTTTATGGCATTTCAGTGTAACTTCTGCATAATGGCTACACGCAATTTTAAGAGCTTTATTTTTATGTATGTATTTAAGGGTAATTTTCGTGTTTGAGTATTTTCCGGCAACATCACGTATAACCACATGGCTGACTGAAGCCAAGTCTTTGTATACGCCATTATTGCGTTTTAATAGCTTATTTATATAACATCGTATGTGCAATAATTTATTTCAGGGTTCTATGTATTTTTCTTTCATGATTTAATGTATTTTTCATGTAAATTGATGCTTTTTGTACTTGACCACGCGGTCACAGTAATCTTTGATTTCACCGCCATCAGGCATGTTACAAGCCTGTAACGACTCTAATCGTAAAGAGAACCATTGCTCAACACGAATAATATTTTATCTGAATTTAGTTTCCACGCTGAAATATTGCAATTTCACCTGCACCATGTGGTCCGCTACGAACTTCATCCAGCAGCATCCGCGCCACTTAAGCTTGTTTTCACACGTGTGTATTTATTGTGAATGTTCATCTTGTGTCCCATCTTATTTCATGTATCATTCAAGGGTATATGTAATGTGTAATTAGCGTACAGTGCAATTATTCCCGTCCTAGCCGGCTCTGTGTATAGGCCATCATCACACTAACCACGTGCTGGAGGACGAGCCCCGATGAGTTTGCGTAAGTGATGCTGAGAAATCACACGTGTTAATATGTTTCATAGTGTGTTTCCATTTGTAATTCACAGTGTCCTGTCTTCAGGGAAAAACCGTCAGCCCTCTTCCCTTGTGAAGGCTGTGCTTTCAAGCACCTTGGTGAGATCATCCATTTAGGCGTGCGCTAGGTTAATTACAGGCTGGGGAGCACCCAAGCGGAATTGGCTAGTCATGACCGAGATAACCATTTCATTGGCACGTTGATGTGTATGAACAATATTAATAAAAATAAGTCTATAGTGAACTCAATTTTTTATTCAATTCAGTAGTGACAGTGCCCTAGCCACATATGTTTACCAATTGTTTATTTCAGTGATTTTTATTAAAAGTTTCGTATTGCCAACGTGTTTGTAAGTACACACAGGTGAGACAGACACAGAACCCACAACATCTCTGAGAACCCTGAGTCTCAATAGTGCGAAGATTGGAAAGCACTGCTGGTGCCCAAATTACCAGTAAGTATTCGTGTCATTGTTCGTCTCGTGTCCCACCTGACAGCGTCAAATTATAACGACATGTAGGTTTAATATGTTGGATAATAAGATTTTAAATGAAATTTTCCTTTTTCAAAACCTTAGTTAATCATATCCAATTGCATACCAAACAGCGAGAAACTAAAGTTACATGCCTAAATCAGATATTTTCCAAAAGAGTTCATATCTTTTTATATAATAACAATGTTAATTTCCAACACTCCCCCTTAATTGCATAAAAAGATTAAATGTTTAAAAATTTTCCTATACCTTAGCTTTTTAGGCAATAGTGATGTTTTTTAAATCACAGTCCTTTCGTTAAAAAATCAGCAACCATTTCTTCAGTACGTAGATATTTAAGAACAACTTTCTTTTCATTAATAGCTTCTCTGATGAAATGAAAAATATGTCAATATGCTTGGTTCTGCACTGATAGGTAGGACCCAATGATAATTTCTGCACTCCTTGGTTATTGTTGTTAATAATTACGGATTTATCACAATCAACTAATTCTTATATTAATTTATTAATTTGTACAGCTTCTTCTACACTTTCTGAAAGAGCCACATCTTCTATTTCTACGCTACATAAAGCTACACTCCTGCTTTCGAGATCCCCAAGATACGCTCCTCCAGCCAAAATAAATACATATTGAGTATATGATTTTTAGTCATTTGCTTGTCCTTCCCAATCTGCATGGGTGAATCCAGCAAGTTCTATTGAACTCTTCTTATACACAAGACAGTATAGTCTATAGTCCCTTTTAAATATTGAACAACCCTCTTATAGGGTGTTCATGGAAAAGTGAGCACTTTTAAAAGCCCTCTCATTTGAAATAATAGTCAATAATTTTATTTTATTTTAGCTTTGGACATTGTCAGAGTGCTGTGGAATAACCACATTGTGTTCATTACTTACACTCAAATAATTATTTTAAAAAGTGATTAAAGTATTAAATACAGCTGAAAGGAAAAAGTAACTAAGGTCTCAAAAGTGCTCACTTTACCACGAACAGCCTACAGCTGCTTTCCACTGAGCTCCTCCATATTTATTGTCATACTGACTTAATTTACTTAGAGCACAACAAATATCTGGTAAGTACTGCTAAGTACATCAATGACCAAAAAGATTTTGATAAGCTTTTCCACTGATCTTTTCTACATGTTAAAAGTTCTGGTTAAGGTCCAAAGATGTCGAAGCAGGTTTGCAGTCTTGCATGTTGAATTTCTTGATTAATTCATCAATGTATCCTTTTCAATCAAGGTATATTTCATGTTTCCCTTTTCTTCTCTCTTATTTCCAATGCAAAATTACTCTTTTAGTGATTTCGTAATTAAAATTTCATAATGTAATTGTGTTCACTAAAAGAAAAATTGGCTGATTGAAAGTTCCTAATTAGATAGTCAATGTTGTGAAGGTTTCTCAATAAAGAAAATAAAGTTAAAAAATAAAAGAAAATGCAAATTTAAACTGGAATAAAATACTACTAGGTATTCTCTGTCCCAAACTTAGCCCTCTCTGCTTTGCAATTAACAGTATTAAAGCTGTTTCTTCACATTAAACTGTAATGGCAATGTACTATGCTAAATTATAGTCAGCTTCAAACTACGAAAAAGAATTGTTAGAATTATATTTAACTTGAAAAAGTCTAATTCATTCATACCTGTATTCCGTAATCACAGGCTGTTAGTTAACCTTTCCTGGTATTTGTATTTACTCTATCATATACTATTTGCTATTACAAACATTATGTATTAAAAAACAGTAAGATTCATGATCATTTAACCAGATCTAATAAAAAAAAAAACACATTCCTCCCCATTCAACAACAAAGAAAATATCTGTGAGCATCTCCTAGATATTTCACTTTATATTCGTCATTCAGTTCTGCTTTTACTTTTTGCATTTCTTCATCGCCATCAAAAATATAATCATCAACATAGATTCCTATCATTATGATTTTTCCATTTCCTTTCTTATAATAAACACAATCACCACTTGCCACTTTCATAAAATCCAGTATTTCCAATTTTCTTAATTTGTTCATGCCATGATCTTGAAGCTTGTTTCAGCACATACATAGCTTTTTTTTAAGATTTTCTTTTCCTTTCTTGGTGAAATATTCTGGTTCTCTCATAAAAATTTCTTCTTCAAGATATCAATTCAAAAAAGCAGTTTTGATATCTATATAATGTATTTACAATCCTTTTTCTACTGCTAATTATGAGAATAGGTGCAAACGTCTCGTTATAATCTACCCCATATTGCAATAACTCCAAACATGAAACATTTATGAGCTAGGACATGAGCTGGATTTAAAGTTATTTTTGCTCCACCAGTACTAAGTCCACATACTTTGTCTGTCTCACCAAATATACCTCAAATAATGTAGAACCAGCAAGTATCTCTTTCATAATAACACCAAAACTCAGTTCTAGAGACACCAAGTTCACAGCCTCCTCAGCCTGATGTATTTCAGTTGTATAATAATCATATTTTAGTAAAGTCAATGTTGGATATAATATTTTCTTAAAGGCTGATCTTTGAAATTTCCTCTTATATCTAACTTTTCTCCTCCTCCTATTATATGCCATACTTCACAATATCTGAAATAATACCAATATTGCAATTACTTTTTATAATAGAAAATAAATGTCCTTGCTCGTAAATGTTTCACATTGGGAGTTATTGCAAGCGATGGCCATGCTGTGGTTCATATTACTCCCCATGGTGTGATGTTTGTTAGAAAATATGTCTGTATGGAGGAAGGATAAAAAATATTTTTAATTGCTAGATCTACAAATTTGAAACCTTTGTATTTAGATGGTGTTTACGTTCTTACTTTTGTAGTCTAAATAACTTAAAGTGATTATATATGTTTAGCCACAAGCAGTTCTTTGTACTGACTTTTCTCACCATCCTCCCAGTTTTCGTAGTAAATACCCATTTACATTCAGTCAATACCGCAGGTGGCTCAACTAAACTCCATGTTTCATTTTCAAATAGCTGTTCATATTCACTTTTCATAGCATCAATCCATTTGTCTTTGTTAGGTCTGTGCATAACATTAGAAACTGTCTTTGGATCATTTTCATTAATTCATAATGCACTATATTCAAAGTTCTCAAATCTAGCAGGTGATATTTTCTCCCTTGTTGGTCTTTCTTCAATTTATGTCTCTGAATCTTGCAAATTTCCAGTCTCCAAACTTACATATTCAGATACTCCCAAAGTCTTCTCCTTGGCTGTCTTTTTCATCAGTTATCGCTTCTTCATGTGTATTTTGATTAACTAAAACTTTCTTTATTTCTCTAAATATAACAGGGACCTTTCTGCGATTTATTTCTTCTTTTTCTACGTTAATAACTTGATTCTTTTCTTAAAAAGATATCACCTCTCAAGCAGTAGTTACATCTGTTGGGTTCTTTGGATCAATTAATCTATAATCTTTCCTGTCAAAGATCCAGTAAAAATAAATTTTTTACTCTTGTAGTCCAGCTCTTCTTCACAAATGCTTTACATCCAAACACCTTTAAATGTGCCAAATGTATCCTTATTTCAGTCCAAGGTGTCATTCCTATAACAGCTTTAATTAGTGAGTGTTCTATTCGTTAAGTAGTTTGCAGTGCTCACAGCTTTACCTCAATATTTTTAGACAATCCAGCTTTATTTGCAAACATCTGGTTTTCTCTATTAAATAAAGTCCTATTCAGATGTTCCGATACAGAATTTTGTTCAGCAGTATAAATTATAGTTTTCTGCTGAATTAAGCCACACTGAGATAATAAATCTGAAAGTTGAAAATTTACATATTCTCCACCATCTGATATGAGTATTTTAATTGTTTGTTTTGTTTGGTTTTCTGCCATGGTCTTAAATTCTGGTACCTTGTGCTTTAGAAGGTTTCCTATTCTGTTTTCCCATTATGCATGCAACACAATTATTATTATCTTTAGAATCAGTAATCATAATACCATCTGCCATTCCATTAGTAAGTAATTACATTGAATAACGATTGCCATGTCCTAACCTATTGTGCCAGATTCTGGCTAGAGCTTTAAATGTAATGGAAGCAACATTGCATGCTGCTTTACTATTGGCACTCAATTTTTAAATAGTCCATTTTCATTCATTCCAGAAACACTGAATTTCCTTTAAGTAATATTTTACAACCTCCCTTATTAAAGATAACTGTTAAACCTTTATCAGTCATCTGATTAACTAATAGCAAGTTATGCGTAATATTAAGAACATATAAAGCATTACCAATTGCTTTACTATCTAAAATCCACTCTTGTGTAGTGCCGAAGCGTGACACTGTTAATAGCTAGAGAGATCCTGTATCTCCTCTCCCCAAAAAATCTTCCTTTAGTCACTGATGATACACAATAAATGGAGACGCAGTGATTTTACCAAGGAAAGTTTTTCAAGTATCTGGGCATGTGTTTTACTGAGCCTGTTTATTTTGTGCATGTCATGAGGTTTAGAATACGCACTGCGACTATTACATACAGAGAGGACCAGATTCCTCCTATCTATGTCATGTAGTTGTGGAAGTCATGCTCAAAACAAAATACATTGATGCCTGTTTTTTAATCTGAGCAGTGGACGACTCGTTGGGGCTGTGCACTTTGCCACCAAATGGAAGCTCAGTTATCAATGATCTGCACTGTACTGACTCACTGCAAATGTCCCATGCAACACTTGGTTCTATTACACATTTGTAGTACATAAAGCAGCAATCACCTTAAATTTCCTTTTCTGTGGAAGAACCTACACAAACAAGCTTTGCACTGTTTTATGTAACTTACAGACTGAATAAGAACTAAATTTTACTTGTGAGCATAACAATGAACAAAGGAGCTTATTTCAGTTCTATACCGACACTTGTTACGAAACTGCTACTATACAATCATGACAATATACATTACGTTCAAGTACAACTATAAATTCTGAAAATTCTATAAGTAGTCATGCCATATATTTTCGAGAATTATGAACAGATTAATGCCATTTTACAATCACCATATCACATGTGTATGAAGTTTAACAACTAAATTTGAAGGGGATTGTCAATTGTGATAATGCTATAGTAACAAATATTTGGTTATTTCACTGAAAAGGAAGTTATGATGTATAAATGGAAAATTCAACATGGCAGGTGAGGTCGAGCCTTAATATACCTATCAGTGAGCACAATATTTAATGCCAATTTTTATTATACTTAATTTAAGTCCTTATCAATGTCCTTATATAAGTTACAGTCACTTAATCCTCATGGGGCTATGGTGGCTGAGCACAGTTCAACTGCTTGCCTCCCACCATGGAGAACAGGGTTCAATCTCCGGCCAGGTCACTCCGAATTTTTACAAGTGGGAATAGTGTCAGACAATGCAGCTGGTCGGCTGGTTTTCTCTGGAATTTCCCATTTCCCCTGCCCTTGCATTCCAGTGCTTCTCCAGTCTCCCTCATTTCACCTTCATCAGCACTCAAGACCTCATTATTAAGAGCCGCCCAAACCTCTAAACTCAACTTAAACCTCACTTAATATTTACACATATACAATCAAAATTTCCATTGCCATACTTTAACATAATTCCAAATGTCTTGTCTCTCTTGAATCCAGTCCTACTTCCGCACAGTCCAGCCAGCCTCTCTGTCCAGTCTCCCAATGCTTGCAGACTACTCTTGCTGATCATTGTGTTGTTGCTGTTGTTCTGATGGTTCCACACACCTGGTGCTTATGGCAGTAAAAGGCTCCATACACGTGACACAGAGGCACGCCACATCTCAAAGCTCAGCTGACCTGACCCAGAACGTTCCTCACACTTCAAGTCGCCCTGAGGCAGCAATGATCAGAAAATGTGTGCAATGACTACCAAGACATTGAATCTTCCAGGGTCTGGAGTTTCAATAGCCTTATCACGACACGTGGCACGTGTTAGTGTTACTGCAGCTCATTTGTAACTCTGCCTTCCACTCTCCAGTTACCATGAAATCAATGCTTGCTTTAGGGGGGAAGGGAAAAGGCACAAAGATCATTCGGCCACACGTAAAAAGTCTATGGATTACAAGGTTATCATACATATCAGCAACAGCATAGGTATATTCATTTATACACAATGCTACACTACTGCAAAGAAAATAGCAAAAAGAACTCCATTAGCTTTACAAATCTCCCTTGCAACTGCCTCCCCCTGCACAATCTTGCAGAGGAAAAACTACATATTTTTCTTGTGAGTAACTTAAGATTCAGTTTCACAACACACAATGTTCTAAATGACATTTGCACATGAACAGATCAGGACTAGCGACTAGGTCCAAATGGTTATTTTGTGAGAGTTAAATTTTTTTTCTAAGTGTGGTGCTCTTAAGGGGTCTTTCCACTGACTCTCTTCGGTGAACATGATGTCACTCCTGACATCACGGGTGGGATGCATACAGGACAGCGGGCTGTGGAAAAGCCTTAATTGCTGTGCGTTGGGCATATGCGGGGGATCTGTCTTAGAGGCGAACCTCCAAGTAGCTGTGCATATACATGAAAGTTGCCGACAGAGAAACACTTGTTCGGAGTAGGAAGGGATGCACAGTGGAAATTGTGCCCCGCACGGTGTGGGTTGTTTCCAAGAAGGGTCGGGCTTCCACCTCAACCGTACCTCGGACAATGGGACGCTACATCTGCATGCCATTGCTGTAGACTTCTCACCTGGCTTTCTGCTTCCCAAAATTTTCTATAAAATATGGTAAAACTAGGTATTTTCCCTTATTACTGTCGTTTCCCAAACAAACTAATTTGGAGAGGAAAAAAAAAACTTTCATAATTATCAAATACAACTGCATGTGTGAAAAGATTTTCGAAACTCTTAAGTATTCTATTCTATTCAATAAGTTTAACTGCACGAGTATTCAATAATTTGAATTCAAATGACTGAATGTAATAAAACACTTGATAGTGTTAAATGGCCTTTAGAATGTTATTAACACACAAAGAGGCATAATTTATTTTATTTTATTTTATTACACACTAACAGCTGCGGAAAAATACAGATTCCCAGGCTTCCGTTAAATAGCCTTGAGATAAGAAATATATCTTTACTTGACACCGTCAGGTGAGACAGCAGACGAACGATTACACAAATTAATTACTGATGATGGGCGCCAGCAGTGCTTCCCAATCATCGCACTACTGAGACTCAGGGTTCTCAGGGATGCTATGGGTTCTGTGTGTCCGTCTCACCTGAGCGTACTTACGATACACTTTGCATTACTAAACATTTTAACACTGAAAATGGTGTGGCGAGGATACTGTCACTACAAAAGAAAAGATTGGAACACTGTGAGACTTCCTTTTTAATTTACTGCTTATACAAATAACGTGCCAAGCAATTTAATGATAATAAACTCGGATGTGTCTAGTTAACTCTGTTTGGGCACTCCCCAGCCCGCAATTACTTGCGGTTGACGCGACATGGATGAACACAATGACTCCACTTGGGGACGCCAATTGACGCAGACGCAGTCGGGTGGGACATGAGACGAACGATGACACAACTTACTTACTGATGATGGGCGCCAGCAGTGCTTCCCAATCACCACACTCTTGAGACTCAGGATTCTCAGGGATGCTGTGGGTTCTGTGTGTCCGTCTCACCCGAGTGTACTTACGATACACTTTACAATACTAAAACTTCTATCACTGAAAATGGTGTGGCGAGATACTGTCACTACAAATAAAAACATTGAAACACTGTGAGACTTCCTTTTTATTTTACCATTCATACAAATAACATGCCAAGCAATTTAATGATGATAAACTCGGACATGTCTAGCTAACTACGTCTGGGAGCTCCCCAGCCCGCAATTACTCTAGCACACTCCTATGTGGATGACTTCACCATGGTGTTTGAAAACACAATCTTCACAAGGGAAGGGGGTCAACAGCCACTAGGGTGGACTGACAATTTTCCCTAAAGATAGGAGACAGAGAGTTACAAGATGAATCAATACATGAACACTAACACGTGTGATTATTTGGCAACACTAGTGCGGACTCGTTGGGGCTCGCCCTCCAACACGTGGTTAGTGTGGTGACAGCCTACACACACAGCCGGCTAGGACGGAAATAATATCACCGTACAAAATTTAACACAAATATCAATGAAACAAAATGGGGCACGATATGAGTAGTCACAATAAACACGCATATACAAGAAAACAAGCTTTGATGGCACAGATGCCACTGGATAAAGTTTGTAGCGGACCACATGGTGCAGGTGAAATTGCAATATTTCTTCGTAAAATGGCAAATTAACTTTAGACAAATTGGTATTTCATTTGGGAAAATTATTCCCCTGACTATTGACACATTTACAGACTTGTAGCAAGCCTGCTGGTGGAAAAAGCAAACGTGAAAATGACCGCGTGGTCATACATGCAAAGCATCAATTTACGTGAAAATTACACGGAACCCTGAAAGAAAATACATAGAACCCTGAAATAAATTATGGCACACATGATATTACACAAGTAAGCCCTGAAAACGCATTGATGGCGCAGATACGTACTTAGCTATATCTGACTGCGTGGTCATACGTGATGTGGCCGTAAAATGATTCGAGAAAAATACCCTCAAACACATACATAGAATTAATGCCCTTAAAATTTCACACAACAATAGTACAGAAATTACAATGAAACGCCTTGAACATCGGCGGATGGCACCGGATTCAAGTTGTGTGGGTCGCGTGGCCTCTCAGACATTTCTCCCTTTCTCCTCGTTTAAGTTTCAAAAAGCCTCAAGGGCACAAATTATTATTTAAGCAGAAGCATAATGCTGGGGAAATGTCTGGCTAACGTATGCAAAGCAAACGTTGACCAGTATACTAAAATGAAACTATGATAAACTACATCAGTGCTCAAAAGTTGTAGTGCGTACGTGACAGCATCTTACCTCACCAGGTCTCCTAGACATACTGCCCAGAGGCAAGCATCGCACGGACCTACCATGACTGCCTACGGGGTTCACATAAGCAGAAGTGCTATGCATGCCGAGTAAAATATTTTATAGTGAAAAGTAAAAGGCATTTAAGAAATTAAAATATGAATTGACATTCTATATTTTAATTTGGAATTTCTAGTCTTCTTTTAATGTCTTTTACTACAGCATTCTAGCCGGAGTAGAACTGTTCTTAATCTCTGTGCAGCGCGCAGTTTGAATATATAACCAAGTACAGTGCAACACTTTCTGAACATACAAATATTAAACATAAAAACACTATGAACCTGCAATAAGAGAAAACATATTTTACACTTGAAAAATATAATATTCCCATTATGGGAAAGTCCAGTTGAAGGTCTCTTTGCGCATGTGCTTCCCATGTCAGGTCGTGGTGAGCACCGTCATGGTATTAACACTTGCTGGCTGTTAGCTGGTGTCATACTTAAACACATTTGATGATGTAAATTATCATCAGCTCTAGGTAATACATTGTAAATATTTTGAAGTTAAGGTACAAACTTTGGAATTTTATAGAGAAAAGTTTTTCCTCCTTAAAAAACCTTAGGCGAAAATAGTAATGTTGTATCTTATACGGATTATTTGTGTGGATGCACTTTCGCGAAACATATATTGAGTGTTACAAACTAACTTGATTGTCAAAGTTGGAGCTACTTATTTGATAGAGCTTCCGAGTTGTAACTAAGCAATGTACATGGAACATGTTTTAAGAGTTTTAATTTGTCAACACTTTTTAGTCAACTACGTCAAGTCTCAGCTACTAAAACAACATAAGCTGCTGTAACGCCATCACATACTTCTACCTCCCAATCCATGTCGACTGACTAGGATACAAGCCTGCACTGCAGTATCTGCTTAGCTGGGAGACATGCACAGTGGAAGGAAATGCCCTTTGTGCATCTCTCAGGTAGAAACCCTCTTCCACCACGAGCATGAGCAGGCCATCGCGAAAAAGCGGGTCGTGCGTAGTCTGAACTGCAGCAGAAAAGGCCTTATCATGAGGAGGCGGATATCATCTCGGGGGACCTACGAGCACGTGATGTCACCCTGTTTGTGCGGACACGTACCAGTGGGAAGCCCGCTTTAGATTATACATAAAATAAGTACATATACAGGATGTTTCTTAAATACATGGACAAAATCCACATGTGTATTCCTCACGAAAAAATAAGTAGAAAATATATACTACCGAAACTTAATACGAAGGGAGTTAAAAGCCCTTGAAAAGTAAGCTTTTAAAATGAATTTTTGCACTATATCAGAAACAAAGTGAAATGAAATTACAATTCTTTGATCATTGTTCTTTTTTAATGGGATCTTCAACTTAAGAGTAACCTCACATTACAGGAAATAACAGGGGTGGTCAACCAATTTTTCTTGGTAGCTCTTTTACAGTCTGGAATTTCAAACTTTTGATTATAAATTATTGAGCAGCATGGCCTAAGTAACAAAAGTTGTCCTCTTGTCGCAACTGCCCAGAACCCACAGTTTACGTGTAAAACGCATACAAAGATACGTTTGCAGCGATTTAGTGCCTAACACATAGGCGATAGTATCTACATCCATGTACAAAATACTGCGAGTCCACTGCACAGACGGCTGCCTAATTGTTTCTGGTGACAGTTTGTATGTATTCCTTGTATTGTACGCTTGAATGGTATTTTTTCAAACTGTAAAACGTGTGATGCATGTTCACAATTCCAGACGGTAAAAATGTATGCAACAAGAGGGTGGCCACCCCTGTTATCTTCATTACGGGAGGAGGCACTACGGGTTTGCTCTTATGTTGACGTTCCTGGCCACATAATACATTATTCGACGAATTTTACTTTCATTTCCCTCACATGACTGACCGTAAACATGTCTAAAGACAGTCCCTGGGCTTGCTAATATGCAACCCTTTCCTAATTAATAAAACCAACGATTAAAAAATTTTTCTGATAAGGGAATCCTATCTACAAGAAGTTAACATTTGTGATCTCTTAGGTCCTAACTTATCAGTATACAATAATCTGGTTTGACAAGGAGAAATAAAATGAAAATCCAATAATTAAATAAATCTGTGTCAATAAAACATTAAATTACTTAAAATTCAGAAAAATGAATGACAGATAATCAAAATAAAATTGTGATACCATTTCTACATACCATCATTTTGAATGTAAAAAAAAATATTAAACTGACAGATGTAAACATTGAAATGAACTTGTAATATTTACCAATATAAGTGTCAATGTGAAATGTAAACAAAGGGCAACTTTTTTTTATCTCTATAGAGCAGATATAGGACATGCTGATTGTTTGTCAAGATTACGAAGACTTATGGTAGATGATCAAGTGGAGAAAACTGAAAAAGGTGGATTAATGTTTTTTTTCTCTCTATTTGATGAGCTACCAATAACAGCATCGGACATTACTCAGGCGACAAAGCGAAAACCCGGGCTTGCAAATGTTCTAGATCAGACCCTGCACGGTTGGGATGAGGCAATAGTGCCACTGGAGCTAAAGCCATTTGCTCGTCTCAAACTGGAGTTATCGGTAAAACAAAAACTGTTTTATAGAGAAACATGGCAAAGATGCAGGATAAGATGCTGAGGTTACTGCATGAAGAATACCCAGGCATCACAAAGATGAAGATGCTTGCAGAGGTTATGTATGGTAGCCTAATATGGATCAACAGATTGAACAGACAGTGCAGCAGTGTGTAAATTGCCACCTGATGCAAAAGTCAGCACCCGGTGCCATTGCATCCATAGAGTTGGCCAGGTCGTAGTTGGCAAAGACTACACATGGATTCCGCTGATCAAGGTAGAAAAAAATGTATCTTATCATTGTAGACACATTTTCTAAGTGGGTCGAAATTTTCCTATGTACTCCATAACTGCGTTCCACACAGTTTCTCGGTTACTGGCATTATTTGCACAGTTTGGGCTGCTCAAAGTAGTGATTACAAATAATGGTCTACCTATCCAATGTGAAGAATTTGGTACCTTTTTACTGTGGATGGGATATGTCACATGAAAATTCCTCCGTATCACCCTCAGTTAAACGGGGAGGTAAAGTGACAGGTACAATCAATAAAAGTAACTATGTTGAAGCAAGTGCCAAGAGGGTGAAAAACTAGAACAGTGCAACACAGGTTAGATTTCTTCTTATTTGCAAACAGAAATACACCCCATTCTGTGAAACACACAAGTCACCGGCAGATTTATTTTTTAAAGGCAAACCCTACACTCGAATCTCCCTGTTGAAGCAAACTCTGCTGCGGTCCATGGAAGACCAGCAGGAGAAATCAAAAGTGTGTGAGTCAATGTCCAACGATGGGGAACAGGATCTTTGCAGTGGGGGAGGAAATATGGGTGAAAACAGTAAGAAAAGAATATATCAACTGGATTTGGGGCAAGGTACAAAAAGTTATAAGTCCAGCAACATACCTAGTAGATACAAATAGTGGCACCAGAGTGGTTCATGCTGACCACATGAGGAAATTCTAGCTGCACAAGAGCAGTCGACAACTCATGAGCACCAACAAGACTCTATCAGTGGATGAAGAAAAGAAGGAAATCATGTCTGGCAAGGGTTGAGACAGGCCACAGAAGCATTCAGACAGCCTCCAAGGCAGGGTGAGATCCAAAGAGAGGTTGGCGTTGATGTCAAGGCAACAGCTAGCAACTTTGGCAATAATGGATTGTAGGAAGAGAGCTCAAAAACTCCCGGAAACACACTAACTGACGATGCAGAAGCTGAAGGGCTTAAGGGTTTTTCTCAAGCAAATGAGCTACCTCAGAAAGTAGTTACTCCTGCAAGAGACCCACAATACTCCAAGGAGACTGGACTTGTAACTTAGGGGTTTTATTAGGACGGATAGGCCCAGTGGCTAGAGCGATTCCAAGTGGGTCCGCAGCAACTTTATCAGTTCAGAAATTTAAAAGTGCTGATCCCTTTGTGGTTTTTAAATTTTACGATGATATTGAAGCGCTTAACAAGGCAGAAAATATCACATCACCAAATTTAGTATACTACAACTGTGATGAAACTGCATTTTTAATGACTCCCAGACATTAAAGCTGTTGCAGAAAAAGGAAGAAACAAGTCTCAAGGAACATTGGTGGATCAGGTAAAGAAGCCACTACAGTGTTGGTATGTGGGAGTGCAAGTGGGGATGTACTTCCTCCCTTTATTGTATTTAAAGGGAAGAATGTTATGAGCACCTGGTTCAATGACAGAGACAATTTCTTCCCTGGAACATGCATAACAGCTAGTGTCAATGGTTGGATGGAAACTGCTATATTCAACAAATGGTTTACAGAGGTCTTCTGCAAAAATTTTCAGGTCTTGAAAAATGCAATGGGCAAAAAATGGTCCCAATTTTTTATGGCTATGGTTCTCATACAAGCTATGAGCTGGCAAAATCTGCTCTTGAGCAAAATGTTGTGTTGGTTAAGCTTCCGCCTAATTTAACACACCAAATCCAGCCTCTTGACAAGACTTGTTTCCGCCCTATCAAACAAGCTTGGAACCACCAACTCATTCAGCACAATAGTAAAAATAGAGGGAAGTGTGACACAAAAGAGGAGTTTCCTGCACTGCTTGGTAACATCTGGATCTCTAGTTTTCACCCTAAGAATCTCAAAACAGGATTCTGGGCAACAGGTCTATTTCCTCTGGACAAATATAAGTTTCCTGAAGAAATGCTTGATCCTGCTGCACTAAAACAATACCAAACAACAAATATTTTATCAACTTCCACAGCTGACCCATCAGCTTCCACAGCTATCCCATCAGCTTCCACAGCTGTCCCATCAACATCCATAGTTGTCCCATCAACATCCATAGCTGTCCCATCAGCATCCACAGCTGTCCCATCAGTTTCAACAGATGCAGATGAACAATCAACTTCAGAAAACCTTCAACCCTCTGAATTAAATAGTAAACCAAACAATCAATCGACTTCCACAGATGTATCATCAAAACCTGCAACTTCAGCTGACCAATCCACTTTTGCTCTTGCAACATCAACACCGACTCTATACCTAGTCTTACCTTCAACATGCAATCCTCACTGCCTACATCTAAAACCACAGCAAACTAAAACACATCTTACTCTGATGCTGATAGAGCCCAAAAGGAACAGCTCAGTTTTGAAGGATTCATAAGGAACTCTCTTCGCAAAGGATATGGAAGGAACAAAGATGAGAAGAAAAGAACAGGAATAGGATTGAATAAATGACAGTAAATCCTCGTATGGTGAGATTTTGACTAGCGAAGAAGCTGTGAAATGCATGAAGGTATAGAAGTCAAAAGAAAAGAAAAACAAAGGACCAGCAAATAAGAAAATCACATAGAAAAAGGACATTTGTATATACGTCATCAGACACATCAGCCAATGAAAACAATCCAGTTGTGTATGCGGAAGACAGTGACAACTTCAATTATATAACTACAGACCATGATTCAGAAATGGTTGTAACAGCAACAGCATCAAAATCAGGCCATATTATTGAACTTGAGAAGTAGGCCTACTATTGTGTGTACTATGATCATAAGTGGTATGTAGGAAAAGTGATTAGTGTTATTGACAAAGTTACCATAAAATTCTTGCAAGAGACTATGCCTGGAGTGTATCAGTGGCCCAGGAAACCTGATGTTAGTGATGTTCCATTAAATGTAATTTTCCATGGACCTGTAAAATTAAAGGGGAATGGTCCATTCATGCTTGGATATACTGAACTTAGTGACATAGCAAAGAAATATAAAGCAATAAAAAAGGGTCCTGGACATTATAACCAAGTTCAGTGGGACCTTACTTAAGTAAATTGCGTCAGATTAATTTGTTTGAGAATATGTTATTGTGTTAAGATATTGTTTAAATAAAAATCACTAGTTTCTTGCTAAAATGACCACAAAGACATCAAAAAGTAAACAAACCAATATTCTGAAACTACTAAGACATTATAAAGCATTTATACAATAATTATGGAGGATACTGAATATCGTTATTTTCAAATTGAAAGTTTAAGTGAAGTGTATGTTGATTACCCAGCATGTGTTGTTATTACCCCAAGTGGGGTAATTAGAACATTTCTCAACTTGTAATTTCTAAGCCAAATCTTTCTACATTTTACAAGAAGTGACAAATATCATAAGGAAGGGGAATGGACATTCCAGTGTATAAAAAAAGCTGCTACCTAAGTACCTATCGTTAAAATAAAAAATGTAGTGATGATGTGAATATCTATTTCCATTCTGCATGTTCTAACTACCCCATTCCCCCCTAGCAACAAGATACTGTAACTGATATAATTTTACGAAAATTACTTTTTTTTCTACAACATGACTCTAATTGTTGTTTTCTTAGTTTGAAAATGTTACCAATATTTTGTACACATGTAATAGGCAAATGTCATGTTACTGCTAAACATAGATTGTTAAAAATGTGTGTCAAAGGAAATGAGGATAACTGCAAATTAAATAAAGGGTATAAACTATGTTGCAGTAAAACTTTTGAGTTTAGCGTACACCTCGATACTAAAGGTTTGTTTAGATGTGTGATGTAGTTAACGACGTTAGGATGTTCATGTGTAATTGATAAGGTTGGAAGTTATGAAATGAGAAAGAGTAGTAGGAACCCGAATCCATCCAAAGTGCGTGCCGGAATCGAACAAAATGGAGGGGGGGGGGGGGGGAGGGTCACGTTTAGTAACAGAAACGATGGTATTGCATTCTATTGTCTTTTATTTGTTGGTGCAGCATGTTGTGAAATAGATACATGTGCTGCATGTTACAGTAATTGAAATACAGTGATAAAATAGTAAACATGGTATAAAATGAAGAGTTATAGAATAAATACGTCAAACAGTAATAGTATGTGACCTGTAGGACAGAATAGGATGTCTATAGTTGATGTGTGCTCACATCCCTTGCCTCCAGCCCGTTTGCTTGGCGTGCACCGCTGCAGCATACCTAACACACTGACACCGGCTAACACCCAGCAGTGCTAGAGCCCATGACGGCGCTCACCATGCACGTGTTACGTTTACATGCTCGTCCGCAAAAAGGCCAATGTTTTTTAACTTTCACATAAAGAATATTATTTTGCAGCGTAAAATGTGTCTTGTATTTTTATTTTCAGGGTTTGATATGTCTTACAGTGTTTGTTGTTATTTTTTAAATTATGGTTATAAAATTCAAAGTTCGCGCTGCACGGAGTAAGAACACTCATATTCTGGCGTGTACGCCGTCATAAAGAGACACTGAGAGAGTACAGAAAATTCACACGAAAATTATAAAATGTAAAACAATATTTAATTTATTTGTGCCACTTTTATTTTCAAGTACATAAAAGTTTACTTGGTGTACATAGCACTTCCGCTTATGTAGGCAGCCATGGTAGGTCTGTGTGACGCTTGTCTCTGGGCAGTCTGTCTAGGAGAGCTGGCGAAATAAGACACTGTCATGTAAACACTACAACTTTTTGTTCACTGATGTAGATTTCAATAGCACTTTTAGCATATCGGTTAACCTTTGCTTGCATACTTTTGCGAGACATTTCCCCAGCATTATGCTTCCGCTTAACTAATTAATTTCGCCCTTGTGGCACTTCCAATATAATCATGGAGAAAGAGGAGAAAGATGTCGGAGAGGTCATGCAACCCGAAAAATTAAATCAGGCGTCATCCGCTTCTATTAAGGTGCTTCATTGTAATTTCTGAATTATTGCTGTTTGTTATTTTAAGGGCTTTAATTCTGTGAATGTATTTGAGGGTATTTTTCATGTTTGAATATTTTACGGCAAACTTCACATACAACCACATGGCTAGTCACAGCCAAGTCCATGTCTGCGCCACCCTTGCGCTTTGAGCGTTTATTTGTGTCAAACCATGTGCGTCATAATTTATTTCAGGGTTCTACGTCAATTTTATTCAGGGTTCAATGTATTTTTCATGTGATTGATGCTTTTTGTGTTTGACCATGCGGTCACGTTAATGTTTGGTTTTTCTGCCATCAGGCATGCTGCATGCCTGTAACCACTGTAATCGTAAAGAGAATAATTTTCTCAACAAGAATAACAATGTCAGAATTTAATTTCCCATTTCCAACAAAGAAATATTGCAATTACACCTGCACCACGTGGTCTGCTATGAACTTTATCCAGCGCCATCTAAACTTGTTTTCAAACACATGTGTGTTTATTGTGACTACTCATCTCATGCACCATCATCTTTTAAGGGTCTTTGTGTAATTTATGTAATTTTGTATTTTGTGTACAGTAACATTTCTTCCGTCTTACCAAACTATGTGTATAGTTCGTCACCAAACTACCCATGTGCTGGAGGGCGAGCCTAGACGAGTTTGCATTAATGATGCAAAGTAATCACACATGTTAATATATCATCAAGTGTATCATTTTATAATTTGCAGTGTCCTGTCTTCAGGGAAAAATCGTCAGTCCACCTTAGCGGCTGTCGACTCTCTTCCCATGCGAAGATTGTGATTTCATACATCATGGTGAGATCATTCATCTAGGCACACGCTGGAGTAATTGCAGGCTGGGGAGCACCCAAGCGGAGTTAGCTAGACATGACCGAATGTATCATTAATTTCATGGCACGTTGATTTGTACGAACTGTATAAATTAAAACAGGTATCACAGTGAACCATCTTCTTTCATTTGTAGTGAGTGTCCTAGCCACATGTGTTTCTTTTTCAAAATGTTAGTAAAAGTTTAGTATTGCCAACGTGTTTGTAAGTATGCTCGGGAGTGATGGATACAGAACCCACAGCATCCCTGAGTCTCAACAGTGCGGTGATTGGGAAGCACCGCTGGCGCCCATATCATCAGTAAGTAATTGTCTCATTGTTCGTTTCGTGACTCACCCGACGGCATCAACACTGCCTGCTCTGCTCGAGTTGCCATGAGAGTACCAGAGCAAAGTGAGTAGAGGGTGCAGAGTGTAAGCAGGGAGTGAACCAACGTGCAAGCTAGAGCAAGTTATTGTGATGTGAAAATAGAGCATCCCACAAATGGGCTTAGCAGCTGATGCTGCATGAACCCTTATTCAGGGGGGACTAAAAGACGTCCCTATATATTATTTTCAATGTTGTTACTTTGTTTACATGTTAACTACAAGGGGTGAGTTATCTTCATCCCACATTTCAACCTCATTTTGTTCAACATAGCGTGCAAGTGCTTTGTTTACTTTTTAATTAATGCAGAATAATTTGTCATGGTGTTAATTGCAAGGGCAATGTGTTTCTACGTGTTTTAATAATTTATTAGCAAGTGTCAGAAAGTAGTTCCAGCGTGGTACGCTAACCCACCAGGATGAGGTTTTCGCACCACGGCAGAATATTCAGTAGCATCTGAGACTTGCACATGAAAGGCTGCGTCATGCGCGCACACTCCTGTGGCCCGCACTGTTTTCGCGCCAATCATTTAACGTGCAATAGTTTAATTATCTGGAACCTTTTTACTTTTTTGCCACCGGAGACGCCTGCCTTCCTCCCTTAGGATTTGCATCACCTAGAGTAAGTCAATATTTCATTTTAATAAAATTAACTGTGTGGTTTTGCGCCATTTTTATACTGCTGTGTCTTACCAGCAGACCATGCCCAGTGCCTATGTAAAGTTTTCACCGCAGAGTGATGTGAAAGAATCAAGACGAGTAAAACTATGTCAATGAAGAATCTTGCATGTTTTATTTCTGTCATGCCTTCTGGCATTTCAGGGCACAGGCCCTCAGAATTTCCACCAAAGTGTTCTTTTCTATTCGGTGTTTCATGTCTTTAATTAATCTCGTTACCTGTGTGCTGCATTTAACCAGTTTAATTAAAGCGTGTCGACCAGCCGGAATAGGTCACAGTATAGAAAACATATCAGGCAATATTTCATATTTAATTATAATTGTCATCAACAACCACGAAGGAAAATCTACGTCCGGGTGAACGGGCCGCAGCAACCTGAGATCAGCAGTCTCTCCAGTTCCATGAATTCGGCGCCATCGTCTGGTGACGCATGTCTCCTAAGACGGGTGTATGGAGTTAATATAATAATACATGGTGCATATGATGTGTTTGACATCTAATTACAAGGATGACGTATTACATGGTAGCATAAAACGGATATGTCTGGTAAAGGTAAGCGCAGAGTTATTTAAATTTGATTGGTGTAATAAACAGTGTTGTAGGTAAATTCTTAGGATTCTGTAGTAGCAACAAGTGTTGGCCATTTTTAATTAACAATTAAATAGTGCAGATGGTATCGTATATCCTGAAGGGTATAATAAACATTGTTATATAGGTTGGTGTTCTGTTTTGCAACAAATTTTGAGTTTTTAATCAATAATCGGATTGCAATGATTGGTTTTGTTTAATGGTTTGTAGTGTGTAATAAATGGTGTACGTACGTAATGTTAAGATGGTATCTGTAGAGTAAATGAGTGTTCGCCAGTTGTAAATAACAATCAGTTTTGTTGTGGTGGATGATTTTGTATAGGTAATGGGTAGATGGGTGTAATAGACTGTGTTGTAAGTAGGTCATGTTAGGTTAGGATTCTGCAGTGTCGAGTCTTTGCAGCAGTGGTACCGGGTTTATACTTGGACAGGTAGGGCTCAATTGTATATCCCAATAGCACATATGCTATCACGTAGTACACTCCGTGAATGGCCTCAAATGTACATCCTAATTATATGGTATGGCGCAGAACACGAGGGTAAATGAACTAAAGTGTACTTCCTAACATAAACCACATTCAGTAACGTGCAATACATTTGGTCAATGTACCAGGTTGTACACTAAATCACAAACATTTCAACGTATTACCAAACAAATCTGTTGTATGAATGTGCGTAATTTTAAATAATGCTGAAAATATTTTAATTTTGACAGCACTTTTTGTTAGCTTCGTGTTTCAGGATCTATGGAATGTAAACTAGATACACAATCCAATATGCAAACAAGACGTAATACAATACATTAAAAAATATATATATATAATCTATTTATTAATAATTCCACGCACCTCCCATTATGACATACTTGGTTACAGCAACATTTAAAGCAACCGGCATATGAAATTTCATTAGTGCTGCTTGGTGGATTTGTTTTAAGATATATAACTTGATCTGAACTAGCTCCATAGTCTATCCCTTAAAACGCGAAAGGCACATCAATAAAATGCAAAGACTACCTTGAACTGCGACTTCTTGGCCATTGGGAGTTAAGCAAATCACAACATTGGAAGATCAGATCGGGATGATCATGTAATTTTATGAAGCTTACAGTAGAATTGAACATGAAGCCCTACCCGTTTGCATTCCAAACTATTTTCAGACATAGCCTACTTCTAATAGTAAACAACCCACCACGAAGATAATGGCCGACCCATAGATAAATGTGTTTCTAGATCGGTATCTCTGTGTCCATATCTTTGACCGAGGACTCACTGCCATTACAGCGTCTTGCGTATGGTCATGAACTAAAAGTCAAGGAGGCGGAGGGCAGCAGTGTAATCAAATACAATTTATTTTTTGAGCGCAAAAACATTACATATATATGCACAAAACCCTTATATGCATGCACATTTATACACACACGCACAAGAATTAAATGGTCAATGGAAACCCAACAAAAATTAATATGTATTTGTGAGAATAAATATATTTGCATATAGAAATATATTTATTTATATCAATTAGGTAGTGTATATATATATATATATCGGGGAGGAGATTTAGTCCTGGCGTACAGCCCACAACCCCGGGACTAGCAGAGTCATCTTGTCACAGCAATCATCACAGCAATCACACATCCTAAACCTCCCCTTCAACACCCCTAAAACTTCATCCAATCCTTTACCAGACCTTCCATAGGCGTCAAAATGGCTTGCCCGAACATGTGGTCCAATCCTATAGCTTTCCAAGACATTTGACCACTTCAAAATTTCACCCCCTCTGGCCAAATGTCACACCAATGGCGAGAGAACGACAGGAAGGCGCCAGCAAGGATAACAACAATGTCGGGATGCCGTTCAGATGCTAAGAAGTGTGTCACATGTCAACAATTGGAAAAGTACGCCACACCACAGTCCACACAACACCATGATGGAGGAGGAGCAGAGGGTGAAACAGCGAGCAGAAGTAATAGGGTGGAGGTGACCCTCCCCCTGGGCCCTGCACTCTCCACTGCCGACAGCAATCTGACCACTCGCATCGTTCAGCATGTAAGCTGAGTGTCATGACAATAACCCCTGCGCCACGGCATGAGCAGAACATCTGTGTCCTGAGAGGGAAGGACAATCACTCTCTCCAACCAAGCGCATCTGCATCGGTACACCCCATCAACCGCGCAAGTGGCTTTGTTGACAAACCAAGCATGGCTGGTAGGATGACCAACACCACACTGGCACTGTGGTGACCTGACTGTTCGTGCCTTATGATAGGCAGTTACCAAACAACAAATGAAAGCAGTGATACATGCCAATGCTGTTGTAAGACCAGCATTATTGACAACTGTGTCAGTGACATCCACAGTGCTACGAAATACATTGACAGTGTAACACTTCAGAACACTCAGTATTCCGCAATGCAAATTAAAGTTGAGGCTGACAATTTTCCAAATTACATGTGACCTAAGTATTTGTGACAATCTGTTGTGTAATAGCGAGGGCACCATTGTACTCAAATGGTTGCAGTGTAGCGCTAGTTATCATGAAAAGTGACTTAATGACAAAGAATGTAGCACAGACATGGGACACACATTCATTTCTTTATAATGTAATATGGCAAAAACACAGTTCATGCAAGGTGTAAACCGAACACAAACCACACCCATAGAAACAACACGTGATAGTGTTTTGAACTTATAGGGATAATGGGACAATAATGTTGCAGTAAGTGTCAATAGTAACCAGTCACATGTGATAGTGACCAGGGATGGCAAAAACGTGTCGAGTGCGGTCAAGCATGGCAAGGGAGGAGAATGGCAGCAGAGTTGGGGAGGGATGCCACGTGAAGCAGAGATGCTGTGTGTTCTCACCATGCACATGGCCGATATAAACAAACCACAGCCACCCGAACCTACCTCAACTCATGTACCTTACCCATTCCAATCGCTCTCACTGTTCTACCCACCACTACTTCATATGTTTTCCAAAACTATATACCCATCAGAACTGCCAACAATATCACAAAACCTTCCGAATGTCCCACCCATAACTCAATATGCACCTAACTGTATAAAAACAGTGATCCATCGCCCCATGACAACGGAAAATATAACATGGAGCAGATCCGTCTCGTCACACACAACTCAACTTCTGCTGGGCCGGCCACTGCCAAAACAACTTCAGATTTCCCAACATTGCCCACATTCGCCAGGATGCCAACAGAGGACCTGGCAGCATTCCGGAAGATTGTATATCCCAATTCACCACGCTGATGCTGGAAGATCAACAATTGGGTGAGTCATTTACAAACATTATCACATGCAAAAATCACCTTAAACACTTTTATCCGCATCTGCCAGAACACAAAATTCTTGAAGTCATAGTAGAAACAGCCAAGCCAGAGTTCAGAACAGCTCTTGTGCCCTTACTTAATGGTACACTGGAAGACTTAATGCATGCAGCTATCATTTAGGAACATACACATGAGCAGACACGCCATGATGCAAATGTAGTAAAATGACACGAGCAACAGGAGGAGAATGTAAACAAAAGCCATCATTCCACCGTATCACAAACTTTCTCACATTCATCATCTATTTATAGTAGGCATTCGCATGAGAAAATGTACAGTAAGGAGCAGGAATGAAATGGAGCAACGGAGTTGAGTGGTTAGAACTCACCCAACAGAAACCCAGCAGTGAATGTAAACAATGCTCAGAGCGGGTGGAATCCAGATCACCCACCACAGCATCCATGAAGGTATTGTCCAAACCAACAATACCACTAGCACCACAAGTGCCCCATTAACCTGTATATGGACCGCATCAAGAAGGCAGTGGAATGTAAACAACAGGGAAACGGGTTGCAAGGGTGAAGGCACTGGATGCTTCCAACACCCCGCACAGTAAAAATCCGAATACAGGAATCAAAATTTAATTCACAGCAAACACTCATTCATCAAATTAGTAGCAGCTCATTCAATAAATTAGTAGCAGTCACATTCCATTTATACGTGTTTTGGTCTCCATTAATGGTCAGCTGTGCCACACCTTAATTGAAACTGCAGCTTCGCACAACTTTGTACGACCGCACATTGTACATAAGCAGGAAGTTATGCCTACTAGTCACATAATTCAATTTGCAACTAACGAGCAATACAGTACGTCCATAGGACAGGTAGTAGTGACAGTTCATATCCGGGACATAGAAACCGGTACTTCAGTCATTGTTACGCCAGATATCCGCGAAGATGTTAATTTAGGTATACCAAGGCTTATGGAGCAGAACACGATTGTCAAGCTGTCAGCGAGACAAATTCATATTGGCGCAAACGAGAGACGCACAATGTACAACTAGGCCTGCTGTCCGACATATAGCTTACCCGAGGTAAATCTAGAGGAATTCGACAACCAGGTCCCGCAAGAGTATCAAGCTGCATTTCACTGTGTCCTTTACGAACTTCATGATGTATTGAGAAAAAAAAAAACTATCGTTACTGAGCACGCAATTCCACTCGTGGACGAAAAGCCAGTGCATTCTACCCCTCGGGGGTTACCTACCCCACCTGACACAGATAATTAGGGTGCAGATTCAGGAGATGCTAATGATGGGGAAATAGAACCCACCGACAGCCCGTTCAATTCGGCCATTACCTTGGTGCCAAAAAAAGACAGAACCTGGCGATATTGTGTCGATTTTAACCCATTAAACCACATGATGTGCAGTGCGCTACCACCATACATCAGTGTGAAAGACGCACTAAGTGCATTGGGGCAGGCTAAAGTATGGACATCCCAGGACCTTAAAAGCGGTTAGTGGCATGTACCGGTGAAGCTAGAGGATAGGCAAGAGAGAACATTTACGGCCCAAACGGTCGGCGATGTCAGTTCTACGACATGCCGTTTGGATTGAAATGAGCCCCTGCAAAGTTCCATGTGATGATGGTATGAGTACTCGATGGCATTATTGGAGAGAGCACGCCTGCATATCTCGCTGACATTATTTGGTTAGACAGTTGGGAGGAGCACATACATCGTCTAGAAGTTGTTATGGAGAGTTTAGCAAATCAATGGACTGACGTGATCAGTTTATATGTGCCCCATTGGAAAACTAGAAAAAACAGTATCTATTTTCTAGGTAACGTGATCGACCAAGGCGGGATCAAGCCAAACACGGAAAAGCTAAATATCATACACAGTTACCCCCAACCACGTATGCGGAAACAGATACAAAAAATTTTGGGCTTATCATTTGGCTGCAAGAGCACATTCCGAAATCGCAATAATAACAGCTCGCTTGACTGATTTATTCTCTCGCAGAAGTGTTTTAATTGGATGGAGAAAGTGGAGAACTTTTATGCGATGATGCATGCAAGCATTTGTACTTACAAACTGACGCCAGCCACAGGGAATTGGTGCAGTATTGTATCAGGTTAACGACAGCGGGGAGGAACACGTCATTCATTTTGCAAGCGCCAAGTTAGGTCGGACGAAAATATGCTATGACATGAACAAAAGGGAATGTTTAGCAGTCATATGGGCAGTGAAATAATACTGTGCATATCTTTAGTACCAGTGGTTCATTCTATGAAGCAACAATCATTACTTAGTATAGTTGCATAAAATGAAGAAGGCGTGAAGCAAGCTGACGAGCTGAGCATTGCATTTGCAAGCATACGTCTTTGTAATGGAACATGTACCAGGTAGGGAAAACGAGCTGGCGGGCGCATTATCGCACAGCCCTAACAATGAGGTGATTGCTAGAGACGAGGTAGAGTGGGAGGAGATTTTACAGCCAGATTCACATAACCCAGCAACCAAACCAAGGTTCGCGTTCAGCACACGACCGTCGCCAACAATCAGCAGCTCATAAGCGACATGTACAAAGAAGTCATTGGATTGCAGGAGAAGTTTAGACAGTGCGACCAAAAGCCTGGGAACTGGAGGGTGTTTGTCCCCATGTGTGTGAGGGATCAGCTGATCGCATATTCACACAGTGGCCATATGGCTGGATACCCATGCATTAAACAGACAGTTGGCAATTTACACGATCATTTCTACTAGCCAGGCCTGAACCGACATGCAAGAGTATTAGTTCAAAAGTGAAATGGTGCCATGTACACAAAACATGTTGCTCAGATGGCAGGCAACAACGAAGGCAGCGCATACCAAGAAGACCGTTCGAGACTGTGTTCATAGACATGATGAGCCCCTACCAGTGGACGAGTGGGTGGAAGAGCTTTCTGATGATCGTAATGGACAATTTCTCAAGATGGACAGACATGTATTCCACAAGTGGAGCACGAGCAAGTAACATCGCGAGAGTGCTAGAAGAGCCATTCTTTCCGTGTAGGGATTTCCACTGAACTTGCTAACAGACAGTGGGGTGTCAACGGCATTACAACTGCTGTTTATCACCAGAGGGCGAACCCCAAATAACGCAGGAACCAAGAAATTAAAGCGGAACTATGGCTCCATGTGGGTGATCGGCATGACACATGGACGGACCACATACATGCCATATCGTACATGCTACGGAGGAGGGTGAACAAACCGATGGGGAGGTCACTCGCCAAGGTATTGGTTGCAATATGCGCCCATCTGGCGAGGCCAAATGTCCGCAGAGGCGGGAAAGCTGCGAGTTCGCAAGCACAGACATGCAGATGAGGCAAAGCAGTAGATGCTTACATGACATAACAGAGCTCGTTGGAGTAGGTTGCATTGTGTGCTGCAGAAACATTGACCCGCCACATACACCATCTGCATGGGAAATCAGAAGATACGGTGCACCGGGACAGCACCCAGCTAAACCTAGATGCCGTCGACGATGAAGTCGTTCCCGGTATGTCCCGACCCCACAACAGGGTAGCCCGCGACAAGCAAGTGCAGGGACCTGAGGAGGTGCGAGGTTTGGTAACACTTAAGGGGGGGGGGGGGAATACGTAGCAGACACACCAGTGCGCATCAAAACCGAGAGCTCACCAGAGGTGAGGCAGGATGTGGATGGCATCGACGAACTTCAAGAGCAAGGGAGCAGACTGGAAGTTTCACCAGCAACTCAAACATGTTCAGAGGAAGAAGCCTCCCGGCATTGTTCGGCCCTACAGGAAACCTGAAGCACTACGAGTAGATAGCATGGAGGGTGAGCCACATAGCAGCATTGATGAACTCCCAGAGGTACAAGAACAAGAGCAGGAGGAAATGCAACCATAGCATGAAGAGATGCACATCCAGGAGGAGCAGCAAGAGCAAGAAGAGGAAGTAAGTGCAGGAGAGGTTTTCGCAGTGTCTGTGCAGGCGGATTGCACCCGGAAACAGTGATGCAGGCAAAATAACAGCAGGAGTGAGGAAGGCGACAGCGAGGAGAGCAGGTCTGAGTAGTCGTTTCATCTTCAGTTCTTCCACCAGTGAGTATACTTGTCGGCAGGGTGTCAAAAATACAAGCAGCGACAATTGCCTACCAGGAAGGGAAAACCACCAGCAAAGCATTGTGTGGCAGAGCCACAGGAGCGGCGTTACCACCTGTGGTCACGCAGGGTGGCCTACACCTGCTACAATTAAAATCTGTTGGTCACAAATTATCTCAGAAGAGAGGGGGTGGCATCTAATGTGTGCCATGATCCTTCATCCCCTAAGGCAATTTGTTCGGTAGAGTTCTGCAAACCACCGTAGCAGGGTTGTGCACTCGACTGATGAGCAGAACATGCACCAGGTCGTGTGTGGGCGATCAGAATCATGTGTAGGGCAGTGCAGTGCAGTGTAAGGGCATGCTGGTGAAGCATAGGCAGTGGAGACTCCACGAGGAAGAGTATTACTAAAGTAAACCCCAACAATAACTAAACTAGAGAGCCCAGGGGCTACAATTACAATTTCTTGTTACGTGTTATTAAATAGTTTGTTATTTGCTGTGTCCTTGTTCCCTAGTGACTTGCCAAGCATGTTTACAGATTCATTACTTTCATCATTCATCTAGCACTATGTCCATTAACATTTACCAGTGTCTGTATTACAGAGTTTATGTAATTTTAGTTTTAATGAGCATCATGACGTGATCCGAGATTTATATGTGGGTCAGCCGAGGCCTGCTTGCACGTCAGGCGGGAGAGTCAGTCAGAAAGTAGCATCATATCAGAGTGGTGTGTGTTGTAAGTTCAGGCTTTTCCCACACACCGGGTGACATTCATAATTTTTGGTAAGAACATTTAACTACAATACACTTTAATTAACTTAGCACTGTAATTCTTGCATTGTCGTGAGAATTTATGCAGCTTAATCGCAGTGGCTGGTGGTGATTAGTTACTTCATTCACATGTAAAGTATTCCCCAGAGAGGGATGTTAACGTCGTCGAATAAATGCTGCTGGGAAATGAATGATATGTAATTAATTTCGACTGCATTGTGTGTTTCGCTGGATAGACTCTAACAATACCCGAGCATCATGGTAGATGCTGTTATCTTCATTCAACCTTTGCAAGTGAACATGTTTTTAGCAAGTTTTCCATGTTTTATGGGTGTGTTATTAGCCCTAACAATCCACATTCGCGAGTTTCAATGTTTGTAAGTTTTCTGCCAAGAACTTCAACATGGTATGTAGTCGACCCACTGGCTACCATTCAGCAAACAACTACAATGCAACTTAATCTGGCGTAGTAACTGATGGGGCGGAGATCGCCAGCATCATAGGCGAGGAGATTTAGTCCAGGTGTATGGCCCACAACTTCGGATTAGCAGAGTCATCTTGTTACAACAATGATATCGGCTCACCGAAACGATGCCTGGTGCCTTGTCGGGTAAACCACATCCTAGACCTCACTTTCACTGCCCCCAAGACCACATTCAACCATTTATCAGGCCTTCCATAGTCGTCAAAATAATACAAAACGGTTTAAACGTATTTGATATCAATTTCCCTGAAAAATAACACATTACAGTGGAAACAGAACAGAAACACAAAAAAAAAAAACCACCCATGTGGTCGCTGCGGAACACATGCAACATATCATATCAATACACTATTTTTAAAAAGCCATGAATGAAAATACCCAATAATATATGGACCCTGCACTGCACTCGTTGAAGTTTAGAGCTTTTATTACACTTCCCTATACATCCCTCTCAGGGGAACCCTTTACATGTGGAAAGTGTGACAATTAAGTACTGGCCATTGCGGTTATACTACGAAACATTATTACGACAATAATGACATTACGGTATTAAATGCTTCCATGGTGATACTATTCCCATGATAAGTGAGGGTGGTGTACTAGGTGGTTAAACGGAACAAGGTTCCGGAAAAATAATAGGGTCTAATTCAGTTACATGTCCATACCAAAATGGCGAAGGCCGAACAACGCACGGGAAAAGTCGGAGTTTGCGACACATGCACCACAATTGTACGATGCTACCTGCTGACTGATTCTCCCGCCTGATGCACGGGTGGGCCTCGGCTGATCCACGTATCAGAACAGAACTACTTCCTGCCACAAACATATATCTCCTGCTTTACGTCTTGCTGTTTGATGAATTACCAGGATAGGGTGCCAGCTCGAGGATGCTGTTGATGGGAATACTCTCAGGTCGTATCGCCATTGGTCGTTTTTTTCTTCCTGTCGGCCATCTCTGACAATATTGCCAGTCTTGATGAATATACCGCCAGAATAACACTACATCCAGAAGGCCTAAACTAGTGAGGGCTGTTGGCCTGCCTCAAATGCCTGCTCACCCCCGATGGTTTGTTGTTGCTACCCAATGCCATGTTTCAACATACATGAAGATTAATAAACATTCATGAATTGCTGATATTTTCGTATGTGGTTTTATTACGTAATTATTTCAAACTAGGTACTGAATTGTTACAAACCGCCATTTAAGCCAGGTGGGATCTTAAGCAGACAATAATAAACTCGCTGTAGAATACGAATATATACAAAGTGACATAAAAACTATAACAACAAACAATTTATCTAGAAAAACTTGGATTCAGCTTTCTGTTAGGAACTTCGAAAAATTAATTCAATCTTTATGAACAAAGGTGGGAGATGAAATAAAAGATATTACACTTGAAGAAATTTTTATGACTATTCCAAATATGTTAGTAAATATAAAGAAGCATCAAAAGAAAAAGAACAAATCACTTTAGAATTTCAAGAAAAACTAAATAAAAAAGAACAAGAAAATTAAAACTACAAGAAGAAAAAAATTTGAGCATTTTAAGATGAATAAGAAACATTATATAGACAAAGAAAAAACAGAAAATAGAAAAATTGGTTATGTATAAATTGCAACATCTAGGCGATATGCCTCAACTAATAATTTCAAAGTTGGTAATACTGATAATTTAATCACTAGAAATGCAAATTTCAATTCTTCGCACAATGAACAAGATAAATTTTATATCTCTTTGCATAAGAAAGTTTACGATGTAAACAAAACCGACAAGTTAATTCATGAATTTCTCGACGATTTTCGTGATAAAAAGAACAAGGAAATATTTGTTTTGCACTACACATATTTGCTTGAAATTGTAGAATCAGTAATTGAAGACATGAATAAATATTTTGATTACATCAATAATTTAACCCAAAACCATTTAGCAGAAATTTATACTTTGAAGCCAATTATTCCAGAGCCAGTGTCTTTAAGTAATGATGATAACTTACCATCTAATATACAAACAAAATTATTTAAAGTATTACATGACTTCATTGTTGAAAACAAATTAAAAATATTGAGCAAAAATTTATTAGAAAGATTAGAATTAGGAAACAAAGGTAATGCAAAAACTTGGAGTGAACCAAAAGAATTATTAAAATGGAAAGATGGTAAAAACCCAGTTAATTATTACAATACACAAATTACAATTACATGTAATTAATTTTGTTTTATATTCATCCTTGAAAAATTTTTTCGTGCAGGTTTACATAATTAATTGATTATTCCATTTCTCACATTGAGCAAAATTTTTTTTAGGACTGTTGATTCTTTTAGAATTGCAGAACGAGCATATACTTTTCTGGACTAATCGCCCATTTGTTGTATTCTCATTTTTATATTATTATGTTAGTGACTTTCTTACTCTTCAAACACAATGTTGAAAACTGGGTAAAGGGTTGTGACGTGTGCCAATACGCTAAACCGAAAAATCAAAAACCAGAAGGCCAGTATGTGGGTACGGTAGCCACGTGTGTATTTAGACATCATGGGTCCGTTGCCCCGGAGTACATCTGGTTATGTCTATGTCCTAGTAATAATAGATAGTTTCACAAAATTTTGTCTATTTTTCCCGTTATGCACCATAAAGGCAGTTGAAATCTGTAAAGTTATGATGCAACAGTTGTATAATGTTTTTGGCGCACCCGTATATGTAGTAACAGATAACGCTACGTATTTTTTGTTGCAAGAATTCAGAGATCTGAATTTTATATAGGGAGTAAATGTGGTTCTAACTGCCCTGTACCAGCCACAAGCAAATTTAGTAGAACATGTTAACCGTAACATTAAGATTGCCTTACGCAGTTTCAGTCAGATACACGTCACTAGGATGACGTATTATACCTCTTGTTTTTGTCTTTCAATAATTTGATTCATAATGCACACAAGTACGCACCAGCTGAAGTGCTTTTGGGGTGGAGATTGATGCACCCTTTAATAAATGTGTGGTCACTCCATGGTATTTGTTTGGAAAACGTGAATAATAAAAAAACTGGAAGAAATATGGACGGATGTGACACGCAATTTAATTGTGTGTCACCAGAGAATGGAACAAAAAAGTAACTTAGCTTACAGAGATGTAACTTTGAAACCTGGTGATTAAATTTTAGTCGAGGCTCACCACCTCAGTTCAAAAATGGATTATTTTAGTGCTAAGTTGGGGGTGAAATGGCGAGGGCCGTTTCAGATAGTGAGGTTCCTTTCGCGTGTTCGAAGGAAAATTTAAGTGAGAGTATTAACATTTTGTAAGCAAGTATACTCTGCTCAAAAGTTAAATGAGTACATTTGAAAACATGTACAAATAGGTAAAGTTAAATGGGTACATAAGTAAAAAGTACGAATATGTTAAATCATAAATATTTAAATGTATACATGTATATAATGAGTGAAGTATTAGAGATTTTATATGTAAATGAAAAAAATAGTTCAGAATTTAAGCAAGCGTACCCAAAGTTAAATCTGAAAAAGTTATGATTTTTCCTACGTCTTCGTCGAGTGAGCCTAGGTGCTTGTCTGTTTTATAATTGCTGCTAACAACGTGACCCGTGTCCTATGCGGAAAGGAGCCTGGGGTAAGGACCTATCCAGCCTATGCCTTATGTTCTAGACGCGTGTTCGACACCTACTTCGCGGGTCTTTCTTCAGGGGAGGAGGGATGTGACGGCTATCCATGCACATCGAATGAAAGTCAAAACGGACGGTGCCATATGAGATTGAGAAAATGTTGGCCGCATAGGACGGCTTACCTTCACTGTGACGGGGGTGTGTTTGACGAGCTCCACGCCTCACGTCCACTGGGCCGGCCTGTTGGTCTGCAAGTATGGGTGCCGCAGGGCCGCTGCCGCCCACAAAATCTATGACTGCCTTCCCCTCCCTTGTATGTCACCTTGACCACGTGACACCAGCCTGCCAGTCACGCGCACCACCAGGGTGCCCTTCCAGGACTTCAGATATTGACGGTGTTAAGATCATTTTGTAGTGTTCTAGATGATTTCAAATAAAATATAAATACGGGTGTCACACCCAGATTTGGAGAGACAGCACAGGGTTTTCACTTGGGCAGGAACTGCTGTTCCATTAACATTTTAAAAGGTGATGGTGGGGGGGGGGGAGGGGGAGATTGCTGCCATTTTAGTTAAGTATGGTTTAAAGCAAAATAATTATATGTAACCTGCGTATAGCTGGAAAGAGATGTAATCTTGTAAAAATGTAGATTTTGGGGGAAGTTTTAAACACACTGATTTTTGATACCCTTTTATACTAAATGTAATCAGTGGGAAAACTATATTTTTATATAACGTTTATTAATAGTAAAATTTTGGGGAAAAACTATGTAAATGGTTATATTTTGATATAAAAACCAAGGCAACGAATAATTTTCAAACCTTTTCACTGGAACCAATCCAAATCCATTTTTTGACATCATTGGGTAGGGGGGGGGGGGGGGGGGGCTCTAAGCTGTTTTCCAACTGAAAAAAATCTACATTCAGGAAGCAGTTGAGACAAGGACCTCATCCTGTATGTGTTGGCAAACACAGTCACAAGTCTTCAATTGTGTAAGGGCCTTGACATGCCAAGCAAGACAGCGCATCAACACAGAATAAACAACTCTGTGATTTTGTGCCATCACGTACGAAAAGTAGTCACAGCATGCACAGAGTGCACTTTCAAAGGGCGTGTATCTGAAATAAGTGTGCATACCTCAGACCTTGAAGCATACTTGTATAATACAGTTATATGTTAGCACAGGTAATGTGGTGTGGTGCATATCCTTTCCTTAGTTTTCATTTGTTTAAGGATAAAACTCAATACTTTGTAACAGAATCGTGCACGAAATGTGCACTTTCGAAGGTGTACTCTGACCTCAGGGCGCGTGCCTCGGACCTTGAAGCATACTTGAATACTACAATTATGTGTTTGCGCTTTTCTTAGTTTTCATTTTTTAAGCATAAAAGTTTATACATTGTAACAGAATTGTGCACAAAGAGTGCACTTTCGAAGGGAGTATCTCTGAACTAAGGGCGCACACCTTGGCCCTTGAAGCATGCATGTAGACTACAGTTGTGTGTTAGCACAGGTCATGTGGTGTAGTGTACGTACTTTGCTTACTTTTCATTTTTTTTAGGATAAACTTGATACTTTGTAACAGAATTGTGCACGTTCGAAAGGCGTATCTGAAATTGTAGACGCAACCTTTTTTCCTCATGTGCAGTTCTTCCGCTGAGCGGTTCTGGTAATTTTCATTACCGTGTTATGAGTTATAGTTACTTTGTTCAGCAGAGGTTGACGATACAGTTTTGAATCTGGGATTTGAAGCTAACTTCATTTCAGTGTTCTACAAGTGTATATTGTGTTTGCTTTTCAAGTGTTTCAACTCGCCGTATTGTTTTCATGTGTATTTGGGGCATGTGGCTAGCACGAATAGGTCATTGCGTAGCACGCAAACAATAATTAATATTATTGTCTGAGGAGTACCAACACATCGAAAGGATTCTGCCTTGGCTGTCAGCTCTACCAGAGTATGGCATCATTACAGTGATGCCTGGCGCCCCGGGTAATATCATCCAAATTTCCTGAGATTTTCCTTAAACCTTATTTCACCACAACCAAAATGACTCCTCTACCCACTGCTGCACCCTGTCAAATGGCTTGCCCAAACGTGTGATGAATCATTACAGCTTCCTAAAGCCAATTTGACCCTGTCTCATCCCGCTGGCACCGTCATAACTAGTCAGTGACTTACTAATGTCAGTAAAATTACACTTCAAAAAGCCACCTGTGCAAACACACAGTTAAAAGAATTCCCTGGAGAAATTGACAAGAACACTACATAAACTGTATGAACAGAGACAATAAAATTACATTTCTTTTACACCCAGCAGATAAACAACATAATGAAACTAAATGTACACATAAAATAATTTATGAATTTTAAATTGCCTAAATAAAATATTAATAACACTTGTGCTCAACCTAGGGAGAATTAACATGTAAACAAACTTCTGGAATCAAAGCAAAACAATATGAAAACATAAATACTGATGGAATACGTTAAATAAACAAAACTATTCTGGAATATACCTATTACACTGGAGATAATCATTTGCTGATATACATTAAGGATAAATAACATCCTTAATAATAACAGACCACAAGGCACATCATCTTTTTTATCTAAAGTTTCATAGGGAATGACCTTCGAATAGTTATTTACAAAGTATTGTAAATATTTTTCAATTTATATAATTATTGTATATAATTGTAGTATGAAAAAAAATGAGAAGTAGCATAAATATGCGATTTGTTTACAAAACTTCATTTAATTAATCATTGTAATGTAATGTGAGTGGAAAGCAAAATTGCAAGAATTGATTTTAAACCACTTTTCAGTTTCAAATCATGGAGAAAACTGTTTAAAATTTCCTTATCAATTGACTGAAATTGCATCATGAGTAGTTCTGATGACAATACAATGTGAATGAACCACTGAACTAATCTGATGATGGAGTCAGAAATTACAAGCTTTTATGTAACTTCACGTGAATGTATGTTAAACCACTTCCCGTTATCCAATTGAGCTGAAATTATGCATACATGTGTAGTTCTGATGACAATACAATGTGAAGGTACCACTGAGCTGATCCGATGATGGAGCCGGAAGTTACAAGCTTTTATGTAACTTCACGTGTATGTATGTTAAACCATTTCTTGTTATTCAATTGAGCTTGTGCAGCAATGTTCCCAGACTTCCCTGTCTTTGACTGTCACCCTTGTGTGGGTGGCACAAGTCTGCCTCAATCAGGCATAGTAGCTTGGTGCGTCCGATCAGTTGTGCTTGCGCGCACGTGACTGACACAGAGTCGAGTTGCATCGTTATCCAGTGTATTACTGCTGGTTTTTCATATTATGTAACTAATGCAACTAGCATAAATGTTTTAATATGTTGACAAAAGTTTATGAGAAACTTTGATGTCTTGGAAATGCTGATTTAAATTAATTTCTCTTCTCACATAGTAAATGTATCGAGTTTGGCCTCATTGTTGTTGTCTCTAGAGTACTTTGGTTGCAGATGGCAACCAGGGTCTGATGATGGAGCCGGAAGGTGGCCAAAGAAACTCTACAACTACATGCAGTAAACGTATCAAGTTTGGCCTCGTTGGAGTTGTCTCGATGAGTACTTTGGTTGCAGATGGCGACAAGGGTCTGATCATGTTCTTTAGTATTTAATTTGACAGATGTAGCAATGCACATTGAAGACATAAAGCTTATTGTGAGATGTGCATTGCTACATAATATAATAAAAAAATTGGTGAAACTAAAAAGTGAAAAATAAAATATCTGTAAAAAACTTCTAAAACCAAGTTTTTATTTATAAATACATTAAAAAGAGAAAAATAATTATAATAGTAACACAATTTATAGAACTTGTACAATGTGGTCGAACAGCCATAATAAACTTTACTACAAATTAATATGTTTGTATAAATTTATATTTAGTATATAAAAGTTTGGCGCAATATAGAACGTAAACCTCAAATGTGTAAGTGTAGTAAACGCATATCTTGCATAAGGCTCTTAACTGTTCACAATATAGAACATATATCACATTTGAGTAAGCGTAGTAATCAAATATTGTGCGTAAGGCTCTTAACTATTCACTATATAGAACGTATATCTTTTGCGCAAGCATAGGAAACACATATCTTGCATAAGGTTCTTAATTATTTGTAATCTAGAATGTGTAGCTCAGTTGCGTAAGCATAGAAAGGTCATATCTTGCATAAGACTAAATACTTACAGTATAGAACATACACCTCAATTGCATAAGCGTAGTAAGCACTTATCTTGCATAAGGCTCTTGGCTATTCGCGCCAAACTGATACAAATATATTAATTTGTATAGTCCATTTCCGATTGGAAGCGACTTATGAAAATCAACCTTTGAAAAAACACTCTAGGCAAAACATGTCAACCTGTTTTTTCAATAACCTGTATTCCACAAATATATAACACTACGGTTAACTTTAGAGTACTGTATTACTGAATAAATGAAACTTTAACTTAATATCTTTTATAACTGGTAATATTTATTTATTTTTAAATATGAATTAACAACAGCCAGAGCAGCGACGTGTTGGCAACGACCGGTAAGAAATAGTTCACAGTTAAAATATTATTTTAAACTCGTTTTTTAGTATACGATTTGAAAATTAAACGGTGCTTATTGAAACATTTAAATATTTAGGTAGCCCCGATGGCAACATATTTAATTTTTACAGTTTAAAATAACAGCGGAAAATATTGTGAGTAGGCCATAATGGTACGGTGTTGTTTTATCGAGCGAGAGCAATTTTTACGCAACTGTCTGCTGAGCGAACTTTGTCGCTCTCTCCCTGTCTTTGTCTGTTTCACACTCGGGAAGTTTCACTTCGCTAGTATGCGAGAAATTGTACCTGTTTTCAATTGTAGCATATTTCATACTTACTACAAAAAAATAATAATTTTTGAATTGGTAATTTACAACTGAATAGAGATTTTAATGTTTGAATACTTATCTTAATACATTTATATATGATGGCGGGACATTGCGAGCCATGACATGGCGTGTTGCTGTTTTACCTAACGAAGCATAAATTATACTTACTCCGAAAAATACTTCAAATTACTACATCACGTTTGCAGACGTCCTGTTTTTTAAACCTACCTAAGCAAGTTATGATGTGATAAATCTGTGTTTCCGCGGCAGTAATAAATATACTGTGATGTGTGTTTCGTTAATCATTGCGTCTGTGAAATGGTGTGGCTTTGTGCATCGTGGTCGATTCGCTGGCCCTGTGTGTGCGTGATTTCAAATATTTGATTAGCACTATTTATATGTTTTAAATGTGAACTGTTTTAATGATGAAGTTATTTATTTACATCCACATATGTTTATTTATCACAACATTGTACCTTTGTCCTAGGTGTTTGAAACATAGTTGTGTAACGTGATTTACCACCAATCCCAGCCCCAATCAATTTCAATAAACCTAATAAACAGTAAGTAACAATACATATAAATATGAGCAGAATAAAAGTTACGGTAGGCTTATTTGTGTGCATGTTCACCACAATATTTTAAGTTTCTATAACAAAAAATGAGCGACATGAGTTGTGTACTTGATTTTAATGTCACATTTTCATTGGACTGTCTATTCCTTCGTTATTCGAACTGAGGCCGTCCTTTTAAAGAAATAACCCAACACATATTAATAACAAAAAGTTAAATACTACAGTTCATTACCCCGCAGTTGTAACAGTGTTTAACACAGTCGTGGCTAAATATTAACGTGCATTATGTGTAATGTGCTATGTCATGGAAAACATATGTTAATGTAACGTAACCGTAAGAACTATCATTAATTCAGGCATTTTTAAAACATCATAAAGCTGACCTAAATAATGTTATAGGCCTAAACTGTGAATATTCATACAAACTAGTTTTTGAAATAGACGTAAGACAGAATTCTGCGAAAAGCTGTAAACAGTAAACAACACATTTGACAGGCATAAAAGTAGAAGTCACGTTTCAATGTTTATTTTTAGGTGTAGCGAAAGTATGCAAACACATGTACACACACAATGGCATGTAAACATTGATTTTGACAGATGCTATATGGCAGTAACATGGCAATGTTTGTTTACATTTGACGGAAGAATACGAAACGGGTCTGCAAGGAGATATTTTTCAGGTCTCCGAGAAAGTTGCTTCCAATGAGGAATGGACTATAGTAATGTTCATTATGGCTGTTCGACCCCACATCTTACAAGTTCTACAAATTGTGTAACTATTATAATAATGTTTCTCTTTTTAGTGCATTTATAAATAAATGCTTGGTATTTAAGTTTAAGTGTTTTTTTATACCCAGAACGGGTAAAATTTGAATTTTGCACTACAATCTGTATTTTATATCTACTACTCAGAAATATTTAAATCACAAAAAAACGGCACGAATTTTGAAATACAATAAAAATGCATAATGTAAAAAATGTGTAATTTGTTTAATGGATAAAATATACCCACTGACAAAAACTATTTTCAACACCACACATGCATACACACACACTTTGGTAACAGCAAAGTTACAGACAACATTAATGTTAGTATGCAAAACTATTTGCAAGATAATCCGCCCAATGCACTTTACCCTTAGTGAGCAGATTAGTTAATGCTATGTTAGTGTACACCATGTACACTTTCACTTAGCAGCATTATTTTTCTCACTAAAAATGCAATATTATGAAAAATACAAATTGGACTTCATAAACACTTTTTCACATGGAGTTCCCAAATGTTAGAATCCTATAAGCACTGATGATGTCGTAATACAGCTATCACATAGGTCTTTCTTTTTAATTACAGTAACTGAACTTTACTGGGCACTTTTTGATTTAAAGTCTTAACTTTAAAATACTGTTTTCTCACCTTTCCTTACAGACTTGAGAGCATTCACACAAATATTTATTCTACATTACAATGTGCAAACATTTCATTTTTAGGGAAAACAATATTTTCAACCTCAGATTGCAACTCTGTGACAAATTAATGTAGGCTACACTGCATACATTTGAAATAATTATACAATTTAGAATGCAGAGTTTAACTAACCTGTTCTGAATGTCCTTTATTGAACAATACAACATAATACGATCATCCACACGACTCAGTACTATCATAACACTGACTTCAGAAACATAAGTGAGTTCAAAACAACATAAATCTGTTACTTGCCAAGTTTTAACCAGGGATGTTGGACGTGTTGACAGCATTACAATAAAGATACAATATAGTGTTGCTTATTTTTAGCACACAATGTACAATATGAACAGTCAATTCAAAGTTGCTTCCAACCTTTCTGAAGCCCTGCTAAAGCTCTAATTCTAAGATATTCATCAGCCACATGCAAACAAAGCTTAAGGCTGTTGCCTGGCATTCCTGTTAAAGATAGATATATACCATCAGGAACTTTTTTGAGCAAAAAATTATGTGCTTTTTGTTCCAAATTATATTTTATTATGAGTTAACAGTATAATTGTTGGTTATTTTAATAGTTTATTGACATAGAGATCATGTGTAAGTATTTTTCATTTGTTTCTAGAAAGTATTCAGTATTAATCTATTGTTTGTTATTTGTCATTATGTTCCTAGAGGGTGGTCAGCATTAAAGATTTATTAAACAACAGTAATAAATAAAATAGTCCTGGTTCCCTTTGTCTCGCCACTGCTGATTGGCGGAGAGATGTATCATGGTCAGGCGACAGCTAATCAGAGGACAGAAGCAAAATAGAAATAATTTTTTCGACAGAATAATTCTCACCACCTACAAAGACGAATGCGTGTACATAAAAAGATATATAATTACAGTAGACTCTGGACTATCCGGCCTAACGTAGCGGAAGGGCAGGCCAGATAACAAAAAATCTGGATAAGCTGGAGTTCTGTAACTACTCACTTCCTGTCCCACCCACACCATTAACAACACACTTTTCATACCAAAACCCACTCTTATTCATATTTTCTGACCTCTTAGTACAGGCTAGTACTTTATTAATGTTTGTTATGCACTGTACAGTCCGTCTTAAAATTTATAACAAAAAAAGGAAGTCCAAAAATAAAAATATTGCACACATTGTAAGATAAATTTTATAATGTCTAATTTAATTGCTGAAAACATAAAATAATGTACACTGTACAGTGTGTGAATAGTATACATACAATTTTAAAATAATCAAAACATTTACATAAAATGAAGGGGGGGGGGGGGGGAGAATGCGGGAGAATGACCTCTCCATGCCGCTACTTGTTGGCGACACCTTGCATGCGTGGTAAATGTCTGTCTTTTAAAGATTAATAATATTTTATTGCAAAGAAAGATTGTAATTTTGAGACACAAATGAGGCGATTATAATTGATTTCTTCACTGTCTTTAATAATTAATCATTCAAAACCACGTCCTCTGATTTTCTCTGTTATGAGTTACACTGCACTTGGCTTGGTGCTTACCTACCCATTATTAGACAGCAGAAGGTGTCGAATAGGCACTTACATATTACCATTTTATTCAAAGATGTGTGTCTATTGAAATAAAGTAATATAAATTGTCGATTTCCCGCAAGAAGTTACTGAAAATGAACACTTATAATACAAGTCACTCAATGTTCCAACAATTGTTTTGCTGACAAGTGATAGAGTATATGCTTTGGGCATATAATTTTATTTGCTAAGATGCTGCCCTTCGAGTTAAATTAATATTAAGTCTTAAAGTAATGTTAATTTTATGCCAGATACAATGAAACACCAACCTTATGGAATAAAATGACCTTTAAACACAAAACAAAACATCTTTCCAAATAATAACTTGTAAAGTTATGAAATGTTACATATGTTTGCTGACATTCAAAGCTATGATCTTGCATACAATTTTATGCACTTTTAATCGTTAATTTGCATATGCACTCCAGGCGGTAACGATAATTTGAATAAGTTTGTCATTTCAAAACTGTTTCCATAGTAAACTTAATAGCTAGCTTTTCTCAAGGAAACTTAAAAGTTTTATTACAACTTCCTCTATGTGTTAAACTTCGGTAAAGACAAGTGCTGGAAAAACAAACATTTCAATGTGAGGGTTGTTGAAAAGGAAAGTTTGTGGAGGGAAGGTTCGATAGAAAGTCTTTGGGGAGGTCTACTGAACAAAAACTCCACGATGGCGGCTAGATAAGTTTGGAGCTACAGGAAATGATTTTTGACGAACTTCGAGGAGACGGAGATGTACGAGGATCCAAGAGCTGCCAATGGAGATGTACGACAGCAGAGTGCTTGATTTGGTGACCCGAGGACAGCTGAAACTGCTCGAGGTACTCTGATTCCGAAGTGCATAAAAACCTGGGATTCCTGCAGCATCTCATCGAAGGATGAAGTAAGCCAGTGTCACAGTAAATTTGCTTCTACAGTATAATTCTTTTCTGCAAGTTTAATTTTACGTCAGTTTATGAAGAAGCCCTGAATTTTCATTAAGAAGTACACAGACAGTGTGCTCGATAACTTGAAAATATAAAAGTTTTATCTTTTTTTGTTGAATCTCGCTTTTTGAACAATATCAGAGGTTCCTGAGACTTTTAAAAAATATAAGTAGTGCCTCCGACGTACGGCTAGCAGGACTCATTTAAATAATAATAATTTATTCTTGAAAGTGAGTCAACCAGATGAACATTTATCTTAATCAGTTCTCGAGGTCATGATATTGTATCTGGTGTTGACTGGGTTAATATTAATTAAGTTATGATTTGATTGAGCTGTTACGGTACCATTAATTATCTGACAGTAGGGTTTCGTATTATTCTTTGAGATTATTGATTTTTTTTTTTATGTCTTCAATAAAATTTCATTGTTTAGCTTATTCATGTTGCTTTTCTGTGTAGTGTAGATACTTGTTTAATAAATATTTTAATCAGAGTGATATATACAGTTGTGATTTCAGTGTCAAGTGTGTGTGGTTAATTTCTGAAGTTTATGATTCCTCTGACTCACTTACCTAAAATAGTTAACAATTCCCTCATGGCACACATCACACACATATCTTATATATTTAATTTTGAATATATTTATACCCCAATAATATGTACAGAATACTGTTACAAATTCCTCGTTAAAATATTTTGCATAATATTTTCAGGTGAAACCATTTGCTTTGAAATATAAGTGATGTTAGGTGCAACTATTTTGAGCGATGCATAATCTTGATCAAATTTGTTCACCAGGCGCACTTTATTTACTCTGCTGCCGGCAGGTGGTGAATGGAATATTTCACATACAGTTACTAGCTGTTTGCATAAACAAGAAGCTTAAAAACTATAGTTGCAGGAAATCTTAGGTGACAGGACCCGAAATATACTTAGATCAGACCAACATGCAATAAAAGATAAAAGGTTACGTTAACATTATTTAGATAGGAATTTCGCCGGGCCCACAAAAATAGTTGATGGTTGCATTTTTTTTTTTTTATTTACTTACTCGTGTATAGTGAGGACCATGAATTTTGCAACAAGTTCAGGGAATTTTTTTCTTTTTAATAAAATTGAATTGAATAATTGTGGCGCTCTGTTAGTTATTATTATTTTTATTAATTTACAAATTAATATTTTTTACATCTATGTGTGGTGATTGTGATATGTTTGGAAAATACTTTAATTAAATAACTTGTGTGCAAAAAGGCAAAATAAAAGATTCCGAAACCCTCATGCTTCTACTACTCAACACTTCCAGCTTCGTTTTTCTATTTTCTCCTTTCTCCATTTAGCAGTGACAGGCTCTTTTTTCTTGTGCCATGCTAGAATGTCACACTACTCTTCTCTAAAAAAAAACTGCAACGCCTCGTCCTTTCTCCACCCCCTTGTCATAGTTTGCTAGCCTCTACCAGGGAAACAAAGCAGGCTTGTCGGAATTATCAACCGGCAAAATCTCGGTGTTATGAACCGTGGTGGTGGGGGGGGGGGGGGGCAAAAACACGTGTCAGCTTTGGTTTTTGGTGTGACAGGATGCCATGGAGAGGGGGGGGGGGGGGGAAGTTGGGACCAAACATAACTGGAGGGTCGCTGAGAGAGAAAAGACAGAGAACGAAGAGGAATGATGCAAAGCGTGAGATGAGACAACAGACAGTTCCGCCACTTCGCTCAAAATCCCCAGACAATTTATGGCTACCACTCTCCCTTCTTTCTTTCCTCCCTTGTATAGCGCGCACCCCAGAAATGTTTTCCTTTATTTTGGGGGGAAAAAAGGTGCGCTAAAAAGGAGTAAATATGGTAATAACCTAACTTCATTGTCTAACAACCGATACTAAAGTATCTGCCAGATGCCATACCCAATACAGATACATCGGGAAAAGGTGAAGTATCTGCCAAACATCACGTACAACCACGTGGCTAATCGCAGCCAAGTCCATGTCCGCACCATCCTTGCGCTTTGAGAGTTTATTTGTGTAAAACCATGTGCGCCATAGTTTATTTCAGAGTTCTATGTCAATTTTATTCAAGGTTCAATGATTTTTCATGTGATTAATGCTTCTTTAGTTTGACCACGCGGTCATGTTAATGTTTGCTTTTTCCGCCATCAGGCATGCTACACGCCTGTAACCACTGTAATTGTAAAGAGAATAATTTTCTCAACAAGAATAATAATTTGTCAGAATTTAATTTGCAGTTTTCACCAAGAAATATTGCAATTTCACCTGCACCACGTGGTCCGCTACAAACTTTATCCAGCGGCATACATGCCATATAAATTTGTTTTCACAAATGCATGTGTTTATTGTGACTACTCATCTCATGCCCCATCTTCTTTTAAGGGTCTTTGTGCAATTTATGTAATTTTGTATTTTGTGTACAGTGACATTATTTCCGTCCTATGTATATAGGCCATTACCACACTATCCATGTGCTGGAGGTCGAGCCCAGACGAGTTTGTGTTAGTGATGCCAAGTAATCACACGTGTTAAAGTATCATCAAGTGTTTAATTTTGTAATTCGCCATGTCCTGTCTTCAGGGAAAAATCGTCAGTCCACCCTAGCGGCTGTTGACTCTCTTCCATTGTGAAGATTGTGTTTGTATACACCACGGTGAGATCATTCATCTAGGCATGTGCTACAGTAATTGCGGGCTGGGGAGCACCCAAGCGGAGTTAGCTAGACATGACCAAGTGTATCATTAATTTCATGGCACGTTGATTTGTATGAATGGTATAAATAAAACAGGTATCACAGTGAACCATCTTCTTTCATTTGTAGTGACAGTGTCCTAGCCACATGTGTTTCTTTTTCAAAGTGTTAAAATGTTTAGTGCAAATTTAGTATTGCCAATGTATTTGTAAGTACTCTCGGGTGAGACGGACACACAGGACCCACGGCATCCCTGAGAACCCTGAGTCTCAACTGTGCGGTGATTGAGAAGCACCACTGGTACCCATATCACCAATAAGTAATTGTGTCATTGTTTGTCTCGTGTCTCACCCGACGGCGTCAACCTGTTCATAGCTCAAGCTCAGCTTAATATCATTTTTCAGGGCCAAAAAATTCTGAGCTTTATCAAAGTCAGGTAATTCAGTTGACAACCGATTAGATTATGTTTATTGTTAAAGAAAGGAAACAATACATTGTTTATTTTTGAAACATAAATATTTAACTCACAGGTGTGTTGCAATAAAAGGATTCCTCAGAATTGGATATATAAATGCTTATTAACACAAAAATTAACCTAAAACTGGGCTAATATACTGTCAAGTGTATTATTTATCATTTTAATATCTGGCTGCATTCCGCTATTTCATTTGCCACGACCAACTTTCATTATAAATACAACCTTTTAATAATAAATCAGAAATGGTAACACCATTTTCACTGCAATAAATAAAATATTTAATTTAACTGAAACAACTATCACATGTCAGCTACTAGCAAACAGAAACTTGAAAAAACAGAACACAACAGAGATCTACTAGAATGTCTCGTACTACATCTATATTAATTTCTGCTCCTGATAAAAATAAACTGGAAGCTGGCACTAGCGGGTACGAAAGCAACAAGAAATTTTACTACACTTATCTTAAGCAATTGACTCTCAAACATTTGCCAGTAACTTTGTTTGGATTTTTTCAAGAATTGATACAAATGTTATTCTAGCGCACAACTATATACAAAACACAGTTTTTTTTTTTGTTTTTTTTTTGCCCTTAGAAATTGCCGCTCTACGCCCGGGCCTAGTCGGCCTAATGGGAAATCCAGCCCTGCTTGTCAGTTACATAACTATTTTACTATTCAACCCTACCAAATCTGCAGACAGGGAGACTTCTCAAAATTATTTCAATAAATTTCCTTAAGTGAGCTGGGATGATTGATCTTTTTCTCAAGGTATCTGGTATAATCGATAGTCACCAACAGTAAGAGATTCCTTGCGCTGGACACCCTTCCAACCTTACCACTTTCACAAACCTGTAACCCAATCACACTCACACCTACCCACCCCTACACCCTCTACTACTTCAGATTGAGCAAGGTGGTGCAATGGTAACATACTAAACTCACAGTAAGGAGGCCCTGGATCCAACTCCCAGTCAAGTCAGCCTGATCTTGGTTTCCCAAAGATTACGAAAATCTCTCCAAGAACATGTTGGATTGGTTTTCTTCAATCAGACCATGGCCTATTCCTTACCCATTTCATTTTGTCTGAACAACTTTTCATGTCTCTAAGGACTTTGTTGTTGTCAATATGTTATGTCCTACCCACCAACCTTCAATTTATGGAGCAGTAAGGTTGTAGCTGTACTCCATTATAATATTCTGTGACTAAGCTATATTTTAAAAGCTGTGCTATAAAGCACTGAACTTATGCCCCTCCTTTCCATATCCTAAGTATAGACCCTTGAGGGTGTTTCAGCCACCAGCTTATGAAAATCATGCAACTATCACCAACACTACAATAAGTAATTTGAATCAGCTCTTGATGGAAAGTAACATAAGCCACTACAGTACTGGTCTGGATCCTGGAACATACCCTGCCATCACCACCAACTAAGCATGCTTGCCTAATTTGTGGTAAATAAGCCAAAAATTACTTTGCAAAGTTCTCAACCTGAGAACGCAAGACCAAAAAAAAGTTTCTGTTTTATGTCGTCATGTTATGGACAGAAAGGATACAGACAAGGGGACCTCTATGACTAGTGAGATCCCAATCACTTAGTAATTCAATCTGGTGCTCATAAATTGATTTGTGTGGGAGCTAGGGTGAAAAACATCACTAGTCTGACTTCTTGTGACAAGCAAGATGACGTGAGGTCACCAAGAAGCTATGACCAACAAGAAGGTTGCATAGACAGAATCTATGCAATGCCCGTAAAAGTAGGTTACTGGCAATCTCTGTACCTCTTTTACACATCTACTCACAAACGTGATTATTGTTTAAGGCATACAATGCAAAATAATAAAAGGAGTGGCACGCAGTCTTGTGTAAAGCAGCCATCTCACATTGAATGGCTCCTAGAGTTACGTAAAACAGCTTTGTGTGATGCATACACTATCAAATGGTGTCCATTGTGGTGCAACACCACCACTGTATCTTGGCCACACATCTTTTTACCAAGTGGCACCTCATATTAAAGTGAAATGACAGTCACTTAACTGTACGTGTGTAGCACAGCAATTATCAAAAATAAATTACACTCTGCTATATTAAAAAAAAAAAATTTCAAACTTACACTAAAGGTAAAAAAAACCACCTTGCGCACACATGCATGCATGCACACACACACACACACAAAAACACACACGCATGCATGCATACACACACGCGCGTATACTGGGTGTTTTTGAAAAACACTGACACACACTGGTAGGCTATTGCTCCCAAAAATATAGAACAAAAATGTATGCGTTCCTAAAGTGATTTTTAAGGGAGCTGTGCACCCCACAAAATTTTAATTTAAATTGCCTTCCTATGTACTGCTTGTTGCGTACCTGTCTGGCAACACACATTCTGTTCTGACAGTTATGCATAAATTTTGCTAGAAATGTTTTACCTAACAGTGTTCTGATAAGATGACCTAATTTGTTAATTTAGACAAGCTGATATTTCTTTAAAAAATGTGTGTGTACATTGTAAATTTACAAAGCTTCATCCAAAAATTACATGCCAGCCCCTATTTTCAGCATGAAGGGGGGTGGTCTTGCCTACCGCATTTTCAGAGGTGCAAGATTTCCATTACACATAATACCATTCACCACTTGTTGATTAATTACTAGTTTCTGATATTTTGAATGAAAAGCATTTAAAACTTCAATTTTTGGGGGCATATAACTCCCTTAATAATTACTTTAAGGGAAAAATGATACATATATTTTCATCTTATTCTTCTGTAAGAAGTAACCTGCCAGAGTTGTCAGTGTTTTTTATAAACACCCAGTAAACACACCTGATACACAGGCTGAAGCAGAATTCGACTGACAAAACTTCATGAAATGATTCCTTATGCAATATCAAGTGGAAAATATACAGGACACTATCTACCTAAAATGAAAATTAAGGGAGATACAGCCCTTGAGAATGGATATTTTGAATGTATTTTTGCAAAATATCAAAAACTCAGAACATTGTGTCATTTTTAACAAGATCTTTAACCTAAGAACAAACTCTCATTAATACCTCCCTCCCATAATTAAAATATCAGGGGTGTCCACCCTCTTGTTGCAGACAACTTTTTTACCATAGGGAATTATGAGCATTTTGATGCTGGTTTATTGAGCAGTATGAACAAATTAACAAATTTAGTCCTCTTGTTCTAACTGCCCAGGAGACACCAACATGCATCTATGGTACAGTATGCTGCTGTGCACAGGGGTGCAATTCTAATTTGTTTTTCCTGCTTATTAAGAGCCCAATTTCGTGAGTATTGGTAGCTGGTAATAGTGGAGTTTATAATATTCTGATACACAGGTGTCCACTACACTTCTTGCCATGGTAACTTCCCCCCCACTTGTTTCCATACCATAAATTGACTCCCAACAAGCGCAAAAGTGAATGGGAATCACACCTCAGTGCACAGACAAGGGCAGAGGACATTTTTAACACTTACTACGCTTGTTTGTTTCTGGCAAAAGTCCATGTGTGATTCCCTGCACGAATTATTGGTACTGTCTACGCCTATGGAACTGTATTGCTGCCGCATAAAGTTTGTGTGTTTTGCATAAAAACTGTGGGTCATGGGCAGCTGCACAGAGGACCATTTTGTTCATTAGTGCTACGCTCAATAAACCAACATTAAATGTTCGTAATTCCTGATAGTAAAAAAGTTGGCTTCAGTAAGAGGATGGCCATCCCTGATATTATGAGGAGGGGTATTAATGAGTGTTTGTTCTTATAGTTTGAAAATCCCAATAACATAAAACAATGTTCGGAGTAGTGCAATTTTATTTCACTTAGTTTCTGGTATTTTGCAAAGATAGATTTAAAGTTCTAAGTTTTCAAGAGCTAAGTTACATCTCCCTTAGTATTCAGTTTGGGTAGAAAGTGTTCTATTATTTCCCCCTTCATTTTACGTAAGGAATCGCCTCACAAAATTTGTCTGTCGAATCCTGACCCATCACATATGAATGCATGTACATACACATACAGACACACACACTTAAATAAAGTAAAATATTAAAGAACAACAAGAATAATGAATAGTGCATCATATAAAGAATCATTTAATAATTTTAAGAAATTACTTTATCATTCCTTTTATTTCTGAAAACACACTAAGACTTGCCATCACTTTTTTTATTTATTGTAAACAGTTGTCTCTTTTTTTTTTTTTTTTTTTTTTTCAACTCCATCCAATGAACCTTTCAGGCTTTTATATACTGGTACATACATTATTTTAGAAGTTTAAGTGCCTGTAAGCAAAATAAAAATTACGAGATAATATGTTTCTGTAACTAACTGCTAATGAAAAGATTTTTTTATAAAAAACGTTTAAGCAAAAACCTTATTTTTAATAACAAATCTTACAAAATTTTCAATTTTCATAAATTAACACAAACAAATAATTTATTACAACTCTAAAATGTCAACTTTTACAATAGAAAAAATATTGGGTAGATGGTAGACCATAAATACAACAAATGCATATCAACACTATATTGCACAACAGCTCTCCAAATCTTTATAGAAGAGTAAAATGTTGGACATTCCCATACATATGTACAAACCTATTACGACAAGGTTACAGCATCCCTGGTATAAAATACAATTAAAAATACAAACATGAGGTAAAAAAGTAAGTTATCTTTTGAGCAACTATTCAAACACAATGTAAGTACAATTAAAAGTTACTAACATAACACAAAAAGGTAAATAATAATACAAGACCATTACTTACTGCTGTCACTTTCTCTCTGATTATGATTATACAGCAATGTTTTATTACTTTATGCAATCAGACTGGGTAATTTTAAGCACATCTGAAGCTCTAGTTTAACAAGATTTATACTTTGGAAGGTATGTGGAAGACAAATGTTGTAAATAATATCTACATCTTTGGTACCGTTGACTGCAAATCCGGCAGGTAATGACCAACACAAGTGCTCAATACAGCTGTGATGTCTCTATAATAACTACATTTACACATTTTGTTTTGTATGGTGACAAATATTACAAGAACTTAAAACCTTTAGGTTTTGTTAATTTCTTGTATGAACTCAGCCTTGAAATAATGTTCACACTAATGATCAGAAGAACGAGGATTGCCATGCGACAAGTATTACAGAAAAAAGCTAAAGACCAAATCTATTTCTTTCAATGAGAAACTAACGTTGACAAAATGAAGCATGTGGTCAACACCCCTCTCACAACAGTTTGTTGTTGGCAGACTTCTGGCATCCTCACAGCAAGATTTTATGGCAGCAATACTACAAGGTAATCAAGTAAGTTTTTGCAGTATTTGATGTAGCAAGAGAAGACAATACAGAAATATGTGCATCATGTGCTGGAAAAAAGATTGGGGTGGGAGTGAAGACATTGACCTTGACAAATACAAACACATTGCACACTTGCAGCAATCATAAATCAAGCAGTTCCAAAGAGAAATGGAGGTGTTGAAAGAGCTTGTTTAGAGTTGTCTACTTTATGGCTTTACAGTGGGCTTATCCGCAGCAGCGTCACTGAATACACCAAGCCTTTGGGGATGATGCGGTGAATGAAAGTACCACTAGACATTGTTCTCAGAAATTCAAGTCGGGAGATCTGTCCCTCTGTGATGAACCGCGAAGTGGGCGGCCACAGGTCCTGGATGACGAGGCCCAAAGGCAGTTACAGATGAGGACAGCAGCCAAACGTAGTGAGATTGCTGAACATTTCTAAGTACGTATTTGATGAAACAGTCGGACTTCACCGGCACCACGTACGGAAGGTATTCAAGTTGAGCAAGTGGGTATTCCACACACTGTCAGATGCCAACAAGCAATGAGTGACAGCCTGTTTCTCATTGCTTTCTCTGCACCACAGCACATCCATATTCAATTGAGTGCTAACTGGTGGTGGACAATGGGTACTGTACGACACTACCAAATGTGCCAGACATTGGTTGTCACAGCACCCTGTGCGTCACACCGCAAGACCACCACTACACAAACTCCAAGTGGTGCACCACGAGATGCTAAAAAAGGGCCAAATCTGAACTCACGGCAGTCGGAACATGTGCAACAAGCACTGAAGCAGGAGCCAGCAATGGTTAATCACAAGGGTGTACTGCTCCTTCATGAAAATACCAGGCCACATGTGGCACGGGTGGCCAGGGGTAGGATACTGTGACTTTTTACTGGGAGACAGGAAACACTGTGTCATTCACCACACTCACCGAACTTGAACCCACAGATTATCACTGTTTCCATTCCCTGGACAACCATCTTCATAGGAAGTTCATTGCAAATGAGGAAAACCTGCGGCAGGCACTAACAGACATCTTTGCATCAAAGACACCCTATTTTCACCATCAGGCACGTTGACAAAAGATGCTGGATGCCTATACAGATTATTTTGAGGACTAACTGTATGCGTATTTGTTGTAAATTTTTTTGTTTATAATAATGATCTAAAACTGCAAGAATGTCTTTGGTTACATTGTACAATAATATGGAAAGTGCAGAGAGAGATATGTATGTGCAGCACATGTGCATGATCCAGGGGGAGAGAATGAGCAGCATGGTGATGTGTAATAATACTAAGGAGGCAAATTGCTTTCTTACTGTTGACCAAGGGTCATCATCCATTACTACCACCTTATGTCAAGTTGCTACCAGGGTGTTCAGGTACAAACACTGGAGCTACTCAATAGCTTGTTTGCTTTTGCCACTGATTGCTATAACAAAACTTATTACACTTATTAATTTTTTGATTGCATCTTAGAGCAAGAAATCATTCTGACGTGTGACGTGTACGGGTGACTATTTTTTGGCCGACTGCTTATCATCACCTGTGAATACACATAACCCAGCAAGATAGGAACCACGATTGGCTGCTTCCAAGGCCAGCTGACAGCCTCCTTGGACATGTTAGACACCAGGAGGACTACATTAAGCACCCAAATAGTAATTAACTTGATCACCACCACTTAGCATTTCATGTGAGAAGGGATAACCATGAAGCAAAGCAAGTCAGTTGCCCATAAGTGAGCATCAGATACTCACCTGCCACATACAAATGTGAATACAGCAATGAAAGTGAGTCGCCCCTAAGCAAGCATCACATGCTTTCCCGCCGCACAAGAATACTGAATGCAGTAACACAAGTGAGTTACCCTTAACCGAGTGTCAGATACCGCCCACAGACAAGCAAAACTACTCCCAGCCTTTCGCAATCGCCAGGCCAGCGCATCCACGTCATGCTGCCCAGGAAGAGAGGTAGTAACGCCCAAAGTCAACCCCGGCGGCCGCCGAGACCTGAGGCACCCCGACCACAAGTATATATGGCAGTGCATCCCCAAGGAACACCAATTGATCTCAGTAATTCACTTCAACACAAGTTGTGCTGAAGCTCTCTACCCACCGTCCTCCCAAGGAGCCCTAACTGTGAAGTATCCAGAAACTACCAGTAAACCGCGATAGAGGTTTTGAAGCACAACTGCAGCCTCGAAGAGTCAATGTATCCTCCCTTGACATTGCAGTCAACACCTACCACTTACCTCACTTACACAAAGTGGTACCCCGAGTTCCTTTAGGACTAAAAGTGCTTCAGTTAGGGTTTAGTTGTTTTCATGGCTACCTAGTTGCTCGCCCTTGTTATTCTGACAGGCCTCTTCGCCTGTCATTGAACTTCACTTCTGTAGGTTATCTACCAAATTGGCAAAGCACAGGAGTTAGTACGGGTCATTGTATTTTTTTTTTGTAGAATGAACACATATTTCAGTTTACCCTCCGAGTATCATTTTTAGGGTTAACTGTATCTCTCCTCAATCCTAGTGTTATCCCGCAAGGCAGTGGTAGGGGACCGTATTATTGAACTAATTTCCGACTCTAGAGTAGGACCACAGACCGTCCCGCGCGTCAACAAACAAACACATTCATAGACCGCCCATACTGTACACAGGCTCTACTCGCACATCAGCCTCGGGTGTGGCTCGGTAAAGATAGCGGCTGCCCTTACCCCAGTTGCCTGGAGGCCTCACCTCGCACAGCCAAATTATATTCCCTACAGACAGCCTACCCGTCCAAGGCCAAGTGCCAGATCTTACAGAATCTGCCACATTAGAGACTGTCTAAATCCAGTGTCCCTGACCTGACGCACAGCAAAAGCCTTGCTCACGTGTGATGAGTACCACAGTCATCATGGCCATCATGCATTTATAATTACCGACAAGGTATTCAGCTAGTTTCTGTCCTAAGGGCGGTATTCATAAACATATCTTGAGCTCTAGCTTCATCAAGACAATCTTATTTGGTGCTTCAAGAGCATATTTACATATCATGAACATCGCCTAAGCTTGTCTTAAGCACAGGCAAACAAGGCAGTCTTCATGAAGACTGTCTTATATTTGTGTGCCTAAGACTGCATATTTCTGTTCCATAGTCGCTGCTTAAGATCGCAATTTCAAACCACATTTCATAGTCATTGAGACTTTGCTTAAGATGGCAAATAAGCTCGTCTTCGCCAAGTCCACTGTAAAGGTGACTTGAGACAATTTTAAAATGACAGACGCTAATTCGATAACTTCATATGTCGAACTAGCGGAGATTTCTGCAAAATGGCGATAGCAAAACATGAGTTAGGTTGAGATTAATTATTTAATTACACATTTGGATAAACATCTAAATTGTTCTGCTCTGAGAAAGCTTTTATAAAACTGTAGTTGTACAGATACCATTAACTTTTTAATGTAATTCACATAATAGAACTTAAGTTCCTCTAATGACAAAGTTGAAACTAGATAGTGCTAAACACAATATAAGGTATGTTTTATTAAATGTTTTTTCTTTTCAAATTTAATAGTAATTTACAATAAGTGTTCATGTGTGTAATAAGAAACAAAATATAATCTTTTATATTGTGTGTTAAATTAAAGATAAAAACTGGATTTTTTAAAATATATAATGATATACACCATCTTTTTTATCAAAAGGTTATATAAACTGCTTTAGCGCTGTATTTGATTTTGATTATTTCTATTCAAAAGTGATGCTGTCGATAGCTGCCGAGTTATTTCCTGCCTGCTTGTGTAAATTATTCATACAGTTTCTTTTACAATCTCTTTTTACACTCATCTGCAACATTTTGCTAAGTGAGAAGAGGAATTTTGTTATTTTTCACTACATTAACGTCACTTTATTCATTTTAACCTTGTATTTAAAGATTTGCAATACTTATCTATAATTAGAAATTCTTTATTTATCAATTTGAAGTTAATATGTATATAATATCATGCATACATTACGTCATGGTTACAAAACATGCATATTTATTTCTATTTTGTGTCTAGCCCCCATGTTTCATTTTAATTCGAGCCTTTGTAGCAGGCCTTAAGATTGTACTTTACCAAGCCGGAAGTGATGAAATATAAGCTATGCCTTGAGTGCGCCGCCTTCACAAAGATCGTCTTGTTTGTAGACTATAAAACGTGGTGCGGAAATAACAGTCTTAAGAAATATGATGGTCTTGACCAAGACTATCTTAAGCTCAGCATTAAGACATGACTATGAATACCACCCTAAGAGCAATGGAAGGTGACTCCCACTGTCTTGAGTATTGTTATATAATGTATGGATGCCAACACTATAGTGAAAATAGAATTTATAAACTGCCAATACTTATTCAGAGGGGTTACCTAAACCATCCTAGTCCATGGAATAAGGAATTGTCCCTGCTAAAGTTTGGCATAGTCGGTAACGAATATAAAACTGAGGCTATCTTGCTCAACATGAGTCATTTCTAATAATGGTAAGGCATCATTATGGTTGTGGCTCTTGAAGCAATACAAGGAGGCCTCAGTCTCACACCTGGCTGCTTTGCACAATGCAGGGCACCCAATACAGCTTGTGCAAAGTCACCTAATGGTAACTCTACAATTTCACCAGTCACCCAGAATGATAGATGGACAACAGGAAGATTAGCATTTAGGGGTCTTGGAAAGGTGTGTTGGCACATAATGGGCATCACATCTTGACATCAAGTGATACACTGGCAACTCACATGGCCCAAGATAATCTGCCCACGAGCAACCATGGCAAGCATTAGGAAAACTTGATTGAGGGATGTCTGTGGATCATGGACTTGTTTGCGCTGCATTCTGAGCATTATTTTATTGCTTGAATCCCTCAAAAATGAGTCCATACATGATTATTTATTGCATTTTGAAGTCACAAACTACTGTTAATATTAATGTTTTGTGATACGTAATGTCTCAACGATTTCTTGTTTGGCATGACTCGAGTCTTTCTATGCGATGAGTGTAATCACCTTAAGATTCACTGACCTAAGGAATCTGCATAATTATTGATAGGAACTGGAACTTGTAATACAATTTCTTTTGATGTCTTACATAAATCTTGGCAATGTGTGCTATAAGTGTAGTTACTTTGAGCACCACAAGTTCTGGCAGCTTGCCTCCCTTGGGCCATTGGCATAACCCAGCCAGAAACTGATGATAGTGGCAGCCCGGTTGTGCACAATTGTTGCGAAAAATATTGGGCTCACATCAGCAAACATGCAAATTATGATATGGAGACTAATGTTTTTAGCATAGCATCAGGCTGCGCACACAGGTACCTGTCTCCCGCACGGCCGCATCCTCCTCCTTGTAAATTCACTGTCAGCAGTTGTGGCGCTAACAGTACATGTATGTCATTTTCAGCTGATAAAAGGCAGGTCAGCTGAATTGATTGTGTGTTAAATAGTGTAATCATCATTGACATTTCATCACAATTCACCTCCACACACTTTATTTTTGAACTGATGTCATTTCTGTGGCCCAGTCACACCTGGCAACATGGAAGCTGGTAGCCACTGATGTCACAATTTAAAGTTCCTGGTTTTCGCTAGCCATTTTATGCCACAATGTAATGTTGTTTAAAGGGAATTATTTGTGGAAATTTAGCACCAAGTCACATTATTTTGTTACGTGAAGTTAGAATGTCATATGGAGTCTATTAGCTAATGTGTTAAATTTTTAAATGACAATCTGTTAAAGTGTTTGTTTTAGTAAAGACACTGTTTTAATTCTAGCATGTATCACCAGTTTAATACAATAAAACTTTGAACAGATTAATTAAACATTATTGCAAATCAGCCAAATTGTAGAATTGTTTATTATTATTATTGTTGTTATTATTATTATTATTACTACTGCTACTAAAAGACTGTAAATAAATAATAAATATTATTATTGTTGTTAATCTACCGTAAATAAAAAATATGTTTCAATCAGCAAGTTTATTGTTGCAATGTTTATCCAATTACTTATGCATACTTTTCAAACAGAGGGTATTTATTTGCTACTCCCAGATTGGAAGGAATAAAATTATATTTGCAATGTCATACACATACAAGATCTGGAAATTGTAGAATTACAACCATTATCGATACATCTGATGTGTAGAAGCTGTAGAAGGCAACGTAACATATGTAAAAAATGATGACCAATGACAAAGATATGTAAAGCTTTACTTCACATATGAATGACTCGATAGAATGCAGAGTGAAGACCTTATACCAATTGAACTTTCCCATAATTTGTTTCCAACTACTTTACAAAGGTGAGGAGCATAATGAACATGGTCTCTACCTTTTTGATAATACTGATTGTGTCATGAGTACAGTTATATACTCTGTCCATAAATTGCTTATTTAGAATTTTCTGGGCTAATATACAGTAAATGGTTGTCTAAAGTAAAATTTATTTGTGTTTGTTTTCAAAGGTTAAGTTCTTTCCCCCCCCCCCCCCCCCAAACTAGTATGCGAAGCTACCAATTTGATGATTCATACATATATTTGCCATATATACGTTATAATCACAAGTCACGAACACTAAAGGAATTGTATAACAATAAAAATAAAAATTTTGATCTCACTTAGTTTACGAATGTTGCAAAATGAAGCTGCCCAAATGCAAAAAGCATGTAATTCACAAACAAAGCTTGCACAGCCCATGGCACGTTTGTTACCATATATAGATTTATCTGTAGCAGTAAAAGCTATTTCTTGCTTCGTTTTACTGTAGCTAAAAATTGTATATTACTGCAAAATTAATTTAGAAAGGAACATTAGCACATTTTGATATGGAAATGACTAAACAATATGCATGTCACATCTGCTCAAAGCAAACAAAGGAAACTAATGTGTGACTCTACTGCTATACTGTATGTACATTATATGCTCTATTTAACATCACAAATCTTCATACACTATGCCTCACTAGCAAAACCACGATGCAAAAAAATAGCATATTTACAAGTTGTAAACACTGTATTTACTAACAATTAAAACCTTAAAAAATATTTTTTTGGCTTGAGTGAGTTAATATTTTATTCACAAGCAAAACATAAATAAAAAGATAATAAACTATGGATTTCACAATTGTTCTTACTTAAACTATGATATAGAAAAATAAATAAAAATATTATGTTCCAGTTTGAAGCACCGGAATTTTTTTTAAACTAGCACAATAAAAAAATTATGCCTCACTATCACTGCTCATATACACAACTGCACATACTGAGTTATGTATTTGCATTCAGGATAAATTAACACAAACAGCAACAGCTAGATTTGAGGAAACAGTCTTGATCCTAACACAGAACATCTTTAATAATTTAATATTACTTGTTTGATATGAAGCACTGGCTGATAAAGTATTTTCAAATCCACATTTTTTTTCTAAATTGTGCACTTACAAATGGTACATACGCATTAAGGAAAAAATCTTAAAAAACCAATTCAGTTAATACATAAATCTGAAGGAAAAAAGAAACTGTAGTCATAAAGATAAATTACATTGCTTTGTTTTATAAGAAAGGAAAAGTGAGAATTAACCATAGCATTAGGATGTGTAATAGCAAGGCAGCAGAATATCACTTTAGTACAGTTGACATGTTAATTTTTCAGGAAGTAGGAACTAGGGAATCCAGATATGAGACACAACTGCAAATCACACACAAATCGAGCTCATGTGGATGGACATGGCCAGCACTCACAGGCTTCCCAATCCATGCAGCATGACCGCACGACCACGCAGACCTGCCGAAACACCACCTACTGGCAAAACATATGAGCGACCGTCAGCAGCGCGGGTTGGGGCCAGCTCAAAAAGGTTCAGATTGCTAAGGTGCAAATCTTCAAATGGCCAAACTGCCAGGTGGCGGCTCTTACCCTGGCGTGCGACCAAGTGGCAACCTCGCTGGGACACGAGGATTCCAGACACAACAGCCCAATGTGCTTTGTGGCCACGCCGGCAGCATGGTGAGTGGTTGGCATCTGCATCATAGCTGTAGTCTGCAGTCAAGGCCGATAAGTTAACTGCTATGGCTATCAATAGTTTTTCTTTACATAGACATTTTATCACAAAGTGATAAACTAAACTAAATTCATGCATAACTGAACTTTGTACAGCAGTAAGCCTTTCTAATATTATTCGAGGGACCATAAAAAATGCTCCAAACACAGAAATTTGTAAAGCAGGAGAAATTTTGATAGTGCGACTTACAAAAATACATGTAAAATGCTGAAAGATTTAACATATAGGGGTGTAAGAAAAGAGTTCTGCCAATCAATAATACAGAGTCAACCACAATATGTTCCGATTTCAGGATCTTAAAAACTATGTAATTACACAAGATGTTTTAGGACAGGGGGTATACGAGCATATGGACTACTTAGAAATTTCCATTATTTTTCTTCTTTGCTTCAAGGATAATGTTTCAATGAACCTGTTCTGATAACAAACATTTTTCTGGATCTTACGTTTTATTTTCCTTGTAAATGATATTTCACTGCTAAACTTGGGAATCTCTTTCAAGCATCCTTTGAACAAAATTACTTCCTTTCATAATTTTCAAATATTTTTTTGTTTAATTTTTTTTACTCTCAATGCTTATTCTAGTGAATTTCTTTTAAGTTTTCTTTGTATGACAATTACATGTCAGTTCACCCAAAACATTAATTCAGAAATCCACATTTTCATATCTGATAAAAACTTGGTGAAATCAATCCCTCCATGAGGGTAAGTAAATTTGTTATGCCCCAAAAAAATTTTATTTCCATGATATAAGAGAAGTATAAATGGAGACACGTGTTTTTTTAAAATAAATATTATAGCTGACTAACTAGAGCCAGAGATTCTTAATAATACTATTATTTGTTTGTGGAATATTCAGCTCTGGACTGACTGATGTAACACACAGGAAATACTGAAAGATTATTGGTTAAACCTTGCTGTGATCCATTGCCCAAGCAACCAGAGACAGCTATTCCCCATATGCTCAGACTACATGCTATGGCACAGGATGGATGACCAAAGTACGGCAATTTGTCACACATGTTGACAGGGCACAACTATCATAAGCTATGTCTATACAGAGTTTCAGTAACTAGGATGTGGCAGACAACTGTAATAATCACTAATTTTTGTAACACCTGCTGCTACAAGGTATACATAGAACCCTGTTATAATGTCCCCGCATATAACATTTTCCTGTAAAAAGTTTCCCAATTAAACAGACAGAGGCCATTTTGGCAGCCAGTAAACAATTCCCCCCGCCATTAATCAAAATCAATATCGTATTACCCCAATGAGTGCATACATTGACAGCGGCCATTTTGGTAGCGTCAAAAATTGCATAGGATTGTGACGGCCATTTTGGGAGCCAGTGGCACTGATGGTCATGTTGCCTAGGGCAGGCTATAACATTGTGCGTGCACGTACACAGCCTCCTCCAGCGGTCTGTCAGTGCCACACAATAAATGTAACCGGAACAGGCCATGTTGGCAGCCAGCAGAGACTGAAGTGTGAATATGTGATTACTACTACAAGTAGTGCATAAGACCAAGTCATCAATTTTTTTGTGTCAAACAAGGGAAAAAAATTATGAGTAAACTGCCACCTCTAGAGGTCTGTTAGTCAGTAGAAATAAAAAAATTCTGCTCACACACTATGTCGGCGAAGGCCATGGTGTAACTGACCACCAAAATGGCGCCCACACACACGCCTCTACGCCCAACTACGGTGAAGCCCCCGCCAGCACTGCCCCTCCCCGAGAGCCCTCACGACAAAGGCCTGCCACCAGGCAGCCATCTTGGACACATGTAGGATACAACCTGACCAGAATAATAATGACCCACCCAGCCTAAGCAGGTGGTCAAGAACGTGATATGTAGCCAGACCTGCCAGGAATACTATAATAAGGCGAGATAAATGCCAGTGTCATCATGACCGCACACAGTGAAACCAGACAAGAAGAATAATGACCCATCCAACCAGGAGGTCGTGAACATGATATGTAACCCTGCTGGTATGGAATACGAATAGACCACCTGCCACTCTCTCTCTCTGACATGAGATGTATAGTTCTGTCCCAAATAGCATTACCAATAAGGGGAGGCTGGTAGGGGTCACACAAAACTAAGGTACACACACACGCATGCGCACACACACACACATCAGACACCATCTGTCTGCCTCTCTAACACGCACAAGATGTATAACCCTGCCCACAATCTAAATAAGGGGAGTCAGCAGTGGGGGGGGGGGGGGGGGGGCACAAAAACCGAGGTTCCAACACCCACACACACCAGACAACCCACCTCTCTTCGGGTATGCATGGCAGAATAGTCAGGAGTACACACAGAGGTAACAAAAGAGACACATACACAGTTAAGAGCAATACAATTTATAAAAAAAAAAAAACAGTATCAGCAAGAAGCAGCACAGTAATTACACAGTCGTAAGCGACAATTTGGGCACCCGTTGGTTGAAGCAGGAATTGAAGCCTAACCACTTCATGAGCACTTGGGCATCACGTCTACGGACCACACGCTCCACTAAATAGTCATGAGGATATTTCGTGACATACATTTCATAGTCATAGAAAGAACTGCTGATCTCTTGGCCGAACATATTGGCGAGCGTATAAGTGCGTGGCACAATGTCTCTCACCTTGAAGACGCAGAACACCTCGACCTCCAGTTAGGGCAATAAGACTTATCAAAGACACCTTCACTCCTGGAGATACGGACAAAGTCGCCTACCTTGGCCCGTGGTCGGCGCTGGTTCACCATCTTGGAGTGTCGGCACACAGTCTACAGTAGAGAACTGGCCTTGGTAGCAGTAATTTTAGACGGACAAAGATCAGTCATCCTATGCTTGCGTGTATTGTACAGAGTAAGCAGTCGAGGAAGCAGATCCAACCACCGGTAGCTACCCTGTGCCGAGAACGCCTTCCACATCAGACCCTTAAGCATCCGGTTGAAAAGTTCGACGATCGAAGCCTTGAGGTCATTGAAAGTAGAGTAGTGATGAATCTTCTTCACAGCCATAAGCGCACAGAACGCTGGGTTGTAAAATTCCTTCCTGCTGTCCATCTGGATGTTCGTCTGCGCGACAGCCTTGTCCAAAACCAATTTCATTGCAGCAGCAACGTCGGCACAACGCTTACAGCACACAGGGACAGCCCAACCATACTTGGAGAAACAGTTGATAACCGTCAGAATGTAGCGAAAGCTCTTACTAATATGGGCATAAGGAATCATTTCCACCCAGTCTGCCTGGAACAGGTCATGAAGTCCGAAGAGAAGCACCTTACCCCGGGGAAAGTACTGGCGATCTCTGCTCTCGACATAGTTGCAGGTCAGGCCCCTCACAAGTTATGGCCGGTTTTGCGGAGCTCTTCTAAGATATTCACTATTTTGTTCATGTGAGACATATTGCCAGCCTATTGGGATGCAATGAGGAGATGTAGATGGTCCACAAGCTCGGTCACGTTGTCCCAATAGACATATTCCAACTGGCTGCCACCATCAAGCTTCAGACCCGATCCGCTCACACTGATGTTCGCATACAGATCTTCAATAATAGCGAATTTAGGGTGGGTCTCGCCTTTATATGCATGGCTGCTAGCATTATTGTCCACCAAATATGCATGTGTGAACTGCAACAACTGTCAGTACTGGTGTAGCACAGCACATTAATAGTCCCCGGGCACATACGTTTAAACAGTAGCTCGTAGAGCGCTACCTTCTAACCATTACATTTAACCCTCGCAAAAGATAATATGTTTGCTTACTGAAGGACAATTGAACTACTGGAATAATCTAAAATTTGGTTTAGGATGTGCTGCTCTTGGTGTATGGTAGCATATTCTGCGACTACAAGCGGTGGCCACTTGCCATGAAAACTTGTCAGTTATGTAGACAGAGTGGAGCCCAGAAACTGTCTGATGCTTGAGAACCAACTAATGATGAATGACTACATAAATAGTATTGTGTAAAGCAGCAGTTTCATAACATCTACGCATTGCCACATATTTAGTAACAGCATTCGTACAAAATACATTAGTTCATGGCATATAAAACTGCATTCGAAACCAATTACTACAACAAATTTATATTTCTATAGCAGGTGGTGGTGTATGCAAAAGGATCGTAACCAGTTACTGAAATGATTCAACTTGAATACAAATACGTGATCCGTCTATACACAGGAATAATTTTTTCATTGTGTTTATTAAAGCCTCTGTTAAGTGAGAATGGGCGATGGCTAAGGGGGGGGGGGGGGGGGGAAGAGATCGGCCCATGATTTAAAATATCTTAACTTTATACTAAAAAATGGCACAGCAACGTATTATTTAGTATTCGAACATAGGATGTTTGTACAGCAAGATGGTGCCCCAGTCAACTTTCAAGTATGCTACCCATTGTTTACTACAGTGGAATAATATTGTCAAATATGTCAAACTAGACATTTATTGCCTGACATGCACTGATGCCTAGAAGTTCAAGTGCATATTGCATATATATATATATATATATATATATATATATTATATATATATATATATATATATATATATATATATATATATATATATATATATATATATGCGCACACGCACGCACACACGCACGCACACACTTTTGATCTTCTTTTCTCATTGTTATGTCAGGAAAAAGGAAAAATCAACGCAAAAATACCACCTTTTTCGAGAAGTATATAGGGGGCTATGTTGAATATCCTGTGGAAAGAAAACATTCCAGTTTATTTGCAGAACGTCCAAAATCTAAGATTTAATTTGCATTGAAATTATGAATTAAAAAGGCTCAGCAAGAATCCAGTAATTGATAAATGGCTGTAGATATTCAATAATCACAGTTGGATCACCTGCCTTTACAAATTTTTAGTTTGTAAATATACTAAGTAATAATTCTGTGTTAGTTAAACTAATTATACTATTTCTTTAAATTTATTTATAAATCTACGGTTTGATAGATTTACTACTGGGAATGTAAGAAATGTCTGACAGTTCACTTTTACAAAATTGACCCTTTTATGGAAATCATTTCACTATAAACATTTTCAGTCTGAATTACTTTTGTTGGCTATTCTGTTTGACATTATATACAGCACCTAACATACATCACTCATGTATGCAGAATTTTTGTTTCGAATAAACATGCAGAGTTACATTTCATTATGTAGGCTTACATATTTCTGGCGTAGCAATCAATGAGTAACAAAGTTGAAATTGATATCAATAAAAATGTGGTTTTCTTAAAACTAGGTGTGACCAGTTTTCAACACACTCAATATTGTATGACTGCCAAGCTCCTTGGAACAAGACAGGAGGTTGGGCTTAGCAAGGCCATGTGAGTAATGTCTTAACGGTACAAAGAGGGGTGAGTGAGGACGTCACATGTCCAGTGTTTCTTGAAACAACTGCTGATGTTTCACGAGAATAGGCCACCGACTTCTTATCTGCGGCACAGCTGGCTCGCATGGTGTACAAATCAGTGGGTTCTGGGTTGAGACCTGGGCTGGGCATTAGTGTAAATTTATCCTCACATGAATAGTTGTATAATTGTCACCTAATCTGCCAAAGTCTTTCATGCTTCTCCAGTGATCAAAATTGTGTAAAATAATGAGTCAACACACATTAAAAAAAAGTTTATCGAGACGTCAAATCACAAAAGTACAGACATTTTTGTTTGTATTCAAATTCCTAGGCAACAAAAATTTCCAATAAAAACAAATCTTTTAAGTTCTGTTTAATGGCCTCATAACAAAAATTTAAATACAGATTTAAAATAAAAGAATTCAATAAAATATCTTTATCTGCAAATTAATGAAAATTTCCTAAAATCTAAGCCAGTTGTACTCACCATGAGGGAGGTATTTTATAATTACGATACTTAATACATTTAGTTATGAAATTGATGAAACTCATTTATTTTACACAGAGTTCATGGCATCATTCACATAGAGACATTTGCAAAACTCGCAGTTCTGTTACTACTATGATATATATTAAGTGGGGTAGACTTATAAAGTTAAATTTTACATCAAATGGTACAAAACATTTGATATTGCAGGAATAGGTAAAATTTAAAGAAATTAATTCTTGCAAGTGACCATCTCAAGTAATAATCGCCGCTGGTTCTAGCTGTCAGCATGATATCTTTAAGGACCCTGGTAGAATTAAGAAGTTTACTGAATGAGAAAAAATCTATCATTTAGGTGCTGAATTCTAGAGCAAAAATAGCTCTCACAGTTTAAACAGTTTGTTCTTTTGCTGCACTAAACAACGAATTTGCAGCAGCCCACTCAGATAATACAGGCTTACAAAAACATTCTGTAAGGTAGCACAAAAATCTAATGTAAGCAAGCCGCAACTAAAACTCAAACTCTCCGTTACACAAGAACGTGTAAAATCAAGCTTTCAACGCCATTCTTCCTCAGAAAAACTGCCAGTGTTCAGCATGTGCGGTGGTCTAAAACGAACTTCATTCAAACTGGAATTAATTCTAATTTAATAAAAGTAGTTACACTATCTATTATGTTTTCAAACATACTAAATAGGAATTAGCTGCGGATTACTTGCGGACACCACGGCTGAGGTCGTCACTCTGCAAAGAAAATTGTTCACAAAGAGAAATCATACGAAACTGTAAATGATAGAGACATATAGTTCTTGAAGTACAGGCACAAAAATGAATATAGACCCATATTTCAATGTAGATGTCTTTATAACAAAAATGATAATGAAGAAAGCAAGGAATTAAATTGAGAAACACATCTAGCATTTTCTTGAACTAATAAAGTGACGTGGATATCCCGTTTTCGATTAAATGCCATTGCATTTGGACCACTGTGTTTCTGGAAATAAACGGCCAACAAACAGAACATATCCCCCCAATAAAGGACTAAAACAAAGATACAGCCATTTTCTAATACTTTCTCAAATATATGTCATATTTAAAATAAGTAAATAATATATTTTCTTGTTGTAGAAAATAATACTCAAATTCTTTGTTTTATGCTGGCGATCAAGTTACCTTACAAGATAGTACAGAAAAACTGCAATATACAGTAAATACTTTAATTAAGTTTAAAAACACTTCTGAATATAAAAATTCTGCTGATAAAACAATAAAAGTGGGTTTTAAATGCAAATTGTCTGTACAGACAAAAATGAAGTAATAAAAATGAAAATGTTAGAAGTAAAATATTTTTTTTGTGTTTCATATGAAGGGGATTTAGATTTAGCTGATGGGTTTAACAAGTTTAGAAATATTTTGTGAGATTATTTATAAATTTATAAAATAACAAGTATCACACACTTTAGTTGCATTATACATGAACAATATCTGTAATAATATATGGAAAAAAAAATCAAAAGGGTGGTTCTACAAAAAGAAAAGAATAGATTCCAGGCCACTAAAATTATGTTTTTACAAAATTAACCAAGGATATGACAGTACCGAAAAATACATTAATTTATGTTGGCACGAAATATCGACGTTCAGGTAGTACACTTAAAAATTTTAATTAAAACTAAGCGCTTCCTGTAGCATTGGTAGTTTGCATTTGTTCAAATGTAATTGTAAAAATGGTTTTCATCATATTAAAGATATGTAATTTAGGAAACGCATTTATATGCATATCAATGACGGCTGAAGAAATTTGCACGACAATTTTATGTATTGTAATTCTTCATGCAATATTTTATAGGCTTAATATTTCTACATATTTGCGGTGGCCCTGATGGACCCATCAAACAGCCCCTTCCCCCCCCTCCACCAAACCCAGAAGAAAGTTATCAGAAAATTTTATGTATTGTAATTCTTCATGTGATATTATAGGCTTAATATTACTACATGTTCGCTGTGTCCCTGATGGAAACACAAAACACCCCACACCCCCTCCAAATTCTCCATTTCCCATTCATAAAGCCGGAGATTATGATGAATTCCCATTACACATAGCACGCATCATGGTACACTTTTGCGTGTACGTAAAACGTGGTCTTTTTGGATAGTATATTATGAGGTTTTACGTACGCACATAACCTTTGTGTACGTGTATTTTTAATATTCATATATCATAAACATGTTGCAAAATTTATGACATTCATGATTTACATAAACTTTGATAACAATTAGGACATCTCATAACCAAATAAAATGCCTCCAGGAGATGTGGACACATTTTCGTGTACTGAACTTTCATCTGCAGACAAAATAAAAATTTTGTTTTATGAAATAAGCCTATTAAAAGTTTTAAATTTAATGGTAAACATTGTGTATTTCAGGCATACATTTTTTTACCTCTGAGAAACATAATTAACAAACTGCAGCAATGTAAAGCTCCACATATTTTTACAGATTAAAAAAACACAATATTTTCAGGTAACTTCTATTACACTTTCATCCTCATTCCCAGGAGAAAGTTATATATGCAGTACATGAATTAAAAACTTTATCCAAAGACACCGGGAAAATAAAAACAAATCCCTAAATAGCAAAGATAACACATCAACATCCCTATTGTGATTGGCCAGCGAGATCACGTGGTGCAGTATCACATATCACGTAGTAGCGAAACCTTGACAAGCTTTTCCATCATGTTAACGTTACGTGAAATTATCGTAAATGGTCTCCTTGGAACATGTTAGTCAAGGTGTAACCAGATTACATAAACGTGTTGCTCGTTACATGTTGTTGCAGCTAGAAAGGCCCCACTTACACGACTTAAACGACAGGGTATAGATATTAGCTGTTTGTAAAACACACACCGCTGACCTACTGCACTGGCAATATAAAGAGGGTGCTGCAAGCCGCCCCTACCCCCCAGTGTGACGATGGCGTTTGAAGTATTACTACGCGAGTTGCCGGAGCTGGTAACGTGAAGGAAGACATCAATGCGCCAAGGCCTAGAGGAGCTCTAGGTCTACCTGCCGAGAAATTATATTGTGAGCATAACTCCATGTAGGCGGTTACAGTTAGAAGCAATACTCTATTGCGAGACCCCGTTGCCCCTCGTAAGCACTAAATACGTACTGGCAAGGTTAGGCGACTTAAGAGTAATTGTAACATGTTGGACAACTGATGCTAAGGAGTAAAAGTACATTGGAGTAACTGTTCTAGATATTGTTGTATTCAACTATTATGTGTAATTAATGTTCAATAAAGTAGTTGTGTTGACAATTCCGGAACTTATTAGTGAACTGTTAAGCTACAATCAACCCCCTTATGTGCATATCCTCTTCACAGGACTTGGCGTTCAGTAATCATGGAGAGCACTTAGCACAGTGATTAAGGTAGGAGAAGGGGACTACATTACACTGGTGGAGCGCCTCACAATCCACCTTGTGCATAGACGAGTAAGCTCCTATTTCTTTTGGATTCTCAACTGTGCTTCGCGTAGAATACTGTACACAGCAAAACATAATCAGTTTTTTATCTATATATAAAATTAAGGTTTCAATCACCACAGGCATGTGCTGTAAGCGTCAGTGTGTGGCAGGTCAGTATGCCACTTGCATGTCAGCATTATGCGTAGGTAGCCTTGCCAGGCCAGCAGTTGACGTCACATAGCGCTCCCAGCCCGCCCACCCATTTCAGCTGCTTATATTTATCTGTAGACTAGTATGATGCATGTATACTGCCTTTAATGCATATCAGATGCCTGTTCATTTCATTGCAAGAAAATCTCCATTTGAGTTCAGAGTACTTTGGAGAATTTTTGAGAATTTTCTATCTTTCCTACCTTCTAGTTCTAAGTGCATGCCTTTTCACAGTGCACGTTCAGTACAGATACACTTACACCAAGAACACCATATAGTACGTGGAAACATGTAGCCACAAGAAAGCTTCTGCAGTGTCAAAAATCATTAAACGTGCGCTTCTCGATACCAGAGAACTAGAAACTGTTTTAGACGAACGTGACAGGCAGAGAGCACTCGCTCAGCACTTAGCAGACAGCATTTCCACTGACACACACGAACAACACTTACATTGCGAACACGACACCCCACCACCCACACAACACGCAGAACATATTTATTCACAACCACCCACCACTGAGTCAGATTCCTTTGAAATTCCAAATTTACTAAGACATTTATTAATTACAGAAGAATTTCCCCCACCACCCACCACTACATCAACACAGACCTACAAACCTCACATCACACAGCAACCAACATGGTGAATCAACAACCAATCAACATTGTTATCGCGCAAGCAGAAAAGTCACCATCTTTCTCCGGTACAACAAGGGAAAATATCTCCGAATTTATTGAGGTGTTCGATTCAATAGCAGAAGTTAATCAGTGGACAGAGGCAGATAAATGCAGATAAGTTAAATCCTAACTTCTTGGTTCTGCTAAACATACCCTAGACAATTTCACATGAAATTGCCAAGAGCCTATCACATGGTACCAGTTACAGAACAAGCTCAAAAAAACCTTCCTCACCACAACAGATACCGAGTGGTTTAGACACCTCTTATTTACCAAAAAGCAAACCGTAGGCGAAGATACTCTCCAACATATTGAAATCATGAAATTCTATCGTGACAAGTACAACTCTCATATGTCAGATCAAGAATTTCTTACTGTTCTATGGAAGTCACTTTTGCCTTCCATTGCAGACAAACAGATTGGTCTTCCTAATGACACCTTACTGGAAATGATAGTGAATTTGAAACACATTGACATAGGCATCTCCCTCAAAATTAGAATCTGAAATAACCAAGTTGAAACAGGAGATTGCTCAGCTGACCTTGAATCAACAAAACGCCACACCACCCCAAGACATGAACATGGAACACCCACGTCAGAACAATGCCTTTCCACACCAAACACGTCACTGGCAATAACCACCATGCCGGGGGTATTACAAATCTTACACACAACGACACGGTTACCCCCGTAATAGCCAACCCATCATAATTATCAACGACAGCCCACAACATCCACACCAATATCGCGGACACCAGTACACTCAAAGGGATATGTCACATTTCCAGAGTCGCTCTTACAACAGCAACAACCTCCAACAGCATAATTATTTCCCTCTTTATTACAACAGAAACAACCAGTACAACACCCGTGGACTTGGCTACAGGGGTGCACAGGCAGGCCAACAAACGTTAAAAAACTTCCCCACGAGGCGGGTAATGCACACAACCCCCGTTGGCCTCAAAGTCCGTGTTCGGGACACGTGTCACACTATTTTTAATAAGGTCGTATCAACAAGATCTTATGCAGAGATTACAAAGTTTAATGCTTAAAGCAACCCCGTAACCCATAATAATGGTATTGAGCCCATTGTCAAAGTAAACAATGAACAGCATTTTCAAGACACATTACAAATCGCATCACATAAAACACACGCCCTCACACACACAAAGCTAGTAAAAGTACGTCTCAGCAGATTATCCGAGCGCCGCCGACACCACACATCACTTGTGACAACATCAAACCCTTCCGCCCCCCCTGCGAAAAGCAGGTCAGTATTGCCAAACCTCCGCCACCGCGCTCGCCAGATTACGATTTTGTCAAGACTCAGAAAATTGTTGCCGCGCCGCAGAAAATAGCATGACCCCGCAGCCTTGCGCAGGACATGTGTGCGCTCTGCATGTACATGGGCCATAAAAGTTGTCAATGTAGCCTATTTCCAAACCAAAAGATTGACTTCTCCACTGACATTGGAGACTGTTTCACAGATTTAAAAACAAATTTGAGCTGGTGCCAAGAACCGTTTTTGTAAAGCAACCAACCCGTGTAGCAGCACAGTGGCCGCCTCTGTTTGTTTTCATAACATGGCGAGCGCAAATCACAATGATGAGCCAAAATTACCAAACAAACTGACTCGCCTCGATCTGGTGTAAACAAACAAATGCGTGCCACATCTAAAGTAGACTGTCAGCATATAGCAACCTGCACTGCGACACCACGCGTCCTTGTAACAATCAAGGGCAAAAAGTACCTCGCCTTGCTTGACACTGGGTTTTCTAGAAGCAGCATAGGTAGCACTTTAATCACCAATCAACGCGTGTACCCGTTACAAGAACAGATTACCTTAGTTGCAGCGATATCTGTACTAGAGTCACCCAAACATAGGACCATTATTAATTTAGGAATTATAGGGCACACTTACCCACAGAACTTTTTAATGGTAAATAATTTACAACAGGACTTGATTTTAGGTGTTGATTTTATCACCAAATATGACGTCATTTGTATTTTAAAGTATGATATTATGCTTGTCCACGGTCACAATTCTCACAAATTGGTACAGGTATCACTACACTCAGAGACCTTACCAGAAGATACTACTAAAACTATTGAACATGCCCTACATGCATTAGACAGTTTTGAGTGCCCACAAAGTACTTTACCACACATCAATAAAAAGTTGACGTATAAGCAAAAAGAGGCAGTCAACCATATTATTGATTCCCACAAGGGCAGATTTGCAGATTCCATCTTAGAACTAACTGAGGCTTGAAATTTTGAAATAAAGCTGGACTTAACGACCGGCAAGCCAATTGCAACTAGGCCGTATAGGATTAGTATAAAAATTAGCAATGAAATCCTAGTACAAATAAACAATATGGTGGAAGCAGACATTATTGAGCCAGCTGACTCCCCTATTCTGCGCAGAGCTTGGTCGTTGCTAAGAAAAATGGCGGCTTACGTTTCTTGACAGACTTTCGCAAACTAAACAAGTACCTCACTAGAGTGCAATATCCACTACCCTGCACGGAGAACATTCTGCACACCCTGCTGAACTCAGTCTAAATCACTAGCTTAGATTTATTTTCAGAATTCTATAGCATACCTGTAAGACAATAAGACAGCCCTAAGCTCGCCTTTATGATTGACGGAGTAGGGTTATTCCAGTACAAAAGAATGCCAATGGGCATCAGTACCTCCTGTCACTATTTTCAGATGTTTATAAACACCTTGTTGGGTCCCCTATGATGGACAGCCGCCATAGCGTACATAGACAATATATTTATTTTAGGCAGTTCCTTTGACGAACATCTGGCCAACATTAATAAAGACTTCAAGAGATTGTGGTTGTTTAACGTCAAAGTTAGTACTAAAAAGTGTACGTTTACTGAGCAAACCGTCAAGGTGCTAGGTCACATAATTACGCTTCAAGGATCACTGCTGACCCCGACGAAGTTCACGCCATTGAACATATGGCTCCCCCAGCCAACCTCAAACAACTTCGTACTTTTCTCGGGATGACTTCCTATCTACGGAAATACATTAGAAATTACGTGACTATTGTGCAGCCCCTTATAGCATTGACAAAACATAATACACAGTATAAATGGGACAATTCCCATCAGCAAGCATTCGTTGAGCTTAAGAAAGCTACTTTATTATATGATTTTGAAGTAAAGGGCAAACTAAACACCCTCCCCGATAACTTAAGTAGATGTACTACAGAACCTAAAGTTCAGACCCACACTGTCACCATTAATGCTAATTCTTACAAAGTGAAAAAAACACATGTTGACATGCACATCGCTTTATACAGCATTTGCAGAAGCCATATTCCAAGACACAAACAAGGCCAGTGAAATTAAGCACTCTGTTCGCAAATACATGATAAAACACTGAGATGACATCAAGAGTTATTTTTTATCACAGTACCAATCCCAGGATAGCGAAAGGATAGCCAAAGCACTGGTAAATGAAGATATTTTCTCGATACATGCCATATATAAAATTATTACTACTGTGTATCAAGTAAATGTCCACATAGTTAAAGAAAATAGCACTCCAACATTAGAAACAACATGTACTTATTGTTAATAAAGCAGATTGCCTCTATTTTTTGCCTGTGTACACTCATAACCAGGAATATGTAAAAATTGATGATGACTCAATTTTTCACTTATGTCCAATTGTTGTTAATACCTCCCCATTTGTTGGCGAATACGATAATGATCCACATGTAAAGCAACTGAAACTAGCATTACTTCATTCTGAACAAGCGGATAGCAAATACTCCCCATGGCTCCTCTAAGCTTACTCTTGTCCCACAACTGTATGTCAGAGAAATTATTCGGGCGCACCATGACGCGATATTTGGGGGTAGCCATTTTGGCATATTTAAAATGCTACAAAAGATCAAACAGGCATATTACTGGGATACTATGCACGCTGATGTTAAAGATTATGTAAAATTGTGCCCCACTTGCCAGAAAACCAAAGCCAGTAACAATAAACCCATGGGAACAATGACATCTATACTTCCTCAGCCACTGTTAACAACTTGGGCTCTGGATGCAAAAGGGCCCTACCCATCACTGTGCATAAAAATACATATATTCTTGTCATGACTGAATACACGACCCGTTATGTTGTAGCGAAGCCAGTACCTTCTATTGACGCCACCACGTGCGTGGAATTTATCAAGCAGGTCATATTGCAATTTGGTTGCCCTCAGCAGATTCTGACAGATAGAGGAACTAGTTTCCAAAACAAATGAATTAGTCACCTCCTTAAATCGCCTGGCATTAAGAAACTCACAACCACCGCCTATAACCCTTGTAACGATTTAGTAGAAACTTCAAATTGCTTAATTGGTGAACAGCTCACGGCTTGTGCTAATGCAGATCAAAGCACCTGGGATTTATACATCAAGTTCATTACTTTTAATTATACCAGTATCAACACTACGACTAAATTCACCCCTTTCTATCTTTTACACTGCACTGAAGATGCCCTACCGGCACAAGTCGTAGACAGTCAGCATTCGCCACGAACTCATGATTGGTGCCAGAAACTTTTAGAAGACCATAAGACGGCCAAAGTTAACTTGCTTAACGCTCAAAGTAGTCAGAAAACCCAGTTTGACCGATCTCATAAGCAAAATACTCTATCTGGGTGCGTAATAGAGGCCGCCAGAAAGCCCTAAAGCACCGCTATCGCGGCCCCTTTAGGGTGACCAACTTATTAGGTGACTCCACAGTGCATATTCAAATCAATAAAACTGGCCCATCTAAGCATGATACTATATGTACGCAACACAAAAAAACTGGCTTTCGTGCACTAATTTTGTATTGTCAAATTGTTACTTTATAAGTATGCCTTATTCAGTGGTTAAAATGTGCCATTATAGTGACACTATCATTGTCTCCCGGACAGTACACGTGTGTGAGCTATTGGGTACGCTGTGTGAACCACCGCCTGTATAGCCTGCTCACGTTGCAGCTTGGAGTGTGCTGACAGTGGACTAGACTCAGCACGGTGTGAGGTAGCCAGAGCCAGCAGTATGAGGTGCAAGAATGTAGATATTTGACATTTCTTATTATTATTTTATAGATAGTAATATCAGTCAATTTATAGTAATAATATATTTGCATATTACGTTCAACTGTTCAATATAAAAGTGAATAGTTACACAATGCTGATAAAAAACTGTATTAGATTTTCGTACCTAGTTATTAAAACCTAAATAATATATTTTAATAAAATTCCAGTTAATTAATTTAAGTTGATGCATGACGTCATTTTAATTATTAGTAATTGACTTATACAAATCAGTGCAAACGAATGTGGGGGGTATTTGCAACAGAGTTTGATTTGCCACCACCAACAGCGAGACGTCATAGATTGTTGTATTACCCTCCATGCCTGAGACAATTATTCACCGGCCTAGCCATCAAAGCCACGTATCAAGATTCACCGAGTACCGCAGCACACCGCCAGATGCCACTACATGTACCTGCACCAGAACATGAGCCTAGAACCAGCGTCCACCACTGACGTCTCACTCATCAAAGATCTATGACATGCTTCTCGCACCTGCTACCCCCTCTCCAAGACAAACCCCTATGCCAGATAAGAAGGAGGGCGCCCAACCGGACAGTATAAATAGAGAGACACTCCAGAGAACTTTGTTCGTCACTTCGCTCTGAGCTTCGGTGCTGGGAGGATAGCCTCCCAAAGGTATAGCCTGCTTCCCTCCTCAGCCACCGAGGCTAACAAAAAAAAAAATGCTCGCAACCAGTCTTCAAGTATTAGACGTCTGTCTCCTACCTTGGTCCTTCATTGCGCACTAGTGGTGCACAACGCCTAACCACTCTCCTGAACTCTTCACCGCGCCTCTCGAAGGGCTGAAGATTCCTCTCTCTCACCAGTCTACAGAAGAACCTACGTTGTCAGCTTACGTCTCCTGTAACACCTTGACACGTACCAGTCCCTTCTGGACAAGCAGAGTAGAGCTAGGGAAAATTAAGTCAGTTACTTGCAATACTGCCTTTCCTTTAGCTTTGCGCAGGTTGCCTCCACCTGCTTCACGTAGGGTATTTGACCTTCCACAAGCCCTTAGAGATAGGAAGTAGTACCTTCACCATGCTTGTTTATTTCCATCAAAAGAAATAAATATTGATTATCATATTTTTGAGTATCACTCCCTTATCCTAGCACTCATCCCCTGTAGACATCAGACCTAAATGGGGGTGGTAAGGGACCGGGGTTTTATTCTTCCCGTAACAACACCTCACATCACCCACAGAACAATTTTGGACAGCCACCCATTCACCACACTCGTGTGGTGAACGGTAGAGCCCCGGCACTAGGGGCACGCTTCTGGAAGGATCTGCTTGTCAGCTCGGAGGTTACCCTTCTCATTGCACACTAGTGGTGCCAAGAAAGGTACTTCCTTGGGTCCAGGGGGACCAGCACCTCTGGGACACTCGCCACACCAGGTTGGAAACCCACCCATTCTCTGCACCAACTGTAGTGAACAGTATCGCCACAACACTAAGGACACGCTTCTGGAAGGATCTGCTTGTCAGCTCAGAGGTTGCCTTTCTCATCGCTCACTAGTGGTATCGAGAGGGGTAATTTTCTGAGTCTGGAGAGACCAACCCTACTGTGACTTAACCATGTTGGGGCCACTGTTGGTGTTACGCAGCTCGATTATCTCCTCACCCTGGTGCTGGAGTTTTAGAGGGAGATATAATGTTGGCCGGCGGACCCAGCACCCATACTGTACATACAATTACATGTGAACTGCCTCACTCCAACCAGGTCTGATCATACGTATTAGTCCTAATGCCATTTACCCACAGTGGTGGTATTTAAAAGAGGGTGAAACGGTCAAGGGCTGCCTATACATCTCCCCGGGGGCTTAAATTCCTTCCTTCCTGATGGGTTCGAACTATTTAGTCAACAAGAGCAAGCTGCAGTACTCTGTCAGCTAACAGTTTCAGCTCCACCTGCTGCCATACCAGCTATCTTCGAGCCGCCAACCAAGATATCCGAAGGGCACCATCCAGTAGTTCAAGCCTTTCTTTATGGCACTGACAGTATCCATAGAAGGAACACACTTTCACTCAGTGGGGCACCCAACCTACCCAGCACCTTGTCTGCCCACGTACCAAATAGCCACTAGCCGATAACAACTGTACCACAGAACAACTCCTAGTACATTTCATGATGAGTCAAAACCAATTCAGTCACAGGGATCACGTTGCCCAGGTATACCCACACGAGCAAACCCGCACGCCCGCCGAGTGGACCTAGCTGAACCTGACTTTGTTCCCAGTCTACAACTAACGAGACCAGTTTCGTACACGGGCCGAGCACCCATCCCACACAGAGAATAAGTCACATGCCTCAAGGAAGTGCCTAGCCTAGCGTCCGACCAAAATCACTTTGGGCCAGTGACAGAACTAACCGCTAGTGTCTGTCACACGTCAAAGTTGGATTTAGATTCAACCAATGAGGATTGCAAACGACTGTAAAATTTCTTTGCTCGCCGTTTGTGAACCATCAGTTCTGCAACTGCGACACATTTTGCTGTATCATTGAGGTTTTTAGCTTTTATTTTGATGGAAAGTTCTTCACACTTACAACATGTGTCTACTTGGGGACGTCCAAAAGCAAGATCAAAGTTTTCACGAAATACTTTATTATAGTACTCATATTTGATCTGAGAGGCAGGATGCTTTTCCCTAAACAAGGCATACATTGCCTTAACAGTAAGATCACTGTTCAAATATTACACATTGTTGGCTGCATAGTGACTATCCTTCACAGGAAATGAGGATGTGTGTTTATGTGCGTCAACTAGTGATTCTCCTGGAAGAGCATTGCCACTTCTGTTTTTACCCCTGCGACCAATAGGTGTTTTGCCATCTTTAAGAAGCTCTCTAATGTGTCTAACACATTTTTCACTTACTGCATAGATACTTAAAAATGCTTCTCGGCACACTAGTACTCTCATCGAGTCTACCAAGCAATAGTATCTAAAACTCTTTGTTAACAGCTTAGCATCTTCCTTCCTAAGTCGGTGGCGATCAACACACTCAATCTGTCCTTGTAAAAATATGTCCTGTTCATCTTTCGTATTCATGTCTAAGAATGTACTCAAAATGAGAGCTCTGTCAATTTCACATATTTTGTCAAAACACTTTGAATGGCACTTGCATGCACTTCCACTACATTTTGCAGGTATAACCTTACCTGTATAGTTTGCATGTTGACGTCCTTTTAACCCGGCAGTATTTATTTTATTTTGTTTGTAGTCAGCGACATTTCTGATACCTTGTTTGCACCCTTTTCGTGATGTCTCCGCATTCATAGGGCTTTTAAAATTATAAAGTCAAACAATATAACACTCACAATGGAACATTTCACACCAGCACTTCCAACAACTACACAAGAACAATAATAACAATCTGTAAAACAAAAGAGCCCTAAAACCGTGCAGCCAACTTTCTCTTTGCAGCAGGTTTGTAGCGTATGTTTACAGTCTTCAACAATTAGGATATGTAGGCCCTAACATATGAATTTCAATAATCATTTAAGACTTAATTACATGCACGTGATCATCACTTACTTCAAGCTTTTAACACAAGTATGATTTTATTTAAATCCTTCATTTGTTTGAACTTTGATGATTGCAGAATCGGCCTCAGTCCTGGACTCAGGCCCTTTCTCTTATCAACATAATTATTCATAGCTATTTATTTAGCATGCCACCAGTATGCCCGAGGCCCTTTCTATGCTCAAGAGATTCCAACCTCTGCAGAACACGAATCCACAATAAAGTCGAAATAGCCAAAAAGAGGACTCAGGCCCTTTCTGTAATCATTGATTTGTTTGTTTTTGTATATGTATCTTGAAATTATTGTGTGAGGGATTAAACTCAGATTATAGAAATTCTACCAGAGACAAATTTTTAGATAAATAAAACTTAGTTATGGCATTACAAGCATCTGTGCCAATCTATTTTAATTTTCCATACACCTAAATAATAAGGTATAATTCCTCGAAACTGTTTTGTTGAAAAAAATATTGGCCAACTCATAAACTTTATACTAGGCCAACCCAGACTTTTAATCATATTCGTTACAAAACTATTAGAGCTGTTCGACAGTGAGAATAATAAATATATATGACTGACCCGGACGCGTAAAAATCATTCCAACCGAGTTGTACCCACAACGCAAAATATACGGATATGGATTAGCACGACTGGCTTTACTGAACTTTCACCATGACATAAAAATATATCTAATAACACGAATGAGATAAATGCGGTCTTGTTCTATCAGGTATACAACTCCGCAGCAGGTATTGCAGGTGGGAACCCACAGATAATGCCGGTCATTTTGGGTGTGGGTGAAAATTTCCGGTCAGTACATCTTGCAACTCCAATGTGCCAGTTACTGATTTTGCTGCTAAACAAAAAGATATTGTCTATATTTGTCAATTTCAGCTATGAAAGCCAAGTAAACTTCTAAAAACTCACATTGCCTTTTCAAAAAAAAAACCAGTAGACCTAGTATATTCTCTTAAATATATGTTACCTAGTGTTGTTTAAAACCTTGACATTAATGCACATCTTGTACAAACATAAAACACATATTGATACAGATAAGATTAATGTATTAAAAAATGAATATGGGTATGGTTACAGAAAATTTGAGACCCCTTCCTTCTACCGACCCACCACCAAGAAACTAAAATTTGGTGCCTATGATGACAGTTAATGTATTGCTTACTTTTATTTAGATCACAGGTATATTTATTACGAGTAAAAATATACAGATATTGAATTTTTTCTTAGCTCATTCAAATATCACTGTTGTCATAATTTTATGCATCTCAGATATTAATCTAAAAAAATCAAGGTCTTCTGGTCATCCATGTCATCTGCGATGGTAGCAGTTGTACATTTAATGCCTTTCTGATGCCAAATGTTGATCCTGTCACTCCTGTAAATTATTAGACTTCTAACTGCCGTGGCAAACTAGGGAGTCTTTGCAAGCTGAAAATATTAGTCTAGGGGCGTGATTATCATTCACTTTTCTGCTTATCTGGAGCCACTTTACGCCTAGGAACAATAAGTGAGGAGGAAATCGAAGTGACATGAAGTGTTGCGGTTACATTCCTGTCAGAATATTGCAAACTCCACTTTAATTATCAGCCTTTACATTCATGCTGTATAATAAACAAAACTTGTTTTTCTTAATTTTCTACCCTAAGTGTAATCATCAAAAAAATTTGGTTGCAGAGATCCACAACTCAATGAACTGAATTTGCTGAAAATTAAAAAATTATGCAGCGGTACAAATTTGTCAGTTTATAGATATTAATAGTGCAGTGCTGTCAGGATAAAATAAAAAAACAGACAGTCGTATTGCTTATCAACATTAGTTGAACTATAACACTGATTTACATTAGGCAATTTATTTGTACTTCCGATAACCTCTGTTATATGAGTAATGAGTAACTAGAAAACATTTGTGAAATAATCACCAGACATGGGGGGAGGAAGCAAAACTCTTCTGCAGGACTACTGTCCCAGAGAATGCAGTACAGTGCACAACACAGCCACGACTGTGTGGTGATTCCAAGAAGCAATATAAGCTGCTGAGTGACAGGTCATTATCCCCGGGGCACTTAGTGCGCTTTGCCACCCTCCTTCCCCCTCTCTAGAAAGCACATAACAGTTGATAGAGAGCTGGTTGCCTATCTAAAGGCATTACACTTTCTGTAAGTGACATAAAAACGCCACCTCAGGAGGCAGAATAACACTGAGTTTCCCTTCCATTCAACCTTCAAGCAGAGTCCAGCTTCGGTGTAATGTCAAGTGGTGTGGAGAGTGTATGCAGAGTGTCCACATACCCCTGGAAGCCCCGCCAGTCCGAATACTTAATGTCTTTCCATGTGATTAATTTGACAGTATTTGTATTGACACGTGTTGACCTATGATGCTCTAGTGCTCTGCGTGGGAAGGGATACTGCGCCAAACTAATTAGACACACATCTAAAGAGGAGCGTCACGAAAACACTGGTTATGTGCCGACTGAAGTAAGTGGTGGTGGTGGTAATCGCCAATACTAGGGTTTTGGTTTGTGATGCCAGTATCACGAGAAACATAAGTCGCACTGATTTTGTGTTTTACAGATCTGGTGGCCTGTCAAAGTAGCACAAAATCCGGAATCACTGTCACGGCCCGGCAAATGGGCTAACCCTTAATAACCTTGCTGTATGGTGTTCCATGGAAGGTGCAGCCCCAGTTGAGCTGGTGGCTGCCGTTGACTTCACTAGAATGTGGCGTGCTGCTGGTCTTGTCGGAGCCCGGAGCAGGCTGGCGATTGCTGGACTGAAGTCCTCCAAACCACGGGTTGGCTATCCCATGAGGTGGCTCTTCTCCCCAACAAATAGCTTCTACCAGTGGATGGCATATTCCTTCAGTCTTGATTAGTGGAGGGAAAAGTGGTGGTGGTAACTGAGGGGTTAGGCCTCTTAGGTAGGTGGGCGGTAAGAACTCTGCCTCGCGGTGAGGAACTGCTAAGTGCAGGAGATGAAATTGGATTGCAATTCAGGCTACTCTTGGAAACGTAACCTGCCTTTCTAGATCTTCTCTGTGCACCACCCTTACGAGTGTACGGAATAAGGAAAGGTGCAAATTACAGCTTCGCAAAAGTGAAGCTGGTAACACAATTCCCTAGCGAGTTTTGCCAAGGGCCGCAGCTGCACAGGCAAGAGTCGTACCCTGTACTCCTTTCGTCCGGCCCTGTAGAGAGCGGTTGACAGAGTGGTGGATTCCCTCAAGCTGCACACTTACGGCTCTTGGGTGTGGTAGTCACAGGACGTCAGTTCATCAAAACTAATTCCTACTCATTTCCGGCTCCATAAAGAGTGGTGGCGGAGTATGGGTTAGCTTGATTGGCTGAACACCTGGTGGAGGAATTACTAGTGCTCGGGGCTCTACAGTACTATACTCAGGGGGAAACAGCATGGGTGGCCATCTAATGGGTGTGTATTTGGCTTTAATAAGCATAGTCATCCGGTTTTACTCAAACGGGATGAATACTACATAAGGTTAACTCAGCGACACTCACAAATTAGTACCCAGAAATCAGTTTAGACCACGTGTATATTTTGCTAAGAATTGTCACGGTGGCCCGTACTACCTCCTACAACATACATCGACACGGAAGTTAAGCTATGCTCAGCCAGGAGAATGAAAGCCACAATATCTGCTAGGTAAATACTTGACAATTTGGCCCTAACTATCTACCTTGTTGTCCTGAAGGGACAGGTGGCGGTGACTACCAGAAAGGAAGTGCTGATGTGCATGACCATCCAGTAAGGCAGGGGTGGTCCTGGAAGAGGACAGTCGACAACCATTACCAAGGGGTAGTAAGGAAGGAGCTGTCAGCATCTTCAGGAGACAGTGGTGGAGTTTTCCACAGGCTCTTGAGGGCGGTTCCGCGGCACAGAAGAGGTTCCTGGAGGAGTTGACGTCAATAGCAGTCTTCTTCCGGCCCTGAAGAGAGCGGTGGAATCAGGGTTACTAAAGAGTGTGAACCGCAGTTGGCGTCCTCCGGCCCTGTCCAGAGCAGTTGAGGAACACATAGACTTAAGATTTCAGGCTGCACAAGGCCTTATATACTGGTTGACCTCTGAACATGTGGTGGCAAGGGGCGAGGAAGGAGATAAACTCCTTCCCCTGTGTCATCTCCTTCTGTCGTCTGCTAGCATATTCTGCTGCAGGAAGAATCGCAGATGCGGCGGGCTTCATCCCTTATCTCTCCGCAGGATGCGTGGTGCCCTCCGTTGGTGTGCCGTAGAATTACGTGACCTTGGGTGGCGAGCTTGGTGGCTTGGCAGATAATACAGCCTCACTTCGGGGAGTTGGTGTGACATCTGCTTGGAGTAGAGGGTGAATAGTACACGCTGGACTGGCGTGTCTGTAATATCATCCATCACTGCAAGGGAGTACCCTGCAGGCACGTGTCCAGCCTATTCAGTACTGTGTAATGACTTGCCCAGACGAAATGAAACAGTATTCAGATGGGGTGAAATCGAGTGTGCATTAAAGCTGTGCAGAGCATCACGGGTCAGTGTCAAGGAGCGCAAAAACTGCATGTATAGGGAAGTGGTCAGATGACAGTTCATGTAGAACTATTAATTCAGGAGCCATGTGGATGATTTTGGTTAGCACAATGTCCAGAATATCAGGCTGGCATTGTGGGTTTGGTGGTCGAAAGTGGGTTCAGGTGGAGCACAACACAGTCATGACACTCCATGTGATGGAAAAGTGTACTACCGTTGGCCGTGCGCGAACGACAATCCCACGCACTATGCTTGACATTTAAATCGTCAGCAGCAATGAAAGGATGCACAATACTTGTAAGGACATTTAGGTCCACATCTATACGCGTGCAGCCTGGCGGGCAATAAACTGAATAGAAGGCTGTGTGTTGCCAGCTTAGTTTAATTTCTATGCCTACAGCCTCTACTGTAGTAAGCTGTGGCTGTTTAGTCGCACAGTATTTAACAGAATTATGAATGAGAATGAATACTTAGCCACTGCAGTTGTTCTCCTTGCAACAGTCTCTTCATTGCTGTGTCATCCTGTGTTGTGCAAAAATATTTGTTTTTGTCTCTATGCTTGTCTGTGCTACCTTTAAACTTGCTAACCACAAAATAAGTTTTTATCTTCAGTATGCACCAAACATTTATGGCATATTTATTGAGTCAGGTTCTACTGATTTTATGCTGGAGCTTCTCCAAATTTTTTCTTCCTTATAATGATATCCAAGTTAATTTAGTACTGAACTATTAACTGTTTTATTCATAAAATACACTGTGAAAGAGAGGGAGCAAGGCTATAATCAATCAGCAGGAAGTGTACTCACTGCTATGCAGTTTTTTTTTTGTCATCACAAAAAGCATTTCTCCTTTTACAGAGAGCATGTTCACAAGAGCAATTATCTCCCTAGTGCCATTTTTTGTTATACTATTAGGTTGTATGAATAATTTGAATAAAGCAGCAACTATATACACAGCTCCGAACTGTGGCAATACAAATATTAACACAGATACTGTTAACATAAGGGAAAACTAAAATTTTACAGCTTGTGTAAAACATCCTTGAATTGAAGTATACATTGTGGCCAAGTTTTGTTTAACTGCATTGATGAAACTATTTAATTTCTCAAAATAATGTTCATAACATGGAGTGTAAGTCTATTCTGAGGGTGGGAGGTATGTACTAGTGATATAACCATACAAACAAAATTTTTCTAGCTATAGCCCTATTTCTTAATTTTAACCACTAGCTTCCATCGTTCATTCCCCAAAATTGTACCAACAAGACAACATGTGCAACTAACTCAGATGTCAAGGATACGGTATGAGTAGAACACTGCCCTGCGAGATACGGTGGATGACGTAATCCTTATCATCAAGACCATTTCGCAAGATCTCCACCTCGCGGCATGGATGCAGCAGCTCCCGTGCCAGGATTGCCATGTTGTCCACACTGAACATCTCCCCATGGTTCGTAAAGCCTCGTAGCCTCGCCTCTTGGAACAGTCGGTCCACTGACAATGGATAAGCTGTGCAGGATGAAGCCATGCTCAGCGCAACCAGGCCACACCTGCAGGCAAGCAGACATTGACGTACTGTGAGCATGGTTTATAGATTTGTGGTTGCCTGGCAGGTGAACTGTTAGTTATTCACTAATGAGTACCTACTTTCAGTTAATTCACATTTAAATTGGTTATTTACTTAAAGTGCTTCCACATTTTTCAGGCAAATTGTATTTATTTTTTCAATATTAGACTTGTTAATTTCTTAGGTCAAATTGTGCATGTGACTACTTGAACCATGGAACCACTAACTACTCAAGGTCTTAATTTTTACGGATAAGAGGCTTGTGAAATACTGGATTTCCCCCTCCCCCCAATTCCATGTTTTTACCCGGGTGTAGCAAATCTTCAAACAGCTTATCAATGATCAACCCCATCAAAAGTTTTTGAAAGCACAATGAATACTTCTGGCAGTACAGCAAGACTGAAGTTTGAAACCTATCACTCACCCTTGGTGTGATTTTCTGAGTCAATAAGAGAGTTCAACTTCTGGAGGATAGCTGGACATTCATCCTTTACAGAACGAAGTCTGACAGTACCTGTAATAGCCTGAGTCCTCTAGTTTGCTCCACAAGTGCTGCTTGAAGCTAGCTTGCTTCAAATACACTGCTTGCTTGCTCCTTACCACAGTACTCAGCTGTGACAAAATTTGATATGTGGCAATTCACATGATTTTTGTTAAGGAGCAAATAAATATCTCCATTGATAGATAGTTGTTCAGATGAAGAAACCAAAAGACTGACCATAATGTTCTTAACACTATCAGCTATTATGGCAGGAGTCTCACAGAGCTTGGGTCATTATCTTCTGGTCTCCAAACAGCTACTGGAGTCTTATCCTCCTCAACAAATGGTTAACATTACAACAAGGCTGGAATTTTCTGGGGGACACAGTCTTAAGGATTCTTACTGTATAGTTCATGCTGCTACATGTCTTCAGCTGATGAGATTGAGCACATTCAGTTAAAAGATTATATGTGAATCAATCGAGGAGAAGTCATTTTTCAATTTCAGATCAAAACCAAAACCATCCAGACTGTAATATAACCATTTGGAAAGTAACAACAGCACAAAATTCAAGTCAAGGAAAGGTAAAAATTTTGGTTGGTGTTACCTTTAAACTCCCTCACAGAATTACCTAAAATTGACCACAATGTGGTGTCTCACAAGGATATGCTACTAAAGTTTATCCCACCTCAGAACTGTATTAGATGTAATGAAGTTCCAGCACTAAGTATGTACAGGGAGTTTACAAGGGGACTTCTGGGAATGGTAATACCTCTAAAAAAAAAAAAAAGAAAGAATAATTCCTTAAACTGAGTCCACTTTCTTTTTTAACCTCTCAATGAAGTCCACTTCCCAAAAGACAACTCCCAGCCACAGCTTTCTCTATATTAATGGGCTAACTCATCAATATGTCAAACAGTCTGTGTCGATAAACTTATTTTAGCAAATTTATTCAGCTTCTTTTATAAATTCACCATCCGAAAAAGATTTGACCAATGATTCCAACTGAGAGGCTATATTCTTGAAAAGTCACTGCTGACCTGAAAGTTTACTATTTAGTTTAGACACCTGTTACTTTTTAGTTCAGACACTGATCTTTGAACTTGTCAAAACACAGATGCACATTTAAGTATCATAACAGCTCTTAACATTTAACTCTTTAAAAAATGAAACTACCTCACTGCATATCAAACAAATAGGTCTTTCTCTTAATTTCAGTAAAAAAAAACTTTATATATAAATTTGACCACTGCACTTGAAATGTGCTACATTCATTTGAAACTTTTTTTTCTTAATTCAAAAGCCACGCCCACCAATTAAATATGAATACAGGTAACTAAATGCAACATTTTAGTGTAGGCAGCCTACAGTTGCACAGTCATTCAAAACATACTAGAAAAAATAACAAACAAAAATACTGTCACTGAACAAGACCAAACAGCACCTGAACAAGGTGAGACTGAAACCAAGTCAACATGCCAAGGTGGCAAGAATGGGGTTGGCACTTCCCAGCTACCTAGCTCATTGCAACTCTTCAAGGTTGCATTGGCTAAGCCAAACACTCAAGTAGACCATGTGCATTCCTTCCAAGGAGTACTTACTAATCATGTACAATAAAATTATATATTTTATTATAGACACAAATGTTTTAAAAAATGCAATAAAATGAAGAAACCATTACAATGGATGGAAATATATTACATAAATTATTAATAGTATTATAAACAAACAATCACAGTTTCAGAGCAATGCAGAAACAATAGTTGGAAAAAATCAATATATTGAAAGCCTTCTCAAGCTGCAATAAGAGTTACTACAAGCTGTGGCACTAAATCAAACAGGCCTTGGATATATTCCTGGAGCCAGGCTGCTTCTACCCAAGTTCATAGTTCCTCTGTGTTGGCTGCTAGATAAGAATGGTGGGAAAACTGCAGAGCGACCATATCCCAGACATGTTCAACAGGTGTCATATTTGGCAAACGTGAAGGCCAGGGAAGAAGAGGTATCTGTCTTGCTTCAAAGACAGCCTGGACATTCTGACAACATGTGGTTGGATGATGTCTTGTCAGAATATGGCTCCAGGAGTGCACTGGAGGAAGGCCATGACTTCAACTTACACAAATTTCCTGATGTAGTGATTGCTCTTGCGAGTACCCACAATTTTTAAGAGTTAAGATCATTTTTTATACCCAATTTCTCTCCAAACACTCATGCCCATCATTCATACAGCATGAGTGGTGTCAGAAGGAGAAAGGAGGGGATGAGCAATCTCCTATCATGAGGAAGGGAAAGTATGTTGAAGTACACTATACAAAAAATAATGTAAAACTCACTTCCTAAACAGACCTAAAAGTGAGATGAAATTTCCAGAGCTGTAGTTAAGTGGGTGGGTGTATTTATGGTTAGGGCTTTAGGCATGGACAAGATGGTGTAGGGGGCAGGTATGTACATTTTCCTTCCTTTCGGTCTTTTCCAAATTATCTTTTGACTCTTGCCATCAAAATTCTATTTAGAATAAAGTTGATAATGTAAATTAAAATAAAATAATAAATGTTCCATAGTTCAAGGGCCTTGTGATCAGTCAATACAAAATTATATGCAGGTTCACAGCTAAATAGTTAAGTGGCAGTGTGCCTACTGTCATATTTATTATGAGCTGCACCTTACAAGGTTACATCCAGTCGTCCATGGCAGTTTTACTGTTTATACAAGAAAACACACACTATTTACAATGCCAAATACTGCAGACATTAAAACCCCCCTTTCCATTTAGACACCCAACCCTTATCAATTTAGTCTCTTTGGTACTGTAATCAGTCTACTTGAACATCTGCATTACAATGTTTTCTCTGGAGGTGGTGGTTGTGAAAATCCTCCAAACCCCATTTTCTGCCTCACACCTAAATGAGCTGGCTGGGCTGTTGTTTTCTTTTGGTCCCATCTCTTCAGCTTGTCCCGGACTCTGGATCTGTGGTCCAGTGGATATCGCTGCTCCTGATTCTTCAGTGGATGGTATGATCGACTCCCTTTGAAACTCTATACCTTCTATTTTCTTCCCGTCTTATATTTACATGCCACTCCTAATTTTCTTGTGCTGCTGACGTATGAACTGCCAGAGACTTCAAGAGGTCAGCATGCACAAACTTCATGCTGTCTCCCACCTGTACTTGGTAAGTAAGTGCACTCACGTGTTTTTTTATTTTGCCTTGGCCCCATCTAGTAGTTTCTCCCCTCACTGTCTTTACCAGAACTGCTTCCCCCTCTTGAAAGTTCCTCATTGGGCCTTGTCTTCGGTTCACCCTAAGCTCACTGTGTTCTTACCGCTCTGCTATTGCACTTGAAAATGATGGTTTCAACAATGCCAAATGAGTTTGTGGTTGCCTTTGTAAAAACAATTCTCTCAGAGTCTTTTTCATTACCGAATGAGGGGTGTTACGGTATGCAAATGAAAATACATATAGCCTATGCTGTAATGTAGTGTTGTGGTTGCCTCAATCTTCCTGCAGTTGACGGCTGAGGGCTAGCTTGATAGTCTGCACTTGCCTCTCTGCCGTGCCGTCCAACTGTGGATGATGTGGTGGGATCTTAAGATGTTTCACAACATTTGACGACAAAAAAGACCAAACTCATCAGACTGAAATGGCTGGCCATTGTCGGTTACCACTACTTCAGGCAAACCAAATGCTGTAAACAATGTTCTCAACTTTTCCACAGTGTGAAATGCTGTTGTTGTGTTCGCGGGAATGACTTCTAACTACTTGGAAAAGGCATCAACCACAACCATAAGCACTCGCATCTGCTGTAACTATGATAGGCAGCATTGGATCAAAGGCCACTAGTACTGGACTGCTTAACAACAACTCCTTGCTTTCCTCCAATGCCAGTTCACAGTCTGCCGTCCACTGCCAACGGTGATCTTTCTGCAGTAACTGATATAATGGATGCAACACAGTTGCTAGGTTGGGCGTGAACTCACCATAGAATTGCAGCAATCCCAAATACGAACAAAGTTCTGAAACATCTCTAGAGGCTGGAGCATCCTGAATTGCTCTGACCTTATCTTCGGTAGTCTGAATACCCTCCTTGGATAGCCGATAACGTAAATAAACTACATTATTGCACAAAAGCTTACACTTCTCCCATCGCACTCTAATCCCATATGCTGTCAGTCTTTTGAAAACTTCTGCCAGCATGTGACCAGCATCTTCCAGACCCGAACCTACCATCAGTATATCATCCAGATACGTATACACTCCCTTAATGCTCTTCAACACTTGCTCTATCATTTTCTGAAAAATACATAGGGCACTGCAAAACCCAAAAGGCAGCCTCGTGTAACGATACAATACTTTGTGGGCATTAATGGTCAGTAATGACTGGCTGTGTTTGTTGAGTGACAATTGAATATATGCTGATGCAAGTCTGAAACTGAGAAAACTATTCCCCCAGCTATCTTGCTGAAAATATCAGCTGGTTTGGGCAACGGATGATCCATTTCGACCACCGAGTTCAAAGTCACTTTGTAGTCCCCACATAACCTAATCCCTCAACCTTTTTTCTTACACAAACCACGGGGGTGGCCCACTGTGACTGAATGGCTGGGAATAGAACACAGGAACTGCCTCTTCCTTCAGTACCACACCAGCTTTGCCACCAGAAATAGTTCCAACCTATGGTTCAAAAACAGACCTGTGTTCCGACACAAGCTCAGTGGTGATGGCTTCCCATTCCAATGAAAAGGTTTCATGGTCTCGCACTTGATGAATACCTGGTCCACTAACCACTTGTTTTGGTTCCACAATTTTTTTTCCAGCCCCAACCGCAAGGATGTCAACCAATTTCTCTCCAACAAGGTCGGCAAGGTTTCCCCTTGGCTTTCTACCACCACCATTGGCAGTGTCAACTGTTGACCTTGATATTCCACTAGAATATGACATTCCCCCATTATGGGTAATGTTTGCCCCAAATATGTCCTCAAGGCCAAATCTGTCATCTTCAATTTACACGACTGCAGCTTTGCCCTGTATGTGTTGTCCAAATACACCTATACCACAGCCCCTGTATCTATTACCATATTTTCTGGCCTACCATTCAACAAAACATCCACTCTAGAACTATTTGCATGGGCCCTTATATCACTGAAATCAATATTAAGCATGTCCAATTCGAGTGTTATAAAATATTCTTAAAATATTAAAAATATTGGCAATTTGTCGTATTTCGCTTGTTTACATACGTATTATACACCAAACTCAGATACTGTACTTGAACTGTTTTTGTACTGAGAGTATATACCTGCCCAACGTAAACACAATTACTATTTTGTTAATTCAACACAGAAAATACTCTGAAATATACAGAATTTTCATATAACATTTAATATTTCAAATTTTAAATACTAATTTGTTTGTTATATTTTATTGCATAATGATTTAATTTGAATTTCCAGACAGATTAATTCTATCTATAGTTATATCTTCCAGCCACTTTAATATGAATTAAATTTCATTTATTTACGTTTCAAGTCATTGCAAGTATTTGTAAGTATTTAATGCACAAGTGTATTCTCTAATGCTTTTGTATTTGTTAAACCATTATTGGATTCAGTAAAAGCTAAAAGACCTGATCACAAGAAAAGTGGCTGCGATGTCAATGGCAGTCCATGAGCAATCACAGTTTAATAAATCCTTTACCTACTACATCCACCCAACAGCTAGTTTCATCCTTGATTCACGCAAACAAATGCTGCAACCAGGGTCAATAACCTTGGCAAAAAAATGTTTCAAAACCAGTCACAAAACGAACTCACTATAACAGCTGCACTAAATCCAGTATTTATTGTGTGGTTACCTATTGTGCATCCATTCACTGCACAAGAAGATGCTACACCTGAAAATTTTACATTGCCATTAAAATTTTATTTGTTAAAATGAAGTGCCCATATCCCATGATCACAGACACACACACTGCACACAGGATAACACACTGTGATAATAATATTTATATATGTATGACATAATAGCCAGTTTTCATTCAATTGTGCATCTCTAAATCTTTGATTCGTCTGACTTGACAAGAAAGGCTGCAAAAGGAAAGAGGGAGAAAGAGAGAAAAGGAGACAAAGAAAAAGAGAGGGAAAGGGAGAGAGAGAAACAGAGAGAGAGAAAAAAAAAGAGAAAGAAAATAGAGAAAGTGAAAGAAAGAGAGAAAATGAGAAACAGAGGCAGAAAGAGAGAGAGAGGAGAGCGGGGAGAGAGAGAGAGAGAGAGAGAAAGTACTTACAGTAATGGCCTCCCTACATTTTGTGCCTAGGCAGCCAGCACAATTTGGCTGGTAGAGCTGCAGCAGGCTGCGCATGCAGGTACCTTTCCTTTCGACAGCTGCAATCCGCTCCATGTACATTCACCCACCAGCAGTTATAGCACTAATAGTAGAAATGAGATTTTACCCTGGCAGGGGTACTGGAGGGTTGTTGGAAACATGATTCCACATTAGCTGTCACGACCAGTGTATACTGCTGCATCAGAATGTAGTTTTTAGAATAGGGGTGGCATAACTATGTAATGGCACTGCGCAATAAACTAGTGAGCTGATTTGATACCATCTTCCCCTTTTAGGTGGTAGATGAATTTCCCTACCACGAGGCTCCCAATTGCCTGGACACAATTCTCAGACAGCAGACCCTTGGCCTGTGAAAATGTGGTCATGCATGGCTGAATTAAGTCATCTAGATATTGGCTATACAACAGCCTGCAGTGTACAGCTGACAGCTTCAGTATCAGTCTGTTGTGCACGGCTGAAACATTAATGTGTCTCCTTGGATCCTTAATTTTTGGCATCAATCCCAATATCATGACTGGCAAACACAGCTAAGTCAGTGCAAAGCCAGACAGAAGACGTATAGAGAAACCACTCAGCTCTGGCTGATGGTACATCACGCTTTTTGTCCATTGCCACTGACAAGTCACACTAACAAATTCAATTGTGTGGCAGAACTTTGATTTTCGAAAATTGTAATCTGAAACCATGCAACAGTTTTTGTGTACATGAACATGCACTCTCCTGGATTATCACAACATGCACGTGCGCAAAGAGACAGTAACTTAAACTTTCCATAACAAAATATTTATTTGAAGTGTAAAATTATGTCTCTTGTTTATTTTCCGGTTTTTGAGTGTTTAAATGCTAAAAATGTATGTTTGCCAATATTGCACAATGTTTGGTTATGAAGATTCAGCCCGAAGATTCAGACCATTATTATTCCGGCGTGAACGCCGTTATAAAAGACATTTAAAGAATACAGAAAATTCATAAGTTAAATCTAAAATGTAAATCAATATTTTAATTATTTATGTGCCAGTTATTTTCAAATATCAAAGTTTTACTCTGCGTGCATAGCACTTCCATTTGTGTGATCCCCGTAGGCAGCCATGGTAGGTCTGTGCGACCGCTGCCTCTGGGCAGTCTGTCAAGGAGAGCTGGCAAGGTAAGACACTGTCATGTACGCACTACAAACTTTTTGCACTGATGTAGATTGCAAGAGTTTCTCTTCAGTATACCGGTTAACCTTTGCTTTGCGTACGTTCTGCCACATATTCCCCAGCATTATGCTTCCGCTTAAACTAACAATTTGTGCCCTCGTGACTTTTTGAATATAAACGAGGAAAAGGAGGAGAAAATTGTCAGAGAGGCCACGTGGCTCGCGCAACTTTGAATCAGGCGCCATCCACCAATGTTAAAGGTGTTTCGGTGTAATTTCTATATAATTACTGCGTGCAAACTTTAAGGCCTTTATTTTAATGTATGTATTTCAAGGTAATTTTCATGTTTAACTTGTTTCACGGCCACATCAATTGCGACCATGTGATTAATCACAGCCAAGTCTATATCGGAGCCATCAATGCGCTTTGAGGGTTTATTTGTGTAAAATCATGATCGCCATAATTTATCTCAGGGTTTTATGTATTGTTTCATTCAGGGCTCCGTGTAATTTTCATATAATTGATCTTTGTATGTATGACAATGCTGTCTATTTCAATATTGATTTTCTCACCATAGGCGTGCTAAAAGCCTATCAATGTCACATTTTGTAGGAGAATATTTTTCCCATTCATAATCTGCTACGAATCATATCCAGCGGTATTCGCGCCATCTAAATTTGCTTTCACACATCTGCGTGTTTATTGTGACCATCCATGTCATGTCCCATCATATTTCAAGTGCATTTGTGCCATTCATGTAAAGTGTACAGTGATATTATTTCCGTCCTAGCCGGCTATGTGTATAGGCTGTCACTAAACTAACCACGTGCGGTAAAACGAGCCCCGACGAGTCCGCATTAGTGATGCCAAATAACCACACGTGTTTGTTAGTTTCATAATTCTCTGTGCCCTGTCTTCAGGAAAAATCGGCAGTCCACCCTAGTGGCTGTATACCCCTTTCCTTGTGAAGATTGTGTTTTCTAACATCAAAGAGACGTAATCCATCTAGGAGTGCGCTAGATTAATTGCAGGCTGGGGAGAACCCGAACAGAGTTAGCTAGACAAGGTTAACGTTGGCACGATTGTGTACAGTGAACAGAATAAAAGCAAGTATCATAGTGCTTAAAGTCTTTCCTTGTAGTGACAGCAACCTCTTGCCATTTTTTCAGTGATAAATGTTTAGTAACAGCATCCCTGAGAACCCCGAGTCTGAACAGTGCAGTGACTGGGAAACACAGCTGGCGCCCATCTACCGTAAGTTTATTGTGTCACAGTTCGTCTCTTGTCTCACCTGATGGAGTCAACTTGTATACAAGATGGTGCATACTGAAGAGGTATCTTTCTCAAAATGAAATGAGGTTCCAGTGCATTTATGAACTATTAGCTAAACTGTTATGTATGGATTAGAACTAATTCACAGTACACTCAATGTTTCAATGTTGAATAAGTTCTTATTTTCTTAAAGTTTAGAAACCCACAAGACAAAATTTTTTATACTTTTTGTGATGTTACTGCATTATCATTCAGTAGTAATGTAACTGAAAAACAGGGAACTGACTTAAAATATGTAGATAATGTTTATAAAAAGGTAATCTTTACTGCACTTGTAGATGGCTAATAAATGGCCAAGCATACAAACATCATAATAACTTTATTAATCATAGTACTGGGACAAAAGTGCCATACACCAGAAATAAAAAGGAAAATGGCAAACAAGATGGTTTAGATTAGTTCAAAAATTTTAATTAGTAGACAAAAACCGAGTAACAAGGGTTATGCATACTTATTTGATGCTGCGTAAAAATTTATCCAGAGATCAAATCAATTTGTGTTAACTGTAGTCACCTAGGTGCTATATACAATTTTCTTACTGTGTGACAAAATTAAGTGTAGCTCCAGGTGGAGGTGGTAAGAGCACTCGTGTTGTGAGGTTACCTCGAGACAGCGTGCGAGAGGTATCAGTAGTCAGGCGGGAAGGCTCTTCCCATACACTTTGATTAAAATGCAAGAGACTTTCAGTACCAGCAGCAAAAGACACGTGGTTTACTTTAAGACAAAAGCAGAGTAAATACAATATTGTCAAATAGAACTTACAGGAACCATTTTATTTCTTGACTAACAACTGCTAGAATGCTAGAAACATAACATCACTTCCTCTACTCTAAACACGTTGCCATCAGAGGTGCGTTTGGCTTTAGTAACGTCACTTATGCTGTCACAGTTGCTACCGCTGATGCTACTTCTTTGTAGGTTCAACAAAAATTGAGGAATCTTCTCCTCTATCAGTCCGTTATTTATCCTTAATCGTTTTCTAGTTTTTTCATATGATCACATTGTTTTTTCCAGTCTGCTGGTGAAATACTGTCTATTGCTGAATGAGTCAATTGCAGAATGTCAAAATTCATGTTAACATTTATGTTAGCAACAAGGGATTTTGCCATGCTCCAGATGTACCTTATTGGGTTTAGATCACAATGGTGTGGTGGTAATCTGATAATTGTGTGTTCTTGGGATGTAAACAGTTTATCGACAGTATAAATGGAAGGCTGCTGATGTAACTAAAACTTTACAAGCAGCTCAGATTTTCTTTCATCAGCAGAAAAAATTATATTTATCAGCCAATTTCTTATGGTGGTAATAGTAAAAAGACATAGTTGGAGGTTTGTTCCAAGCATGCTATGGTATGGATCATAATCAAAAACAATAATGCTTGCAGATGGAATATTGGGACATAGTTGTGTTTCGCACCATTTCGTCATGATATTTTCAATATTAGTTTTGGCTTTAAAAATAAACTTTGCTCCCTCAGTGAAGCCATTTTCACTACCTGTGTGAACTATAATTCATCGCTGGCCTGGATGGTTGTTTTTGTACACCCCTGCTATGTCATTATGCTACCAGCACTTGTTCAGAATGTAATTAGAATGAATCCATGTTTCATTGAGATATATTACAGGTAACTTACTTTCTCCTTGTCTGTCATTTTCCCTTGAAGTTCAAAGGTACTTTGCATGTCATGCGATGATCTCGTTTCATTCCGTTAAGTATAATTGCTTATTTTTGCAATTTTTGAACTTGAAACTCATTCATTTGATTAATCTTTGCAACATTCCCTACTATCGCTGAAATTAATTTCTTTTGCCAAGACTGCCCTCAAGTTTTTAAAGTGGGGTATAGTTTTTTTTCATCACGTAAAACTCTTGCACATTTATTCGCATCATTCCAGCATCAAATGAATCGAACTGGCTGCTGATCCAGCTAAGATTACATATACTTATAACTTATTGGAAGTCACATTATGACATACAATGATGGTAATACTTATAACTTGAGGGTAAATGAACGTGAAGTGAATCTGGATGGAAAATAACACAAGCTGTCACAACAATTAACACTTTACAACTGACGTGACTGTACGCATAGGTTGTAAAGGACACTTGTTCGCTATTTGCTGGAAGGAGACAAGGAAAACAGCAGTGCAGGGAAGGTGGCATGTGTGAGAGAGAAGGAGAACGTTAGTTCACATTTTTCCTGGGGCTTCACTAAAGTTTATCGAGCTGTAGTTTCTAAGCAGCACTGACAATGATAAACACCAAGTATTGTATCTGAATTTGTTTCAACTGAAAGATAACTGACAAGATTGTTATTTGGCAGTATATTTGTGTGCGACTGCTTTTGAGTAATTTACAACACCAAAAACATTTACAATAAAAGCAAATAAACATTAACAGATAATTTGAGCACTATCTGTTGGCTGTTAAGCATAAAAAGTTTCCCTGCTTGTCCCATATACAGCAACATGACAAACTGAAACTCGACTAACACCCACATGCCACTCCCCTTAACTCTAAATCTCTGGCAATTGGAGTTTATAAAATTTGTCTTGCACACATTTTGCACTTTTCAAGATGACCTTTATATTAGTTACACTTATAATCTCAAGTTTAGTCCCCATGCTACCTGAGCCCATAATCACTTAGAGTGGTCATGGGTGGGGCTGGTGAGTGCCTCTGAGACCACATATGCCAGCCACACAGCACAATTTAAAAAAAATAATTTATTTGTTGGAAATAGCACAACAGTCATATTTTGACACTTTCATGTGGTTGTACTAGCCATGACACAATCTTTTTTACCATGAATGCTGACAGATGAACATCTTATGCAAAACAATTTTTATGTATTTTACATGTGTGGGAAAATACCTTTGACTTGTCTTTTTTCATGGAACATACTGAGTGAAGATTAATTTGAGACAATATTAAATATTAAACCAAAGGTAAAAATGTGAACAGCACTCTCAACTGGGATGGAGATCATTTACAGCAACTAGAAACACACTCGGTACCGAGATGCAGTCTTAACAGAGGCAACCAATTTGAAACTATTCACGGCTAAGTTCTTTTTTCTGCAAACTGTTTGAGAAATGAAGTTAAGCCTAGACATACTTAAAAACTGATGAGTATCTGTAAAAGAGCTAATCTTTTAAATGAGGGACTGTGTCATTAATTTAAAAAGTGTTAGCTTCTCAAACGATGGTAACTAGTACCTGTTGTTGTGCAACACACGCCAACACACTCACTTAGGCCCGTCCTGCAGCACTGGCTCGATGTATCTGTAGAAGGATATGTGTGGGGGCTGAGGCGTGCCCTCATGTAGCCACAGCCGGTCACGCAGGTCCAGCAGCTCTTGCTCCGGGCTGTTGCACGTGCAGATGGTGACGACTGTGCAGCTGCCACCTAACTGAGTGGCAAGTGTTGCTGGCACCTCGTTGATGAGCAGTGGCAAGAGCGGTGGTGCAGGTGGTGGGGGGACACAGTACACTGTGTTCCGCTCGGAGGACATTGCTGCTGCCTAACACAGAGCGCACCACGTGAAATCGTGCCTTGCAACTGTATAGTGTGTGTCGGGTGTAGTACCATACATGAAATAAATTAGTCCTCTCAATTTAAACACAAAAAAACACTACACTACTACTGTCTTGGACGCCCCTTGCTTTGTATTTTGAATTGATAGAAAGACTAGCTTCTAAATTGATTTAACATAATTTAGAAATCATTTACACACTCATAATATTTCAGTGGCAGCTTCAATGTCTGAAAGTAGGTTGAAGTGGCATGAGCAAAGGGTGAGAATAGAATTTTGGATTTATTAAGTTGGGAAGGGGTTTACTTACAGAAGCATATATTATGCAAAACATCTGTTAAGTGAATCACTTTCCCCATAATGAACAATGTTAGCAGCCAAGTTTAGGTTACTCAATCTTGCAGAATTGCATAAATTTTGTGCAACATCTCAAAAATGGTGCATTGTAGAAAAAAAGTATGCGACAAAAAATGTAGATAACTAAATTATAGACAATAAATATCACCAGAAATTTTTTTTGTATCTAAGTTTCAAATATATCTGCAAATAAATATTTTGTGCGGAACTTTTCGAAGTGTATCCGTTTTAAAACTTAAAAATGTTATGGCCTACAAGTCATGTTATTGCACTAACAAATGTTTCTGCTCATCGTATTTCCACCAATTAAAAAGAGTTTCTCGCATGTTGCACACAATATTGTTTACTGGATTCATATTTCACACTGTTGATAGACTATGATAATACACGCTTGTCCAACACATACAAATTACCTACTGGGCAAATGTTGCTCCTTTGAGCCGGCTTGGGAATCTCTGGTTCTTATAACAAAACATTCAAGTATTGAAGTGGAACAGTTATGGGTTGCCCGAGAGCCTCAAGCCGTGGAAAACTTGTAGTTTTCAAGCCTAGTTCACTTCAAAACCATCTATAGCAACATATTTTCACTTTCCTGTCCTGTGCTACTGAGGCAAAGAGACTGTCATGTCATCAGTAATGTTAATTGTGTATTCTAGCAATACTCGATCCGTTTCAAAGTAAAGAACCCTGAACCAGATTTATGTCTTCAAAATTTATGGAGGAGTTGAGTGCAGTAATGAATCACATAGAAATATTACCAATAATGTAAGCAAATTCAAATTTTAAACTTTAGGTGCAGCATCCATTAAGAGCCGCTATTGCCTTAGTTGAACAGTTTGTTCGCTTACTATTATGGAAAGCAAGAAGTCATATTTATTTTTAAAAAAAAGTGAGGTTTGTAGCGAAGAACATAAAAATTACCTGACGTTATCCATGGCCTCCCCAGAGCCCTTGTCGACCCTCACGCAAAATCTACCAACCCAGATAGAGATTATCCTCGCAACACACTGGCCACATGCCCAAGATACACTCAACAATTTAGTGTAAAGACTAACAGCGCACCACGACATAACTCCAGAAAGATGTAACTGAGCAGCCTGACTGCAATGCTAGAATTACCTACAATAATTCAAATGCATCCTTATTGTTCACCACCGCGGTGCGCATGTGAAGTACCGAACATGTTGTCATGAGATCTATGAAACTACGTAATATTTTACAAAACTGACTAATGGATTGATTCTCTATTCATAAACGGACACTCCAGTTCCACGAGTGATGTTGTTATCAAATGCTGTTAATAATTAATTAGAATGTTGTGTTTTGACTCTAGCAGTGGGATGCCTAAACTAAATTGAGGCACAATAAAATTCCTTATAAAATTTTATGTACATAAAATATTAATTAAAATGGCACTTTAATATGAGTGAGTGAGTGAGTGAGAGAGTGAGTAAGTGAGTGAGAGAGTGAGTGAGTGAGTGAGTGAGTGAGTGAGTGAGTGAGTGAGTGAGTGAGAGAGCGAGTGTGAGAGCAAGTGAGAGTGAGTGTGAGAGCAAGTGAGAGTGAGTGTGAGTGAGTGAGTGAGTGTGAGTGAGTGTGAGTGTGTGTGAGTGAGTGTGAGAGAGTGTGTGAGTGAGTGTGAGTGTGAGAGAGTGTGAGAGAGTGTGAGAGAGTGAGAGAGTGTGAGAGAGTGTGTGTGTGAGAGTGTGAGAGAGTGAGTGAGTGTGTGTGTGTGTGTGTGCGCGCATGCATGCGTGCGTGTGTGTGTGTGCATTATGTAAAAGGGTTTTTGCATGTGCTTTCTTTTCAGGTGATGGAAAGACTATCAGAAATAAATTGTATTTCACATAAAAATTATTGTTGTTTAATTTTTTTATCAATTTTTAACACACCAACATCAATATTGTCTGACACAAAGTAAGCGTACTGTTCCAAGTGTTATGTATTCACATCTCATTCAATTTTATTTTATTCAAGGGAAGTATGTTTTGAAGGGTGGTGGCAACCACGTTACCACCACTGAATCAAACTCTCCTCAGCCTAGCAAGAGTGAGCATTGCGGCAGGCATGCGTCATGTGGCTCGGGGATGAAGTAACTTTTCTACAACAGTCATATAACGTCCATAGACTTATATGGTTTTCTGTGCTAACGAACTACAAAGATAGGGAGGTAAAGCCATAGATTCTGGGTTAGAATCACAGTCCAGATTCATATTTTCCACATAGCTTTCAATTAACATTTAACAGAAGTTACCTGCAACAACTGGAGAATGGGGCTGTTATAACTGGTCAGTTCACAACTGGCAATGGCTGGAGCCAAATTAAAATATGACTGCAAGGCCACACTAATGTTTAGTGCAGCTCAGTGTTCTCCTCAGGACCTCCTGGATAGGCTTGCCTTAACCCATCACCCAGCAATAATTCATCACCCAGCAATAATTAACTAGGCGATACATTGAAAACAAAACAAAGTAACCATAGCTGGTAGTGAAGGATACACACTGGTGTCCAAAATTAAAGCAACAGACAGGCATCAGTCCCTGCTGTGATTATTGTGCCACAAGATAGTATCATATACTAGTAAAATGGAAATTAATGAAATTACACCCATATTCTGAACAGCAGATGGCATTACTGTCCTCTTAAAACCATGAAAGCAATGACATTAGTACACCCATTGAACAGTGTGCATAGTGTTTACTGCTGTATTAGGCCAACAAGAATGCCCAAAGACCAGGGCAAGGACAACCAAGAGTGACTTCAAAAAAAGAGGACCATTATTTGGCCATAAGGGCAAGACAGCACTGCACAACAGCTGGTACATAATCTCACAGCATCCACTGGAACACTTGTATAGAGGAAAATAGTGTACAGACTGCTTAGGCAGAGGTGCCTTAGTTGCTATAAGTGTATCCCTAATGTATGTACACAAACTACGTCTATGGAGTGATTCTAGACAGGTTTGCTTCTAGAGAAAATTTTGAACAAACACAAGCATTATGGAAAGAGACTAATATGAAGGTGGACCTACAATGGTGTGGGGAGGCATAATGCTAACCACAAGAATACATTGATGCAGGACGGCATCCTGCCCCTCCCGACTGTTTGCCCCACCGCAAGTCCACCGTAACAATTGACACAGTGCGCACTTTAGCCAATTAGTGCAGGGTGCATCCTAGCAAGAACACCCAGCCATGTAAGTCAGTGCAGGAAAGTGCAACAACAAGTGTTCCCCCTCCCCCCCCACACAGTCTGTGAATGAGGGGACATAATAGCCGAACCAACCTAACTTTCGTAGGGAAAATTAAACGCAAGTTTTAATATGAAAGTGAAAGACTCACTAAGATTAAGGACAGCAGAAGATGCCCCTACACAGTTTTTACAGTTTTCTCATAATATTGTTGTAAAGTGCACATATTTTAATCTCGCTTGTTTCACCCACATTTCACACCATCACAGAGCAAGTGGTGTTTATTTTTATTAGCAAAAAATCTGTGTATTTGGTTTTATGTACAATAATTATTATGAAAGTATTCGTGTCTTTTCATTTTATTAAATTGTTGGCAAGCAGAAATTAGTGGCCGTCGAGTCGTGTGCCGCTTAATCCGTGAAACACGCGCTCGCCGGAACTAGTTGCAGTTCGACACCTCAAGGGGACGGTCGCGTCACGTGCACACTTTGAGTGACTTCCAACTTTTGCAATTTCAATCATGTAGTGTTCAATATCAGTCAATTAATGGCACCTTTTGTGCTCGTGTCACCTGGAGTTACCACTCCTTTCTTCCCCAGTGCTTGAATCTCCTGCGGAAGTGTGATTTTCAACTAAGTTTACTTCAGCTTGGCACTATTTTTTCTGTGTAGCACTTCTAGTGGGCCATATCGCAAAAACCAGCTAAGTGTTCGCTAACAGTGAAGTATCTATTTGTGCGAGAATAATTACATATGAGTTTGCCAACACCATGTCTTTTATTTGAAGCACTGCTTTGGGAGTTTTGTGGTCTGGGTCCCCTACTACCCGCTTCACCTACAATCAATTTCAATCAGTCAGTAACCAGTGTGTTAATTAACACTTCCCACAGTTTAAGGCGTGTGGGTCAGCCTAAATAGGCCCACAGCGTAATGCTAAGTAGCAGGAGCAAAGGGTGTTCATAATTTTTACAGAGGGACTGCATACGTCCGGATGAACAGCCCGCCATACCCTGAGATCTCCCACATCACCAGTAACAACATTTTTGACCCCGCCTGTCGATGGTACCTGGCGCCTATTCGAGTATCCAAATTCCTCAACCTCCACAACAATGTTTTACCGGTCCTCAAAAATACATTTAACCCCATCTTGCACTACCAAAAGGCATCAAATGGAACCCAAAGTGGGGTGTACTTCCTATCTGTTGCCAACATTTACCTGCTGTCAAATGACTTGCCCCAGCATATGGTGTAATTCCTGTTCTTTGGCGACGACATTTAACCTCAAATGTCACCCTTCCATCATCATTCCTAACGCTTTTCAAACCATAAAACCTCAAAATTGTCTGGCTACTCAGCAAGAATACATCAGGAGTAGTGAAATCAACCTGGGACAACATTCTGACGCCTCCTAGATGCCAGAAACCAGAAAGAAGCCCATATGCAGCATCAAGTGGCATGAAAAGTGTGCCAAAACCAACTGTGTGCCACCATTGCATCAACGGCACAGGGCACGAGCAGTGAGTCGGCCATAACGGGACAGCGAGGCATCACCATCCCTCCCCCTCCAGCGCTGGGATATACACCACATGCAGGTCGGTGAACCTGCATTCACCCCCTCCCCCTGCTTCAGCAAGACCACATCTGTTGGGAGTACCCATCAGTGCAGCAGGCTGTGTGCGCAGGCATGCACACCCCCTCCACCACCGGGCAGCACACCCCTCCAAGTGGGCATGAGTAGGACAGCTACGTAGGTGTGGGCCGTACCCTTGAACCTAAACACAGAGTTTGGCTGCAGCGCTGCAATCACTACAATGACTGGCCTAACACCTGTAGGCATCCTAATGCCTCTGTGTTGGCAATACTTACACCCCATCCCACAGGATGTAGTGGCAAAGTATGAGTTATTCACCACCCATTGTATGTGCACTCATAAGATCAGCCCAATGAGCAGCCACGAGTTGATGGACAGCTCTGACGTGAACAATACATTTCAAAGCTAAAAGCTATTCAAAATTTCGGCCAACAAAACGCAACAAAATTCTAATTCCCAATTTGTAAACAATAAAATTCTGTGTGCTAATCCATTATGCACAAGCCAGGGTACACTCACTTTACAATGTACGCTGTGTCACCAGTGCTATCATACAGTGTGCCTAACATAACAGTAAACCACTGAGCATTTCAACCGCATGCAAGAACTTACTGTCTGGCCATGAATGTCAACCAACACAATGTCACCGCCCAGTGTGTCCAGAGGGTGAAAGTAGTGACGTGTTACAGTACACGGTGTGTGCAGTGCATGTACACATGTAGTGTTTACAGCCAGGTGAGAGAGAGACAGTGCAAGACAGCAAATCCACGTGTTGGCAATGTACAGTAGCAGCCAATATCACACTGCCACTGACAACACGCCCTCAGTGCATACATTGCAGAGGTAAATATAGCAGCGCTGCTCGCTCATTCCAAACCTCATCATACAGCCTTTGCTTCTGCATTTCTCCCGCTTCTACCATTTGTTCATTACATCCTGCCGTTCACCACCTATTTTCCTATGCCTGCTTTTCCACCACAAATGTACCTAATACTACCAACCACCACACAACACTGAACCCAGTCACGTAATTTCCCATACCCACCTCAGTTACACCAGCTGTGAGCACATGGCGGCAAAGCAGCGGAAGGCAACACCAGGCATAAATATTGGAATATTAATTTTTCAGCAAGTATAACAGGGAAATCAACCAGTCAACTATTACATAGCAGTATATAAATACAGTTCAAGTTGACTTGAAAATACAGTGTTTCATCCGGCAAGCACCTTTAATTCATTGTGTTGTTTGTTTTGCAACCTTGTGCTCTTGACTAGTCCCATCTTCAACATTGTACGTCCCGACTTATCACCAATGCACTTCCGTCGCTATGCACACTGAGATAATCGGAGGGTAACCAATCTCCCCATCGCACGTGGTGGCATCACTCATCATCGTGAACGCAGAACTAATTGGTGGCGTCGCAAGCTCCACTCCATGCACAGTGCCATTCCCACGTGCATGGAGATAATCTCAGAGTACCCAATCCCCCTTTGCCTGTGGTCCGAACAGCCGAGACATCCAGTGCCAGGCAAAACAGCCAGTCGAGAAACCCGCAAGTGTTCCAGACAGCCAATCATCATTCACACACCGCCATATTTGCAGAGTGTGACGCAGTGTTTCATCACCACCCAGCAATGTAAAGCATCAGATCCACCACTTACCTGGTCCGGCCTGGTCAGAAAACCATCAGGGTACACAGGGACGGCATATGCCTGTCAGTCGGTGACGTCGCAGACGATGCTGCACCAGGTACCCCGGTGACCCACGACGACAACCCAGCTGTCAAGGTCCACCAAGCAGGTACATGGGAAGGTGCATTAGAACCTCCTTCAGAGGAGTCTCTAGGAGGGACAGAATACCCGACAACACCCTCCAGGGACAGTCGGAGCAGAAATCCAAGCAGCACAGATGGCGCAGCGCCATCTTGTGTCACCGTCCCAACATCAGCGAAACCGCAGGTGCACCCACAGCAAGAAGCACCATGGCCTGCACGTGTCATGGCACCTGGTGTCGTGATGCCCACCTCAACTGGGACCTCCACCTCCCCTCACCACATCCACTTCAGGTAACACCCTGGGACCTCCTGCCGCTTTGTCGACAGTGTCAAGGCGGTCACCGGAGGTGTTCACCGCTGGCGAAGGGGGTCCGACAAGACCAGCGCCACAACAGGAGCACAGCCACCAGCTGAGGGGCCATCACCAGGTGGCCAACCGCCCTTGGTCACTGCCTGCCTGGGTCGCTACCGGAGGCAGTGGGGTTGTCAGAGCAGCAACAGCAGGAGTAGTGATGCTGACAGCAAAGAGAGCAAGGCACCTAGTTTGCCTCTCCTTCCGGTAAAAAAGACACCAGCTGGCACGGGCATGCCTGACCTACGGTGATGCCGCAGTGTCCCACACCGCAGCAGGCTGCCCACATCAGCCACAACAGCAGTCGCACCAACAGTGTACCAGCCGGTCAAGAGGCCTGTACACCTTGCGATACAGACACCCAGGGACAACGGTGTGTCCCTGCAGTGTCTGAAGATGCACGGCCTGAAAATTGTCTTACTAGAGGGTGGGAGGGTGGGGCATTTGGGGCAGGACGGCATCCTGCCCTCCAGACCATTTGCCAGCTGCATGTCCACTGAAACAACCGACACAGTGCACACTCTATGTACCAGTTAGTGCTGAGTGCTGTCTAGCAAGACCACCCAGCTGTGCAAGCCAGTGCAGAGAAGTGCAACAGCAAGTGTTTTCCCCTCTGCCTCGCGGATGAGTGAGGTGGCATAATGACTGAACCGGCCTGCGCTTTCATAGGGCAAATTAAATACGGGTTTTAATTCAAAAGTGAAAGACACACTAAGATTAGGAACAGTAAAAGATGGCCTTATGCAGTTTTTACTGTTTTCTCATAATATTCTTGTAAAGTGCACATATTTTCATCTTGCTTGTTTCACCCACACTTCTCACCATCACAGGGTAAGTGGTGTTTATTTTATTAGGAAAAATTCTGTGTGTTTATTTTTATGTAATTCTTATACAAGTGTTCATGTCTTTTCATTTTATTGAATCGTTGGCAAGCAGAAAGTAGAGCCTGGTAAATTGTGTGCCGCCTAATTTGCACCACATGCGCTCACCTGTATTAGTTGCAGTTCGACACCTCAATGGGACGGTCGCATCACATGCGATCTTCAGGTGACTTCAAACTTCTGCAATCTCAATCATGTAGTGTTCAATAGCAGTCAATTAATGGAACCTTTTGTGCTCATGTCACCCGGAGTTGGTGACCCTTTCCCCCCAGTGCTTGAATCGCCTGGGGAAGCGTAATTTTCAACTAAGTTTACTTCGGCTTAGCACCAATATTCCTGTGCAGCCATTCTGGCAAGCCATAGCCCAGAAATCAACTTGAGTGTTCACCAATGGTGATGTATCCATTTGTGCAAGAATAATTACACGTGAATTCGCCAACACCATGTCTTTTATTTGAAACACTGTCTTCGGGCGTTTCAGGGTCCGGGTCCCCTACAATCCGCTTCACCTAAAATCAAAGTCAATCAGTCAGTAACCAGTGCATTAATTAACCAATCCCACAGTCTACGGTGAGTGGGCCAGCCTAAATAGGCCCACAGTGTAATGTACGTTAATACCACAAGCGAACGGTGTTCATAATTTTCACTGAGAAACTGTCGTACGGGCAGACAGCCCACCATACCCTGAGATTCTCCACATCACCAGTAACAAACTTTTTGACACCGCCTGTCGATTGTGCCTGGCGCCTAGTTGGGTATCCAAATTCCTCAACCTTCTTAACAATGTTTTGACCGCCCCTCAAAACCCCATCTTGCACCACCAAAAGACTTCAACCTCTCTTATGACGTATGAATAAACCTGCATGGTTTTACTGCTATCAGGTATTGTGAAAAGATTTCAGCACCACATTTTTGGTTTTTTGAGGTGCTGTGGGCTCACAATTCCTATTGATAGATGATAATTCTCAGTCCCATAGAGCATAGCTGGTTGATGTCTTCCTAGAAACAAAAGATATTGCATACTTATATTTGCCTGCTTGCTCTCCCAACTATAGAACATGTCGGACGCTCCAGGGAGACCAGTTGCTTCACGTTCAAATCCACCAATCACTCTCCAGGGCTTATGAGCTGCTCTACAGGAAGAATGGGCATTAATACCGCAAACTGTGATTGAAGACCTTATTTGAAGCATACCACACTGTCAGGCCTGTATTGCTGCCAGAGGTGATCACACGCCTACATATTGAAAAGCAGAACATGTGTTATTTTTCTGTTAGTTAATCAAGAAATTATGTTACTGTGTTTATTTTATATATGTTTTACAATTTACTATCACCCGATACTATCTTGTTGCATAATGATCTCTACATAGACAAATAAATGGAGTTAGAGAATAAGTGGAGTATCTACTGCTCATTTCAGTCAAAGCATGTAGTTCTTATTCCCAGCAGGTAAGTGCAATGTTATCATTTTTTGTGGATGAGGGGGATGACACCCATCCCCTTTATGGGATCCCACCACTTACTGAGAGATAGGCCTTAAGGGAACAAAATGTTTTGACAGCAATTGAAAATGAATTTGAGATGCCTGGCAGTGTAGGGAAACAGATAAAAATGGGATGGGAGTAAAGAAATAATTTTTCTACAACATACTTTTAAATACAGTTACCCAATTTAACATCAACTCACTTGCATTAAACACATAAGAATTTAATAAAATTATATATTATTCAATTTATTGAAACATTGCATAAACTGACTATATACTTACATATAAGTGAGCCACAATTTTGTAATAGGTGAGTGTGGTCTGTTACAGATTGTAATTATTTATAAGTGACCCAAAGATAAAACTAAATGAATAGCCCTGTGCTATCACGAGTGAATAAGTTTGCTGGGAAAGTAACATTGTCGATCTACGAGGAGCAGTGATAATTGTTAAGCATATAAAGAAACAAACATTTCAATCCCACACATTCACTGTAAAGAACCAAAAACCTTTCAATAATTGAAACTATTTGCAGTTGTTACAGATGTAATGTAGGTACATAAATTTTGAACTACAGATGTAGAGAACTTTGGTGTTTTATTAGTTTTACTACATCATACAAAAATGAATACTGTGCAGTATACACAACTCTGCTAATTCACTTTTTAATTTTGTGCAGACATTTCAATGCAGTATGTCTAACATTGTATTGAATCATAACCAGTTTCATAGCCAACTGTTTATGGTGATGATAAAATATACCTTATGTTAGTTGAAAAATATAATTTACGTTTATCACATTTGCTTTAAGAATTGCGACATTGCAATAATTGACTATTCTTACATTAAAAAAGATGTAATGTACCTAAATGTTAAAATACTGATGCAACAAAATTTTGTTTTAAATACTCATTTGCAAAAATAAAAATTGATCACCTTGACGGTGTCATTGCAGGGCATATAAGTAGGTACAGACACAGGACATGGTAGTATGTATACAGAAAACATCAAAATATTTTACCACACTAAGCATGTATTGCCAGGGACAGAACACACACTTGCAGGATGCACTTAGTATGGTGTTGGAGCCTTTGTAGCACGAGGGCCAGTGGTGATACAGTTGGACATGGAGGCATACAGATGTCAGATGTTCTCAGGAAGATCCTGGCACAGCTAGTACAATTGACCCTCCAAATCCACTATAGTTACAGCTAGTCAAGTAAGCATGTTGACATCACGAAGGCAGGCCAGAGATACCTGTGCTGTGCAAGGTTGGGTATTATCCTGCTGGAAAATGAAATTATCAAGCTGCACCAAGAAGGGGAGCATACATGGTCGCAAAATTTCCTGGACATATCGCCACACCATCAAGGTTCCTTCAATCACCACCAATAGGGTGCAGGAATCATAGGAAATGGCACCCCACACCATGACACCTCTTGTTGGAGCGGTGTGCTGCTCTACAATGAAGTGTAGATCACGGCGCTGGCCAGAACGTCTCCAAACACTAATTTACCAGTCTGCTGTATCCAGACAGAACAGAGATTCATTACTGAGCACCAATTGTCACCCATCTGCAAGAGCCATGCTGCCTGTGTCCGGCAGAAGGACACACATGCTTGGAAATTCTCAGGGCATAATGGTAGACGACACAAGGACACTGCGATGACAGATCCATCTCTGCTGGCCACCAAGAAATTGAACTGGTGGACACATGCATATCCAAAGCTGCCATGACATGTCCCTGGATGGTGCGCAGCAAATCCCGTGGAGTGCTTATAGCCTTCCTGATGGGTGTGTATACCCTCCTGTTCTCACTGCATCCAACAACAACTAACAGTAGTAGGCAGAACAGTTCAAGTGATGAGCAATGGGCTGAAAGTTCAACCTGCCTCTCGGAGGCTAACGATGCAGCCTCTCGCAAACTCACCCAACTGGGAAAAGACTAGTCGAATATGCAGTCAAAGCATGGTGTGTGTTAACTGAACTTGACTCTATGGCTCACACTGCTACTTATTCAATGTCTTGCAGCTATGAAGAGGAGAGACACATGCATTTCCTAGTGGCTAATCCACTCAAGCCAACTGCATTAAACACAAATGGGACACAGGCTATGATGAAACTGTGTGGTAACCTTTGTTGTACTTCTACATTTTGTTCATGGGTGATTTTTTTTTTGCAAATGAGCATAATTTTTAAGCATTGTGTTGATATATATTACATACAACTTCACTATTATTACAGGTTGTCTGCAATCCGCGTAAAAGTAATCAGTTATCTGGCACATATATACTTTATACACTGCACAAAAAAAACTTTTGCATTACCTTGTATCAACAACATTTATTAACACCCAATAGTCATGGTATATCCAGAACATACCCCATTCATCAGCAATGCAGTGCCCAACAATGGTATCATATATTGCCAATCATGACACAGTGTTGTACTGCAACAGCATAAGCTTGCTACAGTGTCAAACTGTAGATGCCTGGCAGTGCTGCAAGAGCATCTAAAGCAGTCAGTTATGGGTTGCACATAATTGACAACATTCCAACAATCACAGATTTTAACCCTGGTGGAGGTGGGGCATTCCCAAATGGAGGTGATTGTCCTGCTCAGAGTCAACCAAAGTGATATCAGTTGTGGGAGGAAAAATTACTGGGAAACACATTCTATGGCAAATGCACATCATAGTGATCGCCCTCATGACACTACATCAGAGCAGGATAGATTTGAAGTGGTTAGCGCCAGGAATTGTTGAGTTGAGAGATTTACGCTGCTCTTAACAATGAGGTCTTGAGAGCTGATAAGGGTGAAATGAGGTGAGAATGGAGCAGTTCCAGAATGCAAGGATGGGGAAAACGGGAGATCCCCCAGAAAATCTGCCAACAAGTTGCATCGTCTGGCACAATTCCCACTTGCAAAAATCCGAAGTAACCGGCCGGGGACTGAATACGGTTTGTCTTGGTGGGAGGCGAGCAGTCTAACCGCTCAGCCACCATAACCCTGTTAGCGGCAAGATTTTCGTGGAGCGAGTGGAGTGCAGGTATTGATGCAGACTATCTGGAACAGACTTCGCAAGGACCACAAACATGCCTACAAGCCCATGAGATGTCCATTTCTATAACCTCACTGAAGTGGGGGTATACACACCTCAACAGAGTTTGCCTCATTGAGGTACAGTACATCATGTTCACAGACAAGATGTGTGTGTGTGTGCATAGTGATTCACAGTTTGCAAGGATGTGGCGTAATTGTGGACCTACAGTGAGGCAGCAGTACATCCATGCTGTCCATCCAGTCGCAGTGGCAGTGTGATGTTCTGGGCAAGAATACTGCTTGATAACAACACCCTAACAGACCAACAATATTTGGAAGAGGTTCATGAGCCTGTTATGCATGCTTATTGCACAGACATTGGCGATAATGCCCATCCACCATCCACACAGAGCACCGATCATGCAAAACTTCTGTAGGAACCGTCCATCACACAAATACCTTGGTCAGCCAGGTCGCCGGAAAGGAAATGCCTGGATCATACATTGGAGATGTTAAAATGCACAACTGTCAATCATCTGAACCTACCTGAAACACTCAAGAGGGTTAATTTAGGCTGCTGTTGAGGAGTGAAACACTCAAGAAATACCGTAGAGCCTCATTTGCAGCACGTTACAACATATCAATGACCTTGTCACTGCACAGGGAGACCATACCCAGTACTAACGATACGACAAAACTGTTTCATGAATGTGCCATTGATATGCCCAAGTGATTTCAGGTACTGTAAGCTGTATAGGGTCACAAGTGCATTAAAAGCTTATTTTCCAGTGACATATATGTTCAACCATGACAAAATTTTTTTATTTGCAGGATATATGACAAGAGGTTGAAGTCCCTACGGTAAAACCTGTTCCTGTAATTGACAAAAAGGATCAGAACCTACAGGTCAGTAGATAATGCGGATCCTAGCACACTGCAGTAAATTAGATAAAATTAAAAAAAAATTATGGCAAAATCTAGTAAATTTCTCATTTTCTGGAGACTCGTTCAACTTGCATCTCAAAATCAAGCAAATTTGAAGCCAAAATCAAGCAAATTTCAACATGTGCCAAAACCCTGCAAGCAGTGTTTTTTTAATCCAAATCTGCAAGCCAAATCATCATATTTTGATATTAGAAAATTTCAGCACCATGTTTTTCTGCCTCTTAATAAATTTTTCTCTTTGTAAATCAAAATAGAATCCCTGCTCAGCAAGTTAAACAATTCATATGAATTCACTAAACTACAAAATATCGAACAAAATAAATGGTTTGTTTGCTGCTAGAGATGTTCAAAATCCTGAATCTAATTTGGGTAAAAAAAAAATAACTGTATACTAAATGGTAAGTATATCCTTACCAGAGTGTTATGGAAAAATATTTGAAAAATAGTTTGAAACTATTAAATGAGAAACAAGTTTATATAATATATAAAGGTTTAAAAGAAATGAAAACTGGAAAATTTATTCATGATATAGAATTCTCTTCAGAATTTCATCAAATTTCCTTGACAATTTTGTGATACTTATTTTTTGGCTGGTTGATTTTGCTTGCAGATTTGGATTAAATGAATGAAAAAGTGAGCTGCGCCAACTCTCTCATTTACTATCTACAAATCCTAGCTTGAATTTAGCTTAAATTAGACCAGGGAAAAAACACTGCTCGCAAATTTTTGATTGATTTAGAATGCCAATTTGGATTAAATTAGCTTGATTTTGAGAAGCAAGTTGAAGAAATAAATAACGCCTCCAGAAAACGTGAAAAAGTTGTTTGAAAATGTGAAATTTACTAATTTTTAGTCTAATTATTGCACTGCGCTAGGATCCCATGATATATCTACTGAATTTATAAAAAAATTAAATTTACCCATTAGTTACATTTTTTATTCATCTTAATAAATGTTTCTCTTTATAAATACATTATTGAGCATTAGTTACATTTTTTATTCATCTTAATAAATTTCTCTCTTTATAAAAAAATATGAAGTCGTCTATGTCACCTTGCAGTCCGACTAACATAGTAAAAGGGGAATGCATTTCAAATACACCTTCCTATAGATTAGATAATCCATCTGACAATTTCGGATAAGAAACCTTTATCAGAAACAGTTGGGATGAAAAATTCATTCCAACTTGGTTACCATATTGGCAAAACAATTTAAATTAATGAGCCTGGTTTATATTATAACATATTGCTGTTTATAATTAAAATGTTTAAAATAATAATATGAGAGATGTATTTGAATTCTTTGTTTTGATACAATGTTTATTAATGAATCTGGTTTATATATAATTTTTAGCAGTTTCTGACTGGTATTATTTTTTCTTTATCTTAATAAATTTCTCTCTTTATAAATAAAAAATGGACCCTTATGAAATGGAAAATAATTAAATACGTAAACATTGTAAAAAATGTGGTGATGTATTAAACATAGGTAATTTTCCTTCACATAAACACACAAAAGATAAGCAAATTAACACCTGCAAAATATGTTACAATGAATATACTAGAAGTGTTTATGAGTTAAATAAAGAGAAAGTAGTATGCAAATGTGGAAAATATGTTTGTAATACATATCTCAAAGAGCATAAAAATACTAAATTACACAATACATATGAAATTCTACAAGGTGATTATTTGGCTAAGACATGCTTTGAATGCAATGTGAATAAATCTATTGGTTCTTTTTCATCACATAAAGGTACAATAGGTAAGCATTTTAACAACTGCAAAAAATTTTATAGTGAATATGCTATAAGTCGTTATGAGTTAAAAACATAATATGCGAATGTGGAAAATATCTTCATAATCTATATCTAAAAAGGCATAAAAATACTAAATCAACAAATACAGTAATAAATATTCTAAATGAAATTCAACATGACAATTATTCCCCGACCTTATCAATTTTATTATATTTAAATATTACAGTAAAATGATGTCGCTCATTCCAATAAACAAGCTGAGAGAAAAGAGATTGCGGAAATTGAGAGTTATCGGTAGAGATTTAAAAATAAAATATTGGTATAATCTAATAAAGCTGATTTAATTACAGTTATACCAATAATTATAAATGAACAAAGAAAAAGAACTTTGCACATTTACCTTTTACAGGTTACATAGTTGCCAGAAGAAATAAAATAAGAATTAAAAGAAATTTTTTTTTCTACTAATGTATATGTAAACAAAAGAAATAGAAGAACCAATAAAACTTACGAAGTTGAAAAAGCTTTTAAATGTAGGTTATTAATATATAACTTTTGAAAATAACTTTAATTTAGTATCACCTGGAATTTTTTAACTTCAGTAAAACACAAAGTATTAAAAATAATATATAATTAATTTAGGAAACTTAGAGCAGTGAAACATAACATTAAATTTGTTGCCTATTTTCAAAGCCGGTGGTGAAAGACGATTATTTGATGATATTCAATCACACACTTTTACAATATTCACCTAAGCAGAAATTAAAAAGATTGACAAAAAAATACAAAAATAAATATTTGCACGAAAAGAAAAAATTAAATCAGATTGGGCTTTATATAGCATAGGTGGGATGCAATTAGATATAAGCAATTATAATCCATTAACTGGAGCATCATATATTGATCTACCAGAAGAGTTTAAGAACGAAAAATCATGCATAAATTGATGGCCACTATCAGCCAACCACGTTAAGACCATGACGGCCCTCACCACTCACGTGACACGTGGGTATGCACTGTATAAAGAGGCCGTAACCTGAATTTTTCATAATGGAATTGTTATTTGAAGTGTAAAATTATGTCTCTTGTTTGTTTTCTAGGTTTTTCAAGTGCTTAAATGTATAAGATGTATGTTTGCTATGATTGCACAATGGTTGGCTATGAATTAAAGATGTGTGCTGCGCGAAGATTCAGAATATTATTATTCCAGTGTGAACGCCGTCATAAAAAGAAATTTAAAGAATACCAAAATGCATAAGAAAATTCTAAAATTTAAATCAATATTTAAATTATTTATGTGCCATTTACTTTCAAATAGCAAAGTTTTACTTGGCAAGCATAGCACTTCCACTTGTGAGAACCCCATAGGCAGCCATGATAGGTCCACGCGAACCCTGCCTCTGCGCAGTCCATCAAGGAGAGCTGGCGAGGTAAGACGCTGTCACGTACGCATTACAAACTTATTGCACTGATGTAGATTACAATAGTTTCACTTTAGTATAATGGTTAACCTTTGCTTTGCGTATGTTTTGCCAGACATTCCCCAGCATTATGCTTCCGCTTAACCTAGTAGTTTGTGCCCTCGTGGCTTTTTGAAAAGAAACGAGAAGAAGGAGGAGAAATATGTCGAAGAGGCCACGTGGCCCATGCAACGTGAATCAGGTGCCATCTGCCTATGTTAAAGGTGTTTCAGTGTAATTTCTGTATCATTGCTGCATGCAATTTTAAGGGCTTTATTTTCATGTATGTATTGCAGGGTTATTTTCATGTTTAATTGTTTTATTGCCACATCACTCGCGACCACGTGGTTAATAGCCGCCAAGTCAATGTTTGTGCCACCCATGCACTTTGAAAACTTATTTGTGTAAAATTATGTGCGCCATAATATATTTCACGGTTCTATGTAATTTTCACGTAATTGATGTTTGTATGTATGATCACGCGGTCTATCTCAAGATTGATTTTCCAGCCATCAGCCTTCCAATGTCACAATTTGCAGAAGAATGCTTTTCCTATTCACAAGAATAATTTATCTGAACAGAATTTGCCATTTTAACAGAGGGAGACTGAAATTTCATCTGCACCACACGATCCGCTACGAATCATATCCAGCAGCACCCGCATCACCTAAGTTTGCTTTCATGCATCTGCGTGTTTGTTGTGACCATCCATGTCGTGTCCCATCATATTTTAAGTGTATCTGTGCCATTTTATGTCAAGTGTATGGTGATATTATTTCTGTCCTAGCCGGCTATGTGTATAGGCCCTCATCTCACTAACAACGTGCGGCAAGACGAGCCCCGACGAGTCAGTGTTAGTGATGCCAAATAATCACACGTGTATGTCCATTTCATAATGGTTTGCGCCCTAAGTTCAGGAAAAATCTGCAGTCCACCCTAGCGGCTGTCAACCCCTTTCCTTGTGAAGATTGTGTTTTCTAACACCACAGAGAAGTCATCCATCTAGGAGTGTGCTAGATTAATTGCGAGCTGGGGAGCACCCGAACGGAGTTAGCTAGACACGTCCGAGATTTTCATAAGAGTAATTTTGGCACAATCTTGTAGGGTTAACAGAATAAAAGCAAGTACCCAGTGTACAAAGTCTTTCCTTTGTAGTGACAGCCACCTCTCGCCAAATTTTCAGTGATAAAAGTTAGGTAATGATTTTTAGTAATGATAAGTATTTTGTAAGTACGCTTGGGTGAGACGGACACACAGAACCCACAGCACCCCTGAGAACCCTGAAAATAAACAGTGCGGTGACTGGGAAACACAGCTGGTGCCCATCTACTGTAAGTTATTGTATCACACGTTGTCTCGTGTCTCACCCGACGGTGTCAAAATGCACAAAAATGAAGATCAAAAATGTTTTCTTTGGAAAATAAAGGTTGCATTGTTTCCACAGAAAAATATCCACAAAGAGTAACAAAATATAAAACGTGGGACTTAATATTGATAATGTAATAGACAAATATGAATATCCTATTAAAATTGATGATATACCAAAAATAGAAAATCAAATTGATACATCTATAAATGTATACTCTATTGAAGGCTAGTCCACAGTATATCCACTAACACTTACAAAACACAAAAAGGAAAAACAATTAAATTAAATTTATCTCAAAAATTATATAAAATTGCATTACTGTTGGATAAAAGATTTATATAAATTGCTTTCAGCAAAAAAAAATAATCATAAAAGTAAAACTTACATACCTTATGTGTCTCTTCAATATTTTTACTCTCAAGGAAAATTTAAAAAAAAAAACATGCACAAAACTGCTCTAAAAATGAACTAGTAAAAATTGGTTTACCTTTGGAAGGAGAGCAAATATCTTTCAAAAATACAAACATACAACAAAAGTTTGATTTACAATAGTAGCAGTTTTAACAGAGGATGATATTAATAATGGCTTTTATAAGGAGGGAGGTACTTAAAGAAAGATATAATCTTAATAATGAACAAATAAATACAATTGATTTAAAGTTGAATGATGAATCATATGCAAAGAAATATCAGTTATACTAAGCTTCTGGTTTTTGTTATTGTATTGTATCTAGTTATGGTGATTATAAATCACCAGTTGTATATGGAGGTCCATTTGCACATACGTATTTTATACGAGCAATTAAAAAAGAAGTAGAAGAAATTGGGGAAATATATTTGCAAATTGAAGCAATGCATCCACTAACAAAAGAAGAAATGGCACCAAATAGTAAATATAGAAAATGTGCTGAATGCGAATATATGAAACTAAATAAAAAAGTACGCCACCATGATCATATAACTGGAAAATTCATTAATCCAGTATCAATTTTATTCCAATTTATTTTCATAATTTAGCTGGTTATGGTGCTCGCTCATTTATTAAAAATCTAGGGTATGATAGCAAGATAAATTAAATTGCAAATATTGAAGAAAAGTATATTAGTTTTGGGAAACAAAAAAAAATTTAAAAATGAGGTTTATACAAACACAAATTTATGGCCAGCAGTTTAGATGAATTAGCATCTAATTTAATAAAGGAACAAATGAAACATATACGAAACCATTTTCCAGAAGAGAATGTGTTTATCCATATGATCATATTGACGGTTGGGATAAATTTAAAGACACTGACCTTCCACCAGAGAGAATTTTACAATAAATTTAATGAATCTGGCATAACTGATGATGAATATGAACATGCAAAATGTGTATGGAATCAATTTAAATTGAAAAATCTTTGGGATTATCATGACATATTTAAAAAGTGATGTATTATTGTTGATAGATATAATTGTAAACTTTATAGAGATACATGTATAAATGCATATGGTTTAGATCCCGAATGGTATTTTACAGCACCAGGTTTATCATGGGATGCTATGTTAAATGACTAATCAGCCACTTGATTTATTACACGATTATGATATGATTTTAATGGTAGAAAAATGAATCAGAGGTGGAATTTTGCAAAGTTGTAAGCAATATATTAAAGCAAATAATAAATATTTAGAATATTTTAATCCAGATCAAGAGTTTAAATGTTTAGCTTATCGATATTTGCCACATGGAGATTTTGAATGATTTAATTATCCAGAATTTAAATTAGATTTTTGGCAAAAATATATATTAGATTTGAGGGATGATTCTGATTATGGTTACATATTAGAAGTTGATTTAGAATATCCACAGAAACTGCATAATTTGTATAAAGATCTTCCATTTTGCAGAGAAAATAAGGCAGTTCCAGGAACAAATGAATCTAAATACTGGATTAAAACTAACTAAAATACATACAATATTGGGTTTAATCAGTCTGATTGGTTAAAAAAGTATATGGATTTAAATGCGGAGATGAGAACTAATGCTAAATATACTTTGAAAAATATTTTTATAAACTGATGAATAATTCTGTTTTTGGTAAAATGATGGGAACATTTCAGGAACAGAGTGGATATAAAACTAGTTTCAAATGGAAAAGTCTTCGAAAAATTAATAGCAAAATCAAAATTAAAAACAAGTACTATATTTCATGAGAATCTTGAGGCTATACATATGAACAAAACAAGTGTATATTTTAATAAACCCATTTATGTGGGCATGTCAATTTTAGACATGTCAAAAGAATTAATGTCTGATTTTCATTATAAAGTGATGAAACCAAAATATGGAGATAAAATTGAATTATGCTATCAAGATACTGATTCGTGCATTTATAACATAAAAACAGATTTTTTCGAAGATATGAAGACAATGTTAGGTAAATTTAATACAAGTGATTATCCAAATGACAATATTTATAACATGCCACAAATAAATATGAAGATTTTAGGCAAATGAAAGACGAGTGTAATGGCAAAATAATTTGTTGGTTTTAGGGCAAAAAATTATGCATATAAAGTTGATAATAAAGAGAATAAAATATCTAAAGGAGTAAGAAAGTGTGTAGTTAATAATAGAATTACATTTTACGGTTATACAAAATATGTGTTTAATGAGAAAATACAATATAGACTAATGAATTTAATAAGGAGCGAGAAACACAAAATATATAAAGGCTAAGTTAATCAAATCGCATTAAGTTATTGATATAACAAAAGTATTATACTACAAAATAAAATAGATACTTTACCAAATGGATATCAAAACATATAATTTTATTTTATATACCTATTAAGAGCAGACATGCTTTATATTTTCTACATATAATAGTAATATTTTAAACTTCTACAGTTTCCAAAACAATGTCGATATCCGCTCCATCTAAATCAATTAGTTTACCATTTTCATCTCAAATTTTCAAAACAATATAATTAAACCGCTGCTCATTATTAATTTTATAAAAAATTGGCTATGGTGGCTCATAAATAACAGAATCTCTAAATCCAAACATAAGCTTCCATGGAAAACTGGCAATTATGTCTGTTTCTAAATTATTAGATTAATCACATTTTATAAACATTCCATAAGCCAAATTGAAATGAATATTTGTTTTAAATTAATCAAACTTAGGTAATTTAGTACCTATAACAGTTTTTTCTTTCTCAATTGTGTTTTTTTTTTCGAAATCAAGCATATTGGATAATCTATCATCAAATTTAATATCAATCTTAGATTTAATCAATATGCTATTTTTCACATTGTCTGATGTTCAATGTTATTAGTTGAAAATGATTCATTTGAATTTATAGTTTCTTTTAATGATTCGATATTGTATTGACCTCTATGAATATTTATAACTGCATTGTTATCAACTAATGTTATAGTATATTTATTTATACTTGGTGTTACAAATTTTGTATGAAAACTAATAAAAGAAATCGATTTATCTTTATGAATTATATCACAATGAAGTTTATTCTTTAATATTGAAACATTATTTGTTAACTTAAATACTTTATTCTCCATGTAATTAATAAATAATATTAAAATGGAAAAAATTATTATATTAAATGAGAAAATTCACTAATCAAATAAAAAATTATCTTATTAAATAAAAAACATGTCATTAAACGAAATAATTCCCTTACTAAATAAAAAAAGTCATAATATATTAAAAAATGATCTCATTAAATGAAAAAATCATCTTAATTAATGAAAAAATCATATTACTTAATTTTTAAAAATATTTTATTTAATAATAAAAATTATCTTGTTTAATATTAAAGATTTTCTTATTAAATGAAATAAGTTGATTGGGATGTTAGTGTTTTAATTTCTGAAGAAAAATCTAAAAATTAAAAAAAAAGAATTATTCCTGATAAAATAAGTCATAATTTTGGGCCCAAGTAATTTTGAAAAAACTATTTTGATGAATGGTTTAAGTCTAATAAAATGTATGTTTGCTTAAAAAGGTTAAACCAACCCAAATATATTCAGCTACAAAACAATTTAAATGCCATATCCAAAAAATTCAATGAAAAAATGACATACTTTTTTAATAACGATGACATGGTCCCTTTAGATTTATGTGAAAATCATTCTCTGGTTATATTTGACAATGTTATTTTAGATAACCCAGATATAATTCGCGAATATTTCACTAGAGGAAGACATAAAAGTATAGATGTGTTTTATTTAGCTCAAACGTATTTGAGAATGCCTAAGCTACTAGTAAAATTTAATACGAATTTTCTGTGTATATATAGACAAAATGATACAAATTTAAAGAACTTTGTTCAAACTGCTGGGATGAAGATTATGGTTTTATCACATTGGATTTGAATTTAAAAAATGAGAAGGAAATTATAGAAATAAAATATTTCATAAATAACTCCATCTCATGAACTCTTAGTTCCTCAAATAATCAGGGTACCAAAGGTTTGGTACTATGGAATTATAATCAATTTTTATTAAAATATAAGAAAATTTATCAGAAACAGTTGGGATGAAAAATTCAATACAGCTCGGTTACCATAAAGGCAAAACAATTTAGGCCTACATTAATGAGCCTAGTTTACATTAACTTATTTTTAGTTTGCGGTGTAAAATTGACAAAGGTTTTAAAACAAGCTATACAAAAAAATATTGACGAAGATGATACTACTATATTAGAAAATATATGGGGGGACTATGCCACCCCCCTTACATTTAATGGAAAAAAAAAAAAAAAAAGGGAATTCCATTAATGAATCTGACCTATATTCTTTAATTTTGTCTTCTAAAAAAGAAGCTAAATTACTTTTCTTTATTAAAAAAGAATACAAAAAAAATACTTATTTACTATATACTTACTTATTGTTCACAAAATGGTTGAATCGTTAAATAAACAAAGTCTAAAATTTGAAGATAATAAAGCTAGCAAATAACAAATTAATTACATTATTTGATTTATACAATTTAATTTTTAATAATAAAAGGATAACTGTTGTTTTAGATGATAATAATGAACCTTGGTTTAAAGGAAAGGATATTGCTGAAAAATGTAGAATACAAAGATACGAATCAGGATATTAGAACAAAAATTAATATAGAAGACAGATAGTCTAGAAAAACTTAGGCCCGTAAATCTTACGGTTCTAAATTACAATGAACAAAATTCTATTTATATCAATGTATCTGGATTATATTATTTAATTCTTTCTTCTAAAAAAGAAGCTAAATTACTTAAAAGTGTGTTACTAAAGACGTTCTCCCACATATTCATAAATATGGCAGATATAATATAAATTTACTATTAAAACAACAAAAAATTAAGAATTAACAACTCACTATTCAAGCACAAGAAAAACAAATCTAATGAACAACTTGCTTTACAAAAAAATCAACTCGCATTAGAATTCCAAGAAAAATTTAATGTAGAAGAAAAAAAATTAAAACTACATGAAGAAAAAAAATAGAACAATTTAATATGGCTATAAAAATTTTTACCGATAAAGTTAAACAGAAAGCAAAACATGGTTACATATACATTGCAACATCTAAACAATATTCTTTAATTAATCATTTTAAAGTTGGTAAACAGATAATTTAACAGTAAGTAACAATTGAAAACATAAATGAACCGTTTGATTACAGAAATAATTTATCTAAAAATCACATAGAAGAAGTATATTCTTTAAAACCAATTACTACAGAAGAAGTAGGTTAACTAATAAAAATGACGAATCATTATGTATACTGCAAACAAAAATATTTAAAGAGTATTAGATGACGTAATTGTTGAAAACAAATTAGAAATTTTGCATAAGGATTTATTAAGCAGATTAGAATTAGGTCACATAAGGGGGCCAAATTTTAAAATGAAAGAAAACAATTATTAAATTGGAAGGATAGAAAAAAAAATCACAGAAATGAAGAAAAAATTTTATTTATATATAATTAATTTTGGTTTTGAAATCTAAAGAAATTTAAAATATTCGTTTAAATATTATAGGGCCTGTAAATTTACAGGTTTTAATTACAACAAATTAAAATAATGGTGTTTCAGGAGGTACAGTTATACCACCTGTTTTAATTAACAATAAAATTATTCAATTCATTTATTGGGATGAATATTTTAAAAGAAATTGAGAATAATTTTTAATTATTCCTGAGTGTCTCAAATAGTCAGGGTACCAAAAATCTGGTACCCTGGAATAATAGAGAATATGCGCAAAAATTTGTTATCACCCATAAAGACAAATCAATTGCTTTGATTAGTTTTCATAATTTATATTCAGAAAACATCTGTTTTATTAATCCAAGAGTTATGAGAACTATCAAAACCTAACCATTTAACATAAATTTTATTACCTTCAGTTTTTAAGACTTTTTCAACCAAATATTCGTCAGGATAGTTAGTTTTCATAATTTTGTATTCATAAAAACTTCCTTTTTTTTATTCTCCATTGATATCTTTTAGTTTGTAAGTTGGTACATCATAATTTAAAGCCTCAAAAATAGTAAATAATTCTGTTGACCAGTTAGGAGTATAACCTTTTTCAAAAATTTATTTATTTTTGCTTACGCTGACAATATCACTCACTTTGTATTAAGCTTGAAAATTTGGTTTAGTTAACATATTAACAAAATACTGTTGTCTTAAATTTTTTTCATTTTTTTATCAACTTCAGTTGATTTTATACCAATAGTTCTATGTTTTGTATTGTTGTATTCTTGTACTAAATCAGCTAATATATTTACCCACTTATAGTTTCCATTTAAAGCAGATTTTTTCCTCATTTTATTTTTCATTGTACGATTAAATCTTTCTACAACACTATATTTAAGTTTGCTGAATGTAGAATAATGATTGACGTTAAATTTTTGCATAAGTTCTTTAAATAGTTTATCATAAAATTCGGAGCCACTTTGTATATTACATGGTTTTCTTTTTATCAATATAAATTCTAAACCATTTACATTTTTAGCTGTTTACCTTTAATAGGTATAGCAAATGCACATTTTAAAAAAACACCAATTATTGTCATTGTAGATTTGTATACATTATTTATATGTGATATACCTCTTAAGTTACAGTATCCATCAAAACAAGATCAATTTGCCATAAAACATCAATACCATATGATACTTTTCTTCTGGGAAAATCCCTTCTTGCTGGTTTATATAGTTCATTGATTATTCCTTCTCTTACATCTGACAATTTTTTTTTAATGTTGATTTATTAGAATTAAATATTGAACATTTACTTTTCTGAACTAATCGTCCATTTTCAGTATTTGAATTTTTTATATTATTATTTTAATAACCTTATTACACTTCAGACACCAAGTATTCTCCATTTAATAGTATAAAACCAATATATATTTATTCTTTATATTTTACAAATATTCATCATATTCTGATATTTTATTTTTGTTTATTTAAAAAAGTTAAAAATATGACCTCTGTTAACATCAAAATGTTTATTGTAATCTATTTTTTAAGATCCTATGTTAACAGTCCTATAACCTATATAATATAAGGTAAATTGGGATTAACAGTAATTTTTTATAAACTGTACAATCCATTAAAAAAGTAAAGAAAATCTGATTATTATCTAAGACAAAAATATTATTAATTTCATTCCACTTAGCAAGTAAATAAAATAACGAGATATTTCTTCATTACATTTTTCAACTTTCGAGTTAAGTGTATCACAAAAATTCAAGACTGATTGGTTTAAATTTTGTAATTTAATATCAAATTCTTTATCAGAAACTTCTTTGCTTTTTTTTAATTTTCGGTTTAACAAGTGTTTCAAATAGTCTATATACGTTTTTACATCAGAAACAATAGTTTTGTATTTTGAATCTACATCTTTTTTTTTTATCAGAAGCAATAGTATTATATCTTGAATCTACATCTTTTTTTAAAGCATAACCAGAAGCAATAGTTTTGTATTTTGAATCTACATATTTTTTTAATGCATAAGCAGAAACAATACTGTTGTAACTTGAACCTACATCTGTTGTTAGTGCATAATCAGAAGTAATAGTATTTTATCTTGATTCTACATCTGTTTTTAAAGCATAAGCAGGAACAATAGTATTGTATCTTGATTCTACATGTTTTTTTTAGCATAAACAGAAGCTATAGATGAAGTAATACATAAAATAGATTCGTATCTTAAATCTACATCCGTTTTTAAAGCATAAGCAGAAACAAATAATGTAATTTCAATCGAAATATTTCTTTTTAATCAGCAGCATTAGTTTTGTATCTTGAATGTGCATATTTGTTAAAATCAGAAACAATAGTTCTGTATCTTGAATTTGCATCTTTTTTTAAACCAGAAGCAACAGTTTTGTATCTTCAGTCAACATCTGTTTTAAAGCGTAGGCATTATTGTCAAAGTTTTTATTTAAATATTTGATTAATAGATACCAAAATATATCCATCATTTATTAACAAATCAATTATATCGTAAAACCTAATTCATCTCGAAAAAATATATAATACAATTATACATAGATGTCCACAAATAACTGAATTTGATTATCATTGTAATAAACATTTCTCTTTTTGAAGTAATTAATTAAGTTACTAGGAATAGTGCTTCCAAATGAATCAAAGTAGTAAACATCACAATTTTCTTTAAAACAACAAACCCAGCGAGTGCCTGGATTTGATGAGTTGTCAAAATTAACCACAGCACATTCATTTTTGTGCATTCTATTTGTTAATTCATCAATCATACAAATATTTCTGAAATCTTTAATATTTAGTATTTTTATGTATTTTTCAATATCAAAATTAGATAATGGTGATATATTCAAATTTTTTTTTGGTCTCCCTTTTTTTGCAACTAAACCATTTCCTGATCTATTTTCCGTTGCTAAATTATGTCTGTTCTAATTCCTTTCAATTTTTTTCGTTTGTTCAACAAAATTGTAAATTGCAATAGCTGCTCCGGCTAAAGCTCCAAGTCACCTAAAATTGGAATCAAAATTGGTAAATAACCACAGTGATGTAAACCATTTCCAGATTTTTCTTTGGCTATCTTTTTGATTGTTGATGGTGGCAAAGTTAATTTTAAACCTTTGCCTTCTTTTAATTTTTTTTCTCAAGTTGATCTTTTGTTAAAAATTTATCTATACCCAAATCTCTTAATTGATTAATGGGTATATCAAAAGTTATGTTTGTTATCTTCAATTATATAAGAAAAATATTAATTATTTAATAAATTTTAATACGCCCTCCTAATTTTCGTTTTGTAAACATGGTAAAGCAACAGCTGCAGAAGCAATTTTTTCACCAATTTGAGTATATTTATCTAATATAATTTCTTTTGTTTCTTTTTGTAAAATTTTTCAGCTTCATGTCTAGATTCTTAATCTTTATGATCTCTATAAGCAATATCATGATGTTTACACGCTTCATCTAATTTATTTATTCCATTATCTCCTTTTTCCTATCTTTCGTTTAATTTTGTAAATGGTCCATGATAATTATAGCCTGGCAAATGCATTTCGGGCAATTTAAATTGCTTAATGCCCAATGTATTATTCCAGTGACATAATGTTCTGAATTCCAAAAACAATGTGGATTTACATTTAAAACTCTTATAAGATATGGTATTCCGTTTGGATTATTAATACCAAATCCAGAAAATTTATTGTTCAACATATTCATTATGCTCACTTTTTCATTGTAATAATTGTTATTTCCAACATTTTCTTTGCCATGAATAACTAACGATCTATCAATCAATTCTCTAACGTCGCACATCCAAATGTATTCTTTTGGTAAATTTTTAAATTTTTTATGCCTTCTCCAGATCTACCAGTTCTTGAAAAAATCATTTTTTCTGGTATGTTTGGTGCTGATCTTGAATTTGATTCTCTTAAATGGTTATAATAAATTGGTTTAATAATATTTGCATACTTCCAACTTCTATTCGAGTTTACACTCCCACTAAGATCATATTTTTGGTATGCAACACCAGTTGCTATAACAAAGGCTGTGTAATTTTTATAGTTGTAATCTGTGTATTTATCTTCAAGATCATCGTTTATTTTTCTTTTGTTAACAAATAAGAAAGCCCTTCTGTTAATTTATATTCTTTACCCGTTAACAGATATTTTACCATTCTTCATCGTTACTTTTGTATCTCCTATGTAAAAAATATGCCCATCTCCTTGTAAACCATATTGTACATTAATAACACAAATTTTTTCAGAAATTTCTTTTGCAAGCTTTATATTAGAATCTGCCACGTCATGCATCAAATCTTCCAATGGCATAATTCAAAGCGGCCGCATGACACGCCAGCCTCCCGACGCACCCGACAACAGAGTGTCGCCACACCGCCGAAGATGGCAGAGCACGCCGAGTGCCAGAGGCCATATACAGAGCATACGAGGGTAGTTCTCCCACCCCGCTCACTCCAGGCAGACATCACAGGAGCATGTCACGCCTCCCACCCTGGCCCGGCACGTACTCGTGAGCGAGCCACATATAAGGCAGTGCACAGCAGAGATAGGGAGTTATCATCTACAGTAGCTTGCCTCAACATTTCAGGTGTTGGTGCTCTCTACTGATCTAGGCCCTCACTGTCCTCTCCAAGAGCTTCCAGTTCTTCACCAAGCACCAGTGGCTGCTGCCACCACCCTCCAAAACCTTCTGGTAATTCGCCATCACCACAAGCCTTCGAGTGCAGAAGACATCAACCAGTAACTTAACACATTCGTTGTTGGCCTTCCTGGGTCAGCAGCATCCACTACTTGCTGGTAGTTGGACACCCCATAAAGTTAGGGCCTCTTCTAGGTAACCCCCCAATAGGTATTAGTTGCGTCAGTCAGTTTATTCTTTTCAATTGCATCTTAAGTAGGTTAGAAGCAGGTCACCTCCACCCATTAATTGCCTAGCTAATACTTCCACTGCACAAACCTGCTTGGTATTGCATACAAGTCACCTAGTATTTACTGTTCCAATAAATACTAATTCTTTAACGTATCTAAGAGTTCTTTGTCCTAGAAGTACAACCTATCTGTCACAAAGTATTCAACCTACAAGGGCAAGCAAGGGACCGCGTGTTTTATCACGGACCTAGAGTGGGAAGTCAGAACCCCCTTCAGGGGCCTGCCTGTCAGCACATACACCATCTTTTGACAGCCACCCATTCTGTACACCCAGGTGTATTAGAACAACAGAGCCCCAACCACTAGGTACACACTCCATCGAGGTGGGACAGCCACCTCAAGTTGAATCGCAGACCGGAGCGCCCCGCTAAGGTGCTGGCAGGAGTATTTGCTTGGGATTGGAGGCCCTACCTTTGTGGACCATAGCGGCAGGGAGACAGTCTACGACCCACACTTCCAGATGCTTGCACTGTTTGGGGCCTGGGAATGCACCATCAGCCATTGTCAGCATACACGCCTAGTCAGGGTTTCGTCTATTGCTTGCTGTTTCAAGGAAATCAAGTGTGTTGTACGTCTATGCCATTCCACATCAGGCACAGAGTTCAGAGAGCGAAGAAGAAGGTGGGGTTCAGTACCGCTAAGCAGGTGTGTGCAGCTAACCTCATTGCTCCAGGAATCGAGGCCCCACGGGGGCAGGCCCAAGCCGCTCAATAGGCAGGGAGACCGGCTTCTCCTGTTGGGAGTTTAGTTTTATTCCACCCCGACTAGGACCAAAAGATCATTGGGTAGTCCGGGCCCTGGTAACCACGAACGACACCAGGCTCGGGCGTGCCAAACCACACTTCGGCAGCTGGGAAGGAACCCAGTGGAACTGCCGAACCTGGGGGAGCATTACAGCAACTCCACCCCCACCAAGGCAAGGAAGACCACGGAGTCCGCCCGACCATCCTGCAACACCGCTACTGCCTCATCAAAGCCAAGTCCACCGAGCTCTGGTAAGTCGGCGTTGTCCCAGAGGGTCAGTGTAACTGTCAGACACATTGCTCGACCAACTGTACCAGACTTTGTACCCAGTAGACAGCCAGCATGGCCAATGCTGGTAAACTGTAAAAAGGTAAACTAAGTTTTAGTTTATGTGCGGCTGACCTAGCGCAGTCTCAAAAGTTACTGGTACAATCAATAGTTTCAAGTGACTCACGTTGTCTTGTTGCCATAGAGAGTTTCAGTAAATTTGTGTTTCTTTTTCCCCTTAATCCATGAAGTCATCAGAAATTTTCAAAGTTTTGAGTCAGCGTATGTTTCCCCTGTTTGGGTCTCCCATGTATTTGGTCACAGACAATGCTACATATTTTGTATTGTCAGAAATGAATAACTTGCCTTTGCTTGGGACATTAAAATGGTACAGACCACACCATATTGCCCCAAGGCAAATCCGGTCGAGCGGTATAATCGTAATTTGAAGATCGTTTTACGAGCTTTTCAAATAGGAACCCACAAAGACTCAACTAGAAAAGTTCTCGCTGAAATATTTTTCGGCCAAACACTGTTTCAGCTTCTGATAAATGCTTGGGGTTTGCACAATTTCTATATTGATGCTGTGAAGAAGGATAAAGATCTGGAGACTGTGTAAAAGAAAGCCACAGATAATTTAAGGAAGTACCATGCTAGACTTCCATCTCAGCACAATAGAAATCTGGGAATTACCTCCTTTATAGTGGGAGACAGGGTTTTTCTTTAAACTCATTACCTTAGTAATAAAGCTGCACAGTTTAGTGCCAAGCTGGCACCTAAGTATGTGGGAGCTTTTGTTATCTGTAAGTTTTTGACTCCAGTTACTGTTTTGCTCGAGGATGAGAAAAATCCTATGAATTTAGTGAAAGGTCATCTTTCTCAACTAAAACTGTGATATTGTATTTGTGTGTGGACAAACATTGTTCTCTAATGTGAGGTCTTGTAGGGACCTTGTTTTGTATACCAAATTGAATACAAAAATATACCATTTTGTGTAAAATATATTGTTTTTAATAGATTTTATTAGTTGTACAAGCCCCAACGCTAGGAGTTCTCTCATGGTTTAAAACAGATTCTAAATTGATTTATTATTGAAGAATAGTGAAGGAATATGAACTTACATTTCTTGAAGCAACAGACGTTTGCAGTGAACAATTTATAAATGTGTGTTGCAAAATAGCAAGCTCTGACGCACTGCTCATATGACATGTATGAAAGCACTCAGCATGCTAGTGGTAACCAGTGCCTGTGGTATACCTCTCTGATTGAAGATGTAAAGAGAGCGTTGTGCGCACCGGATATCTGCAATGTTGTCATGTGTATTTCAAATCATCTACACAAAGAAAGAATGTGGTAGGGTGTTATCCCCTCTAATAAATTTTCATATAAATAGGACCCGATAGCTGACCTGTCTTCAGAGATGTTCTGCTGTTGGGGACTTGCACGATGATGGAAATAAGTTAGGCAACTGAAATTAAGGCCTCCTGGCCAAAAATAGCAGGCATGGGTTTGTAACCTTTAGATTTGGTTTTTCATAGTAGTGCAGCTGACTGAATTTCTTGGTAAGTCTTGGAAAAATGTTAATTTTGAAACAAAAATGTTCAAAAATACAAAATACGGCATTTCGTTTTCTTTAAAGTTAACACCTTGTTGATTTATAACATAATTTGTATAATTTTTAGCAAAAACGTTGTAATACCTGGTGGTTCCTTCAGAATGATGCATTTTAGAGAAATATGTTGTTTTTAAATACACGTTATGACATGGAGAAAATATAGAAAAACCGAAGTCCATGTTTGAATATGACATTGTTTTCAAAAGAGATATTTTTAAGGGTTGTTAATTGTAATTTTATCAGCCTGTAAGAAATGTTGGATCATAAGCGAGGCAGTAAATATTTTTACATCAAGCTCGCATGTATTTTGAATAATGCCTCAGTATTTGAGTGTATTAAGCACAATATTTTAAAAAATACACACCAAAATATATATCCAGTCAATTTTCTGGTGTTGGAGTTTTGCGTGTAGCCTATAGTAGAAATTTCATTGTGAAATTTGCCTTTTTATATGGTACTTGTTCGTACATGTAGATGTGTGATTTGGATTAAAATTAGATCAAAATACAAAAGTAATGCTTCAGAAAGCTCATATGTTTGTGCTGGTAGTTTTACAATATCACTGCCATTTTACCCTTAAGGGTTTTACTGCGTTTTGGTGCGACCTTGGGGACGTGGTTTCTTGTAGGTAGCTAAGCATCTTTGTTCAGTCCTAAACAAAGGGCTGACCAAAGGGTGTCAAATGTGAATATATGAAGGTAACATTCTCCACTTCAAATACAAAATATCCATTATTAAGTAATATTAAATTTAAATATTGCAAATGTATCACGGTTCATTTTTCCACGTTCATTCCACTGAACGTTAAATAATCAGTAACATCTGACATAGGAAGTGAAGGAATCGCATCAGTAAAATATTTCGACCTTACTTGGAATGCGTAAGATGGAGATGGCTACAGACGAATTACAGCACTCAAAAATTAGTAGTGTACAGAATTTTCCCTCCACAGTAACTCTGTATAGCTCATTCCGGTGCTGTGACCGCACCTCTGCTGACATCTTAACAAGATCCACGACGTTAATCTCCTCTGAATTTTTCACATGGACTAGCAGCACAAATTACGGTGTGTCCCACATTGAATGGCCCTAGGATATGAGTGCCTTCCTCCTCCTTCCAGAAGACGAATTTTTCTCAACAAAAGCAAATTAAATCCATTGTCTGTTTCAAAATCATGAAGGCAAGACAAAGATAAAAAACTGAATGAACGTAATTCTTCCTTGGTTATCCATAAATAGGCCTATCATTGAGTAAAATTGTTAGAGAAAATTGAATATATCTTCCTAAACTATGTAATAATTCAAGTAAATGAATCAGCACTTGTTTCGATGGAAAATAATATTATAAATATGTGACAATGTTGAAGATATAAATTCTGTAAATTACCATATTAAATTTGATTATAAACATCAAGAAAATAGTAAGTAAGTGTATACTGTGATGACCAAATTCTGGAGGGGCTCAAAAGTTATATGAAATAAAATAACGTTTCAATTGGCTAAAACATAAAAGAAAAAAATTTAATACTACAATGTAAACAAGCAAATGGCCATCTGTATAACATTATATAACATTTGACGCCGGCTAAGAACCAGCAACAGCTAGGCCATCACTGCACTCGCCGCCCTCACACGTTGGTAGCATGTGTGCACAGCCCGCCATGACCCCGGACTTTCCCAACAGAAAATTATTTCAGTGTTATGTACTTTTTCTTCCAGGGTAAAAAATGTGTGTGAAAATGTTCTTTTCATAATATTGCACCATGTTGTTTTTTGAAATTTAAAGTGCGTGCTGCACTGAAGAGCTGGATACTGATATTCAGGCATGAACGCCTTCAAAAGACATTTCTTTAATAACAATATTTCTGATTTAAAATTGCTTTAATGATTTTGTATTAAAATTAATTTATGTGCCATTTATTTTCACCTTGCGGTAAAGTGTCTTGTTGATATTGTTTGATTCTAAATGCGTATTTCCTGAGATAATGCTTTGATGTGTTAAGCCCAGTATTTATCCTTTTAAGTTTATTTATTTATTTCCTTGTTCATCATCCAGAAGTTTAACATTATTTTGACATTTGGTTACATTTACGTTATGCATTGTGACAATGTTATTTACATTTTTTCAGTAGAGTCCGTATCATCTGTTTTGATTAATATGTGAAGTTACTATGACAAAAGTATTTATTTTAGTTCTGAACTGCTTAAAACAGTTTCCTCTTAGGGCTTTGCAACCTACATTGGGCTAGTTTGTTTCTCTGCATAAAAATTCCTACAGTGATACTGTTATCTTGGATCATCAACACAAGGACATGTCGTCACTGTAATTGTTAAGACAAACACACGAAAACCCACAGAATCTCCGAGATCCCAGAGTCTCAAAAGTGCTGTGTGTAGGACTCACTGCTGACGCCCATTTACCAGTAAGTAATAGTGTATTTGTTCCGTCTCCGCATCTCACCCGACTGTGTCACATTATATAACATCATATTACTTGCATTTTTTGAGAGAAATTAATTTCTTGTAATTGCTTGTGATATGTTTAATGAGGTAATGCTCCTTTTTGTGATAGAACAAATGTGAACAAGGATTGTGAGGAAACACTGTTTGTGATTGGCTCTCATTTTGTGAAATCATGATACATTTGTTTAATTTGAAGTGTAGGCTATGAGAAAATTGGGTTTTTTGTGGAAATTATCTGTTATTTTGTAAATGTATAATCTGGTTGAACATAGCCTATTGCAAATTTTTACCAGATAAGTAAATCATATGTATTATGGGGGGGAAAAAAAAAAGAAAACGAGACATTAGGCATAGGGTACTATTTCAATATATGTGTACACGACTATGAAAATGCAAAAGTTATAATTTTTTTTTTGTACTCTTTGAACATTATTATTTTCAATTATGTTTTGATCTTTGCGTGATAGCTCACTTCACAACCACACTTGATTATTTGATATTTTTAACGTCAAAATTCAAAGATAGAAGTAGACAAAAATCTAGATGCTACTACATCTTATCTCTGTTTTAAGTTACAAATTATGTACAGATTTTTTTGAACAATTTTTAACTGTGTGTAACTCAGTTTTATATTTCCAAAAAATTTTACAGTAATTTAATACTCTCTCATTACTGGTGTATCTCCAAACTACATTTGTCGATGAAGTCTGCTCTTTTCGTGAGCAAAAATTTTGTTGCGAGATTAACTTTCTGGTGTGGATTGTGCGCAAAACAAGGCCATTTTCTGGTGTGCGCAATGGCTGTTCCAATTTTCCATTTTGGAGTGAAAAGCATACATTTTGTAATATCATTACAAAATATCAATATACTTTTTACTTTAAAGAAATATGATTAAGCTCTTGTTTTATATGCCTTAATTATATTTCACTACACTAAACTGCCACCAAACCCATGAATACGCAATTTAAACATTATGACATCTCTTTCTGGTTAGTGCTACACACAATTCTGATCTTGTGTCATGTCTTTAAACCACCATATTCAGCAATTCATACTGAAAATCATCTCTATCTCTACCCCCAGTCATACACCGAACTCAAATGGTGAAATAGTATTCTGTGACGATCTTAGATCAAGTTCAAGCAAGATCTTGGATCGAGCAATGAATTTCAAAAGAAAAGATATGTGTGTACGTGCAATCTGACATATAGGCTTATACATGTTTATTATGTCCAGTGTATAAACTTTGTATACTGTAATTTGACTTGTCCAACATATTTATATAGCTATGTATTGAAAAAAGATCTTATGGACGAAATAAAACACACAAATGGTGCAATCGGCCATTATATAGGCCTATGCTACTTTGATAAATCTGTATATATGTACTTTTTTGTATTGTCATTCTTTGAATATAGTTCACAAATCATTTTCAATATGTATTGAAGCTGTGTGTTGCTAATAAACGTACGAACAAATGTATCAACAAAATAAATACACAAAAGTAACAGCAGGTACTTTTTTGTCTTATTACCATTTTATGATTATGTTAATTATGCTGTGTTAAAAGAAAAAAAACTGTGTTTGTATCGCTGTTGCATAACTATCCCGCAAAAGGCCCAGTTTGAGTTCAAGCCAAATTCAAGGCACTTTTTTTTACATAAATGCTACGGTAAACAGTTACTTTTAAAACATTTTCTACTTTTCAGAACATAAAATAGCAATAACACTCTTTGGGGAATCATTACGCAGCTTTAAAAGACTCAAAAATAACATCGACATTTTTTATAAGTCCAACATTTTCGGTAAAACACTAGTTAACAACTCCACAAACAGCCAAAGCACGGGCAACTTTTGTTTACGAACGTCAGGTTTTTAACCAAATACGTACGAGGTACATGTATCTGCACAACTTTATAGTTACGCCAGAAATATTAATAAAATAGAAACAAACCCCAAATTTCCAAGCTTCTCAGTTATTTCTATCCAAAATGAGATGAACAACACAGTCGAATGTTTAACATTTCACAAAACTGCGGACGAGACACCAAAACAATCACTTCGAAAACTGCACCTTTGTTGTAACTTGTCAGGCGTCAGCTGTCAAAAAGTTCTTTATTTAGAAGATATGAACAATACACATATGACATCATCTCAAACTACTCAAGTCGGTAAACACGGGAATTACACTGAAGTTGATTAGTATGATAAAGTATTTTAAAACTTTGAGGTAAAAAACAGTATTAATAATTAAATACGAACAGCAGTTAACATGGAGCAGTAATGCACATTCTAAATCCATCTCAATGTCCCATGTTCCAAGCGAACAGATGACCAGACTGATTTTAATCGTCTTCTGCGCATGTATCCTAAACAACATTGACCTACCCTACAACACAGAATACATTGTCAAATATGATTAAAGTGTTTGTCTATATATCAATTTTTAAATTACAAGAGCTATTATATGAATAAAGTACTTTTCCCAATTTTTGTTTAATGAAACTGTATTTCAAATTAATTAGAGGAAATACGTCACAGAGCATTTATTTGTAAATAAGTTTCCTAACCTAAAATCCAAACCATGCCATTTCCGCTAGAAGTGATGGCAGAAAAGCAGTTCCGAGATTGGCTAGCTCCATGGAGGTAGGATTATGCATAAGATCAGGGGTGGCTATGCCCTACACAGTGCGCCGGGACGTGCAGGGCGTCTTGACCTCTGGGCTATGTGTTCTTTGCGGTCTGATACAAATGTAGAGATACAAATGCTGCAACCGTCTGGGTGATATAAGGGCCCGAGCACACCCCCGCTCAAGGCTTTAGCAGTGATTAGAAATGGCGGTGGCGGCCCTACACAGTGCAGTGGTAACAAGTGAAGCCAGTTTATACCGTGGAGTTAGGCGGTTGTTTTCCGGTAAAAAGGTCACGTGACCAATAGTGGCTAAAACATTGTATCGACCTAGCTTTCACGTGTATTTTGACGAGTCTTAAAATCGACATATAAATTAATATACAACCGTTTTTGACCTAAACGATAATATACATAAAGCGTGAGTGTGTTTGTATTAGATAAATTTCGCCGTTAAATATGTAACGTTATCAATTATTTACATTTAAATTGGAGTGTTGTATACGGTGTTTTTGTTGATTTGCATCCCATTTCCTATACATTTGCCTTGAAAATATTCCAGGAAATAATTTTTTGACGACTATAGGAGCTTTTCAAAGTCATGATAAAACTGTAACCGTACTAAAATCGAATAAAATACGCTATTGAAGTCGTCTGCGAGTGCCTTACAAGTGAAGCAGCCATGCGGGAGAGAGACGTTTGTTTACATTGAAATTGAACAACCATGCGAATGCTACATGAACTCACTAGTTGTTCCGAATATTCCCTAAATTTGTGAAATGTGAATTTGGCGTGTAAACACGCATGAAAACTATAATCCATTTTTTTTATTTATTCGGTGACCAAGGCAAAGTAATATTAGTGTAAGATCATACGTACGAACCGGGCCATGCGATTGCAATGTTTAGTGTATTCGTATATACCGTGGATACATTCATGAAAGATATCGCACAATTATTGTGTGTATAGGGATATTTTTTATCTGCGTAAGTTTGTAAATTAACAAATGCTGTGTGTTTAATTTTTGCAAGTGCGGTTGCGATTACTAACGTCCCGTGAATCTAGGGATTGTACTGCAGGGAGACCTCAGATGGAAAAAAACAGGTAGAGAGGATGGTTGCAAAGGGAAGAACGGCTCTGGGAAGGGTGCTGAAGGGAGTCGGCTGTGAACGTGAAAAGGTGTAGAGAAAGGCAGCAAGATGTGTGAAGGGTAGGTGGAGAAGGTAGGAGCAGGATGATGAAGAAGGGAACTATAGGCATCAGTGATGAAAGAAATAGGGTGAAGCTCATTGAAGGACAGGAGGAAAGTTGAACGGCTTGTCAGGATGTACAGGGTGGAGAATGAACAGGGAGGATGGGGAGGGCTACACTGCAAGCTAAGTTAGGGGGTGTTTAGAGAGAGAGAGAGAGAGGAAACAACAGTGAGAAGCTTCAGAGGGTGTGGAGAAGAATGGAGCGAGGTAGGCAGTCCATGCTTGTGAGGTCTGTGAGGGAGTGGAATGTGTTGAGGGGTGTTGGTAAGTTCAGGAAGGGAGTGGAAAAGGAGTTGGTTGGGCGAAGGAGAGGTGAGAGAGCTTGCCACCGGGCGGTAGCCTAATTGCAAGTGTATGTATGTATGAATTTAAGGTCTAACTTGTAAGTTGTGGACTCGTTAGAGGTAGAGGCACTTTTGTAAAACTGCAGATACATATTTTTCTAAATGCCGATTCGCTATTTCAGTGTAGGAGTTTATGGAATTTGTTTGTTAGTAATGGCAAATCATCTCGTAAGCCAATACAAAGGTACACCTTATAAAAACTCCACTCTTACAATTTTTTTCTCCCCAAGTCAGTGACAAACAAGAAATAAGCTGTTTATCAATACAAGAATATAGGCCTACAACCAAATCAGTTCTCATATTTTTAATAGATACTGAATCTAGCCATCATGATTTGCAATTTCCATGGTTTCTCAAACTCACTTCATGCAATTTCTGGGGTGACTCAATAAAGACAAATTGACCAAATCCTTCCTTGTATTCCCTTCATTGTGTTCTTGGTTTACCATTCTCTAATGAACCTTGCTGTCGACAAGATGTTAAGTTAACTAAATAAAGTTTACTTGTGCGTTTAGATGTTTACATTACAGTAAATTACATGTTTATACATTTTATCATTTTCCAAAGGTAGTCAAAATAAAGAAAACTTAGATAAAGCCAATCTTTTCCTATAACTACACCATCTACAAAATAGAAAAACATTGCGTGATTTTCTTTAAACTCTTATTTCGCCCTTCTTAATGATTTTTAAAATTCTAATTTTGAGGGCAACTAATTGGACATAAGCGTATTCTAATATTGATGGTGAATCATGGATATTTAGATGAAAATGTTAAATTTTTTAAAAACCTACTTGTAAATGAAAAATGGGATGATGTTTACAGAACAACCACGGACACTGCCAAACAACCACGAACAAAATTTTCTACAACCACCACAAACATTTCTGAAACAACCACAAACAACCTCTCCAGAACAAACAACATTTATTCATTAACTGAACCAAACATTGCCTGGAACAGTTTTATTAATACATTTCTTTGTCATTTTAATCATGCCTTTCCACTCAAATCTGTAAAATGTAGCAGTAGCTCGAAAATAAAATTTATTAGTAAAATGCTAAGAACCCAGGGGAAAAACAAACATTATACTGTAAGCAATACAAAAAATTATATAACAAGTTACTTGAAGTAGCAAAGCAGAAATACAATGGGGGAAAAAATAGCCTCCCCCTCAAATAAAACAAAAGCAATGTGAAACATTATTAATAATGAATTGAAACCTAGGCAAGGACATGTCAACCTTTCCTTGAAAGTTAATGGTATCAAAATCGAAAATAGCAAGGAAATATCTAATAGTTTTAATGACTATTTCACAAACATCCCACTGCAACTGCAAAATCAACACAGAGCTACTAGAAATAATAGTCCTGCATACATACCCCAAAGCACTTGGAATGCTAACACGCTGTTTTTCACACCTATCTCTGAAGACATCATAAATTGTAATTAAAAATTTCAAAAGTAAAAGTTCCTGTGGAATAGATGAGGTACCTATGACTGCTTTATAAAAAAAAAAAAAAAAAAAAAAAAAATTCTTATTTAATAAAACTGCCTTTGACTTAAATTTTCAATGAATGTCTTGCCCAGGGAATTTTTCCTGACAGACTCAAATATGCAAAAGTAGTACCAATACATAAAAAAGTGACAAGGCATTGATAGATAGCTATAGGTCTATTGCTCTTCTTATGTCCTTTTCAAAAATTTTTAGAGAAATTGGTAGCAAATAAACTGACACAATTCTTAATAAGAAACAAGGTTATTTCATTGCATCAGTATGGCTTTGTAGAGGGCAGATCTACAGAACTATTTACAGTGTAACTGAGAAAATATTAACTTATTTTTAAAAGACAATTCTCAACAGGTATATTCGCAGATCTTTCAAAAGCTTTTGATTGTGTCAACCACAATATTTTATTGCAAAAACTTGATCAATGTGGAGTACGAGGTGTAACTAATAGTATGTTTAAATCACATCTTGAAGACAGAAAACAGATCACCCCCATAAGATATTATGACAGAAAACCACATTACATATGTTATGTCCAATACCAGAACTACTCGAGTAGAAATGCCACAGGGATCAATACTGGGAGCAATTTTATTCTTAATATTTATTAATGATTTTACAGAACAAATAACCAAAGGATCAGCTATAATGTTTGCGGAAGACACAAATATTTTGGTAACTAGTTCAAATAACGCTGTTCTTGAAGAAAATACAAAACAAACCGTGACTAAGATGACCAGTTGATTCCAGTATAATAAATTAATACCTATTTAATGTAAACAAATATGTGCTCATGAATTTCATGCAAAGAAATAAACATACAATGCAGGATGAAAGATTACAACAATTGAAGAAGACTGGTTACAGACAGTAAATAGTATTAAATTTCTACGGCTCATTGTAGACAGTAATTTAACATGGAATAAGCATGTTGATAGTATCTGTAAAAAAAATTGAGTTCAATATATTTGTGGTACATACCTTACAAAAAAAATTTGTAATAATAATACAATACTTGCATACTATTTCTCAAATATTCAGTCCATAATCAAATATGGAATCCTATTTTGGGGTTAAATGGAAAAAGGCTTTTAGATTACAGAAAGAAAAAGTGATATTAATAAGTAATAAGGAAAAAGAAGCCATTGTAGGCCGCTATTTATAAATAACAAAATTCTCACTCTTCCATTCATGTATATGTACCGTAGTATTCTTTTTTTACATGGAAAACCTTGAAATAGTGATATACACCATTACTACACCAGACAAGCTAATCATCTTCACCTATTCTCCTACAGAACCTCAAAATTTATGTCAAATACATACTATGCTGGGGCAAAACTAATAAATAACTTTCCCAGTCATTTGAAGTAAATTAATAGTTTCCACAAATTAAAAAGAGCTGTTAAATTATAATGTTTAAATAAGGCCTTTTATTAATTTCAAATCTACATATACACACTCACAATTATATCATTGTGGTGCATGCGTCTTCATCCATTGTAGTTCAACAATGTATCCTAATCTAATTAAGCTACCCAAGTTATTAATGTGTGTTTGGAATAAAAATTAAAACGAAGGGACCACCAGTCCAACGAAACGACACAGTAAATTCAAGCATGCAACTCGTGTCATTTATTGTACTATGTAGCATCGACAAACTTAAAAGATAGCGGTGAACATGCAAACACATAGGCCTACCGTAACATTTATTCCACTAATATTTACATGCATTGGTACCGCAATTACTGGTTTGTAGGTTAATTTTATTATTTATTTAAATTTATCTGGTTGGGCCTAGTATTTCGTTGGGATTGTGGCAGACATTCAAATCACAGAAACGTAAGTTCATTACACAACTGTGTTGCAAACACCTAGCGCGAAGGTACAACATTGAGATAAACAGACGTGAATATAAATAATTACCTTATCATAACATCAGTTTATGGTTAAAAAGTATAAAACTCTGCACATATTTGAAATCAACAGATATGCACAACAGTTAAAACGCAGCCACCATAGACGGAAATGGCGGCTACGCCCTTGCACGCGCAGCAATCACAACACTCGTTACAGCATATTAATTAACCCTGCCATGCCGTGGAAATATATTTATCACAATATTGGAACTTCCCTAGGATGTTTCAAAAACACGAGTACGAACTTGACGCTTCATTCAGAAACACGCAGTGTCATTGTACGTCGCCACACCACTGCCAGTTGTAATGCACTGGGTATAATCGCACGCCGCCGCCATATTGGGAACGCTTTCCACACCACGTCTGCCAACCTGATGGATTTGTGTCACACAACGAGCTGTGTCGCATAATCACATCTAAATAACATATAGTTATTTAAACAATAAAATCTCGTTTCAATTATAAATTACAATCTCAAACATCATTATTGTTGCTGTAAATAGTATGAAATGTGCTGAAATAAAAAATAACAAAATGTATTCCTTTCCCACACACGTGGTACGGTCTTCCCGAGAGAAAAGAGAGACGGAGAGAACGAGAGAGAGTGACACGCTCTGCTTCGCTTATTGAACCTTCATTCCGGACGGCAAAAAAAAACCAGCCTACACATGGGAATTTGCGCGGATATTTTTAACTGCAGCAATGAAATGTGTTTCCGTTAGTGCTACCTAACAATACAAATATATTAATTGGCAACGTTTAACTTACAAATGGTATACATAAAAACGAGGTTAAAAAATATTGTAATTGTGAACTATTTCTTACCGACCATTGCCAACACATCGCTGCTCTCGCTGCTGTTAATTCATATTTAATACGAAATAAATATTACAAGTTATAGACGATACTAACATAATGTTTCATTTATTCAATCATACAGTACTCTAAAATTAATTACAGTGTTAAATATTTGTGGAATACAAGTTATTGGAAAAACAGGTTGACATAATACGCCTATGGTGATTTTTAAAAGGTTCAATTCCAAAAGGCCGAAAAAAGCGTGAGTGGACTATATGTAGCAAGAGTAACTTAACCCTGTCCAACATTGTAGATGCATGAAACAAAATGGTATCTTACAATAAGGGATAATTAAGTATAAAACTGTATCATAATAGGGATGTAATGTAAATAGAGGGAATAACTAAAAATGGATTTTAATTTTATTTACCAGAAACCATTTACCATATTGACATTAAATATGTATAAAGGAGATGAAGTCATATTGGAAACAAACCTCTCGAGTCATTGCCAGTGTTAGGAATTTAAATATTATGCCAGCAATAATTATTTATTCATGGCTAGGAACATGTGAACTATGCCTTCCAGAAATTCAGCTAGACAGCTGGTCGCTGTTTTGTTGCACTAATTTCAAATCTACATACACACACTCGTAATTAGGCTACCGCCCAGTGGCAAGCTCTCTCATCTCTCCTTCACCCAACGAACTCCTTTTCCACCTCCTTACTGAACTTACCAACCCCTCTCACACATACCAATTCCTCCCTCAACACATTCCACGACCTCACAAACATAGACTGCCTACCCAGCTCCATTCTCCTCCACACCCTCTGAAGCTTCTCACTGTTGTTTCCTCTTCCTCTAAACACCTCCTTTCTTAGCTTGCAGTGTAGCCCTCCCTATCCTCCCTCTTCACTCTCCACCCTGTACATCCTGACTAGCCATTCAACTTTCCTCCTGTCCTTCAATGAGCTCCACCCTATTTCTTTCATCATCACTGATGGCCTATAGTTCCCTTCTTCATCACCATCTTGCCACTGCCTTTCCACCTACCCTTCACCCATCTTGCTGCCCTTCTCTGCACCTTTTCAAGTTCTCGCATATCCACCTCCACATACAGGTCCCATACTGCTGCAGTATATTCTAACATTGGCAGTACCATTGTGCCATACGCCCTGCCCTTCACCTCACAGCTGACTCCCTTCAGCACCCTTCCCAGCATACACTCAGAGCCCTTCTTCCCTTTGCAGGCACCCTCTCTACCTGTTTTTTTTCCAACTGAGGTCTCCCTGCAGTACATTATATTCTGCTGCTTCTTTTATTTCTTGTCCCTCCCATCTCTACGTGTCCCTGTTTATCACCTTCTTCCTTGTAAACCTCACTACATTAGTTTTTCTTACATTTATCTTCATTATATTTTTGCTGGTCCACAACCATATCTTGTCAATGTCCGCCTGCAAATTTCTCCTTCCTCCCACTTCAACATACACAACACAATTGTCTGCAAACAATCTTATTTTTTCCCTAATCCCCAAACCCATGTCATTTACCATTATAGTATATAACAAAGGACCCAGTAAGGTTCCCTATGGTAACCCTGACGTAACCACCCCTTCCTCCAATATTGTCTCCCCCACTTTCACCCTCTGCCTTCGCCTCCTGAGGAAGTCCCCTATCCATTCCACTGTCCTGTCCAGTATCAGCGCATACACCTGCTTCCCCTCATCAACTACCTGCACCAGATCCTCTAATAACCCAGCCAGCTGAGAGTCACATGAGTATCTCCCCTTGAAACCATGCTGGGACTCCTCCAACCAATTCCTATTGTTCATGACCCTAACCACATACTGGACCACCAGTCTCTCCATTACTTTTCCCGTACTTGAAGTGAGACTCACCAGTCTGTAGCTACCAGGCCTCCCCTTATCCTCTCCCTGCTTGTGTATAGGTACCACCATTGCATCCTTCCAATCTTGTGGTAACTTACCCTCTCCGAAGGATTTTTTAAACAGCACCTCTAAATATTTCACCAACTCCCTGCCACCAAACTTTAGTGCTGCGTTTCCTATCCCATCTGGACCTCCTGCCTTACTGCTCTTCAAACCCCTAATTACCATTTCTATCTCCCACTCACTCATCTTAAACTTACTAAACACCCCCCGAACACTATTAGCCCCCCCTAATTCCAATCCTCCTTTGCCTCAAACACTGACAAGTACTGTCCTAGCAGCAACTCCAATTTTTCTTGGACATTTGTCACATCCTACCATCCCTTCCTGTTAGCAGAGGGATCCTTTTCTCTCCTCCCCTTAACTTCCTAACATACCTAAACAATTTCCCCCATTCCTTGTCTTTTCCTTCTTCCACCATGTTCCCCATAAATAAATTCTCTGCCTGTTTGATCTTCCTTTCAAACTCCCTACCAATTTGTTTCATAATTTGCTTAAGATCTTATCATCCCTACATTTCTCCACTCGGCATGTAATTTTCTGCACTTCCTCTTCATTTTAAAAATCTCCTGTCCATAATATGGGGGATCTCTTCCAGCATGTTACCTTTTCAATTGCACAAATTTCTCCAACATAACCTCCATTAATCCTCTAAACTCCCTCCACAACCCCTCTGCACCCTCCTCCAGACCATTTTTTTAAACCTGTCTCTCAGGAAGATTTCTGCCTTCTTCTTGTCCTCTCCCATACTGCCATACCAACCTTTCTGCCTTTTGCTCTTTCATCATCCTGCCAATCCCAATTTCCACAACCAGGATATGATGGTTGCTTATACCATCCAAAACTATTGCATCAACTACAGCATTCCCTGGTATGACCGACACCACATCCAGCACTGACCCAACACCCTCCTCATTCCATCTCGTAGGTGTTTCTACTACCTGGACTAATCCTCTGTTAACTAACTGTGCTGCCATTATCTGCATCAGGCTACCCATTTCCTCTGCACTCTTTACACACTTCACACCTGGCATATTCAAATCCCCTGCTACAACAACCCACTACCTGTCCTTTAGTCTATCGACCCTCGCCTTGATCATCTCAATTGCCTGCCATCCCTGTCCTGGTGGTATATACGCTGCCAGCAAAGTAATACTCCTATCAGTACCACCACTCAATTTAATTGCCATTACCTCGACATCCTCACTAACCCATTGTACCGCCTCTTTTAGCCCTTTCCTGACGCACACAATTATTCCTCTCTTACATCTGTCTCTGATAAGCAACCAGCAATACATTACACGACAACGGTAGCACGCTTGTTATACTTTATTTAATCATTAATTCAAAAAATAGTTTTCCACAAATTCTGATCTACGAGCACTATATCTAGAACACGTGTTTATCGTCGCACATAACCCATATACTGGTCCGCGGTACACACCCATGATCGGTAGTTTTATGAGAAAATTATTTGATTGCACAACTAACACAAGCCAATAATAAACTAGTAAAACACAACACGTAAATTGTAATATATATTTTTTTATTCATCATCTTCTTTGTTCGACACAAAATGCTTCGAATATAACCTTTTTCTCAGCATAATTCTAATGTAAACACAAGTTTTGTATTTCTGTCAAGATGGCGGCTAGAGTCAATAATTTAACCACCTATCTCCAGCTGCTTTACGTACGTCACAACATACCATAGCCCTTATACTCTTCAACTCCGTGCATGAAAGGACAAGCGACCACATCCATGGTTGTGAATTCTATGGTTGTGACGTAGTTGAAGCTATTATTGTAGAAGTCACCGCCGCCGAACCCTCATACGCCGCCGGATGGACTATGTGTGGTGAAACCGAGAGTCTAGATTCCCATAACTTACAGGGTGTTTATAAAGACAAAATGCACCCCGACACGTACTCAAATCATTAGGTAAGGCGGCGGGACAACGTGTAGCTGTGGTTTCTTGGGCACCGGACCCGTGTTAAGGCTGTTTAAGATGTTGCATATTTTAAAATAAGTTACGTGTGCTTTTATTTGGCAGGGGAGTGAGGCTCCCCTCCAGCCTCATGGCTAGAGTGAATGTTAGTGTCGTGATGTCTGTCTAATATGATGGTCTATTGTTTGCAAGTGTGATAACTAAACTCGCTTTTTTTTTTTTTTTTTTTTTTTTTTTTTTTTTTTTTTTTTTTTAGGTGCGTCCCTAGTCTCCCGGGGGCAACCCACAGGGTACGTTTCATCGTTTCAATGTGTAGTGTAGGAGAGAATTAAAAAATTCATAGTCAAATGTGTTTGCACTGATGGATCTTATTCAAAGATATGATATACTTATTAACATTTAATTTTATATGTACTTATGCTCAATCAAAACAAATCCGTATTTTGTAAGCCATTAATGTAAACACCCCTCAGCCCATCAATCCAGTTTTTCTTTTTCGAACAGTGTTTCCTTTTCTCCATTGAAATATAGAAAACAGAACCCAAGCAAACGTAACTGGGTGAAAATAGTCAGGTTGGAATGCAAAACTGTGACATGTTAATCTGTTGTGTACGACTTTGAGATTAATTAGTACTTTTATTAAATATTTAATAGTAATATTTAATAAATAATAATCATAGTTGCTATTAAATGTTTAATATTAGATTAATTTTGGTGTGCACCCTTTACACATAAGAGAATTATAAACAAGACATCCTGTTAAATTGTTCGACAGGATCACAGGTTTACCATCGCTGTATATGTTAATATATTGCCATTCGTTAACAAAACTCTCAAATTATGTGCCGAAAATAGTGCATGGAAGTTGTTCCGATCCCCAGCCCAGAATTAAACGTACGAAGTAACGTAACTACAGATGGCTATGCAGTTGGTCGCATCAGTGCAGGGAACGGAACATTGCCATGCAAGGAGAAGGAGAGACAAGGACTTGTGATGTGTTCTTTCACGTGTTGTTGGCAGTGAACACGTCTGGGAGGAGAGTGGGTATTGTTAACTGATTTAATTTTTATTTATTTTATTAACAGTTTCTATTTTGGATAAGTAAGTGTTCTATTTATGGCTAATAAATTTTATGTTGTATTTTATATATATATATATATATATATATAGTGCTCGTATTATATTAGGAGATATGAAAAACTAATTTTTGAATAAATTATTTGTGCCGTAACACACCGTACACAAGGAGGTAATTGGCAGTCATACACAACAATTCCAGTAATACGATTTTATTAACAGTTGGATTAATACTCAATAGTTCACAAAACATTAACTTTGTTTAGAGTATATTTCACATAAACTATATTTGGGTTGAGACCCAGGCAACATTGTAGCATTTATTAAAAAACATTCACAAAATGCAAATTTAAAGAACCTCGCCACTGAATTAACAGCATGGCTTACTTTCTTTTCCAAAGTCACTAAATACACAAATAAACCCTTCACCATAGGGAATATACACAAGCCAGATCTATGTCTCAGGTAATCTTGGAAACTATACAGCCGATTCTTATAATTCTTTCCCTATTAGAACGCTACATACTTCCAGATGGTCATAGGCTACATTAGATTCAAAAAGAAAAAAAATCCTGGAGAAATTTCAAAATTTGTAATCCAAGTCAGAGAAAAATGATCTGAAATGGCGAAAGGGAATCCCCCTCAGAATGTTTTGCTTTTTAGTGTGTTTTGCGGGCGATTGGCAAAACTGCCCATTGAATTTTTACTTAACTTTTATTGGCTGGCCATATATCCTTTAATATCGTGCGATAATATGTTTTATGTATAAATTATATTTGGATATATTTATAATGTTGATATTTCGCGTAGTATATTAATTATTTAGTATATTGGCGTGCACAATTTATAGTTGTGTCGTAAAGAGGTACAGCTGCATCGTGCCACTGCCAAAGGCTTTATGATGTCACATACTTGGTGCTGGGTGGGTGCTCGCCAGTTACAATAGTCTGCTTGGAATCGTCGTTCGAGGATGGCTTGTTGAGACTCTGCTGGCCGGCCCGCGCGGGAAATTTTGTCAGCTGGTAAACTAGCTGGTATTTCTTGTACTGCCGACATGTAAGTTATCTGGCGTAAAATGTAGTTTGTGGTGCGGACTAAAGAACGATATTTAATATGCATTTGTGGGACACGTTTTGCCTACCACTTTGTATGGTAATATATTGAAGGAAAATTTGCTATGTGAACTTTGCACTTACTAAGTCACCACGTAGTTTATAAAATAACGCAAAGACAAGCAATGCATGATCGACCCCGGCGGAATGTTGTTTATAGGGAAACTGTTATTCCGTCACATAGATAGTGTAATTTCCGCTCATATTATTTGTGACTACGAAACTGTACTTTTTGCTTTACGCGATACGATCAATAAAGTGGTTAACACGATTGCCTGCCTAACAAATGGCGGTGCGGGAACGAGACGAGAGTAAATGTACCAGTGTGTGACTCAAATGCCTAAAAAGAGGGTTGTCATTGGTGTGGATGATCAATAGAGTGGAGGCACCTAGGCAGTGTTTCAGACTCATTCTACTTTATATTGCAGCGTCGGGGGCACACTGGCAATGGCGGCGATGTAGAGTCTTCGAGGGCGTCTAGGTTTGCTCTGATTTTCTATGGGCCTGTTGAAGGGCCGCTGTGGAGTTATGGTACATTTAGAGTTATGGGTCGACATTTCCCGGAGTAAGAAAACCACGTATGGTGCAACAGCATAGAAACCTCATCAGTGCACGACAGGGCAGTATCTCTCTTTATAAAATTATATATCGCTTTTAAGGGAAATCCTTTTAGATTGCATGCTACTTTTTGAGTGTATAATCATTTTTCATTGCGCACATTTGACTTCAAATAATTCGCAAATTATTTTGGTTGGTTTTGGTAATCTTACACAAAATATAGCATTCTTAAATTTGTCTGCTGAAGTGTAAAGTGAACTATATTTTGAAAGCTTTTTATGCCAACCATAAACTGAATTTGGAATGAGTATTGGGAGCGATGGAGTTAAATGTGGGTCAAATGTAGTTTTGCTCATTAAATTGATATGGCCTTATGAATGAGAGATTGTCAACATTATTTGAACCTAGTCTAAAGTTGATTTGAGTACTCTGCGCGTTATTTTTATTAACATCCTTATGGTGTTGGTGTATGTGAATTTGTGTGCAAGTGAGTGTGGCAAGTTTGTATCCCCCACCCCTCCAAGACACATCATCTGGAGGTTTGGATGGCATCTCACTACTTGGCAGATTTCTAATAATGCTCTACCAAGACTGCAGGGCCGATTGTTATAACTATTTCACTGTTAGAAAGCTACATTCTTCCAGATGAACATGGGCATATGCCAAGTGGGGCCGCATTGGCAGAGTGATCTCAAATGGGGCCACAGTGGCTAGAGAGATAATATTATAAAGAGATATTTTTTTTTATATGCCTAGGGTAATCTCTGAATCTACATGGCCGATTCTCACAATTCTTTCACTATTATAAAGCTACATTCTTCCAGATGGACATAGGCTTTGTTTAATTTAAAAAAAAAAATTCCTTGAGAAATTTCAAATTTTGTAAACAAAGTCTGAAAAAAATGAACTACTTGGATGCCTTCTGAGCTTGCACTAACAAAACCATTATTAAAGATAAATTGAATCAATGTAGACGGGTGGGGGCTTTCCTCTGCACACTCTTGGGCCTTTGCCTATTGAACTCCCCCCCCCCCCCAACATCCTCAACAACAACTTTCCCATACACACCTTCTTACCCACCGCTGGGAGGAGATGCAGAGACCAGAGTGGTATTTTTTGCCTTTTCAACCTGGAAGGTGAATTTTTCGATGGGTTTTCGTGGGATTTGGGGAAAGGGTTGTCGTTTTATGCCCCACACTCCCCCAATAGGAAGTTAGGCCCTTCGAGACAAGTCTTGCATCTTAAGTGTTAAGTTTTGCATCTTAAGTGTTAAGTCTTATAAATTGTATTCTGTATTAACTCTTATGTCTTACATCTTAAGTCTTACAATTTAAATCTTGCATATTATGCATTGACGCATACGTACTGCTACGCAATGCACCTGCGTACTCTACAGGAGACTTTGCCCCATCAATGAGCGATAAACAGCTCGAGGCAAGTCAAAACTGTGGCATATGAAATACCTGTGTCGGCAGAGTTGATTATATAAGCCTGGATAACCACGGTCACGTCTATAATTAAAAGATTAATTATGAAATTGCACTGCCCACACAAATTCCTTTCAACCCAAGAGTGTTTTACCCAGGCTTAGCGTAATTTTTAAAGGAAAAACATTCACTTAGAAGTCTGTATTAATCGGTTTATGCCAGAACTTCCAAAAGCATAAATAAAAATGCTTAAATCTAAATCATAATCAATTGTGTAATTAATATTCTTTGCTCCCTGTTCATATTAGGTTGGTTACTTTGTTGCATATTTCAGCTCAAATATCCTTCTAAACCTTCTCTGATGGATAAGTGTGAGCGGACCGAGTTTCCTAGTTTCGGAGGGTCCGAAAGGGATCTCTAGTCCGAGAGGACATACTCTGACATCTGGGTTAGCATGGGACTCCCACGCCTCTCCACGACCTCATACCAACTCTGGCCGTGGTTACCCCGTAAAGCTCCCGAGCATCTAAAAAGTTACTCAAACAGGAATACTGGACAGCAGCTAGAGAAAGCGTTACCAGCGTTATAATTCGTAAGCCTAGAGTAAGTAAGAGAACTTTTTGTTCAGTAATAATTGTTCACTAGTAGCATATACAGATGACAAGGAAGGGAAGTGGCCTTACCAGTAGACTGTGGTGCAAGGCCCGACGTGCGCTGCAATGCAAAATAGAACAATCTGTTACCCTTCTGGCGACTGACACCCCTCAAGATAGCACGCCCCAACCAACCGCACCCGAGATCACCATGCACATTCCCACGACCAATCTCGCTGGTGGTGATCCCTGGTTGGGAATTTACTGGCCGTGGCCCTGTAACAACATTAGTTAGCTATATGTACCCCCACCTGTCCAAGTCATTGAACTGCCGACTCCGCCCGTCAGTAGAAAGCCAGATTTTAAAGACGTGCATAGTACATACCGCCACTGGGAAGATAATCAAGGTGGTATTCCCACCTCCAATTCAAAGATGTAGGATCGCTACCTCACTCCCCACTTATGTCCATGCGCGCAAGTCCACCAAGCCTTCACTTCTTGTGAGACTATATCGCCAACAAAACACGGAATAGGGATAGCCAAGATCGCCATACCTCATCTCATGCTAATCAAACTACCAATCACTCAAACTCGACACCATTTTAAATAAATTATTTTTAATTCACCCTTGGACAGCTAGCATCCAGAATCTTGGCAACCATGACGGTGAGCAAGCCCGTGCTCCCTAGGAGAGACACGTATTGTTAAACTCATCCTGGGGTTCGATTCCCCTCCACCTCCCCTGCCACTTCAGATAGGCATACCACTACTGTGAACACCAATGTGGACAAACCTCGACCCGCCAGACACGTCAGTTACAAAGAACCACCGCCGAAGGGACTATCACATTCACTAGGAGGGAATTGACACTTGAAATAATTATAGAATTAAAGTGCCTAAGGCCCTGAGAATTAAGTTACCACTGCAACGGCTTAAGCCGAGCGGAGGAAGAAGCGATCCGCAACAGCTACATCCCCCCCCCCCCTTTCGATACTAGTGAGCCAGCCAGCGAAGGAGGGTGAGAGCGTGTCAGCATTACATATTAATTTTTAAATCTTTATGCTCCGAATGCAACTGCAGGATGGGATGTGCAAGTGAGCACGTGCAGAAGTTCCCAGACAAAGTCGTAGGTAGTCGGTCAGGATGTGCGAGTGAGCACATCCCGAAGTTTGAAGACGAAGTCAGGATGTGCGAACGAGCACCCATAGGTGCAAGTGAACGTATGCTGAAGTTCTCATAGTTGTGGGTAGTTATGATTAGTCGTAAATTGTCGAAACGATATAGGAAAAGGTACATTATTGTTTGGAAGAAAAATTTTTAAATAAAAACATCTTACCAAAAAACTCCATAACACCTGAGCAAAGCGATGGCGGGCTGCACGTGCTGAAGTTCCCGTAGTTTCAGGCAGTTGCGGGTAGTCGCATATAGTTGCAGGTAGTCACAGGTAATCACAAGTTGTCGCAGGTAATAGCAAGTTGTCACAGATAGTCGTGGGTAATCCTACGTTGTCGCAGTTAGTCGCAAGTTGTCACAGGTAGTTACGGATAGTCTGAAGTAATCACGGGTAGTCAGATGTAATCACAAGTAGTGTAGTCACGAGTAGTTGTATATATAGGTACGTATTTCTATAACTCCATAAAACATGAGAAGAGCGATGGCGAGATGCTAGTTATTTTAATAAATCAGTTTACATAAAAATGGCTCTGTATACTGCCTATATTTCTCTCTCGACCTATAAATGGGGCATAACATTTACTTTGCACACTTTCATAAAAGTGAAGAATCTTTCAAACAATTCCACCTTTGTACGATTCAACAATATTAACAAAGGTACCCAAAAGTTCGTATTACTTCTAAAATCAATATTCAAACAGCTTGTTCATTTGTCTAGCTTCCTTACAAATATAATTTTGCTGTGTATTATTCAAAACCTATCTCCTATGAATGGTTTTTCCAATCAAGCGAAAATTACCGCAGACTGATCATATGTGAAACTCACAATTCAAGTTGCCTGGGTAATTTCTTTTAATCTTGGCTTTCTTATATAAAATATTTCCCAACAAGGGAGGGTGACCAACAATTTTAAAAACCAAAATTAGCCTTGAGAATAAGAGAGATGCAGTCATCGAGGACCAGGTCCCACTTGACCTTCACAGCTGCCTTGACAGAGAAATGTGGCAACGCAGTACGCCGAAGTTTGCGGTAACATGACAATTAAAAAATTACTATTTCTTTGCCTGAATGAAATTTTACAAAACGCCGTTGCGACAGCACAGTGAACCCACTAAGAATATTATTAAGTGGCCAGACAAACAATATTACGTGAGCTTCACGAGCCTCAATTTCATCATGTGAAATTGTGTTAAAAAATTATTGGCCACAAATTTACTACAAAAATGCTTTAACTTTTTCCAAAACGAGGGATCTGTAGCCCAAAACTCCAAATCAGTAGCCGTGGGCGATATTAAATACCCTTTCATAGCTGTGGACATTTTGACCTGGAATTTTCGTACCACAAGAACATGCATGTTAAACAAAGAAAAAATCTAACTTGAATTATTAAAGAACACTCAAAAGAGGATATCATAATCGTTCACCTGCAACCACTCAACGCTCTGTGACTCTGGCAGTTAAACGGGACCTCATTCGTCAAGCATGCAAAGCTACTTTTCATTACAAAAACTATCAAAAATGGACACTAAATCAAGCAATTAAAAGCTTTAAATCAAGAAACAGTTAAACGGAACCCAGCCGCTGCAATCACACAACACCTTTTTACAATTAATTTCCTAGCGAAAAGTCTATAAATTGCACCGCCCGTCCATCTGACATGACTCACCAGAAATTTAAATTTGTAGAATCCCAGGCCATTATGCAAAAAACTCAAAGCCACTTAACATGAATAAGCCTACGATGTCTCAATGTCAGCTTAGTGAGCTTGCCATCAGAAAACTACTTACGTGTCGCGTCGGATCACTTTGCAAACAAATTAACAGCACTACCACGTGATCAGGCAGAGAGACGGAACTGAAAAAGGCGGAGAAGGGGAATGCAAGGGTTTCTATAGACATGGGTAGGGGAGGAAAAGCAGAGGATCAGGATGGAAATGAAAGGAAGGCGAGGGAAGGGGAACGAGTTGGCAGAGGAGCTCGCTGCACAATCAGCAAAATGTGTTCATTAAACTGGCGACAGACTAACTGTTGCAGATTAAGTAAAAGATAACAAACATGCTACCATTGTCGGTTAATGTATTTATTGCAGGGTGTATCAGTAATGAGTGCAACAAAACAGAGATCAAAAGCATAACTGAATTTCTGGAAGGCAGCGTTAACATGTTCTTGAGCCATTAATAAATAATTATTTGCTGGCATTTATGTTTTAATTCCTAACACTGACAATTGCTCGAGAGTTGTGTATCCAATATGACTTAATCTCCTTTATACATATTTAATGTTAATATAGTAAATGGTTTCTGGTAAATAGATTCAAATCCTATTTAGTTATTCCCTCTCTTTACATTATATCAGTTATCTGTTCTGATAGTTTTATAATTATCTATCCCTTATTGTAGGGTACAGTTTTGTTTATTGCATCTACAATATTGGTTAGGGTTAAATTACTTGTGGTACATAACCTTAACTCAGAAATTAGAATTTTTACTGCATTGTCTGCACTGGCAATCTTGTATTTTAGCAACTTTTCAGAAGAAAAGAAAAGGGGGACAGGAGATTTTTTCTGGATAATTTTATTCCCTATATCTACAAAAATTGTATTTAATCTTTCTCCAAAAGCACAAATTAGCACCAGGGGCTTAGTAGCCACAATTTTAATTCAACCCAACATGCTAAAAAATTTCACATTGGGAGGGACAACTACAACGGGATATTATTTCTATAAATACACTTTTCGGGATAATAAGGTAACCACTGTATGGTTAAGTTAAAATGTATGAAAACTTATTCACCAGCTTTTTAGGTTACTTAGCATAGTTTAGTTAGAATACATTGTTGAACTACATTGGGTGAATGTTACATGCACTGCATTGATATCGATATCAAGTGCACATGTACTAACCACTGCCAAAGTGGTCCACAGACACACTTGTGACAAAATTTCTTTGCAGTCACCTACCAACTCGTGCAATTATTATTTTTAGTGTAAAATTCTCCTCTGGATAGATTACAAAATATTCAATTTCAATATCTCAGAACCACTTTGCAGAAACTTGTCAAACATCTCTCTAAGAAAAAACTTTGGTTCTAGCAGCGGTTTATTCAGCTGAATGTGCGATGCTGCTTGCGGCAGTAACTATCAGTGCTGAGACAGCACTTTTACCAAACATATTGTATTAGTGAAATGGAAGTTTGATTTACAAATAACTTGTAATTAAAATTATGCATTTTAGCTGCATTTATGAAAATAGGAAGAAGAAATTGGAAAATTACATTTTTCAGGTCCAAAGATAATGCTGTTACCCTGCTATTTTCTATCATCTGAAAAGAAAATAAGTTGAGAGATGTTCATTTAATTTATTGTGAGACAAGATGTAAATTTTAATTTAATGTGAGATTTACTGTGTATTCATTCAGGGCATCCATTCGTTTAACAGTTTTTGTGTTGGCCTTTGGTCTTAATGATAGTGATAAATTTGGGAGTCGCTTAACAGCTGATAATTTCAGTGTTGATGGTGGTGAAGTGACGGGGATATGAAGCAGCAATGAAATGTAATGGTGGGGGAAACCGCAGAACCCTGATGAAACCAACCAGTAAGTGGCCAAATCTGCCAGGTTCCCCACATGCAAACATCCTGGGCGACCTCGCCAGGAATAAACAGGATTTCATAGAAAAACAACCACGCATGATTACATGTAGCATGACTAAAAACACTGAATGTTTGTTTAGTGTCTTGTATGTTGCCGCGATGGGGCAGTGTCACTCATACCATTCCCATGTTTCTGTGCCTCACAGAAATTAACTCCAGGTAGGTGGCCTATTATGAAATAATTGTACATGTGAGTTAATTTTCTTTTTACCTGTTCAATTTATTAAATATTACAATGTTTCAGGCACAGCCCTCTTATGAGATTATTAAATTCATCAATTTCAGGTTTTTTTTTTTTCCAAATAAAATTGTATGACTTATGTTGTATTGAACATAAAAATATGACACAAACCTACACATGTTTTAGCTTTTATTATACTGAACAAAATATTAGACAATTTCAAAATTGCTTTGTTTCGCCAATGAAAACAGGGCAGGAATGAATGCAGTGAAGCAAAACTACACAATGTTGCTGATCTGGTGGGTTGTATAATAAAAATTAACCAATTACGATTGTCTTCGTTACACGTCTGGGCGAGATATACTGCCACTTCATTGACGTAACTGGGATGCACAGTTTGGATGAACTGCATCGCGTTACAGAATGCGCTGCTTTATTTAATATGAGTGAACTGTTACCTTGCCTCTTACAGTGCTTAGTCTACCTCCCTCTCCTTTTTCCTTCCCTACTCTTCGGTACCCCCACCTTCATGCGCATGCGCGGCCTTTTGCTTTTTCATTGGTCATGATGTAATTTGAAGTGAATAGCCTTTGCACCAGCACAAGGCTCGACCACTTCTAATCTGGTCGCTTTGTTGAGAATACGTTTCTGGTATTCTACCTGCTTAAGGTCCGTGTCGGGACACTGTTAAACTTTGAATCTGCTTGTGAGCTGATAGTTACGCGAGTGTACAGCAGAGACGATATATTTTAAGGTGGGTTTGCCTTTAACGTAATGGTAATGTAATGTGTTGAGTGCTGGTTAGAATTCATGTGGAGTTTTCATAGTTGAGTATTCTAAATTTTGGTTTGGCTTAATAGTGTGTGTTTTAAAATTCCCTTGTGGTGCAACTTACTAGCTGTGGAGTCCTGTGGTGTGGTTCTGGTTTGCTGGATTTGTATAAGTTTGTATAAATGCTTAAAAATAGTTTTTGTTAGGAGCCGAGTTCCCTGGAAAAGTGATGGCCAGTCAAAAGAACCCAAATTTTATTCAGTCTTTTGCATTTTACAAAGATCAGCGTTAAGATTTATCCAGTTTTTAAAATGTACTTGTACCAAGAAATCTTTAATGGATGTCTGACTTTGATATGCCTTTGCTGCTCTGGCATACGCTCAAGTTTTAACGTGTTACCAAGGCGTCGAGAGAGGGTTCAACTCAAACGACTTTGCAATCACGATACGAAAGATATTTGAAGTGGCCGCGCAACATGCTAGCCCCCCTGACGCACCCGGCAGACAGTGTCGCCACACCGCTGAAGGTAGCCGAGCGCCTGAGATGATACCACGAGCGCGAGAGGGTAGTTCCCACACCCTGCACACTCCAGGCAGACGTCACAGAGGCATGTCACACCTCCCTCTCTGGGCTTGCCGCACACTCCAGAGGAACAGTATATAAGGAAGTGCATTGCCAAAGTCGGGAGTTCAACTCCATTAGCTCGCCTCAACACTTCTTGTGATGGGGCTCTCTACTGACCACTAGACTCTCACTGTCCTCGCCAAGTACTTTCAGTTCTCCAGTGGCTGCCACCACCATATACCAGAGGCTTCTACTACCTCTTGGCTTTGACGCCAACCAGAAGCTTCATCTACTTAAAGACACTGAACTCGACTTAACACTTGAAGTTGTTATGACTACCGGGTTCTTCAGCTACCACTACTTGCTGGTAGTGGCACCCCAGTTAAAGATAAGGTCTCTTCTAGGCAACCCCAGTTATTGCTAGTTGCAACAATAAAGCTAACTATTTCCCTTGTATTTCAGAAGCCTAGGAGTGAGTCACCTTCACCCGTTAATGCGTAGGTTAAGTACTTCCGCAAAACAGACTTATTGGTAGCACATACGAGTCACCTATGTATTTATTGTCTTAATAAATACCTAGGCTTAAATGTATCCACGCATTCCTTGTTGTAGTACTATAACCTATCTCCACCAGGTTGACCAATGAGTGGTAAGCAATCTGCAGAGAGTTATCTTAGCATAGAACGACAGTCCCCCTTCAGGGGTCAGCCTGTTAAAACACGCACTTGATCTTTCGACGGCCACCAATTCTGTTTGCCCTGGTGTTCAGAACGGTAGAGCCTCAACCATTAAGTTATACCCCCAGAGGCGGCACAGCCAACCCCAACTCTCTATCTCTATCTCTATATATATATATCAATCTCTCTCTCTCTATCTCTCTATCTCTCTATCTATATCTCTCTCTATCTATATCTCTATCTATCTCTCTATCTATCTCTATCTCTCTCTATCTCTCTCTCACCAGAGGGCCTAGCTAAGGTGCTGGCAGAGATTAGCTGCGGGGTATTGGAGGCCTTGTGGTTACATCCAGCAGTGGCAGGAAGGCGGTCTACGACCCACGACTCCAGGTGCTTCCACTGGTAGGTAGTCAGGGAATGCACCGCCAGCCATTGTTGGCTTTACACTATAAAGTCAGGGATTGTCAATTGTTTATCAACAACAGGAAAGCTGATACGCTAATGGTATATGCCATTCCATAGCAGGCACAGAGCTCAAAGAGCAGTTAAGAAGGTGGAGTTGAGTGCTGCCAAGCAGGCCTGTGCGGCAAACCTAATTTCGCCAGGAGTCGACACTCCTCTGGGGCATGTCCAGGCCACCCGTAGTGCAGCGAGACCGACCTCGCCTGTTGGAACTTCCGTGTTTCATTCGAACCCGGTATGAACTGGAAACGACATATATCCAGTAGTTCGAGCACATATCTGCGGGAGCGACACCAGGATCGGAATAGCTAACCCACACATCAGCAGCCGCAGCCTGCCTTCCACTAAGTGAAGTAAAACCAAGGATGTCATACGTACCACCCACACTACAGTAACGCCACCAATGAAGAACACCCCGCCAACCTCTAATAAGTCTACTTCGCCCCAGAGGGCTCCGGTTGTTATGAAACATGTTACCAGACCAAGTGTGACAGAATACATACCTAGTAGACAGTCTACATGACAGACACTGGTATCTAGCAAAAAGGGAACGGAGAAACCCTAGTAGCACGACTGATCTAGCGTGACATGAAAGTCTCTTGCCAACTTAGCTAAAGCAACACGCGTCAAAAGTACTGGTTGAACCTTAAGTGCAACCACCTGAGGAAAAGCCGGCAGACCGTAAGTACAAAGCTAAATCCACACACCTTAAGAGGCTTCCCAGTAGAATTCGGTGGAGCCCAAAGCACTAGAAACTCCTTCACCAGGTGAATTGAGCACACTCAAATATTCCATACTCCACCACCACTTCTGTTGGGGCCAGAAACGCGCTGGAATCACCTTAGGCTGATTGATACCAAACCTGGGTATTCCAGTCAGGAAGCAACTTGAGCTATACATGTTCTGTCCACCGCTCGCAAGGGCCGGAAGAAAGGAACACCGGGTGCCATCTCTCATTACAAGACTGGGTATCCAGAAGTACAAAGTAGAGTAAGGCACTGGCTCATTTGTGAGCTGTTGTAGTTCCTTTCCCCGTGCCGTACTCTCGGAAAGGAGGTGTACAGAGTAAGTTGAAAAAGGTTTTATGTATCTCAGAAGGTAATACAGCTTGCCTACCCCTTCCTTCCACTGCCTTCAGCAATACTTCATTCCGTCTGCAACACTGAGAGGCCTCACCCCATAGTCCAACCACAACCTTTATTCCTGCTGTTGATCAAGCTATCTAGTAAACCCCACCCTATCGTCAATGCTGTCCTCAAAGGAGAATAAATACCTCTGGGCCTTGCCTGTCCTTGGTTAGGTACCAACTTGCAGGCAGCCCAGCTCCCAGAGAGTTTGGACAACCGGGACACCTGTAGCACTTCACATCTTCCAGTGCCAGCAGCTGACAAGCCGCCCTCCAACCATCTGAGCCAGGCGCTGAGGAGGAACATCCATCTTCCCGGCGAAACACAGGTAAAGAGTCAGTCAGTGCAAAGGGTCACGACAGTGGCTGTAGATTTTGTGCCAAGGAGACAGGCCACCAGACCAGTCATGTATACCAGCCAGGCACCCCAGAAACATTAGGGCCCCTGTCTGACATGTGTTTCTCACTATACTGACATTGCATTATAAAACTGTTGAAGTGACCACGACTAAAACTTTCTTCATTAAAACGTAATTTGCAAAGTTTGGTAAGTACTTAACCTTCCTAGTTGACAGTCCAAGCCTGATGCTAAGCCCAACAAGTAGAACCCCATCCTAGCCGGGCATGCGTCAGTAAAAAATACAAAATAGCAATATTAATACTATAAAAGCTAAGGAACAAGAATTTTTGAGGCAGAAAATCCACACCGAGTTTGTCTTCTTATCTTTAGGTTGATCGCCCTCCTTGACCTTTCCACTGTCACATCCATAGGCAGCTGTTTCCGATGTCAGTCTCCACTCAGACCATGAGTTACTGGACTGAGTCTTAGATGGAAAGGCAAACTCTGGTGTCCCCTCCCCCCTTTTTTTTCCATCAAACTTGGCCATCATAAATATCAAACTTGTAGATTATTATCTCAGCAGTGTGAAGCTTGGGACAATAACTAGTACAAACATTTTTTGGAGAACATTGTAGGTTGAGCATCTTTTCCACTGAGGCTTTTGTTTCCAGATGGCTTCACGTCATTTAGTTACGTGGGAAAACTTTCAAAGTTCATAAAGGAAATACATCAATTATTTATACTGGAGAATAAAGCAATATTTATGTTAGTCAAATCGGCCAAAAATGATCAGCAATTTATTCATCGGCACAAGCACAAATACTGCCAACATCACATTGGCAAATTCGGCAGAAGAAGATTCGAGTCGGCACAGCTCCACAACCACTCAAAACAGGAATGTAAATTATTAACAGTTTTTGCATAAGTTATTCAAAGTTTGAATGTTACTATTCACAACTATTTTAATTTTCGAATATTCACACACCCCTAATGATGACATGCAAGAAGTTCTTCAACACTGTAGCAAGTGCATCTAGACAAATAAAGTAAAATTATTTTCAACAACTTGATGCGTGCTGCTTTCCGTTTAGTTACTAAACGATTTTGACTCGTCAACCTCATGTACTTCTATGTAACCCGAGGAAGGGCCAAACCCTGCAACATCTTTCACAAGTGTGTCCTTAGATCGCCAGTACCTTGGAGTGCAATTCTAAACACGTTTATATAAGGCTGTGAAAGACATCAAGAAGCACCCCCCTCCTCACCCTGCTGAGAGCCGACAAGCAGTTACCTGACTCGCGGCAAGCCGAGCACGTCTGAGAATGCACAAAGCCGAGCAAAGCATAGATTTTCGCACCCTGGCCTCGCACTAGAGGAACATTATACCTCGCACCCTGGCCTGATGTGCACCTGTCCAGTGGACTACATAAGGCAATGTACGCCCGGGCTTGGGAGGTACTTCCTTCTCCAGTAGCTCGCCTTAACACTTCGTGTGCTGGGGCTCTCTACTGCAACAAAGTCTTCAGTAGCCACCGGTTGCTGCTACCAGAAGCTCTACCACTAGCTACCGAAAGCTGTTTACCAGAGGTTCCTGCAGCCTTTACCACTAGCTACCAGAAGCTCCATGGACGTCTTTCACCATCAGCATCTTCCAAACGCTCTCCTTCAGTAACGCCTGAGGACATCACACATTCCGCTGCTGTTCCTCCTGGTTGAGCAGCCGCCTCTACTTGCTGGTAGAGGCAACTACATGCGCTGACCTTAAAAGTAGTGGTCCCATTTTTGTGTAGTCTCTTCTATACGCCCCTTGGTTAGGGTGGCTACGACAGAGTTATTTTCATAGCCATCAAAGTCATTTGCCATCTTGGTTAGTCTTGGAACCAGGTCGCCTACACCTATTTACCATAGGTTACTTCCATATCATACTCTGCTGGGTTAGGAGGTAGCACGCATTACTGTTATTTATTATTCCTAATTTCCTTTCACTGAGGATTTCTATTCTAGAGATATTTCCTATGATCACTTCAAATTATTACCGTACAATGTCAACCGAGACCGGGTGTTGTTACAGAAGTACGAACCATAGAGTATGACTGCAAATTCCATTCAGGAATCTGTACGTCATACACACACACACCATTCAATGGCCACTCGTTCTAGACACTTTGGTGGATAGAAATGTAGAGCCCTAACCACTAGGTACACATCCAAGAGAGGCAAGACAGTTAGCTCAGTTTGTACTGCTACCGGAGCGCTTATAGTGCTGGAAGGAGTACTTGCCGGGGCCTGAAGGCCTAACCCCTGTTGCGACTTCCCCGTTAGTGTTAGGAAGATGGCCCACATGGCTCACCACCCTAGGTTTTGCGGGCCAATGGCGGGGAACAGATTAAGGCACAGAGCTCGCACCTTCTACCACTATTGACTTTACACTTAGCTAGGGATCTGTGAGCAAAATGCAGCCTATACGGCCATCAAGCGAGTATGTATATCTGACTGACCCCACTGCACTTAGCAGACAAGCAGAACAGGAGAGAACTCAGACCGCCTGTCAAATGAAGAGGCCTTCCTCTCCAGTATCTAAGTTTGTTTATTTCCCTAAACACACTAGCCTAGCCCACAATTACCATCCCGTTGTCCGTGCTCTGTTAGCGGGCACAGAAGTCAGGTACAGAGTAGCCAACTCCTTGTTTTGGAGTCGAGAAGCAGCGGAGTGGAACCAACGGTACTGTGTTGGTCAGCACAGTACAACTACACCTCACTCCTCTCAGAGAGTTGCCAGTTCTAGCCAGCAACAGCTTCCGCTGCAGTGACCAAAGCAATCCCTGGTAAGACAGTTATACCAAAGCGAGCCAGTGTTCCAGCCAGACATATCGTAGGTCTAGCAGTGGTTAACTTTGTACCCAGTCGCCAACCGACCCAACCAGTATGAGGAGCAAGTCAGAAACCTAATCCAAAAGCATAACTCTAGTTATAATCCAAGCGCGCCTAACCTAGCCCACATTGACCGTGTCTGTAGTTCTCTATGGCAACACACGTCAAACTAGAAACAATTCTTTGCAGAAAACGTGGTCCTCCATTCCACTCAATAAAACAAGAAGTACTTTATGCTTGCTAAAGTGCCAGGTACTGCAATAAGTAAACGTATATGGTTATGCATTGACCATTTCACACAGGTAGGTTAAATTTTTACAGACAATGTGACCAACATACACAGTAAACGCTTTTATTTTGAAAACGTTGTACTAGTTGATGAATTGTTGGTTATAATGAGAACTAGATTTTTGTTATGGAAGAATGTAGTACTCAGAACTAAAAGTTGTAATTTAAAACTTGAATTATGCTTATAACATTTATGGTTTAAATTACATTTTTTAAATAATATACTATTGTTTTGCATTTTAGTGAATTGGGCTTAAAAATATGTTAGCGGTTATGATTGAGCATGTGGACACATGATCAGCGAAACATCTCCTGTCTGGTGAATGCCATAGTGCTATGCTGTTTTGTCACAAACCTGCGAGCACCTTCTGGCATTGTCAGAAAATTTTATCGGTAGTTAATTATGATGTTTTGTATTTGCTTTTACTAACAATATTTAATTGTAGGTGCCTTTTTAGTGTGCTTTCTCGAGTGGAATGTAATATTATCAGCAAGCGTTAACCATTTCATAAAAAGGCATGATTTGTCATTTTCTGTAACCAAGATGAAGCACCACAAACAAGCCACAAATATATTTAAGATCTTAAGTTTAAGTTAATGGTTTCGGGAAACTGGCGACGTGTGTTAAATTTACTAAATGATTCTGAAAACAAATTATTTTGTATCTGTGACAAACAAACATGATTTAGAGAAGTAATTGTCTAAATATTTAATAGAACACCATGCCGTACTCAGGAATTAAGATTAGGAATACTCAAAATGTAAGTTAGTGTTTTTTTGTATATTTTGAAACAGTTATTAGAATGTATGAAATGTCTTGGTCTAAAGAAAACTGCACTGTCAAATCTAATTTGTCTATATTTAAAATCCAATGAATGTAGATTAACTCTGGTAAAAATATTTACATGCAGTTTGTATTGGTTACTCACATTGGTGCGAACAGCAATGAATCCATCACATTTTAGTATTTCATTGAAGTTAAACTTTAAGCTATAACTTAATAATATGAACAATTTTCTATTACCCCCATCAAAATCATAAGCAATTTAAAATGGCACTATCTCATAATAAGAACAGCAAAACAATGCAGTCTCATGAAAGACGTTACACTAAAGATCCCCCCACCCCTTGAAATAAAATATGCAAGAGCTACAGCAGCCTTTGTTGGCCATTATAAAAATAAAACATGTTGAAATTGCAACCTATAGGCCATTCACGGTTACTTCACACTTTTCTGAAACCCTGCTAAAGTCCTAATTTTGTTTACCAATTATATAATTATATATCCCTCCGCTACATGCCAACACAAACACCACCATGTGACTTCTACGTTTTAACTGTCAAATTCTTTGTTTACTTTTTTCAGCTGTTCAAATAATTTTGTCATATTTCAAAAACCATTTTATAAAAATGTTCACAATTTAGGCCTATAACCATATTTACGTTAGGTTTAAGCCTCTTGCTTGATGCATGATGTCTTTTCAACAATGGAGATTAGACTACTTCTGCTCCATCCTTAATTCAGTTTGCTCAGGAGACGGAAGTTTGCATTTTAATTTGTCCCAACATAAGATCAGATTGTACTTTCTGCCATGCAGATTGTTTTATACACCGGCCCATTGTTACAGTACTTTAAGACCAGGAGTTATTTTACTCCCCCCTAGATAGCACTAGTAGTAGGATTATCGTTTGTCTTTGCTTTTCTTCCCTTCCAGTCAGTCGGTGACGTCAGATAGGCAAGCCATGCATACGCTAACCACCCACTGTATGACCACCCCCTCACCTGAGTGGCACCATCCAATCTGCGTCAGGCAGTGGCCTAAATTAGTATAAAAGGAGAGACAGCCTGCGTCTCAAGACCAGTCTTCATTTCCAGCACTTGCTCAGAACTGATCAGTCTGCCACTTTAGCCTTCACTTTAAGACCAGTCTTCGCTTATAGTGCCAGTCACTCAGAACTGAGTGGCTGCCCAAGCTTCGTTCCCAGCGCTAGCCACTCAGCCATCGTTTAAGCTCCGCTTATGATAGGGTTTGCTTCCAGCGTTTGTGACCCGGAATTTGATGTTAAGTTAGTTAGGATCTCTCCCTGCTGTGCACGGACATGTGTGTAGGTAACTCTTTCCTTGAGTCCTTCTCAGGACTCGTGACACTACCTTGCTTAATATTCCTAGCTATGTGTCAGCTTATGTACGTTACGTCGTTCCACATGTCCAACAATGCAATAGGAGATTGCTTAGATGTTCAGCGCATGACATCCCGCATTCCCCCGCATAGCCACCGGTTGCCTCTACCGGCCAGTTCAATAGTGTACTCTAGTTTCCTGGCTGAGACTCATGCAGTCAACAAGAAGTTAGGGTACATTCACCACGTGACTTTCCTTGCGGAAAGAACGCATGGATTGACTTTCACTTTGAGTTTGTTCCTGTAGACATAGCACCTTACCGTAGTTACCATCAAATAATAAAACCGCAGGTGATCCCGGGTTATATATTCAAAAAGCCAACACACTGAACTTTTACCTCCACTCTCTTGCTTAAGCCGCCCTTCCCGTCAACCCCTGGGTTGGAGGAAAGGAAGAGCCACATAGGTACGCTGTCCTGAAATAACTTGTCGACTTAGTGTCCGTTGGTCTCTCCACAGTGGTAACTGCCAAGAGAGACAGGAGTTCCCCGAATTGGGAAGATTCGGCCAGGGCCACACCCGTGTGCGACCTTGGACAGGTGAAGCCTGACTTCCATCGTGAACTGCATTTTTTGAAAGACGTTGGAATAGGGTGTCCGCCAGTCTTCGGCGGACACGTAAGTTGCGCACAAGGAGCCTGCCGTCTTAGTACAGTAGTAGAAGAATAAGTCCACTTTCCGATGCCCTATTCCAAGCACTGATGGAAAGAGATAATATGACAGATTCTCTTGGCTTCTAGTCGTCTGCACGAGTTTAAGCCTAACCTGGTGTCATACATTGCTAGCTTGGAACCCCGAGCTCGAGCCCAAGTCCTCAGACATTTACAAGACCCAGTAGGATCCGAGATCCCCAGAGATCAATTTTAACACTCCAGTGAACCGTGGTGCGATGGAATACCCTTGGTGAGTTGCAGAACACTTGAACCAGCCTGATTTACCGCCCACGCCAGCCATCGCCTACTTGGTTCCTGCCATACTGCATCTACCCACACGTGACTTTGTGCCCTGCCACAAAGCAACCCGGTTAGTTCTATATAACACAAAGTAATATAGGAGCGCCTGGCTTAGTTCCTAGCCAAAAAGGTGGACCTCTCCTACTGCCTCAGACAAGTATTTATTCCCGGTACATCATGCATCATGTTATTGATAATGTGTGTTGGGTTAAATGATGGCCTCAGTAGGAACAAAATTTTAAAACGAAGGAACAACCAGTCCAACGAAATGACACAGTTCAAGCATGCAACTCGTTGCGCCTATTTTTTGTACGTAGCAGCGACAAACTTAAAAGATAGTTGTGAACTTGCACACAAAATGGCCTACCGTAACTTTTATTCTGCTCGTATTTCTATGCATATGTACTTAATGTTTTCTAGAATTATTTCATTATTTATTTAAACTTATCTGACTGGACTTAGTATTTTGTTGAGATTGTGGCAAAAAATCAAATCACAAAAACGTTAGCATGTTACACAATTGTTTCAAACACCTAGGTCAAGGATACAACAGTGTGGCAAATAAACAGATGAGATTTTAAAAATATCAATTTCGTCATAAAAAAGGTTCACAGTTAAAAAGTATAAATTTAGCACATCCAATATTTATAATCACACACACACTTTGGTGTAGCGTAATGTTAACAGTACTCTTTCACACACAGCGCTCATGACACATGTTATGGAAGGCTATATGTATTCCTGCCATGGAAAAACATTTATCACAACATCGTAACTTGCCTAGGTAGGTTTAAAAAACGTGTGTACAAACATGATGTAGTAATTTTAAATAATTTTTAGAAGAAGATAAATTAACGCTTTGTTTGGCAATACGCCATGTCATGTCACCCGCCATCACTTCTACCAACTTCGGATTTGTAACCGCCCACCCATCACGTTAAAATATATTTGACACATGATGCACATCCTGACTATACTATACATGACTTCGTCCCATCTGAATGTGCCTTCACATCACCCCTGGCGGGGTTAGAACAATACTCTTAGCTACCAGAGTGCTTACAGAATATGTCCCTTGTCCCAGGGACTATTACAGACACGTCAGCTTGTACTGTTCACCTGAAGTCAGGTGTCACATGAACCTTCCCAAAGTGAAATTTTACTACCGGCCAAGTGGTCGAGCCTGCCTCCCAAAGGTCACTTAGTTCTACAACAGACCAAGGTGTAGCGGGCTCCAGAGGGCCCTCACACGATGAGCTAAACTTGGATGGGATATAGATCCTTGAGCAAGCCCCCTGTTTTACAAACAAGCCTGGCTGACCTACTAAGGCCAGGACTATTTAAGCGATGAGCGCACAACCCCCCTCCCCGCAGGCTGTCGGCAGAGTGTGAGGTATCAACGTCAGTGTCGGAGCGACATGGAAGAACACAAGGGTCCGGGGAGCTCCGGCCCAACTACAAGATATCAACATCTACTCTGGTGAGCATAATTCCGGCCAGACGGTAGGGCAGCATTCCCAATATTGAGGTCCCGTCTTAAAGAATTAATAACCACCTGGCAAGGCTAGGGTCTTTGTATAATCGTATTGTCATAATTAAGTTATCTTTCCGTGTATGTCAGTATTACCGTGTGTCAGTATAATCGTCTCACAGATTCTTGTCAGTTCAGAGTAAAGTAAAGTTAGTGTTGTATGGAGGAGAACATTATTGTTGTATTGTGTTTATATTATATTTATATATATATATATATATATATATATATATATATATATATATATATATATATATATATATATATATATATATATATATATATATAAAATATTGTAATAAATTAGTGTAGTTTACTTCACCTCTTTCATTGAATAGCAGTTAGTATTAATTACTCCCAACGTAAGCCCCTACCAAACTAGAGATAACAGTACTAGGAGAAGGAGTGGTAAGAGAGAACACAGCTTTTATAGAAGTAGACACAGGTGTTAGGTAGGCAGGTCATTACACTAGCGGAGGCGCGGTCTTTCCTTTACTCTCATTGCCAAGCAGTAAACTCATCCATGCTCGTAAATTCTTTAGCTAAAATAGACGTTCACAGCAAAAAACACGTGGCAGCGCCTCATTCTAACCACAATGCACGTAGGTATAGCGCAAACCCCTTCTGCAGCATTAAACTTACAATTCATTATTATGTCTCTCCCGCTATATCACTTTTAATGAATACCGCGGCTTAGAATCGTATATAATGCAGCGTAGGAGCGCATGCAAGCGACCAGCTGTTAGCTTCCCCGCAGCCAAGGCTGGTCCGTGGCACACGTCAATTGTGTTAGGTAAGTACGAGCCACATGCATGCATCAGCGTAATCATGTAGCAGACCTTGCCACGGCGCAGCAACGTTTTGTCTTCCCACCATCCCCTTTTATTGCTTATGCTTTTCTGTGTGAATTAATGCAGCTGTAATTGCTTGTAATTGCATGCCGGGACATCTGTTCCCTTTGTGATAGCGGAAACACTCCACTTATTTGGCATGATTTAGGAGTGTTTTCATAATATCTCTATCTCTTATAGTTTAAGTTGAACATACGTTAATATAAGTGCGTGACACCAATTACACCACACCACCTATAGTAACATGTCTTCATGAGTACACCACAGAAGTCCACCACACAAACAATTAGAGACTTGTTTAAAACACTAATGCATACATCAGGCGCATCAACACAAACACTGGACCTAAACGAGCACTTGAGAATGAAGTTAAATAGCCCTAACACAGAACAGAGCACACTACTTCAATGTACATCCACATCAAAACAAATACATTACTCGATTATTCATTTCACGAACCACAACACCTATCAACATTTTACCAACCAGGTACAAGCGGCCATTTACCACCACGCCCATGCCAGACACATCAAACCACAAGTACATACCAATTCTCTATTCCTGCCACTAACCCAAACCAAACACCACTAACAACCAATCAAGTACACATAGTGATACCGGAGACACATCACATTCCCACATTGACAGGTGAAACACATGAAAACGTCAAAGAGTTCCTATAAACATTCAATGCTGTAAGTGAGCTTAATAGTTGGTCAGACCTTAAAAAATTATGGCGCTTGAAATTCCACTTGCAGGATATGGCAAAGAGGGCATACAAAAACCTTTTTTACACCGGTGGGCAGGAACTCTACTGGCAACATATTGAAGATAAACTTTTAACCACATTCCGAAAACTAGATACACAAGATCACTACAAGCACCTATAACAAAGAACAAAGCAACACCTGGATCACAGTACACTAGCACACATAGAAAACTTCACATTTTATAAAATCAAGTGTGACTCACAACTGCCAGAGTCGGAGTTTGTTCAAATAATTTGGAATTCACTAACACCCGCAATTGCAGACGAACTTGTGCCGTTACCAAACACTACACTATAACAGTTAATAGACAACATCAAGAATATTAAAGTGGACATGTACAAACACCAACAAATTATACAACAGGAGTCACAGACCGCACATCACACCAAACTCCAAGCAGGGATACAGTATTAAAACAACAAATACACTCACTCAAAAATGAAAACAAATATTCTGCACCAGTCCCACGGCCAGTCAGGGACACTCGCACAACAAAATTTCCACCCTCACCCTCCACCCACACATACCATCAGACACGGTACAACAGGCCAACAGTAATATAGTGGACATAGCATAGAGGATTTTACAAACAATCAACACACCACCAGGCGCACGTACGAAAATCAGTACACGTAAACATACCCCTTCCCCACACAGGAGAGTATTGTCTGGGTCCGCGATGCCTGTAGGACTCTGTTCAACGAAGTTGTGCCGCAACGCACCTACGCCGAAATTGCGACCTTCAATTCCTACAGTCATCTGCCCCCAGCATGCAAACCATCCCCAGTACAAAGGAAAGTGAGTCCACCTACACACATTTCTACACAATGCCCGAGGTCTCAAATACATTTTATACAGAAGGTGAAGCCAGCTCGAGTGAATAAAACACGGACAGATTGGGCACGCCAAAAATATGATCATACAGCCAAGGACAGCAGACATCACAAGGCCGCACAGTAAGGCATTTCCACATTGTCCGTGCAACTTACACAAGCAGTAGGTCAGGTGACTTGGCGTCCAAACAAATAACACGGAACCAGCCAGCATTTACAAGGACACGTCATATTCCGCAACTGCAAAAGCTACGCATGCAGTCGGCGAGGCCAGTTATCACGGTCGACATACGCAATGTTTCTAAACACCACGCCGCGTGAGCGCAGACCCCCTGCATTCAGCCAGCTGACGTTGCCATACCTCCGCCGCCGCGCGACTTTCCAGGCGCCATTGCCACATATAATACAAGACATCCACAACATAAACAGGAAATCGTCGGGTCACGCAGCCTTGAGCAAGCTACCTGCGCCCTATGCCTGTACGTCGGACACAAAACCAACCATTGCCCCCTCTTCTCCAATCAACACTTTCAATTTGCAACAAATATTGGTGATCGTTTTAAATGTAAATTTGGGCTCACACCACACACAGTCCGAATACACACACCAACAAAAAAACTGCATGCACCCCCTAATGACTCCTTTCAAAACACACTGCTTCTGGCTTGTGATGATAAAAATGTGTTGCAGCTTCTGCCCTGTGCCACAACCAATGCTAACACGCACAGTACACACCCCTCAGCTCACAAACAGATGGCAAGCACAACTACAACACCCCACGTTTTGGTCAAAATCAAAGGAATCAATTACTATACACTACTGGACACAGACTGTTCACGCAGTAGCATACCCAGCACACTTGTTTCGGATCAGAACCTATTGCCCCTCCGGGAAAAAATCACATTAGTCGGAGCGACAAGTGTTCTAACTGCCTTGAAATTTGAAATGCAAATGAGATTAAACATTGCAGGCCACACGTACCACCAAAGATTTTTAGTAGTCAGCAATTTGCAACAGGACTTAATACTTGGCATAGATTTCATCAAGCATTATGATGTGATTCCTATTTTAAAATATGACACAATGTTAATACACGGCATTACCCCAATAAAACAGTACACGTTCCACTACACCTCACACCATTCAACTCTGAATTCATAACATCCACCGAACATAGCATAACACTAGAAACATTTGACGTCAACATCAAAACTCTCCAAATATATAAAAACCTAACAAACGATCAGGCAGCAGCCATCCAAAATATTATAGAATCATACAAGGGCAGATTTGCCAATTTGATTTTGGAGTTGCTCACAGAAGCCAAGAATTTTAAAATAAAATTAAATCTCACCACAGATAAACCAATAGCGACTTGCCCATACAGAATTAGTCTCAAGGTAAGGGATGATCTAAAACAAATAAAAGACATGGTAGATGCGGGAATAATACAAAAAAGCTGACTCACCCTATTCAGTGCCCTTCCTTGTAATAGCTAAGAAATCCAGAGGCCTATGATTTTCAACTGATTTCAGGAAGTTAAACAAATATTTAACTAGGGTACAATATCCATTACCTAGTACCGAAGATATTTTAAACGCCCTCCTAAATTCTGCATACATCACTATTTAGATTTATTTCCTGGATTTTACAGCATCCCAGTCAGGCCTCAAGACAGACATAAACTAGCTTATACGATTGATGGTGTAGGCCTTTTTCAATATCAAAGAATGCCAATGGGGTAAGAACAAGTCCCCAATATTTCCAGATGTTTATTAATAAACTTCTCTGACCCCTCAGATAGACTGTAGCAATCACGTACATAGATGATATCTTTATACTTGGAAACACATTCGAAGAACATTTAGCGAACATAGTTAAAGTATTTGAAAGGTTCCTTCTATTTGATGTTAAGGTCAACACAAAAAAATGCATGTTTGCGGAACAGACAGTTATAGTCCTTGGCCATATCATCACACCTAGCAGAATATCTACAAACCCCGAAAAGGTAACAGCTATTCAGCTATTGTCAAAATGTCACCCCCCCCCCCCCCTTGCCCTTCTCAATGTGAAACAGTTAAGAACTTTCCTGTGTATGACATCTTACTTACGCCGATACATTAGAAACTACATCTCAATAGCTTAACCACTTATCAAACTTACGAAAAATAACATCGCACTTAGCTAATACGATTTTGACGCACAAATAGTGAAAGATTAATTAAAAACCCTCCCAGACACCCTTAGTCGCATGCCCACCGCACCCCCTGTACCCATTCATTATATCATTGTCAATGAAGATGCATATCAAATCAAAGAAACCATGCTGATATGTACCTCTCTATTCACAGCCTTTGCAGAAGCCATCTTACAAAACCCCAGAAAAGCAGATGAAATCAGGAATGTGATGGCAAATACGTTAAAAGTCATTGGGACAAAATTAAATACAATTTTAGTAAACAGGACCCCAAAGAAAAGGACCGAATCGCCACAGAAATAGCGCAATAAAATATTTTTTCCTATGGCCACACTGCAAAATCATTAAAAAATTATATAAAGTCAATATCCAAATTATTACACAGGACTGCAGGACTGTCACACCCCACTTGAAACAACATGCATTGACCCCATGTTAAAATGTACCATTCTAATCCTTCGTTTGGACAAATTACATTACCTACCAGTTTACACCCACACTCAAGAATACATCAAAATTGATGATTATATATTTTTGCTTTGCTCTATCACAGTTAATACCTCCCCTTTCACAGGGGAGTACGATCGCGATCCTCATATCATAAAACTTAAACAAGCCCTGCTACATCCAGAACAAGCAGACACAAAATACCGTCGTTTAAGCCGTAGATATGAAGTCACAGCAAATAGGGAAATATTTTAAAAAGTCAATACACCTCAAGGCCTGTCAAAACTAACACTTGTCCCACAAATCTACGTAAATGAAATAATTACAAGCCCACCATGATGCCATATTTGGGGGAGGTCAGTTCGGCACTAAAAACACTCGAGAAAATAAAACAGTCATACTACTGGGATAACATGGCCACAGACGTAAAGAATTATGTCAAGCCATGCCCCACATGCCAGAAAACCAAAGCGAGTAACACGCAACTACCAGGGCAAATTACTTATATCCCACCTATATCCCTCCTCAAGACTTGGGCGCTGGATGCAAAAGGTCCCCTCCCCTCTATGGCATGGAAAAACAAGTATATCCTCATAATGACAGAATATGCAACTCATGTGGTGGCCAAACCCATAATCCTCCTATTTGGCTGCCCCGAACAGATTCTCACCGATAGGGGAACGAGCTTCCAAAACAAATTGGTAAATCAGCTGTTAAAATTGCTTAACATAAAAAAATTTACCACCACTGCATACAACCCACATTGTAATGGGCTTGTAGAATCAGCCAACCAAATTCTATGGGAACAGCTTACCGCCTGCGCTAACCAGGATCAAGTAAACTGGGACCTCTATGTCGATTTTATTTGTTCTAATTTCAACACGAGCATCAACACCACCACAAAATTTACTCCCTTTTATTTAATGCATGGAGTAGAGGCTACCCTTCCAATGTAGGTGGTAAGCAAACAATTCGCCATGGGCACACAATTGGTGTGAAAACCTCCAACAAAACAGAGACATGGCCAGACTAAATTTAATACAAGCCCAGGAACATCAAACTCCCCAATTCAACAAATCTCACAAGACAAAAACAATTAAAGTTAACGACCTGGTATGGATACGAAACGGACTGCCAAAAGGCGTTAACACACAGTTACCGTGGACCATATAAGGTAATACAGGTACTAAGGGAATCCACAATTCACATCCAAACAAACAAAACAGGCGCGCCTAAGACCGACACTATTTGCACCCGGCATACGAAGCTGGCCTACGTCCGTTCGAATAGTAATTGTATGTGTATTAGTTATAAGTTTTATTTATAGAAATTAACACTGTATGAAAGTGTGTTACAGATTTAATATTGTATGTGGAAAGTAGCCTGTAGTCCCACCACCAGTATGAGTTCCGTGTTCTTATTGCTTCGCCAAGCTGTAAAGGTAACGTACGACCAGCAGACTCGCTTCAGCAAGTGTGTTCGTAGCAGAGGCAGGCGACGCGAGGCGCTGCCAGCCTTCCATTCTACTATTATGCCACTCCACGCCTACAGCCTGTACACGAGCCAGAGTAGGGGAACCTCTTCCAACCACACTACGTGCCTAAGACCTCATTAAAGACAACATGCAGCTGCCGGAGCTGCCTGATGTTTGCAGCACTGCACACCCACACGCCCCGCCTTACGCAGGCGCACGACGGTTGCTAGGGCAACCGCCACTGCAGACAGCCCAGGAGGCGGCGACTAGAAATGGGAGCCATTCCAGAAACAGGGCCGCCAACTTCACGTCCCAGCGGCACGCCGACAGCAGCAGCGAGTCGCTGTTCCCATGACCAGATAAGGTTGGCAACGAGAACACATGTGCCGGCGTGAGTTACACCTTGCACATGCGCCAACCATCGTCATGGCAACTGGACCAGCCAACCATAACCATGCCCACAGAGAGAAGTGAGTGGCTCACAAACCCCCCCCCCCCCCCCACCCCCCGAACATTGCTCTAGGTCACCGGAAACAGTACGTTTTCAGAGGCCAGCTGGTTCCACCCGCCCACGATGCCGGCCACATTGCCGCTGGCCTTCATTATCTCAATTATGATGTTCCCTAGCTCTGAGCTAAATTGTAGTTGCTACAAATGATGATAATAAGTATACTCTGTCAATTTCTAAGATCACACAAGGTAACTTAGTAATAGAATATAGTGCACACATATAAGGCTCACTGCACACCATTTGTTTTAACTTTAATATCCGCTATTTATGCATTTTTACTGAATACAGTTTTTACCTTTTATAACACACAAAATGGCAGGTCAGTGATGACAAATACTACTGAACAATATTAAAACACTAATACTTCTATAAAAGCTAAAGTTAATTGAGGAACTACTACATTCAAATACATAAAATAGATTTTTCTGTACAGTTGTATTTTCTATGTAATGGGTACAAGTTAAAAATTAGTTTTATCTTGTCTGATATTGAAGACCACATTAAGTGAAAGTTTTATTCAAACAAAAAGCAAGAAACAATTTTAATCCCATGCGATTCCTAAAATTTTACATGTTATGACATTTTACATTATTTTAGCAAGCAGACACTAACAACGTTAATATCTTAAATTTGTATCCACACTTTTCTCAGTGTTAACCATTTTCATCCCTCCCAGACCAAACACCCCACCCCCTCCCACCTTTTGTTACAGCAGAAAAGTATGAGCATGCAGACAATGATAGTGGCCACAGGTGGCCAGGTAAACACGAACGTACAAATATTGTTAACAGCGATAGTCGTTTTAATTTTGTCTTACTTCAATAATATTTTAACAACTTGACACCGGTTAACAGCCAGCGGTGCTAATGGAATATTATTTTTGCAGTGTAAAGTGTGCCTTATTTTATTTTCAGGGTTTGAAATGTCTTAAAGTGTTTGTTGTCAATTTGATAATGTTTGGTTATGAATTCAAAGTACGCGCTGCATGGAAATTAAGAACAGTAATATTCCAACGTGAACGCCGTCATAAAGTGACACTAAAATAATACAGAAAATCAACAAGAAAATTCTAAAATGTAAAACAATATTTAAATTTTTTGTGCCACTTTTATTTTCAATATAAAAAAGTTTTACTCGGTGTGCATATCTTTTTCGCTTATGTGAACCCCGTAGGCAGCCATGGTAGGTCCGTGCGACACTTGCTTCTGGGTAGTGTGTCTAGGAGAGCTAGTGAGGTAAGACGCTGTCACATGCTAACTACAACTTTTGAGCACTGATGTAGATTTCAATAGCACTTTTAGTATACCGATTAACCTTTGCTTGCATATGTTTTGCCAAACATTTCCCCCGCATTATGCTTCCGCTTAACTAAATTATTTCGCCCTTGTGGCATTTCAACATAATTGAGGAGGAGGAGAAAGATGTCCGAGAGGTCGTGCGACCCACGAAACTTGAATCAGGCACCATCCGCTTCTGCTAAAGGCGTTCCATCATAATTTCTGTACTATTGCTGTGTGCAATTTCAAGGGCTTTTTTTCATGTATGTATTTAAGGATATTTTTCATGTTTGAGTATTTTACGGCCATATCTGGTACAACCATGTCGCTAACCACCGCCAAGTCTATATCCGCGCCATCCTTGTGCTTTGAGAGTTTATTTGTATCATGTGTGCAATAATTTATTTCATGGTTCTATGTATTGTCATTCAGGGTTCCGTGTAATTTTCATGTAAATGAACTGTAACTGCTTTAATCGTAAAGGGGATAATTTTCTCAACAAGAACAATTTGTCAGAGTTTAATTTGCCATTTCCACAAATAAATATTGCAATTCCACCTGCACCACATAATCCGCTACAAACTTTATCCAGCGGCATCCGCGCCATCTAAACTTGTTTTCATGCATGTGCATGTTTATTGTGAATACTCCTCTTGTGCCCCATAATCATTTAAGGGTCTTTGTACAATTTACGTAATTTTGTATTTTGTACACGGTGAAATTTCTTCCGTCCTAGCCAGCTATGTGTGTAGGCTGTCACCACACTACCCATGTGCTGGAGGGTTAGCCCCGACGAGTTTGCGCTAGTGATGCCAAGTAATCACATGTATTTATGTATCATCAGTTGGTTCATTGTGTAATTCACGGTGTCCTGTCTTCAGGAAAAAATCGTCAGTCCGCCTTAGTGGCTGTCGAGTCTCTTCCCATGCGAAGATTGTGTTTTCATACACCACGGTGAGATCATTCATCTAGGCGTACGCTAGAGTAATTGTGGGCTGGGAGCACCCAAGCAGAATTAGCTAGACATGACCGAGTTGTATCATAAAATTTCATGGCACGTGGTTTGTACGCACGGTATAAATAAAACAAGTCTCACAGTGACTCATTCTTTTATTTTGTAGTGACAGTGTCCTTACCACCTGTGTTTTTCAAGTGTTAAAATGTTTAATATTGCAAACGTGTATCGTAAATATGCTTGGGTGATACGGACACACAAAAACTTACAGCAACCCTGAGAACCCCCAAGTCTTAACAGATTGGGAAACACTGCTGGCGCCCATATCATCAGTAAGTAATTTGTCATAATTCGTCTCGTACCCGACAGCGTCAAACTTTATACAGAATGCTAATGCAGTTCAAGTAATGATGCAATGTTGAAGTCATGAGGCTTTAAGATAGCCTACAGGTAATTAGTCAGTAATTTTAATATATTTATAACTTGATATATACAGAGATTATTCCAAAACATTCTACACCAGTTCAAATGTTAACAAACAGGTTATTTCAATTAACTGATGAATATTTTCCACAAGTATATTCTTCTGATCGATATAGCAGATCATTGGCTGCATGTACAGCCATTTCAAATTTTTACAATTCAACCAAAAACATGACCAAGTTGGATTAATGCTGCTCAAAAATGATTAGAAAAAAGTAATGTTACTACAGCATTGCAAATGACTGTTACAATACTCATAGATTCTGCAAGTTTTTCAAAACCTCAGCCTATATAATTATTACTGTTCAATTTCTACATAAGCTATTAAATAGCTAACTATATAGAATGATATAGTATACATGCATAATAAGTCAAAGTGTAAGTTCAACATAGTATAATTTTGTGTAAAAGTGGGCAAAGAAATAACTTAAATGTCAGCCAAGGAGCAAAGCAGTACATGCCACAAATTTAACTTATTCCCTTCTGAAATTGTAACTGCAGAGTCAGTACAAATGAGATTAAACCTATTAATAATTAGTAAGGGGCATTCCCTAGCAGATGATGAAATATATATCTAATGAAGTTAAACCGACCAAGGGTTGTAGGTATAATATAAGTTAATTCACTTTTTACCACTTCAAGTGAACTGCATTCAAAGATTATGCTATTTCAAACTATTTCAAGTGTTACTACACAGGTGTAGTTGGTGTATTAAAAATATTTCATTCTTATAACAAGTAAGGCCTAGGTATAGGAGGATCAAGGAGTAGGATCAGTTTACTGGGCATGTTTATTTTTAATTGCATATTACTCTCAGTGTAGCCTATCAGGTAAATGAAGGACATGTCATTGACAATTCTACCAGTAAATCCAAGCACTGCTAAGTGTCCGTTATAAAAGAGTACCAACTCAGTATAGTTTTCAATTCTAAAGCACGCAAAACTGTGCATGGCATTGTCAATTCCTTGTTCCATTGGTATTGTGTATGTGTCAATTGATTTCCCTATTCTCTAGTTATATAAGATTTTGTTAAATGTTCACTAATAATAAAGTGAGAATTCCATATAAATTGCAGAGAACATTATAATTCTTTATTTAATTTTTTAATATATATGTATATATATATAAATGAAATAAAGGATTCAAACATTGCCTGTTAAGCCAGCTGGTTAGTCTTAGATATAAGTAATATATTTCATATATGTCTAATTTATAATTTCATCAAACATTACCTTACAAAGTAAAACATGTGGAGGTTCTTGCTAAATGACGCTGTCTAAAACTAAGAAGAAAAGTGTAAGTGTGGTACTTAAATTAAGGACACCCCATCTACGAGGAGTGCCTAATTATAAAATCCACGCCAAACAAAATAAACAGTGAATTCTACGTGATAGCACAAAAACAACCTCCCAAACTCAGTGCAACACAAAGCTGAACTAACATTGTATGATGGCTTTACTAAGTGCAAAGACATTTCAAGGTAAAAACACCAACCACATGATACCGATAACCAATATATTTTACTAATTGTAATCTGTGCAAGTGAAGTATATTATCGTACTACTGCATCATACATGTACTATTCTACTATATTTTCATGTAAAATTCTAAGTTCCTTTTGTCGTCAAATTAAAAAATGTTATCAATGGTAATGTACGTAGGTTAAAAGTTCCACATGGAACATACAAAAATCAAACATCACATTTCTGTTATGTGTAATATTATGTCTCAAATAGTAGTAATGTCACTATTCTGTACTTAGCTGTTCAATTGACATGTAATCCAATATATTAAGTACATGTAAAATCACAAGCCAACTTGCGGCAAAAAGGCCAGCCATTTTAATAATGCTCCATCTAACAATACACACTTTCAACGTGCAGTAGAGCCAACTACAGCAGATGACAATTTCCTTTCACACAGGAAAATATTAATATGTACAAACTTACTTCCCTTATATCAAACCACTTGTGTTAATATTTGTTTAAATGTAATGTAACCTCCTAACTTAAGCCAGCAGGCTCTTGAAGGTATTAGGTTAAATTATTTGAAAACTAACTTCCTAGCACGTGGTGAGTGAAAATACCACAAGTGCATGAAAATTTCCCTCTCCTGCTTACCCACATCCACCACCTAGTATTTCAGGGGGCTTTAAGTTCAATCTTTTTCCATGTTCAGTTTAAATGCCACGGGGCCTTAACTTGGGTACTCCACTCTCAACACTGCCTTAAAGTATAACTTGCGAATGCCACCACCCACTCGTCTTCAAGATATGTCGCACCCTGCAACTCCATCAAGACTTGTCGCAGCACCCGTACCCCGACATTGCGAACATAACCTCTAACTTGGAACTACTAGACCAGCTACCCTATAGCAGCCAAGAAGGACTGCTTGTTTGACCTGGGGGGTAGAGGGCTCCAGGGGGCCCTTACACAAGTTAAACTTGGACAGGATATAGATCCTTGAGCAAGCCCCCAGTTTTACGAACAAGCATGGCTGACCTACTAAGGCCTCCAAGCGAGGAGCGCACACCTCCCTCCCCCCATGCTGTCGGCAAAGTGTGAGGTGTCGTCAGTGTCAGAGCAACACAGAAGAACACAAGTGGTCTGAGGAGCTCCGGCCCAACTACAAGATATTCAACGTCTTCTCTGGTGAGCATAATTCTGGCCAGGCGGTAGGGCAGCATTCCCGATATTGAGGTCCCATCTTAAAGAATTAATAATCATGTGGTAAGGATAGGGTCTTCATATATTATTATTCTCATGATTAACTTATCTTTCCGTGTACATCAGTATAATCGTCTCACTGTTTCTTGTATAACTGTATTCCTTTATGTTCTCATAACTATCTTGTCAGTTCAGAGTAAAGTAAAGTCGAGTGGAGAACATTATTGTTGTATTGTGTTAACGTCTTGTTTATATATATATATATATATATATATATATATATATATATATATATATATATATATATGGAAGGAGTGGTAAGAAAGAACAGCTTTTATAGAAGTAGACACAGGTGTTAGGTAGGCAGGTGTTACAAAGGGATGGTTCTAGCAGACAGCTTCGCTCAGGAGGTGGAGCTCGTCACCCCTCGCACCTCCGCATCTCAAGAGCCCACACACAGGGAGAATAATGTCCGTGCACAGTCCAGAAATGCGAGTTGTTCGCTGGCTCTCTTCAGAACCAAGTAGCTCTGGCATCTCGCTCCATCACTTGTGCTGGAGCTCTCTGCCACCCTCTAAGTCTTAGCGACCTACCAGAAGCTCTTCAGCAACTTAACCAGGAACCTTCCAAAAGATCTTACAGAAGCTCTTCAACACTGCTCCAGCAGCCCTAGAAGCCGCCTTCATTCTTCTTGCCTAACCTTCTGGTAATATCAACTGCACAGCCACATCTGGCAATGTGAGTACCACCACCACCTCTGGTAGTGGCCCTCAACGGTCACTTCGGGATGCACCACCCACCACTACCTCAATGGTAGGAGTGGACGAAGCTGGATATTTCATTTCAAAGCGAATTTGTTAAAATATTTGCGAATTCGAATTGAATATCAATTCCAAGTGTTTTGTTGACAAGTATACATTGCACCAATTATATTTTTTTTATAAATTTAATAACTACATACATTTTACAATATAGGTAAAAGGCAGATAAAAAAGAAATGTTTTCCACCAATTTGCAAAAAAAATTTTAGTTTTTTACCATGTACCATATTTATCCAAAAAAAAGACAAGGTTTCTTTGACAGAAAAGGAATAGAAAAAATTAGGGGTCCTCCACAATTCGGGATCGTCCAATTCAAAATCTAGGACCATAAATGTGTGACACAGCTAGTTCAGTATTTAAGTTTGTTACATACACATCATTACTACGGGATTATATTCATAATTTTTTATTCAAGAAGCAGTTAATCCTCCAAAATTGGCATGCCATGAGACAGAGGATTTTGACAAATGATTTTCATGCTTAAATACAGTGTCTCCTATGGTTAGATGTATTTTTGTAATGCTGAGACTGTACCTGTCAACTTTGACAAGGATCCCCTTATCTGATGTAGCCCAGAGATATGACTCTTGAGTAGTAGTAGTAGTAATGGTGGTGGTAGTAGTAGTGGTGGTAGCAGTAGTGGTGGTAGCAGTAGTAGTGGTGGTAGTAGTGGTAGTAGTAATGGTGGTGGTAGTAGTAGTGGTGGTAGCAGTGGTAGTAGTGGCAGGCGGGCGGGTTCAAATTAACTAGGCGAATGAAATGTTGATGGAGTGGTCAAAAAATAGTGTTTGCGTATTAAGGGCTAATCCGATTAATATCTAATCCTAATCCAATTAATTTGAAAATGGCTGCAAAGAAGAAGCGCTTTTCTGGGAAGCAGAATGGCTTGTATGTCATGTATTATGTAACTTAATTATTTTTTTACTTATGTGACAAGCTTTCAAAACTGTCTGTGAATATGCGGAAAAATCAGTTTTCTCGACTAAATTTGATTCATCACATCATAATTGCATACATAAAGAGTTGATACAATACTTCTGACATGAAACCACACTTGTATTTTATTAACAATTACCCATTTTTTAAAATTACATTATTGAAAAGTGAGAGTTGAATAACAGTGGGTTCAATTTCACACTTTTCACAGCAGTTCAGTCTGTAATACTTGCAGTTTAATATCATATTTATCGCACTGCAAAACTCTGTTGTACATGAGGAAAATAAACATATAATACCGATTAAAATGTGAGGTGCTGAATTAAGTTTGGAAAGATGATGAAGTGTTCAGTAATACAAAAAGAATTTTCCCAGATAATTAAGTTTTGCTACATTGTGGGTAAAATTAGATACTGATAATTATTTTACACCTAATGCAGTTTGAACTAATTTGTGGGCATTCTGTTGAGTTGATGTTATGTTTTCAGGTTTCATTAGCCATGTGTGACAAATGTGGGACAGAAACATTGATATTAATTAGGCGCATGCTGTCTTTACTTTTTGGGCGAATAATAATAAATAATTTAAGTTGCCCAAAAGTATTTTTTTCTTTCAAAGTTGGAAGCAAAAATTTGATTTCGAATACGAAGCCGAATATTGAAAATATTCTATTCGAATTCGAATTTTCGAAGCTTCGCCGACCCCTACTCAATGGTCTCTTCTGGACAACGGTTAGAATTAATTAGGGCCAGTTATTTTCATAGCTACCGAGCCGGATTGCCTTGTTCAGTTTAGGACTAGGCCGCCTCCACCTGGATACACATATTCTAACTTCTCTTCAGCACCAGTTAGTTAGGAGGTAGTATGGGCCACCATACTTATTCCAGACTGAATAAACATGAGTTTATATCTTAAACCACTGCTTACTATTTTCCAGGCTGTTTGTTCCTTCCTCAGTAGATGACGACACGCCAGAGCAAAGCAGGAGACCGCACACTTGAATCTCTATTCTGGAACTATTGTAGGATTGCAGGCTCCTTTCACACGATGCACGTACATCAAAAACCCACACAGTCGAAAGTCACCCAACTGTACACCTAGTGTGCAGTAAGGTAGAGCCCCAACCACTAGTAACTCAGTCCAAGAGTCATCAAACCCCTAGTCCAGTTGACGCGCTGAGTCTGGTGATCTGCCAACACTTGGACCCACGTCCACTGTCGTTGTCTGGCACCCAGAGGAAACCCATCGCTTTACAACCACAGCGCCTTGTGTCATTGGTTAGAGGAGCACCGGGTACGACTCTGGTCTGTTCAACTGCTCCTTTGGAATTACACGTAGCCAGGGAACTTCGTCACCTGCTCTCCTCTCGTGAGGCTGTCAATGTACTTGCCTTATGCATTACACCCAACAAAGTGGTACCAGGTGGCATGACAGATTAGCAGCTACTACAACCGATGCTAACGTGAGCTGTAACCCATTTCCAGCCGCACTTTGCAATGTAACCTCAAGGGAACGAGCTCAAGCTGCCCACCAACTGCACATGCCTCATCTCCAGCTACCTGTCACACTTTATTCCAGCCTCCCATCAAGGCCGCCGGCCGACCTCACCCAGTGGTGACTGAATACCACTAGGGACGTGAGTGCCACTGCCCTTAATTCTTTTTCTTGGAAACCTTTCATTTTTTGTTATGATGGGTTAAGGTCTTACAATTTATTTTCATTCGGATGATTTTAAATTATTATTAAGTTTAGGGCATAAGGTTGTTCAGTTTGTTTTCCTCAGATTTGTTGTAGAGAATTCTAATGAGTTGGCACTGGAATTGTTTGTGATTGTGTATGAGATCAGCCTCCATATTTCCTTTGTGCCATCCACAGCTGTGAAAGTTTTCATCCGCAGTTGCAATGTTAGAGTTTGCGATCATCTTTTTCACAAATTGTTTTTGTGTTGCTCTGTGTTGACTGCGTAAGTTTTAGGAGCTTTACCAACAGTAGCTTTTGGCATCAGCAGCTGCGAGTTTGGTGGTACTGTCAGGGGAAGGGAGAAGGTTTCGTGCTGCAGACAGCAAACAAAGTGTAGGGCACTCAGGGGAAAGGGGAATGAGTTGGAGCTGATTACGTTTTTACGAGTTGTCGCCAAATGCGTGTGGAGTGTTGCTATTGGTTGGCAGCAGAGTGGAGAGAGGTGATGTCAGACGCTGTGTTGCTGTCAAAAGCGAGTCATCGAAAAGTAACAGTTAAAAGGGTTGTAGTTTAGATGTCAAAAGAGTTCAATCGTAGTGGGGCGGTTGTGAGCGAGATGTTCAGGCCAGAGGAACCTGGTCTAGCTGCACAACATGTAGCTGCTAAATCTGTAAGTACATTGGTTTTTGGTAGTTGTAGATTTCTTATATTCGAATTTCAGGGCTCCAATATGTCAAACTTTTATACATAGTAGTTTTACGCAGTATGGGTGTTCCGTTAAAGTATGACGCATGTGATTTTTTTTTTGAAGGACCATGTTTGAAGTAGAAGTAGTTTTCTAAATGAAAGTTATTAAACAGTTTTTGAAATAAAGTTTAAGGCAGAAGAAGACATTTGCTTGTAGAAGTTTGTTTTGGCTACTGTAAAATTTAAGATGTTCATTCAGTATTTGAGATCTATCTGTTAAAGTTGACGTATGACGAGGGTGATTATTTTAGTTATTTTATTTTGTGACATTTATAGTTGATGACGTGCAATGAACCTTCATGTATTTTGTGGTTAAATGTAAGACAAGTTTCTGATGCAATGTTATGTTTAGTATTGAGTGACATTTTCCTGCCGTCAAAGTTTGTGTCACTGTAGAAATGATCTTTAGTTGTGAAACAGTTTGTTTGTTAAGCCATTTCAGTTAAACTAATCAGACGTACTAATGTTTTAAAAGACGTAAATCAGTTAAAATGTCAAAGACCTAACTTTTGCAGTTTTAAAGTAGTATCAAATTTTTAAAAAGACGTATTAATTATTTTTATTCTTTTATTTTTTAAATTTGTAAGAAAACTGAATCTAAATTATTTTTATGAAGACATTTTAACCTTATTTTACTAACTATATTGTAAAAATATTTTTTTGAGATTATTAGATACTGAAAAGACAATCTTGTGATGTTAAAAGTTTTATGATGTTCATTAATTTTTGTTTTTTCATCTTTTTGTGTGAAAAGAATGATTTTAGTAAAAAAATTTACGACTTTACAGTTATCTTCTTTCATTTGTAGAGTTTTAGTTCCCTTTTATCTGGTAAATTTAGTATTAATTATTTGGTGTATTATTGTATTTACTGGATATCATTGGTACTGAGACAGTTTGTGATGTAATTTAATCTATGAGTGAGTTTCATATTTGAACTTAATCTTAATTAATTAGTTTAAATTATTTAATCTATTTCTATTTTAATATGCCAGTATCACCTGTCCTAAGTTCCTGACATTTCTTTTCACATCTCGTTATAATGAGTGCACGATAGCTATACTGAGTTATAGTTTGTCTGAGTGAATCTATAGAAGTTTTTGTTTGATGTCAATTTTAATGATTAGATGCTTCAGGATTGCCCATAATTTAGTGCTGTGGTGAAGCGTCTCCCCAGTTACTTCAAAGGTTGGGCGACTTAATTATGGATGTTATTTGTTTTAATTTTCAGCAGCGATGTTTATTTTACTGTTTTAAATTTTGTGGATGTTAAGCTGTTAAGATGTGTTGAACAGTAATTATTGATGTTTCGGAGTTGTGAGTTTATTCATTTTTTCAATAGATGTTTTGTCAACCTTTGAGGTAACCACACTTTTGCAGTTTTCAGATCTACCATCCAATAGTTTTTCCCTTGTTACAAACATGTATAATTTTCTTGCTACTACTAGCGGTCCGAAACTGAGATTATATATATAAATAATCACGTGTACCGCACGTGCGCAAAGAGGCCGACAATTTTAAACTTTCCTATAAATGTTAATTTCAGGGTAAAATGTGTTATATCGTCTTTACAGTGTTTAATATGTCTTAAAATGTTTTAACGTGCTTGTACTAATTTTAATTGTTTGGTTATGAATATTCAAAGTGCCTGTGGTGCCGAGACTAAGAACACTTAATATTCTGGCATGAACGCCATCACAAAGAGACATTAAAATAATATTGAAATTTGTAACAAAATTATAGAAATGTAAAACAATGTCTAATTTAATTTGTGCCATTTTATTTTCACTATAAAATATTTCACTCGACGTGCATAGCACTTCTGCTTATGTGAACCCCATAGACGCCATGATAAGTCCGTGCGACGCTTATATCTGGACAGCCTGTCGAGGAGAGCTGACAAGGTAAGACACTGTCTCGTGCGCATGACAACTTTTGTTCACTAATGTAGGTTTCCATAGTCCACGTAGTTTACCGGTTAATCTTTGCTTGCGTACGTTTTGCCAGACATTTTCAACAGCATTATGCTCCCGCTTTACTAATTTCTTACACCCTTGTGGCATTTTTAACTTAATCGAGGAGAAGGAGGAGAATGATGTTGGAGAGGTCACGCGACCCACACATTTTGAATCAATTCCATCTGCCTATGTTTATGGCATTTCATTGTAACTTCTGCATAACTGCTACATGCAATTTTAAGAGCTTTATTTTTATGTACGTATTTAAGGGTAATTTTCGTGTTTGAATACTTTACAGCAGCATCACGTATAACCATGTGGCCGACTGAAGCCAAGTCATGTATACGCCATCATTGCGTTTTAAGAGCTTATTTATATAACATTGTATGTGCAATCATTTATTTCAGGTTTCTATGTATTTTTCATTCAGGGTTTAATGTATTTTTCACGTAAATTTATACTTTTTGTACTTGACCACGCGGTCACAGTAATGTATGATTTTACCGCCATCAGACATGTTACAAGCCTGTAACAACGCTAATCGTAAAGAGAACCATTTTTGCCAAACACGAATAATATTTTATCTGAATTTAGATTGCCGTTTCCACGCAGAAATATTGCAATTTCACCTGCACCACGTGGTCTGCTACGAACTTCATCCAGCAGCATCTGCGCCACCTAAGCTTGTTTTCACATGTGTGAGTTTATTGTGAATATTCATCTCATACCCCATCTTATTTCATTTATCATTCAAGTGTCTATGTAATTGTGTAATTAGTGTACGGTGCAATTACTCCCATCCTAGCCGGCTCTGTGTATAGGTCGTCACCACACTAACCACGTGCTGGAGGGCGAGCCCCGACGAGTTTGCATTAGTGATGCCAAGTAATCACTCATGTTAATGTGTATTAAGGGTATTCATTTGTAATTCACCGTGTCCTGTCTTCAGGGAAAAACAGTCAGTCTACCCTAATGGCTGTCGCCCTCTTCCCTTGTGAAGACTGTGCTTTCACGCACCTTGGTAAGATTATCCATTTAGGCATGCGCTAGATTAATTACGGGTTAGGGAGCACCCAAGCGGAATTCGCTAGTCATGACCGAAATAACCATTTCATTGGCACGTTATGTGTATAAACAATATCAATAAAAACAAGTCTACAGTGAACTCAATTTTTTATTCAGTAGTGAGTGTCCTAGCCACATATGTTTTATCAATTGTTTATTTCAGTGATTTTATTAAAAGTTTAGTATTGCCAACGTGTTTGTAAGTACGCACGGGTGAGACAGACACACAGAACCCACAACATCCCTGAGAACCCTGAGTCTCAATAGTACTGTGATTGGGAAGCACAGCTGGTGCCCAAATTACCAGTAAGTATTTGTGTCATTGTTCGTCTCGTGTGTCACCTGACGGCATCATTATATATATATAAAATACAGCAAAAAAAGAGATAGCGAGAGATATATAGAGATAGAAAGAGATATATAGGGAGATAGAGAGATATATAGATAGAAATATATAGAGAGATAGATATAGATAGATAAAGAGCAACAAGCTCATCTCTGCCAATTACAAATTTTTCCTCTGACAAAAAAAACACCATGTCACTAGGGCCCATGCACCATAATTTGCACTGATATTTTTAACTGTAACAACAAAATATGTTTCCTTCAGTGCTACCTAAAAATTTTAATATAACAATAGGCACCATTTAATTTACAAATAGCATAACAAAAATCTAGGTTAAAACAATATTTTAACTTTTAACTATTTCTTATAAGCCGTTACCAAACACATTGCTTCGCTCACTGTTTTTAATTTGTATTTAAATGAAATAAATATTACACGTTATAGAATATACTATGTTAAAGTTTAATTTATTCAAGAATACAATACTTTAAAGTTAATCACAGTGTTATATAGGTATTTGTGGTATACAAGTTTTTGAAGGAAAAAAAAACAGGTAGACATGTTACTCGGATGATTTTTCAAATGTTCATTTCAAAACATCAGAAGAGACTGTGAATGTACTATAGCTTATCCTACATTGAGTACTGAACTGAAGTTAGCGAATTCCAGCCTTTCAGTACCTGCCATGAATGGAAAGAAGAGAATGAGGCAATATAAATGTGTGCATTGGTGCTGAGTTTGTTTACAATTATTGTTTTCTTCTTTGACAGAACAGCTGTGGAGGAAGGATACATTGTGGCCATGCTACTTTTCTAAAAATGTCCAAATTTACCCCACTTACATGAAATAAGATAATAGCTAGAAAGCAGTAGCCTAAAAGCTCAAGGAATACAATTTTCAAGGATTTTAAAGTGTTTTTGGGCATGTGTTTAGGACAGCATTTCAAATGCAAACTGACATGGCAAGTATACAGGCCAGAAAATAATATTCAATACAGAAGGTACTTTTATATATATCAGGAGAGGAGAACTCTAGTGATTATGAATGATTTTAAATACAGTATGTACCCCACACATCCAACTATCTATGAGATACGCATTAATTATATAAGAAATTCACAGAAACCACATAGTAATGAACAAACTGGCTAGGCAATTCTAGATAAAATTACATGAACATCTAGGTATTATTAACAGCAGTGGTAAAATTAATAAAGTTAATAATTATGAAAAGGCACTTTTTCCCAGAATTATGTACTAACCTGAAACACTGCTCAATGTCACAGAAACTATGTTTCATCAGTGTGATTTCATCACATCATTATATCCCATTATTACATCTTGCCCATGGAAAACATTAACACTTGAAGTACACAAAATTTAACAATATTTTCGTAACAGATAATGAAAATTGATCCAGATTCACAACCTAGTAAACACCACTTTATTGCGTGCAAAATATATGCCTGTAAACATATTTTCACCCCTTTGGGTCTTTTTCTAACATTGGTTTACTGATAAGTTAACGAAAAAGCACTGCTTCAATCATGCCTTTATTTACATTCAAATGCACTTAAGGGTTGTTTTACTATTTCTACACTAAGAATGATGAAAAAATCACAGCTTGTGTGTTTAGTTTCATTTGGTATGATGTAACTTTGTTTCTGGAGCAAAAATACATAACTTACTTACAACAAACTGTGAAACTAGCAGCTTGAACATTCATGCAATATGACATTCAACCATCCATCAACTAATATAATGTAAAGAATATGGTGTGTGAACAATTATTTCATTAAAGGAAACGACCTGTGGCCTGATCGGGTGATCTGAAGAGAGAATAGGTCAAATGATGACAAAATACTGTATATAAAATATTTATATACAATAAATTAATTTCACATTACTTTTAATACTGGTGATGTGAACTGTTAATTAGTACACTTGCTGACATGAAACAACTACACAGTATACTCAGTACTTAAAAACCTACAAAAAACATTACACAACAGAACACAAGTTAACTATAATGGTGCTTCTGCATTCAAACAGATAGTCCAAAATTTTAAACAGTCCAAACCTGCAATGATACCAACAAGTTCAGATTAGTTGAAGTGTATTACAGATTCTTCAATCTTAAGGTATATGAAAAAATTGTTTCATACAATTTTAGTTTTTTCATTAAAATATACAGGTCATATTTATACATTTTTGCATTTAATCTGATATTTTCGGCTAGTAATATACTCCAAATTATGGAATACAAAAATCACTTGGCATCATAAATGAAAAATTATGCAACGGATATTAATGAATCAGATACAGTGGAAGCCCGGAATAACGCGACACGCTATACAGAGGATTCAGTTGTACCATGGGGCAATTTATGTCCCCCGCCCTGAATAAATAAATAAGTGGAAAGCATGCTGTTGGGTAGGCATTTGGCCTGTTGGCGGGTGGTCGTGAGTCGGGGACGTTGATGGATGATGCGGAGGGAGCGCACGCGTGTTTTTCCTCCTTTCAGCGCAGAGATCTATTTTACTGATTCATTACAGCCAATACTGTATGGATTTCCTTATTCAGTTTCGTTGGCGTGGTGCGATGTAGTTGATGGACAAATTCCTAGTGGTCCTTTTTTATGCGACCCTATTATACATGTTCTACCATTTGGTTGTAAACAGCTCAAAAAAAATGTTACTGTAGCAACCATTCCATCTTATCTGGGCAGTGGATCAGAGTGGGGGGATGGCATGGCTACATTCCAAGCCGTTATATCATACTTGCAAGTATCATGCTGTCACACATTTATTAGCACTTACAAGTTAACATGAAATGTGCATGCGTTGTACAGCATAACACATTTAAGCAATTACAATTATTCAATGCCAAAATGTTTAGCTAAAGTAAGTTAAAATACACTGGAATACTGTCGTAAAAGGGATGCCGACTTCTGTGGCACATTCTGTATAAAACTGGCTTGCAAAGCGAGGGGCTATGGGTTCAGATTCTGGGTAAGGTAGGGACTAAGTCATTTACAGGCCTATAATTAGTCACCTACAAGGTACAACGCTACATAATCATTATAATAATACTGTAGACACTAATTATAATGTGTATATAACAGCTAATAGTAGGTCTGCCCATTTTCGAAAAAAAAAAAAAAAAAATTCTGAAATTTGAGGCGCGCCTCAAAATTTGTGTTTCTAAGTCGTTTACAGGCCTATGATTAACCTCCTATGGGATACAGCTCTATGTTATAATTATAATAATGATGTAGACACTTTGATTATAATGTGTATATGGCAGCTATTCAGCATTTCTTCCCAGTTTGTAAAAAAAAATCAGAAATTTGAGGCATGCCTCAAAATTTGTGTTTCTAAGTAATTTACGGGGCCTATAATTAATCTCCTATGGAATATAGCGCTATGTAATCATTATAATTATGATGTAGAAACTTTGATTGTAATGTATATATCCCGGGTCTTTCCTTTTTTGAAAAAAAAATTCAGAGCGGACGAGCTATTGTGGACAAGGCTTAATGCAGAAAAGCGGCCTTTCTTTGCATGCCACAAATAATTCTCTTTTTTTTGTTTTAGTTTTCCTTTGTAAAATGCAAATCAGACAAGCAAACATCATGTTTTACAACACGTAAGGCACTGATAGATCCCATATGCAGTGTAAGCGTTCTTCGACCTCTGTTTAGTTTTATTTGGATGTGAGCTTCGTTTTTCATTGTCACCTCCTCCCAATCAGGACCAGCAGGAGGCGGGAGTGAACCCCATTTTCCAACCCACGTGACAACTTGCAGTGAACACCGCCCTTCGTGGAATAAGTACACCCTTTGCCTGGAAAATGCAGTATTTTTTAAGTATTCTTGCTTGAATGCATGTGACTCCCTTCATCACAGCACGTATCTCTTCTTCTGTTTCCCTCCCTTGGGTGCTGCCTAGTCCAGTGATACAGATCAAAAAAATAAACTTCAGATAGCAAGGGGAGAAACGTTTCACGAGTTACTGCGGCAAATAACAACACTTGCCCCATTCTTGAATGATAGGTGCCACGCCACATTAAAACACTGACTTTTTTTTTTGCTACTGTACTCTGTCACTTCCGGAATAGTGCGGAAAACAATAACGCGGGTCTGAGTTATGTCCCCTCACAGCCGCGTTATATCGGGCTTTTACTGTATATATAATTTACAGTAATTGCCCAAGAATATTATTTCACAGTTCTGATGCATGACAAAAACAAGAACTTGTAATAAGGTTCAACATGTTTGTTGTTTTGGTGGAGAGATCTACTCCCCTATAATACAGACACAAAGCTTGAAAAAGCTGTTCAGGTCAATTAAAGTCTGCTAATGCGAAAATGTTTTTCACAACCTCTGGTTTTGAGCTGAAGAAAGTACAGTATCAGAGTTGCCTTACCAAACAGGCATTTGAATTTGGAACTTTGGTCTTCTCCGAGTCTATAGGTTTCCTCAGACTTTTGCGAAGTCAAGACTAGCTTGCATGAACAGTCATTTGTCATAACATTACTAATATATACATATATATATCTATCTATCTAGCATACTAAAATTACGTGCGCTTGAACAGTTATTTACAAATAAACATTTACAACTGTTTACAATTGTGCAATAACCATTTTTCTTTTTACTGACAAATTTATTCAATTTTATCGCAAAGTTAAAAATAATTATTGAACTGTTCTTTTCAAAAACCACCACAAAAAACACTCACTACTTTAGCTACAGACACATCATTAAATATAAATCTGAGAAATGTTGAATGTTGAGTATCAGATCAATTTGGTAGCTGCCACAAATGTTATATAAGTGCACACACAGATGTTTCCAGTTTTGTTTACAAAGAGACGAAACGTGCACGAGGCAGTGAAGGCTACAGGCCAATCTCCGGGAAGCTGAACAGCGACACGGGGAAGTGTTTTATTTGGGTCTGCCACTGGGCAGAGAGCTGGAAGAACTTTACTCCAGACCATTCGGTGCCATCAATGCTCACTGCAAGAAAATAATTCATCACAATTACATTGTAACACAGTTACCTACATCAACATGCAATTGCAATGTCACCAAATGTGTAAACTAGTAAATTTCATTGGCAATACAATAAAGCAAACACATTAAAATAAAATTTTGCCTTTTACGACAAAAAGAGCTGGACATAAATAAATTTTGTTACATGGACAGAATTCACAGACAACCGACCTACTCCAAATATGTAGCTGAAACATTTACAAAACAATTTGCTGCAATATAAACCAAACCATTGCATGTAACCTCAATTATTTTCTACAACTCAACAAGCTTGGAATAACTGAAATAACTGTAAAGTTTTGTTCTTTGGAGTGTTAGAATATTAAAATCCACATTGTACTCTAGACCAGATAATATACAGAAACGTTATAGTTAAAAGTTGTTAATTTATTCTAGTTCTAGTTTTGTAACATCTATTTTGTCTTTGCCCAACCAAAAAATATTTTCCTCTTTTATGGAATACAGCTACCATAGTTCCTATTTTTCAAAAAGTATTAGGTATCTTCCCTTATCTGCTCAAACATGGATTATTTTTCTTCTATTTCAAATATTTCCCCACAAATTGACATACAAAATGTATGTGGGGTGGGAAAGAAAACATTTACGTTTAATGATTTGCTCAAGAATATTTAAAGAAAATTCAATATATGTACTTCAACTGTAAATTAGGAGAAATATATCTAATGGGTATTTTGGTCAGAAACTTATAACATCATAAATGGACTGTCCTGAATTACTTGGTCAAATAAGTTTTAGAATTCCTCGAAGCTGTAATAGTTATTCCCATCTTCTTTTACCTAGTTTCTATAATTTTGATATTCATAGAATTTTGTAATAATATTTTAGTAACATTTTGGAACAATTTTAGTGAGTTAATTTTAAGCTTGACTTCAATAAATGTTTTGAGAGTTGGTTTTTATTTATTAGTTGAAACGAACCCTTTCGAATTTGACGGCTGGATGGTAGGAGATCCGCACCAGCACTCGTACATTTAAGCATATTTGTAAAGTGTATAAATTGCAAATTGCACATTTCGTTATTTGTATGTCTAGAACCTAACTGAAACGACCACACATGGTTTCCAGAAATATCGTTATGACAGGTCAGTTGCTATAGATATTTTGGGAAATTTTGGAGAAATTTCGACACACCATCAACCACTATACATCAAATTTATTTATTTTTTGCAAGAAGTCCGTGTTCAATTATCTCTATTGCAAATATGCTGAAAAAGATGACACCTGAGAGGTCTATACTTAGCCTCCTCCTCGTCACCCAAAATTTTAAAAACATAGAGCGGCGCAAACGTTTTACCAAACATTGTAGGTCCATGTTCAATTGTCTCGGATGTAATAAAAACAAGATTTCTGCTTGGAATATTAATTTAATTCAATAGTCAGACGTCTTCCAAATAAAATGATATCACAAAAGGGTATCTGCGAACTCCCTTGTCGCCAAACCATTACAAAAACTGTAATATTTGAGAAATCATACATTTCGAAAAATGAAAATTAAACTTTCAATGGCCTTGTTGGTGCCACTAACATTTTTTAATTTGTGTTACTTGAGACAGTTTTGCACACTGTACGTGACTTTCACACTACTGCTGCGAGTGGAGTGGTGGTAAACCGCAGCTACGCAAAGTAATGGTGGACGGTTCAGGTCATTATTTTTGTGTGCTCAAACATTTTGGTCCTCCAGTGTCAGATGTAAGGGAAAATGAATATTATTGGTTCGTGATAAATGATGCCATATTGGGGGATTGTTTTTGTGATGCAAGAGGTGTAAAAAATTTCACGTAAAGGAGCGGCAACAGTTCACTACTGGCATGAGAAAATGGCGGCGGTACAAACACCAGAGCCGCAACATACAATTTTCTGCTTTCTAGTGAGCAAGGCAGAAGAAGCGTGTGAAATGTATGAAGAGTTGCTTCAAGATGATTCTAAGTTAGAGGACTTTGAAATAATCTTCCAAGAGGTTATTGACAAACAAAATGAGTTATTGGCAAATTTTTGTGTGTTGTGTGGTAGTCCTCCAGAAGACGATAAAATTTACATTAATGAGGTCAAGGAGCAGTTTGCGGCTTACGAGATTGTTTTTCGTGAACTATGTTAAATGTATAATAAACTGCTTATAAAAAAAGTGAGGTTAGGGTTTCCGAGGACACTACTCATGAAGTGCAAGCGGCTTTTTTGCCGCAGGTGTCAATGTTGCCAGCATTGCCACTGCCTGTTTTCAGTGGTAACCATGCAGAATGGAAAGGATTCGCAGACGTCTTTAATTCCATGGTTGCCCGTGTTTCCCACTTAACAAATGTGCAAAAAACTCATTATTTGTTGGGGTGTCAGAGGCGAGGCACAGGAGAATAATGAAAATATATAAGGTCTGCTGACAAAAAGGTTTTTGAGTGTACGCATTACAGCAACTCTCCATGTGCAAAATATTCTCCACTTATCCTCACTGGACAACCGTAGAGAATATGCTATCAGCAAATTTATAGCATGCACGGAAGAGAACCTGAATGCTGTGAAGGCACAAGAATTTCCAGATGAAAAGTGGGATTTTTTACTGTTAAATATTGTGTTGGATATACCTTTAAAGCAGGCATTTAAGATATCACATGAAGAGGACTTCCCCTCCTACCACCAGCTAATGAAGTTTCTGAACTGGAAGGCAAAAGCAGCAGAGCAAGTGCAGTTAGCAACTGCTGCAGCACAGAAACCTAGCCATTTCCAGAAGATTATAGGCAGCAGATTTCCTGGTTTGACCAAGTGGCTGCCATTGATGGCCAGCCTGCAACAAGCCTCACAAAGACTATGCTTGTATCCACTCACGACAAGTCAGACAAGCTGAAGTGTTGTATGTGTGTGAAGAGGTTCATGCAGTACATAAATGCCAGGTATTCCTTGCAAAGTCTGTTGAGGAGAGATGGATGTGTGTGCAAATGCAGAGGCTGTGATTTATTTGTCTAAGAGGAACATCATTAGCAGCACAGTGTAATTCTAAGTATCATTACCATCTCTGCCATGGTAACCACCACACACTCCTCCACGTTACGGGTAGATACAAACTGAAGTCTCCACCTGCAAGCTCAGAAGAGGATGAACCCAAAGTCAGAGATTACACTGCAGCTGTGATGTGTGCAGCAGAAGGTAGGCAATTTGACACTCAAGTTTCCGCTGTTTTGTTAAAAACTGCATTAATAGTTGTGATGGATGGGGCAGGATACTTCCAGGTGGTTCGTACATTGCTAGACAGGGTCTCTCAGTTCTCCTTTATCGCAGAGACTGGCGTACAAAGACTGAGTCTCAGGCGACATCGGCCTGAAGTGAGCAGCGCTGATGTCAGCAACATTGCAGTTCCAGAAACAAGAGGAGCAGTTTTGCGCGAGATTGGTTCTCTTAATTCGCGGTCTGACCCAGGTGTTATGAGGAGCGAGGCTCCTGCTGGGGGTGGACATATCATTTCCAAGCAGATGACCTGGCGTACTGTGTGCTGTTTTAAAAAATGTCACAAATATTTTATTATTGTGTCACTGCTGGTGAACTTTTTAACAATTCTGAGATCATAATTTTCAGTATTTAATTCAATTACTATTATTGCAAGTATTATTAGTAAATGTCTCATTACTTTTATTATATTAATTATTGTGGTAAATAATAACTTTATTCTCAGATGAACTATTTAAGATTCATTTAATTAATTGTTCAATTCTAATTATGTCACATCTAGTTTTGGCAAATATTTTATATATTTTAAGATATGATTTATCTGGCAATGTAAATTTATCAATTTATCAATTTCAGTCTATCTAATCAGCGTTTGTCACCATTTTATTTTTTAAATATTTTTCTCGCAAGTTTGATTTCAATTCAGTTTTGGTTTTGTACTTTGAAAGTCACATTTTTGATCTTGTTGGTAACCTACAGGCCTGTGTTCCTTGCAATTGTTTCTCGTTTAACCAGATGCGCAATGCTGCATTGCGAATTCTTTCGGTTACCGTCTGCTGCTGCCTCCTCCTCTCTCTATTTCTTGCCGCTGCTGTACTGGCAATTTTCTTGGATTTTCCATGCCGCTTGGCACGTGATCGCTCATAAAAAACTGTCTTTATTCAAGTTATTTCTGTCGTTCCTGCTGCACTTTTCACCTAGTGTGGATAGCCCATGAGATCTAGCAGTGACTTTGGAACTATCCATTTATCTGTAGTTTCCTACTTCTGCTGCATTTTAACCTTTTTATTGCTCTTTTCTTTGCCGTTACTACATGCATTTCAGCTTTGTTTTCTAGCACTTCTATTTCTGCATGGGAGCAAGATGGCACATGACCATTGTGTTCCTGTCTACATGCTCTTTGGAACGTAGTTCCTATGTGATCTTTTAGTCAATTTATAATGTAGTCTTTTTGTGCTATTTAAACCGTAGTTAGGTTGTGCATTTGTGCATTGGATCTATTTTTGGAATTTTGATGATGCTGACTTCATGGCTGTCTCCGTCTGTATTTTTCCCTTGTCAATGTAATCTGCATTATCCAAGTTATTCAAGTAATCCTGGTTACAAAATTTTCTCACAAGTTTCGCATTTGCGGTGAAGCCCTGCCGTAACCTCAACTACTGGTCTCAACTGTTTGCTGTAAGCTTTTTGTCTGCTCTCACAGCTAATTTTTGTCTCTGAATGTAGTTTTATTTTCGTGCAAGTTGACGCGTGACCGGCTAGGTTAATAGTCACGACAGTCGAGGATTCTGTCTGCTAGACCAAAAGCGGGGTAATTGAGTTAGCTAGGTGACGAGAGGCGAGGAGTGTTGGCTAGTACTCACTTACTCCTACTTCTTGGGTGCCATGTTGGTGGTGTACTTGCTCCAGTCGTAATGAGCCTGGCCCACTCCATGGCTGTGTTTCCACAGGTGAGATTCGTTTATACAGAAGTGGATGTTATCCCACCCGAACCTCACTTCCTTACCGGTCAACAATCCTCTTACTGCAGGATGGCACGACTGGTGAATGTGTATGCACAGAGAAACAAGTAATACCACAACCGGAGCAGTCGATACTAGCTCGTGCCTGAGTTGGGTGGCGCGGTTCTGTTCTGCCTGCCTTTCCGGTATAGGCTGAGGAAGTGCACTCAACTGTCTGGTAGTAAGAAGCGTTGAGTGTCGCTCCCTACGCCTGCGGCCATGCCTTTGGTTGAAAGACATGATGTCCCCACTCACAGGTTACTGAGTACACCTTGACTCGAATACTGAACACAAGTTATAGTGTAAGTTCGGTTTTGGCTTGCTGACCAGGCTCTGTAAAGTCTCCACTGATCCCTTACACTATGCAAGCTGATCAGAGATGTGGAGCTGTTTGGGTCACCAATGCCGCCACTGGATGTGCATCCACACAGGAATGGAAAGCAGAGCTCAAGCCAAGGTATATCCCAGCACTGGAAGCAGTGCTGTGGTAGTTTGGGAAGCAACAGATGGCTGTCTGATAGGTGTGTGAAAATAAGACGGACCCCTGAAGGGCGCCCATGACTGAAGTTAATTCGGTTGTTATAAATTTCCCTGTCCTTGTCAAAGGTGTACGTAGCAACCTCTATCTATCAGGTAAACAGACAGATACTCTAATAAAGAAAAGCTGAGAAGTAGGAAACAACAGTATGTTTATTAAAGTCTCAATAAACATGCAACATATGCTACCTCGTACCAGGCAATTGAGTGCTGAAGGTTACTGCGCTGGCCAGGTGTAGGCGACCCGGTTCTAATTGATAATGGGAAAGAAAGAGCTTAACGAGAAAATATATAATACTACTAAACTGTTTAAAGAAGATGTCTTGAGGAGACAAAGTGAATTTAACGTGTTGGTAAGCGTGTTCGCTGGTTGTCAGGTTGACTGGTCATCGACAGTGAAGTAGCAATAGGGGGCGTACTCAAAGCTTCAAAGATCTCAGGCGGTCCCAGCACTGGCAGCAGTGCTGTGGGATAACGCAAGAAATGGAACAAGAATGACTGCATGACTCCCCATGCCCGGGAGCATCCGGACTTATATAGTGGAAGCTTGTAGGCTGCTGGCGCGGGGTGTGGGGGGAAACGTCACGTCCTCCTGCCCTCATTGGCATGGGAATACTCTGGTCAGTGATTCTGCTTCATGCCTTGTCGGAGGCGCTCGGCCTTACCCGAAGTCTGGCGAGCGTGTAGGCTCTGAGTGTAGGGTAAGGGGGTGGCGTGTTGCCGGATTGCGTATCCTCCAGGTGAGAAGGAATCGCTCATAGTTCCTGCTGCCTGTACGGTAGGCATTGTGGTGCTCACGTCTGTAGTGGTGGAAGAGTTACTATAGGCGATGAGTCGTAATTGTATTAGATTAGTTGTACAAGTTGCATACGTCAAATTGCGCCCCCTCCGTTGCAATGAAGACTAATTGTGGAAAAGGTGGTGGAGAAAGACGTAGGCCTCCTTCTCTGGAAAGTCCAAAAGGTCTCTAGAAGGTCTGGATAGACGTTGGTAGATGTGTTGAGGCCGGTAGCACAAAAAAATAATTTTTGCAGACAAGTTGGCTGGAACACTTAATGTTGGGGTGCTTGACCGCCGGGGGACTTTTCAGCTGGAGATAGCTCACATGATCAAAGTCCTGCCACGGCCAGCAGATTCCCAGATAGGCATCTAGTTCAGAGGAGTGATTGAGTGCGATGCTAGGTGAGACTAGATCCAGGGTGATCTCCAGGTTCCCTGGTGCGGGTGCATCCTCGCAATTAGTTACTTCCTCAATCCGTGTGGTAAGTTGTCGTCCTAGAGCCCGCCGCTCTAAGCCTATTCTGGCTAGGAATTCTGCCCCTCTTACTATTTGTTAAGACCAACTGTCTTCCCTTCTTGCTGACATGCAGCCCTGGGGGTATGTCTTCATCAGATATGTCCGAGGCGCTGACGGCAAGATGTGCAGAACGAGAATTTAGGCACCGCTGTAGGTAGGCATGGGAGCACCGGACACCCAGGAGCTTTGATATGTCACTTTCGGACTAAACGCCTTCTTCAGGCCCCGTCTCCTGTAGAGTTCAGCATGCTCACACTTAATCCACAGTGGGGTTCTAGATTTTAGATAACACACAACACTTCAATTACAAAACATGAGGGGAACAATAACTAAAAATAATGTCAACGAATGCTAAGTTTGATGTAATGTTTATTATCATGTCTGTGAAAACAATGGGGAATCCTGGTTAAATCGCACACACTAGTTATCCTTAATTTATGTGATTATTATTACACAGGCGAAGGTGAGCCTGGACAAGAACTTGTTACAAATACACTGGTCTGAGAACTATTTACGATTTTAACGCAATTTACAGTGTGTGCCTCTCGAGGGGTGGGTGTCCAGAGAGGACGTCGCAACGACCTGTTACCACAGAGTCAAAGGAGTGACTGTGGTAAAGGGGTGCAGGGTGTGGGACATTGAGGTTACCTCTGGAGCGTCTTGCAGGAGCTTGCGGTTGGCTGGTGGAGGAGAAGTCTGCTTGGACTGCAGGTGAGTTAGAGCCTTTTGCAAGCTGCAGGAGAGGTCATCTTGGTCAGACCAGTGAGAGCTCGCTTATCTGTGCGGCCGGTGAGCCGGCGAACTCTGGCTAGAGGCGTTCCTCTGCTTTCATATACAGTCCAAGATCAGGGCTCTTCCTGGAGAATGGGGGATGATAGCCTTTCTCCGCAGGGGCTGGTTATCGTAGGGTTGCGGTGGCGCCACACATTCCTTATCACCCTGAGTGGGGGCTTGTGACAAGTTTACAACCTCCGCTCGAGACTCGGCAGGTGTGAAGACACGGGCAGCAGTGGTGCTGCAATCCTGTGGTGCCTCTTGCAACTTCCTTCTCCATTATCTCTGGGCAGAGGCTCATCTGGTAAAACAATCTTGGTTCAAGGGGATGGCGACCACATATCGAATTCGGGGCGGGCAGTACAATTTTATAATCAAACACATTGAATGTGAATGGTAGTCTGCCACTGTTATGACTTGCCCCAAGCTCTTCCTAGCTCGTTTATAGGGCGAAGTCGCCCGTATGGTGAGCAGAAGCGCTGTGCAGCAGTGTGGCATGCATCAATCGGCCACCCCCTGAAGCGACGGGAACCCATCTCAAACGAGACAACTTTTGCTTCAGGTGTGAGGGTGGCTCCCCAGTCATAGTACTGTGGTTGCAGCTCTGGAAGCGTGCCTCTTCTGTGGCTTGTGCGGCCCGCTAGAGTATGGAGCGTGATCCATATCTGGTCTGGCAGCATCTGGTAACAATTAATAGGTTAACGGCCTCTCTCCCCCCTCTTCGGTTGCGGCTGGGCTGGCGGCGGCACGGTGTGTCATCTCGTCTATCAGCTGTTGTCCCCTTCTACGCTCTTCACAGCAGGGAGGCGAGTTTTGAGGAAAGGAAGCGTTACAGGAACATGTCGTTTTCTTATGAACCCTGATCTTCCTAGCTCAAGGGCAGTTCCAATACCAAGTACTCTATAAAAAAATTTTATACAGCATGTAGTACAATATTTGTTTTGCAAAAATTTTACACTTATTTATCCTTATCTCTGTCCTAGAGAAAAAGTGTAGCCAACGAAAATGTAATAAAAATAATCCCACTCACAAGGATTAGCAACGAGGGAAGTTTACCGTGGTCCCCGTGGGACGATTTTAACTGGTCTGGATTCCAGTCAGTGCTGTCGCATGGTAAACCATTTACGTGTTCATAGGAGAGAGTTCATTATGAAAAATATTCATATACCCTACAAGGCACCGGGGGTTCCCCATATATGTAAAAGGGATAGAACACAAGAATGAATACTCTTTCAAAGCACAGACAAGTTGTCACATTATACTCAATGTTAACAACAATCTTTATTGTACCATTTGTACGTGCAATACTTAAGTTAGGTTATCAGCTATTTGCTGGGCATATCATTCTTATGCAAGGTTACAAATTTTCCATTATTCTCCTATGCTTGACAAGTTGGTTAAATATATTGACGCAGACGGGTGAGACACGGAGACAATTGCGATACACTTAACCTGCTGATTGATGGGAACCAGCGGTGGTTCCTACTCACTGCACTTCGAGACTCCGAGTGATCTAAGGGATGCTATGGGCTCTGTGTGTTCGTCTCACCTGTGCGTACTCGCTAAACAACTTTTACATTTTACACTGCAATAGTTCAGGTGGGTGATTCCCCAAAGCACGTAACTCAACTTGCGCACCTCAGACTGGATGATGCGCCATGGTGCCTGAAAGCAGTGCCTCTACACAGCAAGGTCCTACAGCTGCTAGGATGGACTGCAGGTTTGCCCCCCAGAGACAGGACACGGAGTATGAAATGAACACTAATGTATTCTTCCGCAGCTAACATCTACTCGTCGGGACTCGTCCCCAAACCACGTGCTGTGTGGTGATGGTCAAACACATAGAGGACTAGTGCAAAACAATAAAGTCGTAAAAAAATACAAAATCGCACTTCAAGAAGATGGGGCACGACATGAGATGGAAAATAAACACACAAAACATGTGAATTCACTTTTAGATGGCACGGATGCAGGTGGATAGGGCTTGTAGTGGACCACGTGGGCAGGTGTAAAGACACATCATTTACCCAGAAATCCAGTCAATAGTTATCTTAAATAATTGCACATGCATTGGAAAATCATATTTGTCAGAGATTAGCATACAGAAGCCCTTGGAATGTTGGTTGGTGGAAAAGTATAAGTACATATGTGGACCGTGTGGTCAGGAACAAATTGTGTTAAAACACGTAAAATACATGAACCCTTATTGACAAATTACATAAAACTATGAGATAACTTATGGCGCACAAGATGGAAAGTTAGCCCTCATAATGCGGTGGGTGTCTAGACGAGACAAAGTGAATTTAATAAGTATTAGCGTGTTCGCTGGTTGGCTGGTCGTCGAGTCGGGAAGTAGACGTTTGGGGCGTACTTTAAGCTTCTAAGATCTCCGGAGGTCCCAGCACTGATCAGTGCTCTGGGATGTCACGAGAGAGGATGAAGAATGAACTCTGGAGACCCACTGCGCACGGACTTATGTAGGGCTGAAGACTAGGCTGCAGCAGTGGGGTGCGGGTAAGGCACGTGACGTCCTTCTGCCGTGACGTGGGAGTTGAAAATCTCTGGTCAGCACTAGTCAGCAATATTGTTTCATACATCTTCGGTAGCACTCGGCCTTGCCCAGTGGTGGGTGGCTTGTTGACTCTCAGTGCAGAGGGTGGGCGGGAGGCGGCATGCCCACTGGTTGCGTAACCTTGTGGTCACATGCTCGGCTACCAGGAAGATTTAAGCATCCGAGAAATTATGTTCAAAGTGTTGCATGCACAACTCTCTTGTGAGTGGCTGATGTAGACAACTTTTATGCAGGTTGAAGTAAGGGTATGCTTCATGTTAAGAGTGATGAGTCGTGATCGTAGTTGATTAGTAGTATGAGCGGCATGCGTCAATTTTAACAGGTATACTAAAATGGACTATGGAAACCTACATCAGTGCAAAAATAGAAGTGCGTATGCCACAGCATCTTACCTTGCCAGCTCTCCTAGGACGACTGCTCAGAGGCAGTGGTCAAGTGGACCGATCATGGCTGCATATGGGTTTCACACAAGTGGAAGTGCTATGCATGCTGAGTAAAATATTAATATGGCAAATTCAGATGGCACAAAGAGAATTTCTAAGCAGTTTTAAATACAGAATTTAAATTGGAATTTTCTGTTGGCATTTAATTGTCTTTAGAAGGTGGTCTCTCCTGAATATCACTGTCTCTTATTTCAGTGCCGTGCTCACTTTGAATTTCAAATTGAAATTGGACACACAAGCTCTCAAAAATATATATAACATTTTGACAAACAAGGTTACCCTTGAAAAAAATACATTTTACACAAACAACTGACATATTTCTGAAAAGTCAGTGACCTGTATTGGTAATTAACCATGTGTGTTTACCATCCTGTGTGCCTTTAGAGACTAGTGCAATTATGGGCTCATTGTGGCTGGCCCTCGGCCGGCGTCAAACGGCCCCTCCCTCGAAGGCCATGACTAAGCAAGCAGCTCACTTTTGCTCTTCTTTGCGCTGCCCAGGTCCGAACCGGGACCACCGGTTGAGGACACACGGGGTATGATCTTGCAGGCACTCGTACTCTGCGTCATTTGTAGGGTGGTGGAGTGTTGACTGGAACAGCATGGTTGAGGCTAGGCAGTGGCACACTACCTCATTTCCGCCTGGTGTGAGATGTTGTTTTTATGTCGCAGTTTTAATTTTTCTACGCACATACATCCGTAACTGTATCCCAAAACCCCTTAAAGCTACCCTGCTCCAAAATAATCTGTCCTACTGGTGCAGGGAATTGTTTACTCTCTGACACTTTTTTACTGTGGTTATCATTCCCCCTATATGGTGTGGAGTGTTCTGGTGGTGAAAAACCCTTAAATGGTGTGATGTCAAGAAGGCTATCATTCAAGCTAGGTTGGTACAGGGTTACTGAACTACTGTTGTTGTTGACATTGGCACTTGTATTACTCTCATCGCCGCAATAAATTTCTGCTGTGTTGTTCTGCGCTCCACGGTGTGTTCGGCTTCCCGGCATCTCCTTGCCTTTCTTCCCTAGCAGGGTACAGGCAATATGCAGATCATCGCGGTGACCCTTAGCTGCACGTCTCTGTCTCAGCTTCACAAGGAAAGTAGAGTACCCTAGCTTCTCAATAACTCATACTTGACTGGTCCATCGGTGTGCCAGTCCTGCGCAATGATTTCTAGTTCCAGCTGACAGCGGATTTTCCCTCACATAAACATACATCCCAGGGAGTAGTTCCACCGGTTGTTACACGCTGGTACCCACACGCCACAGTATTATTCCTGATTAGCACGTGCCTGTTCATGGATTTGTTGTTAGTGGGTGGCACTGGCGGATTCCTGCGGGGTTCTTCTGGGGTTCGAAGCTCCCGGCCTTGCACCATTTCTGTGGGTGTATTCGCGGTAGCAGCATTTACCCTGTTGTGTATGTAACACATGTTTCAGGAACTAGTTCTGCCCACTGTGTGTGATCCTCTTCCAACCTTACACGCAACTGTATCTTCATGTCCTGATTTCGGCGTTCAGTTGGGTTCGCCCTCGGGTGGTAGGCTGGGGTGGTGCGGTGTTCTGTGTTCCAGGTGGTGCAATATTCCCGCCATTTCTTCCCTACAAACTGTGTACCATTATCCATAAGTAAATACTGTGGGTATCCCCACCATGGGAAAAATTCACTCTGCAGCACGTGTGCAATGGTATGTGCTCTGACATCACTAACCAGAAATGCTTCCATCCACCTCGCAAACAAATTAGTCACGACTACCACAAACCGTTTTCTGCTTTTAGTGTGGGGTTAGAGCCCCATGATGTTGAGAGCAACATTTTGAATGGTTCAGTGGGCTGGTGGGGTTGCTGTGGTGCATCACCGCCTGTTCTCCACGGCTTCCTCTTGTTACACGGGATGCAAGTTTGTACATATTGATGCATGTCTCTCTGGATACCTGGCCAAAATGGAAGTATTTCTGCACAATACGCCGTATCTGTTCCGAACCCGGGTGTCTGTATTCCAAACTATTGTGACCGTATTGCAATACTAACTGCTGTGTTTCCTTGGGTACGTACGTCTGTTCCCTGGCAGGTGAACCTGTATTTCTCTGTTTACAACATGCCTATGCTCTGAAAACCTTTACGCACAATGTTGGTGGTGCTGTGCGGCATCTGAGGAATTTTCTTGGAACACACACACACTTTTTGCAAAACATCACAAACATTCAAAGACACAAGTTCACTATGAAAGTTGGCAACAATGTTCTGAAGGATGAGCGGCGGTGATCCCATTACCAGCTTAGCGCGGCAAGGGGGTAGTGCCTCCTCCCAATCTGTGTCATTTTTTACAGTTATCTGCGGGCATGGATTCCTTGACAACGAATCTGCCAGCTCGTTCGCTTCTCTGGCCACGTGCTCTACTTGAAAGTCAAACTCTTGCAGCAATAGGGCCTAGCAGGAGAGTTTGCCCCTACCATTGTTCATACCTTCCAGCCAAACTAAACAGCAGTTATCAGTTTTCAGTGTGAACTTGCAGGCTAGCAAAGACGGATGATATTTGCGTTACCGCATGTACAATCGCCAAGCACTCATGCTCGTTGACATGCTATTTAAGTTCAGTATTGCCAAACTTTGCACTATGGTAATTGATCACATGTTTACGCCCTTGGTTGTTAGTTTGGTAGAGTATCGCTCCAATACCCTCCTGGCTAGCATCTGTCTGCACAGTAACTGGGAGGTCCGGGTTGAATCTGGCTAACGGTTCACAGTTTTGAAAGGCAACTTTGATAACTTGAAAAGCCTGCTCTGCTTGTGGAGTCCATACAAATTTTCGTTTTCTGACAACAATTCAACGAGTGGTGAGGTAATAACAGAGAATTTTGGGATAAATTCCAGCAACCAATTAATAAGTCAAAAATATTTCCTCAACTGTTTACGTGACCTGGGGGTTGGTTTATCCTGTACCTGTTGCAAATGATGGGTTTCCAGTTCGTGCCCGTCCCCTGAGACATAATGCCCTAAGAATTCCATCTTACTCATCCCTACTTTACACCTATCAAACCTGCACGTCAGCTTGTTACATTCCAGCCTTTCAAACACAAGGTTTAGGTGGTGTAAGTGCTCTTCCCAATTACTAGACCACACTAATACATTGTCGAGATATGCAATCGCAAAGTCTCCAATATAACCATCCAAGAAGTCTACCATTAGATTCTGAAAATTCGCAGGCACACACTTTAAACCAAAGGGTATTGAAACAAACTGGAATTACCTCCTGTCAGGGGTGGTAAAATCTGTCTTTTTACAGTTTTAGGAGCTGATGGGAACTTGCGAATATCTTGACTTCAAGTCCAGAGATGTAAACACTGTGGCAGGTCCTAATGTTGACAGAGTGCCTTTAACATTGATAACTGGGGGAGGCATGTTCACTGTAATTTTATTGAGTGGGCGAAAATCTACGCGAAACCTCCACTCGCCATCTTTCTTAGGGGCTAGCGTAATTCCTGAATTGTTGAGAGTTTGCATTGGTTCAATTACATTGTCACTCAACATTACATATGCCTGCTGATTTATCACATTCCAGAAGTAGATATCTGGGTACCTTGGTTTCATGTAAACCGGGTCCTCGGGCGTGGTAAAAATGGTGTGTTCGGTGACGTCCCTACGTCGGAGCTTCCCCTCAGTGTGAAATACCCCGACGTAATGGTCCAGTAGGTGTTGCAGCCTCCCCTTGTACTGCTCCGGGACTTCCTGGGCGAACTGCTCCAGCTTCACGGCAGTGGTTGTGTTTGGTGATGTTGCTCCCACGGCATACAGCGTCCACCTCCCACGCGTCCCCACGTGGAGCCACGGCAGTCCCAGAATCAGTTCCTCGCACAAGTCCGGCACAATGTACATGTTGCACTTAGTCCGCAAGTCCCGGATCCCTACTGTCACGTGCATAACACTAGTAGCCTCACCCTGTTGATATGTGGTGGCACCCGTGTAGTAATGGCGTGGATTAATCCCTCACGGACAAAATTATGACTGGCAGCAGTGTCTGTTTCAGCAATCAAATTTCTCCCTTCCAGTTCAACACTGATGCGTAATGCTCGGACGGTACTGTCACTCGTTTGGTACACTTTTGCACCCACAGTTGGCGGACTACTCCACTCCGGCGGTGAGATTGGTGCATATGCTATTTCACCAACCTCACTTATTAGTTTCCCTACCTATTTCCTTGACAGTAGTTGTCGGGTGTGTTTTGGCGGTAGTTCGGTCGCTGTCCATGTGATGCCCGTACTGGTGTGAACGGAGGTGGCGGTCGCGTGAAATCAACAATTATCGCTGGGGGCATGGGTGGTGGTGTTCCAAGGTGCTGCCCCGGTGATTCATATTCTTGCCCCGCATGTACATCCTGTTCATACTCGCATGTACATCCTGTTCATACCCGCATGTACATCCTGTTCGTACAGACATGCTTCCCGCGTGACCTGTTCTGCACTATGTCTCGTGGCTCTACGTAAATATGGCCTAATGTCTGGTGTTGACAAGGTAACAGCAATCTCTAGCAACCCACTGGTTGGCTGCCCTGGATTTAACCTCTTTTATATAGTACCACTTTGTACTGTGTGAAGTCCTCGATTCAATCACGCTCACATTGCTGCTCACGGTACAGCTATGCTTGGGCCTCTATTGCGTCACCATCCATATCAAACCGACCAAACAGTTTTTCGCAAAACTCCTCCCACGTGACTCAATACTGGCGGACGAGATTCCACCAAGTGGCTGCGGCACCTCTGAGGAGGTTGACTGTTACCTTTGTCCAGTCCTGTTAGTGCACTCTATGCCTGCACAATTTCTCCTCGCATACGGCCAAAAACTAACGTGGGTCTTCGGAGTTATGACCAGAAAAGGTAGACAATAAAACAGTTCAGTCTGGGCCAGTCAGATCTTGTGGCGTACACGTCAGTATAACAGGTGTTGGTGTGTTTTTGTTATGGGGCAGTGTCAGCGGCATGTTCCTAGCACAGTCGCTGATTCGACACACTGCGCAACTGAATATTCCGTCCCGGCAGGTCATGTACTCTTCAGGCCCTATACATTTCAGATGTACAATCTGTCAGCACAGCTGGCATGTTGCCCACTGCTTACCCGCTCCCTCACATCCGGTGCGTGTGCACAAGCTGTGCTGTGGTATCGGACGTGCACCGACATAGAGCCAAGTTCCCAGAGGTTGTCGTCTAGCAAATTAATTTGTTTCTATTTTACGCAGTGCACACATCCGTCGATCGGTATGTCCAGCTATTTTGTACTCGCGCTTGTAGCGGCAGCCGGAACGGTTGGCTTGATGTCTTCTCACTGTTTCTCTGGCGTGGTCACCATTTTGTCACGGATGAAGCGGTTGTCCCGACGCGGATGAAGACACTGGCCCCGCTTGACGCAGACGAGCGAGTCATGGAGGCGATTGCGATACACTTTACCTGCTGATTGATGGGCGCCAGCAGAGGTTTCTACGCACCGCACTTCGAGAGACTGAGTGATATCAGGGATGCTGTGGGTTCTGTGTGTTCATCTCACCTGTGCGTAATCACTAAACAACTTTTACACTTTACACTACAATTAAGACACCTTGACTGCGCTGGGTATCTGATGCTACTAAAGAACATTCACATTTTATACTGAGGAGGTAGGGGTTTATTATCCAAGCTACAATCTGTGTTAGAATGAAAATTATGATATGTCCTGAGCATTTCTAGCCAGTTCTGGTGGATGATTCCCCAAAGCACATAACTCTACTTGCACACCTTAGACTGGATGATTCACCATGGTGCCTGAAAGCACAGTCTCTACACAGCAAGGGACCTACAGCCACTAGGATGGAATGCAGGTTTGCCCCCCAGAGACAGGACACGGAGTATGAAATGAACACTAATGTATTCTTCCGCAGCTAACATCTACTCGTCGGGACTCGTCCCCAAACCACGTGCTGTGTGGTGATGGTCAAACATATAGAGGACTAGTGCAAAACAATAAAGTCGTAAAAAAATACAAAATAACACTTGAAGAAGATGGGGCACGACATGAGATGGAAAATAAACACACAAAACGTGTGAATTCACTTTTAGATGGCACGGATGCAGGTGGATAGGGCTTGTAGTGGACCACATGGGCAGGTGTAAAGACACATCATTTACCCAGAAATCCAGTCAATAGTTATCTTAAATAATTGCACATGCATTGGAAAATCATATTTGCCAGAGATTAGTGTACAAAAGTCCTTGGAACACTGGTTGGCGGAAAAATGCAAGTACATAGGTGGACAACGTGGTCAGGAACAAATTGCGTTAACATGTAAAATACATGAACCCTTATTGACAAATTAAGTAAAACCCTGAGATAACTTATTGCACACAAGATGGACAATTAGCCCACATAACACGGTGGTTGCGTGGATATGGCATCTGACTGGTATCTGATTGGTGGCGTGGTGGTATCTGACTGTGTGGCCATGAGCTATGTGGCTGAAAACATGATAATATTACAAAACCCTCAAAATGATTAAATAGAAATATTACCCTTAATATCACACGTCACAATAAAGCAGAAATTACATTGAAAAACCCTGAATATGGGCAGATGGCATCTGATACTCAAGTCGTGTGGGCATCATGGCCTCTCCAATACAACTCTCTCTCATCTCGCTTATATCTCCAAAAAGCCTTAAAGGCTGTAAATTATTAGGTTAAGCTGATAGCATTATGCTGGGATGTCTGACAAAATGTATGCAAGGCAAAGGTTAACCAGTATACTAAAATGAACTATGGAAACCTACATCAGTGCAAAAAGGTGAAGAGTGTACGCTACAGCGTCTTACCTCGCCAGCTCTCCTAGGATGACTGCTCAGAGGCAGGGGTCTCGTTGACTGATCATGGCTGCCTGCGGAGTTCAAAAAGCGAAGTGCTATGCATGCTGAGTAAAATATTAATATGGCAAATTCAGATGGCACCAAGAGAATTTCTAAACAGTTTTACATACAGAATTTAAATTGGAATTTTCTGTTGGCATTTAATTGTCTTTAGAAGGCGTTCTTGCCTGAATTTCGTACTCTCTTGTTTCAGCACCACGCGGACTTTGAATTTCAAATTGTAATTGCATACACAAGCTCTCAAAAATACCTATATAACATTTTGACAAACAATGTTACCCTTGAAACAAATACATTTTACATTGAAACAACTGATATCATATTTTTGAAAAGTCAGTGACCTGTATTAGTAATTAGCCATATGTTTACCATCCCGTATGCCTTTAGCGGCGAGTGCCGTCATGACCTGATTGTGGCTGGCCCTTTGCTGGCATCAATATGGTACTGCTTTTTACCACTCTTAATCTCTATGTCACATAAACGTAATCTTACTCCCTCTCAGATTCCTAAGTTTCTCACATTAATTTTGTAACAGATTCAGGCACTCGCCTTATTACATTATCACTTAAAGGGTACTTTCATACTATAGGAAAGTTTACTCATTTGTGGTGGACCCTTATGTTACTAAAGCTAGGGTACACATTATAGAAAACTTTTTTTTTTCTTCTAGGATTCTCTCTACCTCTGGGTAAATAATACCTAACCTACAGCATTTTTGTTTCTTCTCTTAAATTAACATGCAATTACAATTCTTATCTCTAATTCTCATTTTCTTTCACTTTCCTAGCTAAGGTACACTTGGGACAATTTATTCTCTCATTTAAAATTATAAGTGAACGTAATAATTCAACATTTACACTAGCTGTCTTTCCTCCTCTTTGGGTGAAAATAGCTTTATCTTATTTTTATTTTAATAACAGGGGTTTTAAAATATTTAACTCACTTAACTGGGATTGTATTCTACTCTCCCAAGAGTTTCACCTTTCCTTAAGGAACTTTCAACTTACTTTTTTCCTAACCTACTTTTCGGGGGTTATCCAGGTACACATTCTCAGCACACAGTTACCCTCATCTTATTTTCTAATCTTACACACGTTTTTCTGTGTAGCATCACACTGGCGCTATTAATACCCTTGTACTTTTATTTAGGTAATGTTGGAAATTTCCTGGACAGTGGTTACGGCACGCTCACAGTGAGCTCTTGCCTCATGCTCTTACTGCAAGGTTACATGGTTCTCTAAACAAATTCATCCAGTGTTGCATTGTGAGGAGTAGTGAGGGTTACATTGCGTGTGTTCACGGGTCTGCTGATAGGCTTCGTTGCGCGTATCTCACTTCCTATATGTGCTCACTTTGTTCTTGGATTGTACGTTAATTTCGTCGTGCTAGATTTCTTAATACAATACCAACATTATGGTATTATCATATTTTAGGCATACGTTACATGAGCACTTGGGGGAATTCGGGGTAAGTCAAACATGAACTTTTTATTTTGCGTAAGAATTTGCTTCTACATTAATTCCTCAGTTCCTTTTAGCAAGAAAGGGCCCAAATTTTTATATGAACCACAACAATTATCTTACTTCTACGTTACATGTGCCCATTGATAGGAGAAAATCTACATTGAACAAGGCACTTATTAATGTGTGGAACCTCGTTTCTTATCAATGCGATTTCGAATTCTCAACCTTTGCAAAATCCTTAACTAACAAATTACAAGTTTTCAATATTCACTTTAGGGGCAAGTACTTCTTGTCGCATTCCCTATCTAACCAGGTTAGGATTTTTTTTGTAATTTGGGACGTTTCTCGTCACCTAACCTTCCCTACTAAGTTAGCTAATCGAGCTCTTGCATTTTCATTTCTGTTTCTCGTTGATTCTACCCTATCACTCCTTACTAAATTTCTTTAGCTAAAAGGTCCTGATGAGGGCCGTTTGCCAGGTACTCACTCTGACCAAGCCAGAGCTGGCCAATGGCGCTTGGTGGGGCGTCGCTATGGCGGTCGCCCTCTCTTACATCGTGCAGTAGCGGGGGCAGCAGACAATGGTACATCACTGTTACCCTCCACTGCATCTCCTTGCAGCGCCCCGGATCATGATGTGTGCATCTCGCACGTAGTGGTGTCGCTTGTGCGGTGAATACTGCTGTAGGCGGCTGCTCTGGAACAGCGGCCTGGATGCTGGGGCCTCGGCTGAGGTTGTGGCTCTCGTAGCTGCAGGTTCACGTCTCCTCGCTGTAGTTACGCGGGTAACCGGTGCGCGGTACTCGCGTGCAATTTCTGGTCCAGGTGGTGATGGGGCTGCAGCGACAACACCACTCTCCGGCATCGGGGAAACCATGTTTACACTTAATTTGACTCATGCGTCTTGCTTTTCCTCCTCTCCAGCCACTTTTTCATGCTCATTTACGTTGGTCGCAGTGTTGACCAACATACTTGCTGTTGTCAAGGATTGTGGTGCACTTTCTCCAGTATCTCGTCCATCTTCTCCATTCTTGCCAGGAAAAGGGAAGGATAGGTAGGGCAGCAGGGCCCTATCCTTACGTCCCTATCCTGAATTAGTTCCACCCTCTTGGCGATTTGCTGAATTCTTTTGTCTCGCCCCTGTGGGGCGGCACGCCAAGGTAGACCTTGGGGTAGTGAGGAGGGTACGTGCGCATGCACTGCCTCTACCTTTTTGTCCGTACCACGGGTCGCGGGAGCCACTAACAGGATGTGGAGGTCTGGAGGGATTCCTTTCGCAACATTGGAATTACCCACCTCCTACCAATAATTTATTGCTTCCAGAAGGGCTGAGGTCGTGGTCAGCTGGGGCAGGTTTCGAGGGCAGTGTCTGGATGGACATGCCTATAAGGAAATCCTTTCTGCGGCTATCCTGGCTCCGTTTGGGGGGTTCATACCTGGGTACAATGCCCAACATAGGTTTCAACTCCCATGGGCTGGGTGGCTCAAAACTCCGGGCAGGTTATACAGGGACGAGGGGTTCGTGGTACGCTGATGTCGGGCCCAAAAACCCTGGACTCGTAGGGCCTGAGTGGAGGTTTTAGCCCTTGATGTGTGGAGAAATGGTGAAAGGTCAATCCACAGACGTAACAGATGGATTGGGGCAGGGGAAGGGGTAACCTGAATCAAGTTACCTTCCCAATCTACGACCATGCTCTTGTGGGTACCCAGGGTGGTACGCCGTTGCCCACAGTCGACCAAACACTGTTGCTCTTGTAACCAGGGTCGTCCTAGTATCATAGGTTCTCCCAGATAAGGGGCCACTAATAAAGGGACTTTCATGCTGCGAGCGTGTATACTTAAGTGGAGGGGTATCTACCCAGACAAACGAAGACGGGCCTTGTCGTGGAACATTATGGCGGTTTTACTGGTAAGGGGTCACACAGGTTCTTTGGCGCCGAGTGAGTAGTTAGTTCGCTACTGATAAAGTTTTGTCAAGTTTTGGGCAGCGGCTGTATCTAGTACTGCAGCAACAGTTGCATCATCGAACTGAACTCGCAAGTGGGGTTCACCCAAGGAAATATGGGTGGTGTTTAATATCTGTAATCAGCAGGCCACGGCTCCGTTGGCCGGGTCTGTGTTTGAGGAGGGTAGGGAGAGAGTGATTCGCTCGGCACCAGTTTGTCTGGCCTTCCTTTCCTCCCATCCTGCTGGACGGGGCAAGCTCCGTAGGAGTACCCACTTTGACAATCTCGACAAGAGGCAGAAGCGTTGAATGGAGGAGGAGGTTCCTTTCCGGAGCTCGCTGGGTCGGGCAGTCCCTGCCCTAATGTCTGCCTGTGCAGTGCCAGCAGCATGGCAAGGGGGCGGAGGGTGGTGAGGTGATTGTGTCACGCTCTGCGAGCGGTCTGGGGAAGGGAGCGGGCCGGCGTCCTTGATGCCGCATGCCACAGGGGCTTTCCCTAACAGGGGATGATTATTTATCTCTATCTCATGTGCCCTTTCTCCTAACTGGTCGACGGTCTGCGGCCATGAAAGTAAAAAAAGATCTCTGAAGGAGAGCAGGAGGGTGCAGGCGATGCTACGGACCTTCTGCCCTTCGTTTTGTTCCGGGTATACACATGTGTGTAGGCGTTCCTTCTGTCTGATAAATAGCTCTACTTCTTCGTACGGATGTTGTACTCGGGAGTGCAAATCCGTGATTAGATTTGACAATATTTCGTTGCCTGTGAAATAACCAATCGCTAAAGCCTGTCCTGCATAAAAGTCAGTGTTTTGTAAATAGTAATGAATTTCAAATGATTATTATAATGTTTGAAATGTACATGACCTAGAAAACCACCATCTCAATGCTGTTTTGTAGTGTAAAAATAACACGTTTATTATATGGAAAATCTAACAAGTGTGAGGTTAACTTCATCAAAAATGTTTATGTATGTACAAAATATTCACATCTGTACCTATGAACAACATAATATTTATCGCATTTTCTTTTGGCGAGGGTAAAACTTTACAGGTTATCATAATTTTAATGTTACTTCCGTACAAACAAAATTTTCTACTGGTCCATTAAAATAATATGTACGTAATTCCAAATAATATAGTCTCATTAGAAGTTCTGCAAAACAATGCCGTCACATGACAGACGTTAAATTAAAGTCTCTCCCAGCCTCATTGGCCCACAATAAAATAAACAGAACCCCCGTGGTACAACATGGCTATAACAAAATGAAAGTAAAAATATATAAAAGGACAGGAATTCAAGTACTCACAGTATAGTACTTGTCGAAAGGCACAAACTCATAAAGGACAACACATATTCCACGCAATTGCGATATTGCATTAGCTAGGCCAGCTTCGTCAGACGGCGAGTTGTAGGAGACTGCAGAATGATGGAAGGGCACTGTTTGTAATAAACCTAACGGAAAGGTGGCAAACTAGAGTGGGGCGGGAATATTGAAAATTTGCCGGTATAGCTGATGAGTGTGGTTTACAGCTGTGATTATCTGTTGAAGCCTGGTGGGTAAGTGGATCTTGTTATAAATTTGAGGCGTGAAGCACTGCGCAACTATGATGCACACTCAACTTCGCCTTATCTGAACGGACAAAGGCAAGTCGCAAATGGTACTAGAAGAGGCTGATCACATACCTACAGGGTATGCCCTTGCAATGAGAGTTGATATTATAGACATGTGTATCCAGCTTGTTCTGTTCACTCTCCACCCCAGGCAGATGTTACGTCACCCTCTGAAGGGAGATTGTATTATCAGCTGAGAAACAGAGCCCTTCATCCAAGGTCACAAGACAGATTTACCGCTAATAAAACTATTCATGAGCTACTCTTAGCAAAATACATTAAAGAAATAATTACAGGGGAAAATAGGAATTTATATGACAATCTGAAAGGACATGACAATGCAAATATTAAATTCCTGGGTAATTACAGAAAACCTAAACTTCACTGAACACGACGAAAATGAAAGTGGGCCTGCCTGCTGGTTGGCTGGCGCAGCCCAGCCAATTCGAGCGTGCGGCGCTCCGCAAGGTTATGAATATGACCGCACAACTAAAAATCAGGCAGTCGGAGAGCAGTGAGCAGAGAGGCCACCGCTGCAGCGTGCATCTACAACATTCCCAGACAGATCATGGCCGAGTGAGTGGTTCTTTTCAGAGCTACCCGTGCAAATGAAAGGTATACTGCTGGTGTGGCTAGCTCTTGTTAGAGCTACCACACAGTCCGGAATCGACAGTTCGGCGCATGCGTTTGAGCCACTGACCATCATTCCTTCCCACAGGATTGCACCTTCAGTGCTCAGAAAAAACAAATTTTAAACTTCAACACACCCTCCCCCACTCCCTCTCATAAGAGCAAATTTTAAAGTTTTGAATGAGAATATGGCACAAACTTTTAACATACAAATTAATTCATGATACGAATATGATAAAATATACAAATTTGAACTTCAATTTAGCTTTACCCCCATTTCCTCCTGACAATAAATTAAAATGCCTGCAGCACCAAATCAAAAGCAAATGTGTGCAATAAGTAAATGTAAATATTTATACATGTATCCTATCATATCATTGACTAACCACAATCAGCACATATTTATATGAGTATCAACTTAATAAATAAATAAATAAATAATAAAAGTAACTTTTTATTTTTATTTTTACCTTCTCTCCTACACTACACATTAAAACTATGACACGTATGCCGTGGGCTGCTCCAGGAGACTAGGGACTCGCTCACACAAAAAATGTGAGTTTAATTAGCACCCTTGTAAAAACAGACCAACATATTAAACAGACACCACAACACTAACAGTCACTCCAGCCGGGAGGTAGGATGAAGCTTCACTCCCCGCTGAATACAACTACACGTAACTTTACTTAAAAATAGGCAACAAATTAAACAGCCTTAACACGGGTCCAGTGCCCAAAAAACACAGCTACATGGTGCCCCGCCACCTTACTTGATGATTTGAGTATGTGTCTGGGTGCAATTGTCTTTACAACCACCATGTAAGTTAAGGGAGTCTAGGCTCGCGGTCTCACGACACACAGGCCATTCGGTGGCGTATGAGGGTTCGGCGACGGCCCTGGTTCTGGAGCGAAGAGTCTGTGGAGTGGAATCGACATTACTGTGTTGGTCCACACAGTACCAATACCCACCACACTCCAACTAGAGTTGCCGTTCCAGTCAGCAATCATCAGTTCCATCTTCTCCAGTGACCAAAGCAATCCCTGGTAAGGCAGGTACCTCCAGACAATTGTCCCAACCAAGCCTAATGTCATTCCAACAGTGGAGAATTACATACTTGTTGCCAACCAACACACCCCACACGAGTCGCTAGTCATAAGCGTAGCTCTACTGTCTAGCCTGTACCAAAACCAGCATGCCTTATACAACACATCCAAAACCACTTTGAACGTAATATATGTGTGTGTGTGTGTGTGTGTGTGTGTGTGTGTGTGTGTGTGTGTGTGTGTGTGTGTGTGTGTGTGTCCGACACACATAAAGTGATTTTCTGGTGCCCAATATGGGGCCAGAGAGTTGTTTACAGTTAAAAAGGTAACCACAGGACTAGATAAGAACGATCCCCAGAGAGCTAAGACTCAACCGGGAATCGTAACCAGACTTTGGGGAGTCGTGAAACACCCCGTGGCGCCCACAGCACCACAATGTCGGACGCAGACATTGACATCAATGAAACAACAACCACTAACATGGCAGACATTGCCATTATCAAATTTAGCCATACCGAATGCCCCGGTATTGGTACATTTAGCATTACATGCGCCCATTGTCCAAACTTGTTCCCTCACCTGTGCATAGGATGGGTGGACGAAGTCCGGAGCATTGAGGGACTCTAGTATAGGTGTGAAGCCTGTCAAGCCCAACAACTTTCGTTCTGCAACCAGGTCATGTGTCCAGGGTATGGAGGAAATTCAATTTATATGCACCATTTGCAATGAGTTGTACCACCATGCCTGCATAGACTGGCCTGAGGAAAGGGTTACAAGACCTGGACTAGCCTAGAGATGGGAGACAATCCTACGAAACCCATCGTCACCAATCCTGTTTCTCAAGACAGCAAGGAACCACCCCGGGATATCCTGCTAAGGGACAAGACTTGGACATCCTGGTCCCAAACTTTGCAGGGCGACCACACGAGAACCCCATTGCATTTACAGCAGAATGCGAGAGGGAGTTTAGAAAAACTGACCTCCCAACAAAACAGTGGGTGACAAATGCACAGAAACATCTCAAAGATAAGGCACTCGAATGGTGGGATAGCTACGGCGAGTTTATAACGAACTGGAAGCAGATTTTAAGTCAGTTGGCGAATGTGTTTATTGAATAGGAGGTATTAGCCAAGTTGACGACAAAATTCTACAGCCAGACCCAGGTATACGGTGATGAAGCGGAAATATTCATCCGAAGAAATGAGCAGATGTCCCGTCGAGTATTCCCAGGAGTAGATGAGGTGACTTCAGTGCAATCAAATAACTGAATGCTATTACCCAGTTTGCGAAATATACTACTCATATCAAAGCCTTCAACCAGTGATGAATTAGTGGAGCACAACAAGGAGGCAGAGCAGAATTTTGAAGTGCAGGCTGCACTCGACAAGCCATGAACGGTGAAAACCCCTTAGACACACACTCCGTCATCAGAGACACAAAGGAATTCTCCAACCTCAACGTCATGCATCTCGTTCGCACTAAAGTGCTGGTTCTGTCTGGAATAAAGACTGTACACACAAACCTACTGGTCAAGGAATCACGGGCACTAAACCTACTAACATGACAGAAACCCTGAATCAACCTAACATGACAGTCAAAATGCCCTCAACTCGCCAGGTGGGAAATGCTGCAGCCAGGGTGCGAAGTGGACCCCTACCACTCGACAATAAGGCCCAACCTCCGAAAATTTTTAGTACTCTGGCTATGGAATCAGAGTACTGAAAAATTGCTGTCCACCTGGACAGCAAGAAGTACACTGCCTTCACGACTATGGAAGGAGAAACCCTACATTTCAGGGTAATGCCTTTCGGGTTGAAAAAAGGCCCCCTGCCACATTCTAATGCCTAATGTCTGCAGAGTTATTAACAGGGCACATCTGCAAATTTTGCTTCGCCTATTTTGACAATGTGATTATTTATTCCAAGACCTGAGAGAACAGAGAGTCCTCAAGCGACAAACTCCATGGGATGACATGAAAGTTATCCAAAGGCTTTTTCGGACAGTCATCCATTGACTACCTAGAACATGTGGTATCCCCCGAAGACAACTTTCCGCAGCAAAGTTCAATCCGGGCAATCGAAGAAGCAGAAGAACCGACCAACAAGAAACAGCTACAATGGTACCTGGGTCTGTTTAACTGGTTACGGGACTTTGTACCCAATATCACCTACCACATGGCACCGCTTCACCTACTACTGGAAAAGGAAGCTCGTTGGAAGTGGGGCCCGGAACAGAAGCAGGCTTTCCAGGCTCTGAAGACAGTTTCAGGAACATTGGGGCAGTCCTGTACCAACAGGATGCAGGCGGCCGATCACATGTGATAGCAAATAGACTTGACTGAACGAAACCGAGCAACACTATCGCATTAACAAGCAGGAGTGTCTGGCAGTCATTAGGGCGATACAGAAATACCGTTACTATTTAGAAGGGCAACACTTCATCCTATGTACAGACTCAAAGGCCCTCCAGTGGTTGAGGGTGTCACATAATGCCAAAGTCAAGCTCAGGCAGTAGGACAAGTTCCTCACGGAATTAGATTTTGAGGTGCAACACAGCCCAGGTAAAGGTAATGACCTGCCAGATGCCCTGTCTCACTATTAGTCACTGGAATAGGATGAAAAAGCCGAGGAAGAAGGGAAAATAAGTCCCCTCCCCCTCCTCGCAAATTCTGCCCAGAGGAACAACTTTGCCTGTTACAACTCCGGATCACCCGCCATCAAATTACGATGAACCAACAAGAAGACCCCAAAATCCGTCGCCTCCTGCAAGAACAGCCCAACAGATTCGAGGTGAGGGATGATGTCGTGTGGACCCATAGCGGACAACCTACTGCAGTGTGGAAGATATGGGTGCCACAACAGTTATGGCCAGACGTCTGTCGCCACCAAGACCACCCCCAAGCAGGGCACCCGGGTAACCGAAAAACTTTATTAGACATCGGGGCCCGCTACAGCTGAGGTAGGATGAGCCGCAATGTCAGGCAGTATGTGAGCAAATGTGTCCCATGCTGCTGCGGCAAGGCATACACTGTACTCCCGCCCACAGCCAAATCGAGGAGACCCAAGACGGTGTGGAATCATTTAGCCGCCAATCTGATAGGTCCGTATTCTCGGAGCACGAAAGGCAACAGATACCTACTGATAGTGATTGAAGCTGACCAGTTTTCCCGGTGGGTAGAAACGTTTCTGCTACCCAGTTAGGAAACCACCCCAATAATACGCAAATTATAAGTGAAGGTGTTTCCACGCTGCGGTTACCCCCCCGTGATTTTGACAGACAATGGTACGCAGTTTACCAGCCATCAGTGGCAGTCAGCATATCAAGAATGGGGGGGGGGGGGGGGGCGGAGACATGGACCACCCCTCCATACCACCCCAGGCGAAGACCAACCCCACTGAGCAGAGGAACCAGGAGATTAAGAAGTACCTCCGACTCAGTGTGGGAAATGACTACCATCACTGGGATAAACATATCCCCACCATCTTGGTTGCTCTTTGTCGCCGAACTAACGAGGCAGTAAACACCAGCACAAGTCAACTTCTTCTGGGTCAACCCCTCTGCCGACCAGGGGACTGGCAGTGGGATAGTGGACCCACCGATATGCCACAGCCAGAAGATGTCTCGACTAGCCACGCTGGCACGCAACACTAACACCCATGATACCCAGGATGCATACATCAAAAAGAAGTATCCAAAACCAAACACAGGGATAAGAGGCTTCAACGTCAGCGAAGCATTTCTCCTCTAGATTCATCCCCTTAGCAAAGCCAGCAATCAATTCAGCGCTGGCGTGGCTGACAAATGGGATGATCCCTACCGCATAGTAGGCAAACAAAACAATGTCTATTGGGCAGAAGACCTGCGGGGAGACATCCAAAAGGCCACCCAAGACCAAATACGCACCTTCCCGGGCGAAATACCCGACCAGGATGACGAATCAACCGCCGATGAGCCCTTATGGCATCCCAACGACGAGGACAACCCGACGCCAATCATGGCACCTCCTGAAGTCGAGCCAAGGCCACTGAGGTGGCCTGAGGCGTGAACACTGGAACAAGACAGAGAGACAAGTTATTCTCAACCTGGGAGAATAGACTTGGCCCAGCGCTAAGGAACATTCTCCGTTCGATTTCTGCCCTCGACACCTACCAGCTATGCCCACAAAGTCACCACCAGAGGTGATAGGGCCACCCATAGCTGCAGTGAAGTGTCTTCACTATGTCTCACAGACAGGGAACACCGCCAACCACCTCGCGGGCCAAGCCGGATATCGGAAAGATCCAGATCATCAGAGGTGAAGGAGGTAGAAGCAACCCGAGTACCTTCCCCTCCACCTGTTAAATCCCCCAAGCCAGAAATAAAGGTTGTTTCAGCTTCTACAAAGCTGAATTCTGACCCCGAGGAGGTACAACCACCCATCATTGGACCATCGAGCAGCCCAGAAACAGATGCTCCAATCCCACATGCTATATTGAAGGAAACACCCAAGCCAAGAATTAAGGTTGTTCCAGCTTCAACTAAGCCAAGTTTTGTCTACGAGGAACCATGACCAACAATACAGTGGGTATTGAGCAGTGAAGACACCAACAATCTGCCCCAGTCTTCTGCAACACAGTAAGATCCAGTCGGTGCACTTGAGTAAGAGAGGCCCGTTCCACCTCTCAATCAACTGACCACCAATAAACCTAGGATGTCCAGCCATGCTGATCCTGACACCCTACAACCCCCTCTTCTCCGAGAGTAAACTATCCCCATTCACAAGAGAGCTGCCAAGGTCGAAGGGCCATCCCACCCTGGCCACCAATCCGGACAATGAGTTCGTCGATGTCCAGCAACCCGCATCTCGTCGTGACAGAACTCCAGCAGTCGAGGTGGAGGTACTCTGCCACTCCCTCGCACTGCCTCAGTGAAGAAACTTACTGCCCAATGGGTAGGAACCCGAGCAGTCGAGGTGGACGGTTCTACCTTGCCCCTCCCTCGCACTGCCTCATAGTCCCTAGTAAGTGAATTGTTCTCCACAACGGTTGCAGCTGAAGACAATGCCCCAACACCACATGCTGAACCCAGGAGATTGAAGCCCCCTCATGCCACCAAATCAGAATCAGTGCCAGGCCAGAATAAGGAGTCACCATAGAGGCCCACGTCTCGTTTCATGTGGCCGTACCCGGCCTATTCCGTACTGAGGCCGAGGGCAAGACCAGCGAAGAACAAACCCGCCACCGAGTATGTGAAGAGCTCAGTAACTTGAGAACTCAACGAGGTAGATGTAACACAGCTACCCCCAAGTGAGAATCAGGACTAGTTAAAGACCTGATATAGTGAAGTAAATAGCCAACAAGTCAAATATAGTGAGATTAGCTTCTAGACACTCACATTAGAACTATTTTCAACTAGTGCTACATCTATAGATAACATACACAGCCGTTAATAAGCTGAGATAAGAAAGGAACTGGTTAGAAATACGTGATAATTATTCAGACACTCACCATAGTGATGAATAATCAAATTTATTTTAACAGCCGTTATTAAGCTGTAGTGCAAACCCAGTGAAAAAACACACACTTTATCCTCACCAGAGTAAGGTTCCATAATTAGTGGCAGACAGCCTACTCGTAATCACGTATCACCTATAGACACTCCCCACAGTGCCAGTGAATACACGAAGACAGAGACTTCACAATGTACATAGTAGGAATAAGTGATATAAAGATGAACACCCCACAAGGTAAAATAGTTAGATTACATTTTCTTTTGTCTCAATTATTTATTTGATGTGTAAGTACACAGTTAAATATGCCTTTGATTTTTACAGTGTCCACGTGAAGATCGCACCCACGAAGATTCTTACCAGTTTCATTCTTGATATTTTCATTTAGTGTTTGTGTGTCACACCATTGTAATTTTCATTTGTTTGAGTGTTTGTGCCTATTCTCAATATTCTTACGTACCTTGACTCAGAGCTGAACCAGAATTCTGAGCCACAGAGCTCCCATGAACTCACTGCAATGAGCCAAGGTACAAGGTTAATTAATTTAGAGTTATGTCGTTAATTGAGAGCTTTGTTTGTTAGTTTTTAAAGTGACAAACATGAATATTATGTCCACGTTCAATTCCTTCTTCAAAAGCGTACTCGTTTGTTCCGCTAGCCGACCAGCCCAGGTGATGGAGGGCCTGAGGTTGGTGAACTCCCACATTGACACACGTAACTGTTTGGCTTGCTGCGAGACCCATAGGTTACCCAAGAAAGAGTGCTAGGCTTTCTTTAATTACTATGCCACAGCAAGCTCTGGATTGTTAGTTTTTTTCACCCTGCCTTCCACGAGTAAGGCTTGTACATATTTTTATTCCCAACTGTCTTTTTAAGTGTCGTTTTTATGTATTTCTTTCCACAGGTCCTTGTTGTATATATAATTATAAGTAATCACAGCATTATGCTGCATTCTGTCAACAGCAATGTAATTAGGCCAGGGGATATGAGATACATTGTGTAATCCTCTATACTAATCCTCGCCACAGAGGGGAACACATTAGCAGACTGTTGCTTCAGCTTGCCGGGCGAGAGGAAGAGAGAGCCATCACTGAAGAGTGAGACAGCACTACGGCTGGCGGGCCACAATGTTTCCAGGCAGACTTCAGCACACAGAGCGAGCACAATTACAGCAGTCAAGTAGCCCAGAGTTAAGGGCCCTGCCTAGAAATCCCAAATTTTTTTCTTCAACTTTCTACATGATGAGCTCTTCCTATCCCTACTCCGCCAAATTCGCCTGATGAGTCTTCATCACAACAGAGATTGGGGGGTTTTCTACTACTAAATGACTATGACACATCTGCCTTGCTTATTTCTACGTAACCCGAGGGAGAGTCAAATCCGGCAACAGATTACATGAATGTTCTTGATCGCCAAAACCCTGAAGAGTGATTCTAACATGTGGAAAATAAGGTTGTGCAAGAAGCCAGTGAGCACCCCCCTCCCCCCCCAAACCCTCCCATGCTGAGTACCGACAAGCCGTCACCCGCCTTGGGGCTAAACAAAGCGCAGCCAAATATGCACGAAGCCGGGCAGAGGGTAGCTACTCCCACCTCGGCCTCGCATAAGAGGGACGTCATGAGGCGACATTACACCTCCCATCACAGCCCAGCATTGCACCTGTCCTGTGGACTATGTAAGTCCGTGCACGCCTGGGCTCAGGAGTTATTTTCTTTCTCCAGTAGCACGCTCTAACACTTCGTGTGCTGGGGCCTTCTACTATCAAAAGTCTTCGGCAGTCACTACAGGTTGCTACCACTAACATTACCAGAGGCTCCTGCAGCCTCTAACACACGCTACCAGAGGCTTCATTGCCATTCACCAGAGGCGTCTGTAGCAGTGACCACTAGATACCAGAGGCTTCATTGTCGACAAACACCACCAGCATCTTCCAAATGCTGCTGCTTCTTCTTCTTCTTCTTCTTCTTCAACACCTGCAGATTTTAACACACCATATGCTGCTGTTCCACCTGGATCAGCAGCTGCCTCTACTTGCTGGTAGAGGCAACTAACTACACTCATTCCTCTTCAAGTAGTGGTAACCCCTTTTTATATAATGTCTCTTCTTAACACCTCTGATAGAATAGCTGCGACCAGAGTTGTTTTAATAGCTGTCAACGCCACTAGCTATCTTGGTTAATTTAGGAGCAGGTCACCTACCCCTGTCAAGCATAGGATACTTCCACGTTCACTCTCTGCTTGGTTAGGAGGTAGCACGCGTCACTGTGTTTATTACTTCTAATAAAGACAGATTGTTACTTTCACTAAGGTTATCCATTCTAGAGGCATTTCCCTTAACCACTAGAAATAATATCTACCATACGTCGTCAATCAAGAACAGGTATTGCTGCACTATTATCAACCATAGAGTAGGACTGCGGAGTCCCATCAAGAATCCGTACATCTGAACACGCACACCATTCAATGGCCACCCATTCTATGCCAAAGGCGATAGAACAGTAGAGCCCTGAACACTAGCAACTCATCCACCAGGGGCAAGACAGTAATCTCAAGTTGGATCCAGCCAGAGCACTTATGGTGCTGCAGGGGATATTTGCTTGGGACAGAAGGCCTAACCCATGTTGTGACACTCCCCAATCGTAGTAGGAAGGCTCAACGCTCAGGACTGTGTGCCAGTGGCAGGGGACTGATTAGAGCACTGAGCTCATGCTGGCAACCACTATTGGAAGTACACCTATACAGGGATTTGTCTTGAATTCATGACGATTGAGAAATATCTTTTAAGTATCAAACCAACCTCCATGCCTTTTAGAAAAAGGCACGGCATACAGAGGGCAGAACAAAAGGCAGCCTATACAGCTGCCAAGCGAGCGTGCATATTAGCCCCGCCTTCTCTTAGCAGGCAAACAAAATAGGACAGATCTAAGCTGACCCGTCTTATGGAGAGACCATCTTCAGTCTTTACATATATCTATTTCCCTGAACACATTCACATAGTCAGAGAGTACCACCCAGTGATGCATGCTCTACTTAACGGTACTGACGTAAGGCGTGGAGCAGGCAACCCCTAGTTCTGGATCCCAAACCAAACACTAAAGGTCACTAAGAATTCTCTTTCTCATAATACTGGCATCACGAATAAAGCCATAACTTGACAGCGGTGACCTCCTCCCAGTCTCAGGTTCTCACATAACTTAGGTTCACATGTTACCTACACTAGGCAATCGTGCATCAAACTGGTGATCTAATTCCCAGCATCTGAGTTCTGAGCTATTACTTGAAGGTGATGAGGCTCTCACAACTCTGGTACTGTAGCAGGAATTAAAATCTTTGTTGTGTGATGCTGCATGTGCCACAACTGGTTTGTCTTGTAAGTTACGTAAGCTAGAATTGTCACCTACATTGATCACAGCATTTGTTTACTTGCATACTTTCCTTCAGTGATAGAACAGTTGTGGCGGAAGTATACATGGTCGCCACGTTCCATTTCTAGAACTGTCAAAATTTAGTGAACTTTATGAAATGGCGTATACTTGCAACATTACAATTGTCATTTCAAGTCTTCCATCAAACATGCTAACCACACCATGCTGGCCATTTTTAACTACTGCATCATGGAACAACGAACCAAAGGCATGTGAATGAAGGAACTCTACTATTAATTTGTCTCTCTTTGCTGATTGTACATCAAGATAGGTCATGATATGTGAAAAACAACACAGATGCATGATTGCATTGAATGTACAAAAACAGTGTAATATTAGTAACTTTCTTTTTCAATACAAAAATTGTTATTTTGTGGACTAGTAAACTCATGTTTATGTCACTGGTTACAGGTCATTATTTTAAAGAATGATAAAAGAAACCTCATGACTGTTGAATACACCTATTTTTAACAGAAGCATGATGCGTGCCGCTTATTCCAACTAAGTAAAACAATTACGACTCATCTCACTACAACCTAGAATACTACTTCTACACACGTGAGATTCAAATCCCGGGCCAACCCGTACACGTAAGTCGTGGAGGGCAGCCGGACACATGGATATAAGTAGTTGTGCAAGACAGTGGCGCGTCACCCCCTTCCCAGCATTGAGAGCCTACAAGACATCAGCCGCCTCGGAGCAGGCCCGAGCGCCACAGAGAATACGCAAAAGCCAAGAGATGACCAGAGGGTTCTACCCCCACTCCGGCCTCACAGCAGAGGGACGTCACACGCCCTTCCCCCACGGCCGCCGCAACAAGCGCTACCCTGACTATATAAGTCAGTGCACTGTGGACCTCACCAGTTGCTCTTCTTCAGTCTTCGAGCTCGCTCCGCCACTTCTAGTGCTGGGGTCCTCCAACCACTATTAGATCTTCAGCAGCCTTCCAGAGGCTGCCACCAGAGCAGCCACCAGAGGCTGCCTACATTGACGTCGCCGTCAGAGCTCTGCAGCACCTGCGACCAGACGCTCCAGTGACGCCAATCACCAATAGCTACCAGAAGCTTTCAGCAGCAACCAGACATACCACACTTAACTTCTTTGTCTCCTACAGACACCGCGATTAGAGTTCGATACGTAGTAAGCAATTTTCGACAGTTTAATTTCACTTCCCCCATTAGCAGAGGACCAAGTTGCCTACACCTGACTACCATAGGTGCCAACGGTCTTCAAGGTAGGAGAGCACGCATCACCGTATTTACTAAGCTCTTAATAAACACTGCTTTGTTCCTTTGAACTTCCGAGTCTCTTTCATAGAGAACTTTGTAACCAACTACTGGGAGAACCTCGAGTTGAGTACCCCCCGACCGGGAACAGGAAATTATTACTACAAATTAGCTACATCTGCAGACGCCCCCTCAGGCGGCTCCATTTGCAATACACACACATTAGACGGCCATCTATTCTGTTCCCGCCAAGTATACAGGTACTGGAGGAGTAGAATTAGAAGAGCCTCGACCACTAGCAACACTTCCCACCCAAGGAGAGACAGTAAGCCTGAGTTATATCCCTACCGGAGCACCTGGGTGCTGGAGGGGGTATCTGCTTAGGTGCTACGGCCTGGTCTGGGTTGGGATCGCACACCCAGTAATAAGTCTTGGTAGCCCACTCAGCTTCTACACTTCTGGTTGGCCCTCTAAGATGGGGGGTCTTCTGAAGCACAGGGCTCGTGCTACCAAACCACTACTGGGCAACGCTTTTCTAAGTCTACTCGTGTCCGTAGTGCTTGATTCATAGTTCTCAGCAGTTAACCCGCTCTATGCCATGTAAGGTCAGACACGGTTCAAGGAGGGAGGAGCAAAGAGTTGCGTGCCTTGCTGCCAAGCAGCCGTCCCCCTTACAGCTAATAGACGAGCTGAATGAGATTGTGCCGCTTTGCTCAGATCATTAGAACGACCTACGTCTACCACAGGAGATCCAGCTACTTTCTCATCATCACCTCTTTGCACACATCCTGCCTGTCACCCATTAGTGTATGGGATAATAAAACGGACTGAGAAACACCTTGGCATCTCAAACGCCAACTTCTGGAGCTCAGCAGCTACCAGGTGGAACTGTAGTTTTTGCATTGTGACACCCCGGGCCCTCGCTGCAGCCCGGGCAGAGCACGATCGGCTCAACCAACTATATCCGGCTAGCCCTTGCACACACGACGTTAGTAAGCCTACTACCGCTAGCACCTCCTGCCAATCGTCTACGGTACCTAGTCACATCACCAGCCATAGGGCAGACCAATCCAAGGGACTTGTCAATCGCAACGTCGAGAACTTTGTTCCTTCACGTAAGGCCACATGCCCAGCTACCATATCCAACCATAAACGCCAGTAAGCACAATCAGCCGAAGTGCAACCAAAGCCACACAATCGTGATCCAGCCTTAGCACAACCGGACACGTGTCAGGCATTTAAAATCCATACAAAATTCTACGCACAGTATCGTGAAACAACAAAAGACTCTATGTTTCCATATATTTTATGAAAAATCATAAATGTTGGCAAGTATGATTACAACATATTAGTGCTACAGACCCTTCAAGGGAATGTTGTGAGTTTTTGCAGAGCAGATCAGTCTTGACACGGTGTCCACTCCTAGACTCTTTGGTTCAGACTCCTTCTCTTTCTCCTTCTTCTTACCCAGTCTCATAACTGCAAGCAAAACAGTCATAATTTTGATTGTTGTGTATTTTCAAAAGTATAATAAAGTCAAGGTTTTAAATAGTTGTCCTTAGTACATTCAACATTACTACAAAATATAAATTAAGTTAAAGTTTTCGACACGTGCGCACACGCACACGTGCACACATGCACACACACACACACAAAGAAGGTGACATGTGCTCCTCTTGGGTAACACGTGGTTAGGGCGCTGACTGCCCTCTCTGACCTTACGAGGTGAAGGGGAGTCAAACCACAGGGTGAATCGGAGCGTTAAGTTATCCCTTCCGGGTAGCCTTACTCTCCGTACCACAAGAGACATCAATACATGGGATGCCAGCTGTCCCAATAAAAATTTTAAAACTCAAATGGATACGAGAGGTGAATGTGTGGTGGTGAGTGATCTGGCTTACACTGACAGGGTTTATCCACCGCGGCCTCATTGGCTGTTGAGCAGGAAGGAAGTTGGCTATGGTTTTGTTTCGGGTGCATTCGAGGAACTACCTTGGCAGGGATTCGAACCTTAATCATCCTTTCGGAAGCCAACGTTATGATACAAAAGTTGAGGAATACTTCTGTTCTCGGGTGTAGAACCCGAAGAATCCTGCCAGATTGTAATCTTATGATACTTGATCAGCTAGCGGGGTCCTGTGCATCTCTTAGAGTTTGCTGCCTGTGTAGGGGTTGGATGGACGGGGCTTTCCATTCAGTCTGATTCTTCGTCCGGTTTACACCAATCTACCTAGCGCTTTAACAAAGTTTCATGGACAGGAGGTGTGATGATGCTATATAATCAATATGTTCACTCTCGGGTTCACTAAATACCAGTGCACTTGGATTTGAATCATTAATGAGCTGATTTGTTAGTGCTTGTCTTAGGGTGGCATGCCTCTTGCGTCACCTCTGACGGCTACCAGTACCTCTGTGCTGTTTGACCATTTATTAGTGAAATACAACAAATAAAATATGGCTGTCAACAGGGGTTGTAGACAAGCAGTCCTGGGCGGGGCGAAATCTGCAGTCACTCCCGCCGACCTGCCGTTCACAAGGGCAACCCAAGTAACTAGATCTTATGTCTCGTGTTGGCAGCAGTTGCCCCCGGAATCTCAGGGATTGGTCCTCTATCAGGCCCTGTCTCCTGATGAATACAGCAAACTACACAGCCAGATAGACACGAGAGATGGCAGCATCCAAAATTATATAGTGGAAGCTTGTAGGCAGCCGGCACGGGATGCGGGGAGGTGCAACATCCTCCGGCCCTGGGTGGCGTGAGCATCCTCCTGTCAGCGATTCTGCTTCATGCCTCGTCGGAGCTGCTTGGCCTTACCCGAGGTCTGGGCAGTTTGTAGACTTTGAGTGCTGGGTAAGGGGGGAGGCGGCGTGCCTGCCAGATTGAGTATCCTCCACACAACAAGGATTCACTCATAAGTTTCTGCTGCCTGTAGGGTACGCAACGTGTTTCTCACGTTTGTAGAGATGGAAGTGTTCTAGGTAATTCGTAATCGTATTAGATTAGATGTAGAAGCGGCACGCGTCAATTCGCACTCCCTCCATTGCAATGAAGACTCATCGTGGAAAAGGTGGTGGAGAAAGGCATAGGCCCCTTCTCTGAAGGTCTAGAAGGTCTGGGTAGACGTGCTGAGGTAGGTAGCACAAAAAAAAAATCTTAGACAGGTAGGCAGGACCCTTAAGGTAGGGGGTGCTTGACTGCTGTAGCGGTGCGTGTTCTGTGCGCTAAGGGCACCCAGCCAGCGAAGCGAAACGTGTCAGACGTGGAGCGGTGTCGGCCGGCTGGCGATATCGATTCTTTCTCTCTCTTGTAGGTGGTGGGCGGGTGGGCCTCTCACCCTGGTTATTGGGCTTTGCTGAAGTGGCAAGAACGTGTATTCCCCCGTGTGCAAAGATTACCGAGTTAGGAAGCCTCGTGTGTCGGGTGTCCCACCGGCCTACTTTACGTATGCGTACCATTCACAAAAACCAGCATAGTGATGGTAGATATTACAAGGCAATCATACATAAAACCTGAAAGAAAAATTATTAAAAAGAATGCCACGTCAAAACGAGGGGATTAAAGTAAGAATAATAATGTGTACAAGTCTTACTCACGGAAGGTGGGGAAACGCCACTACTATCCTGGAGCTTGCTGCAGTTAGTTAAGAAACAAAAAGGAAAATATTTCCAGGGAACCTGTGTGTCTGTCAGCAAGCTAAATAGTTACGTGTGACATACGGCTAGACGAATACAAAGAGAGTATACTACAAGCATGATTAATGCGGCAAATTGTGCACACACTGGTCACTAGGTACATGACATATACACTTAAAAATGGAAGTTAAAATATTTGCACCATATTAAGGGAGCTTTAATGCTCAGAGTGTTACTGAGTACGTTTACAAGATATTGCAAACAAAAACACACACACTAAAAGCATATACATAAAAATACTCTCTTACGAAACGCTTGTAGACGATCTTCACATATACCCTTTGAAAACGTAATCTTATATTTAAAAGTGTGCCTACACATCAATTCAGATTTAGTGCTTAAAAACATAACAAATACTAGCCTAGCTATCCCTTGCGGGAGTCCATCTTATATTGTAGGTCTAACCTCTGGTATGTACATTGTGTATCTTCATTGGAATGTTCAAGGTAAGTTCCTAAGGAATGTTCTCTTTTGTCCGTGCTGAAAACACACTTTTACATGACGGCATTCTTCGTGTAAGCATCTTCACATAAACACTTTCAAAACGTATAGTGACATATATAGGTTTACCTACACATCAGGTCTGATTTAAAGATGATCATTATAAAAATATAAAAAGCTAAATGTCTCTGTAATGTCGAAGTCTCTTAATAACTGTCACTGTGGAGAGTGTCTATTCGTAATGCTACTTACTTAAGTGGTCTGTCTGCCACTGAAACACTTGAACCATGAGGTGTAAAATGTCTGTCAAAAGTTATCGCCTTATAGCTTTTTATGGCTGTATATAAAAAGTTCGTTATCACATAGTCGAGTGCCTAATTACTGGTTCATTTACCTCGTTGGTTCGTTGTACTGGAACTGTACTGGATACTTTTAATTTAGCCTAATTGTGATTATTCTGCTTACATCACTGTCTTTTGGCTTGCAGCTAAATTAAACATGGTGCATATGACCGGTTTATAACGAGTCCTTTTGTCATGTGCAGCACGTAGTAGTAGTTTACGACTACTACACTGTTTTTAAACTTCACGCACTTCTTGGTGATCTTCGTTTTCACTTTCAGCTGACCTCCCCTTTGGACGAAGGGCAGCGTGCAGAGGGTATAACCTCATATACCTGGTTTTGGGGTCTCCACGGCGATTCCCAGTACCGGCCAGGCGTGTGGGCGGCCTTGGCGGTACGCAGGGCATCAGGCGTCGTGGAGCAGTCTGGGGCATCGTGGCATCTGCTTCTACCCCAACAAAGTGGGAGAGCACTCGTTCAAGGGACGTTGAGGCAGTGCCGGGGAGGGTCAACAGTTCCACCCCGACTGCACGGGTTCCTACCTGTAAGGCAGAATGTTTCTCTGATGGGGCAGTGCGGGGGAGAAAAATCTTCACCATGACTGCGGGCAGCACAGCTTGTTGTGGTACCAGGTCGTGGGTGGAATTGATGGTCACGGTGGCCAGGTCCTAGGGCGAGGCAGTGGAAGGAATATTCATGTCAATCTCCACTGTGGGTGATGTGCATGTTGAAGGGTAGTGGGTGGCATCGATGTTCTAGATGGAAGAGCCCCTCGTGTAGCAAGATGGTGAGGCGGAGCACGTGTGGCAGCTCGACGTCCAGTTCTGCGGGTCTACCTAAGTGGCAAGTGGTTGAGGCGGAGCACTCTCGTTTGAGCTTGACGTCCCAGGTTCCGGTGGTCTAGTGGCATCCTGTACTTCTTCGTCTGGGGATGATCTTACTGGAGTTGGGATGGCTTCGACTTCTGGTTCTGTAGTTGAACCAGGTGGAGACGTAGGCGTCTGTGTGATTCCTACCCCTCTCACCGAAGGTACATTCGATCTCTCACTGATGCAGCTTAATCGGCAGGGTGTTTGGCTGGGTTATCTGTCACAGGGACTCCACCAGGATAACTCAGAGCAGCTAGATTTTGTTTTTGCTGCTATCTTATCGGCGTAGCTACATGGCGTCGAGGGCATTGATCTCATGGAGAATGCACCTTGACGTTGTTCTACATCAGGTTTCCATGGCGCAATGTAACTAGGTGCCCTGTCAACCACAATGGGCTTTGGTTCGGGTCTCATTGAAGGTCCTGGTTCTGTATCAGGTTCTACCCTTTTGGGTGGAGGTTCATCTTCATACTCCGATTGGCCAGGTGTGTCTCCTTCAGAGTTGTCGTCCCCAAGTATTGGCATGTCCGCTGGGTATGGTCGTATCTGACCTCTAGTAGCCTTACGAATCCGTCCACATATATCCTCGGACCAGTAAACGTCTCGCTTGCCTACTATACGGTACGGTCCATCCCATTTGTCAACGAGGCCAGCACTGAATTGGTTGCTGGCTTTGCTGAGTGGGTGACTTCACAAGACAGCTTCTCCCAAGTTGAATTCTCTTATCCCTGTCTTCAGTTGGGGATATTTCTTCAAAATATAAGTATTGCTATATAAGCACTGCTAGCCGGATGTCCTCGGGTTGAGGAATATCAGTGGGCTCGCTTTCTCACTGCCAGTCGCCGGGTCGGTGCACGGGTTGTCCCAGGAGTAAGACGCTCGGACTGGTGTTAACGGCCTCGTTCGTACGGCGTTGAAGGGCAACCAATATAGTGGGGATGTGCTTATCCCAATGTCTGTGGTCATTACCCACACTGATACGGAGGCACTTCTTAATCTCCTAGTTCCTCCATTCAGTGGGGTTGGCTTGTGGATGGTATGGAGGGGTAGTCCAAGTTTCTACTCCCCACTCTTGACAGGTGGTTTGCAATTGACAGCTAGTAAACTGGGTGCCATAGTCTGTCAGTATAGCTTTCGGATAGCCCCATCGTGCGAAAATCTCCGCTTCCATTTTCCGCACGATTGGGGTGGTTTCTTGGCTGGATAGAGGAAAACTGATCGGTCACTATGAGAAGGTAGCAATTTCCTTTTGTGCTATGTGGATACAGGCCCATCAGATCAACTGCGATGTGGGTCCAGGCCGTCTTGGGTCTCCGTGGTTTTACGGTGGGAGAGGGAACCGGGTAGACTTTGCCGCGGCAGCACGTGATGCAGTTGCTAAAGTATTGCTGGACATCGCAGCTTATTCCGTCCCAATTCTAACTGGTTTTAATGTCCAATATGATTTCCCTCGTACACGGGTGACAAGCTTGGGAATGGTCGTGATGGTGCCTGCACACATTCGCTCGTAGTTGCGATGGAACCCAGATCTTCCACGATGTATTGGGTTGCCTGCTGCTGGTCCATACGACATCATCCCGAAGTGCGTATCGTTGGGGCTGTTCCTGTAGTAGGTGTCTGATATCGGGGTCCTCCTGTTGGCTTAACGTAATTTTTTGACGAGTTATTTGTAGCTGAAGGAGCCGGATTTGCTCTTCCGGACTTCTTTTGATCTCGGGGGGAGGAGACTTTTTCCTCCTCTTCCTCCTCAGCTTTTTCCTCCAATGTTGGGGAACGAGACAGGGCATCTGGCAGGTCGTTTAACTTCCCTGGGCAATGTTGAACCTCGAAGTCGAACTCAGTAAGGAACATGTCCCACCAGCCGAACTTGGCCTTTGAATTCCGAGACTCGTAGCCATTGGAGGGCTTTAGAGTTGGTTCGCAGAACGAAGTGTTGCCCTTCGAGATAACACCGATATTTCTTTACAGCCCAGATAACGGCCAAACACTCCTGCTCATTAATGTAGTAGCGCTGCTCGGTTTCATTTAAGCGGGTTAATGCATACACTGTCACATAGGGTTGTCCTCCATCTTGCTGGTATAATACTGCATCCAGGCCATTCTGACATGCTTCCATTTGCAGTATAAAGGGTTTGTCTCCTTGCGGCCGATGGAGTTGATGAATATTCTTGAAACTGTTCAAGTCGGAAAATGATCGTTTTCGTTTCGGGCCCCATCGCCAATGGGTGTCTTTCTAGGGTAATGGGTGTAGTGGTGCCATGTATTCCGCAATGTTTGGAACGAAGTCTCATAGTCAATTACACAGACCCAGGTACCGTCATAGTTTCCGCTTGTTTGAAGGTCCTTCTGCCTCTTCAATTGCTTGTATTTGACTGTGTTGCAGGAACTTTCTCCTCGGGCGATATGACATGTCCCAGATAATCGATTGATGTATTGCCGGAGAAGTTTTTTGATAGCTTACAAGTCATACCATGTAATTCAAGCCTTTCCAATACTCGTTACAGGTGGCTTCGATGTTCCTCCCAGCTATTAGAATATATTATTACATTGTCAATGTAAGCGAAGCATAACCCGCTGATGTAACCTGTTAGTACTTCCGATGAAATTAATTGTTGGAATGTTGCGGGGGTGTTTTCAAGCCGAAAGGCATGACTCGAAATTGTAGAGTTTCGCTCTCGGGTGTCGTAAAGGCTGTATACTTTCGACTGTCCAGGTGGACTGCAATCTGCCAGTATCCAGACTCTCTGTCAAAAGTACTGAATATTTTAGCCATGCCAATATCTCGTAGTGTACGAGACAAGTCTATAACTGGGAGAGCAATTGGGTGGGCGACTTCATTTAGCAATTTGTAACTTATGCAAAATCGCAATTTCCAGTCCTCCTTAGCTACAAGTACCACGTGCGAGTTATATGGAGAATTCGATGATTCCACGATCCCCTGGCCCTTCATGTCATTTACCAGTTCCATGACGAGGTCATGGCGGCGGGCTGACACACTGTACAGACGGTTGTATACTGTTACGTCAGTTGTAGGCCATATTTCATGTTGTATGGACCGTGTTTGTTGTAATAGCTCTCCTTGTCCGAAGGCATGGGTGTGCTCATCTAGTATGGCTATTAAGTGGCAGAACTCTTTTTTTCTTTGAGTTCATGATTAATACTCATTGGAGGGATATCCTCTGGGTATAGATCTCCCAGTTTACAGTAATACGATTAGTTTCCCCCAAGTAGGCTCTACGTTGTCTGTGATTGAGAATACATTGATGGCGGATAAGCCATGGGCATCCTAGTATTACGGATTCGGAGATGGTTGGTGAAACAATAAATTCTGTTGAGATATCAATATTTTGAATTTTTATATTCAAGGTAATTCGGCCAGTTACTTCCAGGGTGGCCTCGGGGTGCGCCATTCTTACCACTTTGTTTTGTGGTCGTAGTTCGGTGAGCTGGTTTGATGTTAACAAATTTCTTCTAATGAAATTCCCAGTAGCCGCAGAGTCAAGTAAGACTAGTACCCTGCCATTGTTCACCTCCACTTCTATGTGTGGGGCTAAGGGAACCAGTGCTCCCTCACTTAGTCCCTGGAGGATGGGCCCTTATAAACCAGAGGTGGTGGCCCGCTTCGTACTTCGGCATCTGTGTTTCCCGGCTTGGTTTCACGAGTTGGATTTCCAGCTGGTCAACGTGGGTTATTTGCCAGCGTGTTGCCAACGCGGTTTGGTGGAATGGCAGCTCCTTCTGGTTTCCGCGGATAGTCCTTGTTCCGATGATTCTCCTGACAGAACCAGCATTTGGGTACAAAGGCAGTGCAAGGGGTTGTGGTTGATATACCTTTAGGAGGCACAGCAGGTGGCATTCGCACCTCTGGGGCCTTCATCCAAGGTCGTGGGTCTTGCTGTCAAGAGTACATTCCAGAGATTTGGCAGTAACATTCTGCCAATTGAGCGAACAGTGGTAGCTTCATTGACTCCTGGGAACACCCGTTGAAACATTTGTTCTTTTCTTTGTATGAAGATTTCTGCTTTATCGTCTAGTGCCTGGGTCTGGCTATAGAATTGTGTTGTTAACCTAGCCAACACCTCCTCACCCGTGAATTCCGCCGCTATATGGTAACTGAACTACTTCCAGTCCGTTAAAAATTCTCAGCATCTTTCCCACCATGTGAAAGCGAGGTCCTTTAAATGTAGTTAAGCCAGATCAAACCATTGTTTCGGTGGCAGGTTTGTTTCTTTAAATTCCTTCTCACATTTCTGATTTCTGCGTGAATGCGACGAGGTCTTCATGTGGGTGACCTGCAAAGTCAGTTATTTGTATATCGTCGTCTCTACCCGTAGCGGGATGACCAGGTGCCATTCCAGGTTGAACATATATCCGGGAGGGCCTGGACCTGCGGGAGTCAGAAATGTGTTTACTTCGACATCTCTCACACTGGTACACCATCCCAGGCATAGACACACATTCGTCGGGCCACCCTAGGCATAGGTGGTGATAGGACTCGCTGCACGTCGTGCACCTGATGCAGTTTATGCCTCACCCATGGCACGTAACTTTGATACAGAAATTCGTTGGCTGTTTACAGCACTCAGTACAGCGGTACTCTAACCCGTCTGTAACTCTGGTATCTTCGGGCTAGCGTATGCAGGCATAATGGAAAAGTTTTGTGCATTAGGTGCATTCTACTATTAGTGTGCCATGTCCTGGGCAGTCGGCATGGCTACACTGTACAGTAGACACGTCGGGTTCATTGTCAGAGTTCTCGCCGGCGACTACATTGACCTCGGCATCTGACATGGTCGTGGTTAAGGGTGCCACGGGGTGTTTCAAGAACTCCCCGAAGTCCACTTGTCTGATCGTATTGACCCTTATTTCTCGGGGTATGGTTGGTCTAATTCATGCCTTTTACTGCGCACAACTATTTGTCTGACACCACACAATGGGCACCAGAAAATCACTTGATGCGTGCCTGATTAGACTGACTTGGCACGTTAGTCAAGGATTTTGACAGCTAGACCAAAAGCGGATTAACTGGATTTAGATAGCTCAGGTGAGACGAGGGGTGTTGGCTAGAACTTACTCCTGCTCCTGGATGTTGTAGTAAAGATAGGTATGGCTTTAGGCAAAACAAATTCAATCGATGCCGGAACGGATATTCCACAGACGAGCTTCTTTAGACCAGAACATGAAATTGTCCCAGCCTAGGTGCACTTCAGTTCTGGTCAGGAGTCCGTTGACAATTGGATGACACGTGGTATGGATGCGGACACACGGTAGAAAGTCAATTACTAGAACCGGAGCACGCGCGACTGCTTGTCGTCTCAGTTCGGCGGCACTGTCCCGTTCCACCTGTCTATCCTGCATAGAATGGGGTAATGCTATCCTCGGCCTGAGAGCGGGGTGAGCCAGGTATTGTTCCCTGCATTTTCTATCACTCCTCCTCTCGTGAGGCATAGGGTAACAGTTCTCTAGCTTACGTAGTGCACCTTAGACAGAAAGAATAAAGACTGTTCACAGTTAAGTGAGCACTTTTGAAGCCCTGGTTACACTTTCCTTTCAGCCATTGTTCATCCTTTAACCACCTTTTTTAAATAAATATTCACATGTAAGTAATAAACAGAGTATTTATGTTCCACAGCTCTCGGAATTTAAAGTCTAAGGCTAAAATTAAATATATTTACAGACTATTAATCAGGATGAGAGGGATCTCAAAAGTGCTCACTTTACCATGAATGGACTATAACAGTGTAACCCAATAATGACTTGCCGGCTCGAGCTCAAAAAGAGTTCCCAATGATCCCCGCAGCGAGACCGGTCTCGCCTGTGGTAATGTACATCTTCCATCAAACCCGGTAAGGACTGGATATGATATACATCCAGTGGTTCGAGCCCTCATCAGTGGAAGTGACACCCAGATTGGGAGAGAAAACACACACATCGGCAGCTGGGCCAGCAAAGACTGGAACCGATGCCACCATACAGAGCACTACCACAAACAGACTGCTACCACATCCAGCCAAACACAGGATGCCAGCTTCCACTGTGACGCCATCAACCAAGAACACCCCGCCGAGTTCTGGTAACTTAGCCTCGCCCCAGAGAGCCCCTGTTTTGGTAAGACATGTGGCCACGCCAAGCATAATAGAGTTTATTCCTAGCAGACAGCCAACCAGGCTGATGCTAGTGTCTAACAGGAAGTAACCAGTAACGAAGCGTGACTGATCTAGCGCACACAAAAGTTCCTTATCCATTAAGTTAAAGCGAAATGTGTCAAGTTTATAGTCAGTTGGGGTCTTCTGACTAATAGAGATCCTGGCCTTCGCAAGCAGTGGGATCTCCAAGGTACCAATCACCCCGATGGCTACCTCCGGCCTTTGCAAGTGGTGAAGAAGCAGAGACTGACAAGTTAAGGGTTGCTAACCCTTATGTATTGTTATCAGTTAGGAGCTTGGATGCGAGGGAAAATGGCCTTGCTCTCTTTGAAGGGGGGGGGGGGGGGTGTGTGCGACCAATGGTTTTGAAGCAGCTCTATTCATTTCTTATCTCCCCTGCGGCAGGCATGATCCTTTCTTATCACCTGTATTGGAGGTGCTTGGAGGCTGGAGCTGCTAGAGTAGACTGGCTGCTGCCCTCCAGTGGTGAGCTGTGGAACTAGCATGACCTTCGCTGGAGCGTGCCGGTGTCTCAGCCAACAGTGCAATTCTACGTCGAGGGTTGGGCGCTGGCATGACGGCTTCTTGGAGTTTCTTGGCGAACAGTACAATCTGGTACCACATATCTGTAGTCTCTCTTGACGTGCGCCAACGTACGCTGTAAGTACATGTCCCTTAGCACTGTTATGGGTAATGACTTGCCCCTGTATGAGCAGCAAGCTCAAAAATGGGGCATGGTCGGCGAGTACAGTGCACAGAAATGTATTGTGCATCAATTCCTGCTACAGTACCAGAGTTGTGAGAGCCCTACTACATTCAAGCAATAGCTCAGAACTCAGATGCTGGGAATTAGCTCACAAATTTATAACAAAATCTAGGCACCCGCCAGGCCTCAACATAAGATATTCACAACTCCTAACCACACTCATCAGCTGTACCGGCAATTTTTCATTTTTCCCACCTCACCCTCGTTTGCCATCTGACTGCTATGTTTACTACTAACAGTGCCCTTCCACCATACTGCAGTGTCCTATAACTCGCCGCCTGATGAAGCTAGCTTATCCAGCAAAACATAGTGATTGCGCAACCGCATGAAAAAGGTGTTGTGCGTGCATGCACGCCTGTCGAAAAGTACTACACTGTGAATACTTGAATTCCTGTCCTTTTATACAAAATATAAATAATACTTTAATCTGATGGAATACATTAAAATGGGCTAAATAATCAAATATTATGAATTAACACCAATTGATAAATCTGCTTATGAATCACCAAGAGAGAGAGCCTCTTATGGTATAGGCTTTCAAAGGAGAATGAATTGGTTGAAGAGCCCCAGCCCACAGTGTTGGCAAGTAGTAACTGATTTCAGAGAAATGAATCACAGCCAGCACTACCAACAAATGTGTTAATTTGGTACACACACAATAATGAACACATAGTATCATAATCAGTGTACACATACGAAGATTACAAATAAGCTGATGTCATTTTAGCTAACAGAAAGTAGCCTCATAACAGACTTTCATAATCCATGCAAGATAAACTAGATAATTTTCAACCAATGAAATCTTTTACAACTTATTCATATACATGTTGTGCATACATATTAATTAGCATCAATAATACACACTCAAAGCATGTAAAGCACAATTTTTTTTTCCAATAATTATAAAATAAACTACATGTACACAAATTGGGCTAGAACAGAAGTTGTATTAGAAATGTAAAATGAGCAAAAGAAAGCAAATATGATATCACAAAAAATATTATAACAAACAAGGTAAAAATAAAAAGGAAATTTCCCAATAAATATACAATGTGTATGTACTTTTTTGTTTCTTCTCCTTGGTGGAATAGCTGATAACAAAATACTGGGAAGGCTGCTCTCCTGGCAGGGGCAGCCTCTGCACCTGAAGAGACCGAAAGCTGTTCTTCACCGTCGACTTAGAAGAGTCCAGCTTCGAGCTCTTTTCCTGGAGAAGACGACTAGGGCCCTGCCAGTAGTCAAGCTGCAGCTCCAATGGCTCGCTCAGAGACTGCTCCCTGCAGGCACTCACACACATCACTCAAGCCATTCACATACAAGGCACTGGTAACTGCCTCACTACTCTACACAGCTATGATATTTACAGTTGGAGGCACCTCCTGTTTTAAAAGAACAGTCTCTATTTTACAAGAACTTGGCCACCTGCCTTGGCCTGGCTACCAGCAATAATTCCGCTTCTCTGGGCATCAAGAGTCTGGAAGTAGGACTCGACACTGCCCAGGTGAGGGATGCCCTCCATTGGGGAGTGAACCGATCCTTGGGTATCGGCAACAGAGAGGCTCCTGCACTCTGGAAGGCCAGCCCTTCCCTGATACACAGTTTAGGCCGCCTTATTTACCTCCAGAGCTTGCCTAACACTGAGCTTCTACCTTGCCACATGACCTATCAGAGAGAAGGGAGGAAAAAGGCTGAAAAGAATGCCTCTGCTCAGACTCGAATGTTCTGTGGGCCAGAGAGCTAACTGTCAAAGGGTCTATACCCACTTGTGTGAGGACACTGCACGCCTGCAGTCTGGAAACACCATAGCTGCCTCCACCACCTAGTAGACAACCTCCGTGACCAGCAGCATCAACCTACCATCCAGGGTAGTTTACCGTGCCTAGGCCAGTATCTCCCTCATACTAACCCCCCCCCCCCCCCCAAGCTCCGCCCAGAGCCCATCAAGCGCACCTGCTACAGTAGCCAAGCATCAACTCATGTGCCTGGGCATCTGACATTAGCCAAGCCTGTTGCAACTGTATTCGCCCCTACCTGTGCCACTACTTTCACTGTGCTATTTCAGCACCCCATGGACTGAAAGGAGAATTCTTGAGTTACAGTTGAACAGCTCCAGCAGTTAAACACCCCGTGAACAGACCAACAACTCTCGGGGTCAGAGGTGGGAAGAGACTTGGCATCCGTACCAAGTCAGGTATGCACAATGATCTTTATTTTTATTGGCACCCAACATGGGACATATCAGCGAGCTTTAAAGGAGTCGAGAGACCTTGGGAATCCCTAGGATAAACCATTCCGTAGGATAAACCACCCCAGATTAGCACTATTTCATCAACTTCATGAAGTCAGAAAACACCCAATGGCGCCCAAATCAAAATGGCAGAAAAGAGGGCAGTAGGGAGAAAGGAGGTCCCATTTTTTAAGTGCATAGCAGTAGCATAATGTCACAAATAGTTACAGCAGCACCCAAGCAGTATGTGATGTCACACATGCTCCAACCTCTCAAGATAATGAACTGTAATCTCAGCCAGAATCACTTCAAACTCTTAATTTTCAGAATTATAAATAATGCCAGCGAAGGGTGATTGGGTTTGATGATAATTTTTCCATCAGAATTCTAGTTTTACTGTTCTAACATTATTTGTATTTAAAAGCTTTTAGTAATGGTTGGAAGGTCTTGCAGTTATTCTTTGAGTGGCAGCCCTTGGCCTGATGGAATTGTTGCAAACCGTTAATGCATAACTTCCGTTGTTTCTTTAATTCAAATCTCTGATTGGACGACATTTATATGAATTGTGTGAACCCCATGTGCGACATCATCAACCTGATTTAGTCCCACCACCACAGCTGATGCCTCTTCCAAGCAAGAACCGTTATGCATGCCAATCTACCTCTCCTCCAGCTGCTAGAAGCAGAGGGGCAATTGCTGTGTTGTTCGACTGCCACTCCGCTTCCTTTGCCTCTTGCTCCTTCTCTCTTCCTCACCCCCTCCCCTTACATGCTGGCCTTAGGCTTAGAGTATAAATAGGGCTCTCAGCCCATGGTTCGTAAATGTTGTGCTTAACACCAGTTGCTGAACATCATGCTGCCGGTCCACACATCAACATTACCTTCAACATAAGCTTACGATATTCAAAACTACTACCATTTTCATATAGCATCAGTGCTACCTATATGCCCAGCAGTTTCTCGAGTGTGAGTTCCGCAAGTCTTTCGTTATCGCCATCGCCCCTCCCTCCGCACCGCCGTGTGAGACAAGCTCATCTCTTGACCATTGTATATTGGCAGCCTAAGAATAGCACATCAGGCTCTGAAAAAGGTACAGGCTGGAGGTGTGTGCTCTATTGGTTTGCCAATAAATGAACATATTCAGACTTGGCTTCAGACTTGTCTTATGTTTCATTCTCAAATCCTTTTTGCTTCTATTGACCCTTCTTTCACTTTAACCCCTCTTCAGAACACAAACCTGAATTACTATTCAGGGGTTGGTACAAGCCACTCTTCTCACCCTTTAAGCTATACTGAACTAACATACCTTCTTCGTGCTGTTGTGTGAAGATTTTCGCTTCTCCTATGTCTCTGAGGGTATGACTCAAGTTGATGGCAGGAGCTATCGGGTGCGTCACATTGTTTAATGCCTTACAATTCACACAGAAGCAGAGCTTACCGTCTTTTTTTGGCACTAAGACTATGTGTGAATTATACGGTGAGTTTGAGGGCTAAACTATCCTCTGCTCCTTCATATTGTTAACTTTGACGCGTGCCGCTCCTACTACTAATCAACTATGAATACAACTTATCGCTCTTTACGTGGCGTATACCCTTACTTCAACCTATGTAAGAGTTGTCTACATCAACCACCCATGAGAGTTTTGTGCACGCAACACATTTCACATAAATTCTCGGCTGCTTTAATCTCCCGGGCGGCTGAGCATGTCGCCTCCCCCCTCTCCGCCCATGCTGAGAGCTTACAAGCCGCCCGCCACCAGGGAAGGCCAAACGCTACCGAAGATGAACAAAGCAGTATTGCAGACTACTGCTGACCATAGATTTTCAACTCCCATACCACTGCAGAAAGACGTCACATGTCTTCCCCGCACCCCGCTGCGGCAGCCTAGACTTCAGTACTAAATAAGTCCGTGTGCAACGGGGCTCCAGTCAGTCACATTCTTGTTTCTTCTCTTGCGACATCTCAAGCACTGTCCAGTGCTGGGACCTACAAAGATCTTCCAAGTCTTAAGTACGCCCCCAGTGGCTACATCCAACTACAACGACCAGTCATCCAACAAACAGTGAACACACGCTAACACTCGTTGACTTCACTTTGTCTGTTCTAGATACCCGCTTTCTTTAGTGCAGTTTAGTAGTAAAGTATTTTTCACGTCTAGAACAATCTTCCCCTTTTTCACCTAGGAGCAGGTCGCCTACACCTGGCTAACATAGATAACCTTCAGCACTCTACTGTTTGGTAGGAGGTAACATGAGTAACGTGTTTATTGATTTTTCAATAAACATAATTTTGTTCGCTATCCTTATGCTTTTTCATTTACAGAGTATTTTCCTAAACCTAATTTACACACCCATTAGACGGCCGCCTGTTACTTCTCACCACTCAAGCACTATTAGTGCTGGAGGGGAGGAACAGAGGAGCCACAACCACTAGGAATACCTTCATCCAACGAGGGGCAGCAGGTCTGGGTTATTCCCCTGCTTTGAGCACTGTTAGTGCTTAAGTGACCATAGCCTGAGTCTTACCGTTCAACCTTGCCTGAAATCACATCCAGTAGAGGCACTGGTGGTCCAAACAGATCTCCGTCTCTGATCAGCCCGCCAAGCGTCAGGGATCAGTGGAGACTTTTACAGAGCTCGTGCCAGCAAGCGGCTACTGGACTGACACTGTTAAATTATTTCTCGTCAAGGTGCACTACATGTGTTGTTTAAGCAGCGACACCTTATGCCTTTCAATATAAGGCATGGCAAAAGGCGTAGGGAACAAAACCTAGTGTTTGTTGCTGCCAAACAGTGGTATGCACTTCCCCCTCCTATGAAGGAAAGACAGGCGGAACAAGAACCCCGCCACTGCCCTCAGGCATCAAGCAGTCGCGACTGCTCCCATGGTGTTTGTATATTTTCCACCAAATATTCACACCAGCCCACAGTATCACCTGGTTCCGAGAGGACTGGTTTACGAGACCAAGGCTAGATACAGCCTGGCCAATCCCAGGTTCTGGAACTGGGAATCTGTCGTCTGGAACCATCATTACGGTATGGAGCAACCCAGCGACCATTAAGTTGAGATCAAGGGTTGAAACCTCAACTCCATCAACCTCACGATGGTCTTCGGAGTAAGTCTGTAACTAACACCTCTTGCCAGCCACTAACAAACCTGTATAAAACCACGCTCTCGGTCTAGTGTATAAATCCAAGGCGATCATGCCAAGCAGACCTTAACTGGGCATGAATCAACTTGTTCCATAATTAATTGGCACCTGCGAGCTGACACACTGTAAGGCCGGTTATATACTGGGGCATCGGTGGTAGTCTAAATCTTATGTTGTATGGATCTAGTTTAGCATGAGGTCCCCTTGCCCAAAGGCACTGGCGTGTTCGTCAAGGGTATTCCTTAACTCTTGAAATTTTGATTTCGAGGGTTCATGATTTATTTTGTTGTTGTCTATAAGAATGAGTATCACTGCTTAAGAGCTGGTCTCCTAATATACAGTGGCGCTTTATCACCTACATACACCCACTGTTTCCTATGGTCTATGACACATTGCTGTTGTAGCCAGGGATAGTCAAGTATGACAGCCTCAGTGAGGACCAGGGAGACCACAAATTCGGCTGGATTTGAATGCAGGTTAAGGGTTACGATGATGTATGCAGCTCAACCTACTAATTAACAACAATTACGACTCATCACTAAATGTCCCTACTTCCACCACTGCAGAAAGGAACAGAGAATTCTACACATGAATTCTCGGCTGCCTACTATATATGTCCGAATGCTGCCGGACTTGGGCAGTCATTTTTTCACAAACTCTCTCATGACATCCCAGAGCACTAATTCAGTGCTGGGACCTCTGGGAACTTCGTAAGCTTGAGTATGCCCCCAGCGGCTACTCACCACGCGTTGATATCCATCGAACACGTACACACATATTTAATTTCACTTTTTCTTTTCCAGACACCCTTTTCTTAGCTAGTTTAACTTTAAATAAGTTTGCATTTGTCTAGGACCAGTTACTCTCCTTTTCACTAGAACCAGGTCACCTACACCTCAAACCGCAGTTACCTTCAGCTCTCCACGGTCTGATGGGAGGTAGCACAGGTCACATGTTTATTGCATCTCCAATAAACACCCATTGTTCGTTACCCTTCTGCTTTTCATTTCCTGGGTACTTGTCTGTGTGAGAGTCAGGGACAGAATACGAAGTGCATTGCCAACAGGAATCCAGAGTACTGACATCCACATCTGACTACTACCTGTTTCTTCCCAACCCCCGAGCACTAAGTTAGTGCTGGTGGGGAGAAACAGCAATGCCCCAACCACTAGAAACACATCCGTGCAGGGAGGGGCTACAAGCTCAGGTTATCTCTCACTTTGAGTACTAAGTTAGTGGTGAAGTGACCTTAGCCTGGGGGTTGCCGCCCAACCCAGTACGAACACACAACCAGTAAAGGCTTGGTGGCCCACACGGCTCCACGTCCCTGATCAGCCCGCATGCGTGGAAGATCAGTGGGGACTCCTATTGAGCTCGTACCGGCAAGTCACAATTGGGTTACACTTTAATTACCGTTCCTGATTAAGTGCACTGCATAGGCTGACAGGTGTGCCCTATGCCTTACATTGTAAGAAGTGGCAAGAGGCATAGAGAGCGATACCTGGCTCACGCTGCTATCAAATTATGGATAGTATTACCTCATCCTACGCAGGACAGGCAGACGGAACGGGACCACGCCGCCTAACTTAGACGACAAGCAGTAATAGCGCCTGCTTCGGTAACTGTAATCTTCTTGTCATCATGCATTCGCATTCACCCTTCTTGCCACCCAGTAGTAAGAGAGTTGCTAAACCGAACAGAGACCAGATACGGCTGGGCAAACCCCAACTTCTGGGGCTGTGAAGCCTACGATTGGAATCGCAGCTTCGGAGTAGACTGAGCTTGCCACTATTGGGTGAAACCCTCTTCAACCGCAACACCCAAGATGACGGAATAAGTAAGCAATAGCCAACACCCCTCGCCTCGTACTGTAGAACCAGAGTAAACAACCCCGCTTTTGGTCTAGCGGAAAAATCCTCGACATACGTGTCACTCAGACTTAACCGGCACGCGTCAACGGTTCGGCACGCATCAACGGTTAACTCGTTCAACCGCCTACTTTTAAGGCACAGCGTCAGGTTAGGCCATACATATGACATTCTTCTGTGGCCGGAGGTTTCTCTGCTGTTCTGGTCCGAGTAGATTGCTTCTAATAAAATTTCCCGTCACCGCAGAATTTAATAGGGCTCAGACCCTCCTGCCATTGATTTCCACTTTGTTATTGTGTGGAGTGACGGGAGGGGGGGAGGGTTGCTTTTCTTCACTCAAGTGTTGGATGTAGGGCCATGTTTCGACAGCTGCGGTGGCCCACTTTGCACCCCGGCTTTGGCGTTTCCCGCCTACTGTCTTTACTGATTAGTAGCGGTTGGAGTGGCTACTTTGTATGCAATGTCTCCTCCCATACTCCGTGGCCTTGTAGTCCTTTTGGGGCAATCTTTATTCCAATATTGTCCTGCTGGACAAAACCAGCATTTTGGTACTGAGTGGATTGACGGGTTAAGGGAGGAATTTCTCCCTATTTTTTTGAGTGGAAGTTGACGTGTCTCCGTTGCCTTTGTATTCCTGGATTTGTCGAGGGTCGCTTGTGCCCAGAAGTTCTGTTCTGATTCTTTCGCTATGTCTACTAATTCATCCAGGCTTGAAAGCTTTGGCATCAATAAGAAATTTTTTTAATTGGGGTGTAACATTCTTCTGATATATCAGACAGCACTAGCTTCATTCCTGTCTGGGAATATTCAGTTGAACAATTGCTCCTTTCTTTGAATAAAGATCTCATCCTCCTCGGCGGGCTCCTGCACTTTACTATAGAATTCCGTGGTCAGCCTAGCTACCACTTCTTCGCCGGTGAAGTTTGCTGCCAGCCATTTGCAAAATTGTCCCCACCCAGAGATAAACTCGCCGTAGCGTTCCCACCATTCCAATGCCTTCCCGCACAGGTTGGATTGTGCACTGGTGACCTTCGTTGGGAGATTAATTTCACTAAACTCCTTTTCACATTTGTTAAAGAAGGTGACTTGGTCCTCATGAGGTCGATCCGCATTATCTCGGATTTGCACTTCTCCTGCATATCCCTGGACAGGATAGCCTGGGGCTGTTCCCAGCTGCCGGGACTACCATGAGTGACGTCTCTGGTTGTGCGGATGGTATTCAGTGACACTATTGCATACCTCGCATCAATATACTAACCCTGGTTGAGTGACCGTCTCTTCCAGCATGCCTATGCAGATGTGATCGTATGGCTCATTACACATGATACAGTGTACTAGGTGTAAACCATGAACCTGGACATGAGATCCAATTGCAATATGTGTATTGTCAAGTTCGACACATCTCACACCTGTACTTTAATACCTTGGTATTACAGGCTTCGTCTTCTCACCCCAGACACCGGTAGTGGCAATGTTCTGACAATGGGTGCACGTAATGCAGTACACTCCAGTACTCACTGTTCTTTTCTCACTACACTCACCCCTTTACAACTACACCACAAGTGGTGCCCTGAGTCCCTTCTAGACAAACAGACTTCAGTTAGGGTTTAGCTGTTGCTCTCATTGCTCTTCAAGCTCTTAGTTCTTCAAGCCATAGGTCCCTTCACTTATCTTGCCCTATTAACATTTTCCGTACTACAAAGGAGACAGTATGGGTCGCCGTATTTTATTCTGGAGAGTGTAAATACGAAATTCAATATAACCACTGCTTATCCTTGTCTAGAGAGAATTGTATACCTCACCTATAATGGTGTCTTCCTGCAAGGGAGTGGCAGAGAACCACTGTGTTTACAATGAGCTTTTTGATTATAGAGTAGGACTGCAGATCGTCCCTAATCAGGACTGTAAATACATAAAGACATTACATATTCTTAGGCCACTCATACTGTGGACAACGGCTCACTTCATCTGGCAAGCACAGTACAGTGGAAACCCCTACTAGCAAGATACACAACGAAGCGTCTCGGCCACCCAAGTCCACTCCATATAGAGCTGCCCGCATGAGTGCCAGACCTGATGAGAACTGACCTAAGCGGCTTTGGGCACACTACTAACTAGGAGTACTGTTGCCTGCTGCTTTAGTGAGGGGTGAACTGTAGCATCCACCCCATTCATGCCGTTCGCCCGCAGACGAGGAGGCTGGTGATACGATAGGACAGCTGCCATCCTTGCTGATTATCACTCCCCTAGAAACCCACTTACATCAGCCTTCAGCTGCCTGACCCCCCGGGAACGATCACAAGCCACTGGCCACGTGTTGGAGCCTCACTCCACAGCCCTTCCTGCCAACCTCTTTGGCCCCCTTATTAGGTTCCCCGGAGTTGCCCACCTTGTGGTCGGCTACCTTCACCTTGAACTGCCTCTGCTCCTGGGAGTAGAGCCTGAGCCATCTGTCAGCTCAGCATCTCCAGCACCAGCAGTATCATTGCTGACTGCAAGATGCTACGTCCACCACGGGATAGTGCCTGGACCAACCCACAGCCCTTGGGAACCCAGGTCTTGAGCCATCACAGTACGACCAGAGCCTGCGACTGCCACGGGTGAGGAGTTTCAGAGGTAGGCCAGCAATAGTCCTTACCCCAACCACCCGGAGGCCTCATCTTGCACATCCCGACTTCATGCCCTGCTGACTGCCTATCGGCCCACACTATTTAAGAATCCAGTAAGATTCAGGCATCAGATTCTGCAGACCCCACCCTGCTAGAAGTCACACCCAAGATGTGTGTTCTCTGACTGCATGCACTAAAGACCTAGAGACGTTGACACACTTCTCTACCCCAGCCATCATGTGTCAAAATACCTAAAGCAAATATCATGAGAATTTTGCAAGTCGTGCCTTGCAAAAAACAGGTATCCCTACTAGCAATGAGTATGGTATTATAGGCCGTTCATGATGAAGTGAGCACATTTGAAGCCCTAGTTCCTTTTTTCTTTCAACCAATTTATATCCTTCCACCACTTGTTAATGTAAACCCTGCCATGTGAGTAATAAACACAGATTATACGTTCACCATACCCAAAACCAAAAGTCAGAGGCCACAAAGAAATGTATTTATTGGTTGTTGTCTGATGAAACAGCTTCAAAAAGTGCTCACTTTACAGTGGCCTATAGTAATCCTGTGCAATTGTATGAAATAGACAACACAATTTTCCAAAAAAATTTACATACCTAACAACAGAGCTCATGTAGGAACTGTTAACGTTAGGGGAGCTTGGTGGAGTGATACGTTCCTTCTTCTCAGTTGCACTTCCACCCAGTGATGGTGGAGATCCACTCAACAGAGGCACCATGCCCTCTTTTGCCTCATCCATGTCCATGGAAGCAGATGCTGGAGTTTCTGGTGAACCTAGACGCACCTCCTGAAAACAAAGACCACATGATTATAAAATTTTTGTCACCTACAGTACATATTGGCATACATGTCGGACACAAAGAATATGATCTGTTAAATTCTCTTGGACAAATCATATTTTTTGTTTTTGTTTTTGTATTTGCGTTTCTACACAATGCAAAAATATAAGTTCTCCCAAGGAGATGGGACATACCTGAAGATAATATTTTAAGTTAATTTGTTTACAAATGCTGGTAACACTTTACAAACTGTGGTGGTTTAAAGCGTTACTAACCATGGTGAATCTATTGAATTAAAATATGTATCCCAAAAATGTATTTAATGTTATGGTTTGAAGAATAATTAACACTTTTTGAGTTATGCTAAAGTGAACAGAAAGGAGTGCATGATGAATTTCCAAGCGATGGCAAAAGAGAAAACATCTTTGATGATAAGTCAAGTAACAACGTTACAATACTAGCAAGCATTCCTAGTCATGCCATTTCAATTTTTAGCGTAAGGAACTTCATTGAAAAAACTTGGAAATGAGAATGCTATATATATATATATATATATATATATATAATGCTATATATATTTATCAAGTACATACCTAAATAAACATTAACAATTACAGTCCACTCTCAATGTATTGTTACCGCATTAACTGATAAATCGCATCCACTGATAATTTTTTGTAATCCTGGCGAAATTCCTATTTAAATAATGTTAACATAACCCGCTTTTATCGCGTGGTGCATCGATCGAAGTATATTTGGGTCCCATCACCTAAGATTTCCTTGTCTCGCCTGCATGTACCTGCCTACACACGCCAGCCATGGCAGGCACAGAACAAATAAACTGTGTCTGGAGAATGTAGAAATTTTATCATGGTTATCCGTCGCTCAAAATAGTTGCACCTATCATCATTTGTATTTCAAAGTACATAGTTTTGCCTGAAAATGTTACACAAAACATTTTAACGAGGAATTATTATTTGCAAAGATGTTTTCTTTTGTGATTAAAGGTAGTTTTTTCCAATAATGTTGGTGTTTCATTGTATCTGATGTGAAATTAACATGGTTTTAAAACTTTATATTTATTTAACTCAAGGGACAGCATCTTCGCGAATAAAATTATATGCAGAGAAGCATGTACTTGACCTCCCCTTGTCACCAAAATTTTTTTGGTCATCGAATGAAATTATATTAAGTGTAAAGTTTATTTTCAGTAACTTCTGAAGGGAAATCATAGGATTTATATTGAATTATTTCAATACACACATGTCTTTTGAATAAACTGATAAAATGTAAGGGCCTATTCGACACCTTTTGCCGTCTGATAATGGGTAGATAAGCACAGAGCCAAGTGCAGTGTAACTCACGACAGGGAAAATCAGAGGATGTGGTTTTGAATGATTATTTATTACAGACAGTAAAGAAACCAATTATAATTGCCTCATTTATTCATTTCTGTCTCAAAATTACAAGGTATCTTTGCTGTAAAATAGAATTAATTACTTTAAAAGACAGACATTTACCACGGACACAAGGTGTTGGCAACATGTAACAGCGTGGAGTGGTAATCCTACCGCCACCACCGCTCTTCCACCAGCCGCCGTGAACACACTGCCAGATCGATCAATTTCTCTGTGCACTCTCAGCTGATCAAGAGCACACAGGACATTCAAAATCTGACTTGCATTTGGTGTCATATTATTTTCATTTCCAGGGGGTTTGTAATATTTAGGTCAGCTTGCATTTAGTCTCTGATTACAATCAGTTATATACTGAATTTTGAGATGTTATTTTCTTTATTTAAACGAGTTTAGGCAATAGTTTTTCTAAAATTCCCACTGCTATTGTGTTTATTAGATAAAATTTATTCACAGATATTGTACAGCTTTTACTAACATAAAGTTTTATAAGGTTAGAAGTTGTATTTTATTGATGCAAATGTCGTAAACCTCGTCTACTGAAATCCCATATGTATGGACATATTTTGGTAGTCCCCTGAATAACGATACATGGAGAGTCAACTGTATATTAATGCATTTTGCACACTTCTTGTCTACTTTTCCTCCTCTTCTTTTTTGTTTCAGTATAATAAAGACATATTCCCAATTACTGATAGCTCATCATGGACAAGGAGAGAAAAGGAGAGGAAAAAAAATGACTGCATTACGTAGACATGTATAACCAGATACAGTATTGTTTAGGACTTCTCAGTTTTATTTTTTTTGGCAACATCATGTTATAAATGAACTTGTGTTGGTCGGTCTGACAAGATGGCGGACCAGTAAAATTCGTAATGTGTGGTCCTCCAGAAAAAGCGTATTGAAGTGCGTTTCCATACCATGTATGGTCCTCCTGGCCCGGATTCAACGCCTGTGATGTCTCTGTGTCGTGTTTCAACAATGTTTGTCAATAGGTATCTAATTTTTATGCGTAATGAAATTTGAAGATGCATCACTCGTATCACCGTTGTCTGGATTCTGTGTCTCAGTCTCGTCACATATGGAAAAAAATTCTATGCATACCACTCTACATCCCATGAAGGAAAGGTTTCTGCATATCTACGGTTCATATCAGAAGTGAAATAATGGAATTATGTGCTGAACTGTGTACGTGTGTAGTACCTGACTCGACTGTTTGTTTATGTTGTTACATTGTGCAAGCTGTAGCAGTGCTGACCCAGTTATATTATCACCGTGGCCTCGAACGTATGGGAACATCTGTGTGCATTTATCCTTTTTTCTTTTTCCACGTTGTTTTATAACCTAGTTCCACGAGTCATAAACCAGCACTGAAGAGAAAGATAATTACCAGCGAACTCTTTTAGTACTACCTGTTATGTCAGTTTGCTTTTTTTTCCTTTTGAAAAATGAAATTCACAACATTTTTGTTCATGTTTACACTGCAAGAATCTAAGGTCATGCACATAATGCAAAAGGTGTAAACTCTTTGCGATGTTTCTGATGTGACATTATAGCTACAGTGCATTTTCCAATCAGATAGGTAAAATAGATACAGCCACAAATTTGTTGTTCAATCAGATTTCGCAGCAAGAAAATATACCGCAAGACTATGTGGAAGCAAGTTTCCTGGAACTTCATAGTAATTTCAATGCTCTATTGTCTGACACCAGCACTCAAATCACCACCTTCCTTGCAGACAATGTCAAGCCAATGGTCCCAACTGCAGTTGTATCACACATGAATGTAAGGTTACCAAAACTAAACCTGCCAATGTTCTCTGAACAGTAGGAAGGAAAACTTGTCCACATCTTGATTATATAGTGCTACCGTTCACGACAATCATGTGTTAGAAGATGTGAAGTAATTTCGATATCTTACAGGATGCTTTAACGGTAAAGCATTCCAACTGATCAAGAACCTCCCTGTTACCAGCAAAAACTATACTGGAAAATACTGACTTTACACTACCAAAACAATAAAAAATTTACCACAATGTACATAAACTGGAATCTTGACTTAACCCCAGCAAATTCATCAATCCTGAAGTCACTTCAGCACATTGTGAATTCATTTAATGATAATGCTCAAGCCTTGGAAGTCTTAGGTCATAATGCCACTATTTAACAATCCCATTCTTGTGATACTATTAATCAAAACACTGGATGTAATACTACATATCAAATTTGAGAATTCTCATACTGTAAATTAAGACATCCTTCCTGAAGTGTTGGAACTGTTTCAGTTTCTGCAAACAAAAGTACTTAAGATGGATTGCGATCTTGATGTCAGTTCTAAGTATGTTCATCCTGATGTTTATCACAAATTCAAAGCCACTCAACCAAAACTATTAGCTACTGGTTCTCAGAAACCTCAGAAGTCTGTCTTTGCCACGACATTGTCACCCAGCTCATCTAGACCATGTGTACTATGTAGACAAACTACTCATTTGATCTACAGGTGCTCTCAGTTCTTGAATGCATCAACAGAAGAAAGGCAGAAAACAGTTCAAGATAAGAGGAAGTGTTAATTGTGTGAGAATTTTCATAAGTTGGCTAAGTGTTCTTCAGTGAATATATGTATGAAGAACAAACAAAAACATCACACCCTCTTTCATAATAATGATAACGCAGAAGTAAACAAAGGATCCCCAATTGTGAGCAACAAGGAACCTCAACATGATGAATTTGTGGGTTTGTCAGCTAGTGAGTGCCAAACTACAGTTTTATTAGCAACTGCATCAGTCAAAATATATGGAATTTATGACAAGCCTTATGCGGTGGGGTGCCTTCTTGATAATGCAGCTCAAGCATATTTTATCACAGTATCCACAGCTCAGCTTTTATGTCTGCCTCGTCGCAAGGTGGTAGAACATGTGTAAGGTCCGTCTACAAATGCAGTACATCTCAAGTAGTTGATTGAAGGCTACAATCACTGGTGCATCCACAGTTTGAGTTTATTCACTGTTCGTTATAATTCCAACCAATATCTTTTTTTTTTTTACTTTGCCTTATTTACATGCACACCAAGTGCCCTGAAAAAAGATTGAACACTGTCTAGCTGCCTCCTAGGCCAGGCTATCATCGCCCGCAGTAAACATCAGATACCAAAGAGCCCAGCTATGATACAAGGAAGTCACGTCACTGCACCTGCCTATTCGAATCCGCAGAGAAGAAGCCAGCCAGCATGCAAGAGTTTGTCCCTAAGCGAGTAGAAGATACTGCCCGCATAGTTGATATGCAATCCTACTGCTACACCACCCGACAGATGCCGGAGTTGCCTCCTGAGCTGAGCCTAAGAGGTGATGGTCGAAGATGACAGACACGCCCAACACATGAAAAGAGTCCCCCAGCCTGGTGTATATATGAACTGATGCCCGGCCGGAACACCCCTGTATCGTAGCTCGTGTTAGCTCATGACGTGCTAACATACACTACCTTCAGCCACATTCCTCTTTAGAACTTTCCTGAGACCTTTTAGAGTTTCTACAGCAAGACTCCAATACCTTCGACACCAATACATCCGAAGAGTCGTTGCTACCGCTTGACTCTCGCCATCCAGTTCACCATAACCAATATGTACACCAACATGTACCTCAAATATCTTCAGGATTAACAGCCGCAGTAAGGGTTCAATTGTTTTTACTGTTACCTAGTAGTTTCACTATTCCATTCTTAAAGCCTGGTTCTTCCAGCCAACAGGCCCCTTTAACTGTCTTGCCCTTCAACTCATTCCACTGATTACCCAGTTTGTGATTAGGTAAGGAGATAGTACGGGTCACCGTGTTTATTCCTAGACAGAACAAAACACGTATTCCAGCTTACTTATGTTTCCTTGCTCTACAGTTAACTTTTAACCTTTCCCCAACGTGGTGTCATTTCGTAAGGGAGCAGCAAGTAACCGCGTATTTGCAAAGTGTTTTACTACCAAAGAGTAGGACTGCAGGCAGCCCCTAACCAGAACTGCACATATGTCGCACACATTACAGATTTGATGGCCACCCATACTATGAACCAGGCACCCTGGTGCTTGGGACATACATACGGTAGAGCCACAACTGGAAAGACACATAATGCATCTGGGCCACCCAAGTCAGCTAACCCAGAGCATATAAACTCACCGGATGGGGTGCCAGGCCTGACAAAACTGACCCAGGCACTTCTTTTATAAACGATAGTTAGGGGATTGTTGCCTGCCGCCCTCCTTAGGGGTGGACCTTATAACATTCCAGCTCATGCACCTCACTCACAGATGAGGAAGCAGGTGGAACACCTGGAAGATAGCTGCAGTCCTCGCTAATAACCATTCCCTTTGCATTCAACCCACACCAGCCCACAGTTGTCTGTCCCCATAGGAAAGAGCACAGGCCACCCGCAAACTAGTGAAGCCTCATTTCACTAACCTCCCGGCCAACCTCTTTCGCCACACTATTAGGATCCCCGGGTGTGCCCACCTTGCAGTAAAACTGCTGTGCCACAGCACTCCGCTATCACTACAGATAGAACCAGTAGAGGACCAGCCCACCACGACACCGCCAGCAGTGACACCAAAGAAAACCAGCACTTTACCTGCCAGCATGTCCGATCGTCTGCCACGGGACCTGGAGTGGGGCACCACCCCATCCGACCAGCTAACGCAGAAGCCAGCACACACAGAGGCAGCACCTCGCAACTGCAGATTTTGTGCCCAACAGGTTGCTTACCTGCGCTACCCTTTTCAGGGACCAGTGTCATCAACCTATTATTCAGATGCTTCCTCTGTAAAGCCCACCGCCCCAGCTTGCATGCCTGACTTCGCATAAAACTAAAACCTCTTAGCGTGATGTCTTCCTTACCTGGCCATTATGAATCAGCTGTGTCAAAAATTACTAGCAATTTACCACGTACAGTTGTCGACTTGCGTATTTGCATGCAGCTGGGTTCCCTGCCACTTGCTGATCCCCACTTTGACGAGCCAGCATCTATCAATATATATAAGTTGGTGCAGATGTATACGTGTACAGTTGTATGACTGGACACCTGGAACTTGGTAAGCAGTTACCAATGGTGTTGGAATCAAAACTTGGCTGGGTTATTCTTGGCGAGTGTCCTATGGCACAGTTGTCTAAAACTCCCACCAAGAGAGAGTATCAATGTTTGTTGGGATGGACAATACCCTTGAATCTACTCTGAAGAGAATCTGGGAAAGTCAAGAGCCTCCCTAAAACAAAGTGAAACTACCAGATGTTGATTACTGTGAAAGACATTTCATGAACATCCATTCACGTTGATGCATGACGCATTTCCGCATCTTTGATACGCACTCTACAAGCGACTTTGCCCCATCTTGGATGCAATGTTCAACCCTTTGGGCAGGTCATTACTCCACACAGAATTGAAGAGGCGGGACATGTGCTTACAGGACACACCAGTGCAATGTTGGGAGCAGTTACGGACACGTGATCATAGTTTGTACTGTTCACCCCGAATCTCCAAGAAGCCGTCACATCAAAACCTCCCAAGCCAGATTGCACTGCCTAACTTAGCCACCGCTCCCTCCAACCAACGTCAAGCTAGTTCCAGAGTGCAGCAAGGGTGGGCAGCACCCATTCTACTTCAGCCCTGCAGCCAAGATAAGGAATGATAGCGCCACATCAGGACCTTTAAATTTTGAACCCCTGCAACAGAGGCTATCACTCCCCACACCCCTGGACACCGAAGTCCTATATAAGTATGAAAGGGCTGGCGCAACCAGCAAACTTCAGTCTCTGCTCCTCCACAGCCTTCGTATAGGGCCAGAGGTAGCCAACAAGGTGCGAGCTTGGCTGGTACACCTGCAGATTCTACCGCTCTTCTGGGACCAGGATCTTTACCAGATGAAGACATCACCAACCAGAAGCCACTTCTGCAGCATCCGCAGACCCTCTGCCTCTGGGAGACTGAACATTCCAACGGCTCCTGAGGACTTCGCTCCCTCCTTACTACCCCTGGTATACCACAGAACTGGTAACTGTCACGACGAAGTCCCTTCAGCACCACCTCCCGGTTAACTGGACGGTGCTGGCATTGTCAAAATTTCACCTCTGGAAACTGTCCACGCTGTTTCTGTTCCTTCAGAACAAACAAATGAAAGTTAGATTAGAGTCGAATACGTTAACTAACATAATTATAGTCAATTTCCCCTTAGATTTGATCCAGGTTGCCTTCACCTGGCATTTTACGTTAGTTTAAACTTCCGTGTCAAGTTGCATAAGCTTAGGAGGTAGTACAGGGCCACCGCGTTTTATTACTAAATTAATAAAAAAATTAATTCTTAACTATTTTCTGCCTACTAATTTTCCTGAATTAGTGTTTTGTTTCTGCATAAACACACCCTCCAAAGTGATGCCAGCAAACCATCAAGCACAAAACTGTATACATGCCCATTAAGTGACCACCCGAACTCTACCACTCGGTAGAATTTGGTAGAGCCTATACCACTAGCAATTCCTCCACCAGGTAAATCGAGCAAACTAGGTTATTCCATATTCCACCACAGATTCTTAAAGAACCAGAAAGGAGCTGGTAACTTGGATTGATTGACCCACTGTGGATACCACACCTGGGTAGTTTCTGTCAAATAGCTTGATTGCCGCCTAATGCTTTGGCCACCGCTGCTCCAGGGGCCATGCAAAAGGAGCAAAAGGTAACTGCTCTTGCCTGGGAGACTTAATTATTCATAAGTAGGGAAGTAGTTACCGGCTTACCTTTCGTGAGGCTTTATTAGTTCCTATCCCCTTATGCCGTACTCCTGGAAGGGAAGTGTGCAGAGAAAGATGAAAAGTGCTGCATACACCTCCGAAGGTAATTCAACTTGCAAAACCCCTATATCTACTGCCTTCAGCAGTAGTTCAACTGAGCAGAGCAGAATTCAAACCGTCCGCATCACAGAGACACCTCACCCCTCTGCTTTACAAAACCCATTATTTCCACCATTAATTTAGCTCGCCGGACCACCTCTCCCAGTGGGCTCAATAACAAAAGTAATTCCTCACTGCAAAGTAAAAGGAGAGGAACTTCCCTTTGGAATTGCCAACCCCTAGTTTGGCGGTTCCCTGACCTGCAAACAAGCAGTACCACTAGCAACTCATCCAACCAGGGAGAGACAGTACTCTTGAGTTGTATCCTAACAGGAGCTCCTGGGTATTGGCGGGGGTATTTGCTCGAGAGCTATGCAATGTCCCTTGTTGCGACCTACACCTAGTAGTGGAAGGAAGGCTGCTCATATGGCTCAATGCCTCTAGTCCTCCCGGGAGTAGTGGAGGGCTTTCTGGAACACAGAACTTGTGCCGGCAGCCACTGCTGGAAGTACACTAAGATAGGGCACTGTCTTGTGTTCACGGCGTACAGTAACTATCATTAAGTGGTAACCCAACTTCTATGGGTAAGGCACGGCCAACGGAGGGAGGAGCAAAGGACAGCCTGTATCGACGCCAAGCTAGTGTGTGTGCTAGCCCTTCCTATTCTAAATAGGCAAGCTGACCGGGAGAGCACTGCACTAGCCTGTCAAAGAGGCCTACCTCTCCTGTGTGCTCGTATATTTATTTCCCACATCACATACGTATTCCTAAGGAATACCACCCCATTGTACAAGGGTTAATACAGGGTACAGAGGTAAGGAACGGGGTAGCCAAACCCAGGTTCTGGAGTCCGGAGTCAGCTGCCTTGAATCGACGGTACCATGTTGGCCAACATGATATCAAAGTCCTGCAGCCTACTTCCAGTGTCATCAGCTCCAGCCAACGTGCACAAGCTACACCGTCTTCGGCCAGAGCACTCTTGAGTAAGACAGGTACAACCAACACATCTCGCCAACCAGTCACAGCAGTAGTCATTCCCACTGTGGGAAACTTTGCACCAAAACTGCCTTCACCAAAGCTGGTTACCATAGTAGTAGTAGACAGTTTTGTCCCCAGTTGCCAACCGGCGTATCCAGCACGGGTGGTCAGCACAAAACTTAAGCTAAAACAGTAAAGTAACTGCCCACCAGCGTGTTTCGTCTCACTCTAACAAAAAACATGTTGACCTTGCAATCAATTCTTAGCCCAGCAAGCATCACATGTCTGTAACTGATGCAGTTGGGTCACTTCTGAGGAAAGTTACATTCACAATGTAATTTATTTAAATTTTTGTGAATGATTTTTTAGAACAATTAAGTTCTGACACAAACCCATTCTTTGGAAACATATAAAAATACACCAAGCATATGAGTAGGCATACTAAATGGTGATGTATCTTCGTCTGTAGATACCAATCATTTTTGCTGCACATTAATGTGCCAACCCATTTACACGTGCAAAAAAAATTGGCACCTATTTTTTTTATTACAAAATTAGCATCTGTTTGTGAGAAATTAGCAGTTTCACATTCCAGCAGTTTAAATTGGGTTAGTGTGAAAATACTATAAACTGAATATACACTATACACCAAGTCTTATTCTCTTGTCTATTGCAGCTGGAAACTAGTTGTCAAAGTCTACACTCATTTAAAAATAAAATTGAGCACCATGTACACATTGGTACATATTGCGTGATTCCATCAAAAGTTGCCACACAGTATCACAAAGACATGTGTCCCATTCATTTGCATTAAATGTGTTTTGCTTACATGGATGTGCAACTATGGACATACATGTTCTTCTATCATACATAGGTGCATGGCAAAGAGTAAGGCCTTAGTAGCAGTGTGAGCATTGTGAACCACAGAGCCAAATTCAGTGAACACACAGCATATGCCGATGGCGCATTTTACAAGTCTTTGCACAGTTGGACGAGTTTGAGTAAAGCTGTAACATTGGCCTCTGAGAAGCAGGTAGGACATTTCAGCATACTGCTTGCCACTTAACCACTCTACCTACACTGTGAGTTGGTGTTGGCCGCAGTGGGAACAAGGGGAGTACACACACTCGTCGAGGGCTCAGGTTGACCCCAGCAGATCATCAAAAGAGAGGATCACATTCATTATATGATGGGCTGTAAGCACTCCACGGTAATCATGCACCATCCAGGGAGATGTCACGGCAGCTGGGGATACGCCTGTTTCCAATAGTACCATATCCATATGAATAGCAGAGCAGGATCTGTCATTGCGACATTCCTTACTATGTCTACCATTACAACCTAAGCATTGCCAAACACATTCCGCTGGAAACGGGCAGCATGGCTGTTTGTGGAATGACTACAAGTGGTGTTCAGCGACAAATCAGAGTTTTGTCTGGATAGAGATGACTGTCAAATTCAGGTCTGGAAATGTCTTGGCCACACAAACACTGCAATTCATGCTTCATTGTAGAGCGGCACACCGCCCCAATAAATATCACAGTGTGGGGTGCCATTTCCAACAATTCCCGAACCTTGCTGATGGTGACTGAAGGAACCCTGACGGTGCAGCAATACATCCAGAAAACTCTGCGACCATGTGCGCTCTGCTTCCTTCTGCAGCTTGACAACATTTTCGAGCCTGATAATGCACAGCATCACACAGCACGGTATCTATGGCCTGCCTTCATGTTGTCAACATGCTTTGCTTCCTTAACCAGCAAGGTTCCCAGACCTCTCACCTATCAAGAATGTTTGGGAATAGATTGGACGGCAACTTAGGCCAGCAGCAACTATGGTGGATTTGGTAGGGTCTTCCTCAGGGAAACACCTCCTGTCTGTATGCCTCAATGTCTGACAATATCGCTGCCTGACTCAGTGCTATGGATGGTCCAACACCATACTAAATGCAGCCTGCAAGTTTTTGACCCCTGCAATATATGCTTAATGTGGTACAATGTGGTACAATATTTTGACGTTTCCTGTTCACAGACTACCATATCTTGTACCTGTCCCACTTAAATGCCCCTTTGATGGCACCTTTAGAGTGATCAATTTTTTTTTGCAAATACTAAGTAGATATTCTTATTTTCATAACTACATAATTTTTAAAATTTCATGTTTTTGCCATTTTGTAATGAATTCTTGCAAGTTAGTAGATGCTTAAGTGCAGTTTAAAACAAAATAGTGCTTATGACAAACATGAGCTAAAAATAGTATTTAAAGCACAAATTAGCTAAAAAATGCATTTATAACAAGTTTGAATATTTTTCCAGGCCCTACCCATTTAAAATGTACATTAACATTAGAAATTTTAAGCTAATACTCATGAGTTGAATTTAATGCTACATCCTAAAGAAAAATAAATAAATACTGTATCAGCAGTTTTCATCTTCATTATATGGGATCACAAAGCTGTATGACAACATTACTACTTAAAACTCAATTAACTACTTCTATGAAGACCACGTCAGTGAAGATGCAAAACCTTATGTCGAAACACAAATTACCTTGGTTTTTTTTAGTTAACTATCTCAAGACTCATCAGTTGCTACATAACTTTCTCACCATTTCTTAATGATCTTTTCTACAGTTTTTCCATCCTCCTGTAAACTTTCATTTTTTCACATGAGGTTTCGCATCTTTAACTATGATAATCTCAAACTTTCTTGCCATCTCATCATAAAATCATGTTTTGGACATTTAGTGGACTGAGATCTATAAAAATAAAAATTAAAATTAAAAAAAAAACTCTACTTACACAGATAAAGGGCACGAACACTTGAGATGACTCATCATCAGAGCTGAAACAAACAACAAACAAAAAATTCATTCTATAGAAATCTACACAACACAGTATGCACATAAGATTGTGTGCTGTTTGCAGAGTACATCCTGGGGTAACGATCAAGTACAGCTAAAGCTAACTCTCAATTCTACAACACCGGTAATAGCAACCCTTATTTAATTCTCACTATTTCTTACGTATGCATACACACCTTCAGCTTTCAGTGTTTACTATTTCCCTAATTGATCAAACAAGAATACTATTTTACAGTGTGCAATACGCTTGAAGCACCACAAACACTGTGTTACATACACAGCCTCAGTCTCTGGTGCACTCCTCGCTAGTACACAGTATTGCCTAGTGTCGTCTCTCATTTTGCCTCTGTACCGGTCTGCTCTACAAGCAGAGGAAACCCCTTGCACCCTGAGAGGTAGGAAATCAGCACAACACGATGCTAGAATTCAAGTGGGAGAACCCATCCCCTTACTAGACTTGCCCTGGCCGGCAGGTACTGAATGCACGCCCTGGCTATGTAACAGGGGAGGGTTCCCCCTCCATACTGCCCACTCCAAGCTTGTTACTGCTCTTGAGCAATATATATTTTCTTGTACGCCCTTCTGTAAGGCAGTTGGAGAGAGTAGAACTGTACAGAGGGCATGTTGGAAGTCAGACTCCAACTGCAACTACAGCCAGCTAGCCCTTCTGCTTGTGAAAGCTAGCCTTCAACAGTTGTTACACTGCTCTGTTTGATTTACTCATCTAGCATATCCAACATGTGTTTTTCAATATATGCAGTGTAGAAGCTCCTGTCATGGAGCCTTCTAGAATGAGTATCGAATATTGGCCCGAGTGCCTCATCCACACCAGACGTAGTGTGTACTATGGTTGCTCTGACCTTGAGACTCTACAGCAGGACAATATCAAGGTTCGAAGCATTCAGCTTAGCAAACTTGGTCCCTCATTCCTCAAATGTTATTGGGCACAGGTTGGAGGTGGGCACGTGTGCACATGCACATGTGCACGTGTGCGTGTGAAATCCTAAGATGGAATAAAATTTATATCTGGCGGTTACCTCTTTGTAGTCTGGTCAATTCTCTTTCATTTCACATCTTCCTACCTGTTTTGCTTTCTGTGTGATCATCCGCTTGAGTACTTCCAGGTGCAAGCACGACCTTCGCATTAAAGAATTGAACCACATCAACACTGAAGAGCGCTCCCACCTCTTGTCAATGTTTGGTATCTAGTGTTGGCCGGTAGTCTCGCCCTCTAGCGACACTGTGGCAAGCCGAAAAAGAACCTTTCTTCAAAGCTCCTGAGACTTGAAAAGGGCAAACACACAAGGTCACCACGACTACTCTTGGACTAGAAGCTGTTTGTGCTGCTTACCGAGATCCGTAAGAGCTTGCATGGGGAAAGCTGCGAGACCGAGGGGAAGTTGAGGACAGTAGCTGGTAATGATGCTCACTCAACTCTTCCCGAGGAGGATCAGGTGACCCTCTCAACAAGCCACTGTTGGGTCTGAGCACCGTCAAACGCGAGGCATACATTCGAGCCGGTGTCGCTAGAGACACCAAACGATTAATAGAACTCTGGCAGGGGTTAAACCTAAAGAAGAGTGTGTTCCTTCCTAGACAGACAACGCCAGAACCTTCACCCCCCCCCCCCCCCAATTCTGCTACATTAATGTACTTTGATCTCCGATAGTGCCTGTGCCTACAGGACATCCACTAAATCCTTTAAAGAAGTAATTATTTCCTTTTCATTTGTTTTTATACCCTATGTAACATATATCTGACAGTGCATAGCTGAGTACCAATAGTTATTCCAATACCCCATCCCAGAGCATGCCAGAAAAAGGCTAGCAAAATCGAGACCCCAAATTATGCTCTCTGGTAAGCCAGGTCCTAAAAGCCTCCAGAGTTCACACATGTCAACCCATAAGGCCCTTAAAGGTCTGGTAGAAGATTGGTTTCCCTAGTGTCTAGACGGATATTCAAGCCAGTGCACCATCAACCCGTTGCCATTGGCATCATGTTCTTCACTCAGAAATTTTTCAAACCACGAGCGCTGTCTGATACATAACTCAGCCTCTGGTGCTCTCCCCTAGTGTACCGTAGTGCCGAACGCCACCGCTTAATTCACCTGTATACCGTTCCTGGCTACAAGCAAGTCAACCCCTTGCTGTCTGAGCTACCGGTAATCCGCACGATACCACGCTCCAGTCTGAGTGGGTGGACCCGAACCCTCGCTTGCACTGCCCTGACCAGCAGGCACCGGACGTGCACGCTTACCGTGCATCAAAGGAGGTTTCCCCATACATGTTGCCTGCTCCAGCCACCCTCGCTCGCCACGTGTCTCTGGGATATTTATTCTTTTGTATGCACTCCAGATGCGGCTGTTCAGAACTTGTGTTTCTCAACACTGTTGTCACAAGCTTACATCGTGGAGCCTTCACCTAGTCACGAGAGTTGTCCATGTACCTCGTCCGTGCCAGGCTTACCAGTAATGAGGTTGCTCTCGCCCCAAACTTCGGTTATCTCATTGCCGCATGTGGTAAACAGTTTGGTAAACTCCTTCAGATAGAATAAAAAATATATCCATAAGTTATACCTCTTTTGGTCCAACCATTCTCTTTCACTTGTGCCATCTCAAATACGTCACTGTTCTTTTTACATATATTTTTAATTACATTAAGTTTTTAAACATTACAATATTTTTTTTATGCGCCTATATAAATGTTTTTAATTTCGTCATCATATTTTAGTCTCTTGAGTATGCCTCTATTTTTTTTTTTTTTTTTTTGCAATTTATGTATATCTTATCAATTTATTGATGTCTCACTATTCAACTATTTTGAACACATAATTTTTAATATTTGAATAAGTTACTACATTACTGAGTTTTATCATTCTCTATTGCTCTACTAATTAACTTAATTTTAATTATTGGCAGTTTCAAGCTAATTGCCTATATAGTAAATTCACGCTTTCTTCGGCCTTTTAGAATAGAAACTTTGAATAATCACCCTAGGCGTATTATGTCAACCTGTTTTTCCAATAACTTGTATTCCACATGTATTTAACACTGTGATTAACTTTAGAGTGCTGTATTATTGAATAAATGAAACTTTACCTTAGTATCTTATATAACTGGTAAGATTTATTTCTTATTAAATACGAATTAACAACAGCGAGAGCAGAGACGTGTTGCAATGGCCGGTAAGAAATAGTTCACGGTTATAATACTTTTTAACCACGTTAAGTTAAACGTTGCCAATTCATATATTTGCATTTTCAGGTAGCACTGACAGAACCACATTTCATTGCTGCAGTTAAAAATATCCGCGCAAATTCCCGTGTGTAGGCTGGTGTTTTTCTTCTGTCTGGAATAAAGGTTCAATAACCAAAGCAGAGCGTGTATCTCTTTCTCTCCGTCACTCTCTCGGGTAGATCGTACCACCTGTGTAGGAAAGGTATACATTTTGTTATTTCTAATTTCAGCACATCTCATACTAATTACAGTAACAGAAATTGATGTCGGAGATTGTAATTTACAACTGAAAGGAGATTGTATTGCTTAAATACCTATTATATGTTATTTAGATGCGATGGCGCGACACAGATCGTTGCGCGACACTTATCCAGCAGGTTGGCAGACGTGGTGTTGAAAGCGTTTCCACTCCCCAATATGGTGGCGGTGGGCGAAATGCAATGAAACGGCATGTTTTTCAATGAAGCGTCACGTTAGTACTCGTGTTTTTAAAACATCCTACGGACGTTACAATGTTGTGATCGCTGCGTTGTAATCGTTATGCAGACCAGGTGTGTGTGTTAATTTCTAGTATGTGCAAAATTTATACTTTTTAACCATTAACTAATGTTATGACGAAATTATTTATTTACCTTCACGTCTGTTTATCACAACGTTGTACCTTTGCGCTAGGTGTTTGGAAAACAGTTGTGTAACGAGTCGTTTCTGTGATTTGAATGTCTGCAACAATCCCAACGAAATACTAAGCCAGCCCAGATAAACTTAAATAAATAATAAAATAAACCTACAAACCAGTAAGTACCAATGCATGTAAATATAAGCGGAATAAATGTTACGGTAGGCCTATGTGTTTGCGTGTTCACCACTATCTTTTAAGTTTGTCGATGTACAATAAATAAGCGACACGAGTTGCGTGATTGATTTTACTACGTCGTTTCGTTGGACTGGTTATCCCTTCGTTTTAATTTTTATTCCAAACATTAATAACAGGTTAAATACTACTGTTTTTTAGGCCACAGTTGTAACGAACACCACAGTGGCAAAATGTTTAATGTGTATTATTTGTAACGTCCTTTATCGTGTGTAACAAATAGTTATAAAGCTGACGTAAATATTGTTATAGGCCTACATTGTGAACATTCGTAGGAAACTTTCTGCAATATGACATAATTCTTTGAAGCAGTTGTAAACAGCAACCAACGCATTTTACAGTTATAAAAGTAGAAGTCGCATGGCAGTGTTTATGTTTACGTGTAGCGGAATGATACGTAATCAGTAACCAAAAGTAGAAATTTGGCAGGGCTTCATAAAAGGCCGAAGTTATGGTGAATCAACTACATACTGAATTTTTTTTGCGTCTTGTTACTTTTATTCACATTATGAACTACGTCTAGGTTATTTGATTAAGAAGTAAAGTCTATTTCCTATATATTTGTTTCATATGAGTTTATTAATATTTTAACATTTAAAGCTTTTTCCCCCCTAAGTTTTGTATCTATACTGTTCGAGACGTACTTTCAAAGCTTCGTTTTGAATCTCGTTAGCGGCATCCAGAACCACATTTCATGCCTCGTTTTACTTTTCCATAGGGCGTACTGTTGAAACGTAGCATATTCCTTTGTCGCGCCGGCCGTAGCCCTTCATCATCATGCTTTTTTTTTCTGCCGTAGCTCAATCGGCATTTTCTTTCTGTAATTACGCAGTCAGCTCGTGATTGCGTTTAAAAAATGCAGTATTTTCACTTGCTCTCGGACATTGACGCAGCGTCTATCTCCTTTTTACAACCTATGCCATCCAGCGGCCCGGTACTCGCTGTCTTCTTTGCTCTGTCCATTCACCCGGCGTTTTCACGGCACTTTGGTGCGTGGCCTGTTGCCATGACGCATTGTCGACAAGCGGTAACCGTGGTGTTCTCGAGGACTTAAAACTCCTTTTTAGTGTTCTATACACTCACCATCACGTAGAATAGAGGCCACAGATATGTAGTTTTTTGTGTGGTGTGTTTTTTATTTTTTTTCTTTAGTTGCTTTAACTGCAACGCAACATGTGATCTGAATTTAGTCTACCCTCGCCTGGCGAGTACAATTTTAAATGGTTTTCGCCCCGTCTCGTGCTCCCATTTATATATTTTTTTACTCATTATTTAGTTTCATTGATTTTGTTGGTGAGGGTATTACGTCTGCACGTGCTCCCAATCGGTCAAGTTCTGTGCGTTTCCTGGCTTTCCATACCATTCCACAAGTTGTTACAAGATGTTGTGATCTTCCCACTCCTTCCTGAGGAATGAATTCTACTGGCCACCAGTCAAGATGCATGTGGCAATTTTCTCTTGTTCCATCAATACTTGTGGACACACTACATTTTCTACGAGTTATTAAGTCAGTATTAACCTTTTTCATTTCAACTGGGCCAGTTTTGATATAATGAACTCTCTTTCAACAAAAATATATTCTCAAGAGGCATTCAATTTTAATCTATTACAACCTGTGTTTGCAGACACATTTATTTTAACCAACAAAAATACTTCAAAAATTGACCTTGAAACACTGTACCTTAAAATATACATGTGCCACTAATTTTTTTTTTTTTTTTTCAATATGAAGGAAACAATCGTGAACTTTATAAAATTTAACAAAATCTACATGAATATGTTGCATAATATTTAATTTTATCAGTTGGTGGGTTTATTAATTGTAATTTGTTTGTACCCACGAACTAATTTTTATCTACACTAGTACCAGTATAATTTACATGTCTTTTAACACACTATGCCATTTTATTTACAAATGCTACTTTGTGTTATATAAAGTATATTTATTATTCTGTTTGGAGGAATAATATGCAGTAATACTAATTTCATTTTAGTATATAAGGCTGCATCCTAGGTTTAAGTTTTTTATACTTTAAATAATCATTCTCATATAATTTAAATGTTATACCCCAAGACAATGATCATGTGATATTATCTTTTATATTTTCATGTTACATTTAAGATATTCTTATGACAAACTGCAAAACTTGTTGGTATTTCGTAAACATTTAATTATAAAGATAATACTCTTTCTTTACAAATGATATTATATTTTACAAGGAATGAATTCAATAAATATACAAAAAAAGACATTTATAGCACACCACCACAATTAACGTGTTTTTACTCATAATCTAGTTGATTTACCTCGGGACCTAAGATTGTTTACCATTCGACAAGCAAGTATTAAGTCTTGCCTATTTTATAGGATATTTTCATCCTTTTGTGCCATTGAAGATTCCCAGCATGTATGATTAATGTGTTTCGTATGGCACTTCTATTTATATATGTATATGTTATTTCTCAGTTCCTCTGTTATGCTTCTGTAGCCACTTTTATGCAATGTTATGTGGTGATTCTATTTCTGAGGGCTGAGTTTTCCTACTTCTTAATATTTTTCCCCCATTATCGTACATCGGCACAAGCTTTCACCTTCCTTACTCGCGTCGCCCCTGTGTGCATATGCAGTTAACTACTTCCAGGTGCACGCACTATTGACGCTATAGAGATTCAAACCAAGTCCTCACTGAAGGAAGCTCCCACTTTTTGTCAATGTTTGGTGTCTAGTGCTGGGTGGTCACACCACCCTCTAGCGCCACTGAGGCAAGGGGAAAGAGAACTTTTCTCTGAGGCTCCTCAGGCTTGAGGAGAACAAACACGTTAAGTCACTACGACTCTCAGGCTACAAGCTGGTCACACCACTTACTGAGAGCCATTTGGTCCTTACGTGGAGAACGCTGTGAACCCAGAGGGGCAGTTAAGGTCTGTAGGTGGTCACGCAGCTCACTTAACTGCTCACCATAGAGGATCAGGGGGCCCTCTCCCCAAGTGACTATAGACCTGAGCACTGTCCACCACGAAGCGCACTTTGTGGGACCAATTGATCAATAGGACTCAGGCAGGAGTTTACCCAAAGGCACCAGCCCCACGGAGAGTAGAGTCCTTCCTGGATGGACCACACCAGAACCTGTCCTCCTCCATGCTGCTACATAGTTTTAAACCATATCTACGGCTATGCCTGTGCCTACAGGACACCCACTACATCTTCTGAATCGTAATTATTTATTCTTCTTTTATTGTATTCTCTGAAATTAACAGAACATCACTGATTGTGCATAGTTGTGTACTCACAACTATTCCTAATTGCCCAATCACCAGGCAGGCCATAAAAGGAATGCATAACCCTAAGTGCCGAGTTATGTGCTCTGGTGAGCCAAACTAGACGTCACCAGGGTTCAGACGTATTGGCCCATATGGCCCCCTTAAATGCCTCACATTAAGGAGATGTTTCCCTAGCCTCTAGAGGGGTGTTGGACCAATGTAACATCTTTCCACAAGTTATTTCTTGGCGCCCGATGTGGGGCCTAGCAAAGCTCTGGTAGAGCTATATTCAGGACGGGATGAGCCGTGACATCTGGCAGTATGTCAACAGCTGCGTGGCATGCTGCCATGGCAAGGCTTAACCGTGCCCCCACGAGCCTCGAAGCCCTGTTGTCTGCATATCACTTGGATGCAGATAGCAGCCAGCCTGATGGAGCCCTACCTCAGAAGTACCCGGCGAAACCGCTCTTTGCTGGTGGTTACTGACTTCTCACGTTGGGTGGTTACTGACTTGTCACTTTCCAGTCAAGAGGCCACAAACATAATCAGGAAGTTTAAAACAAAGATATTTCCCTGCTGGGGATATTCAAAATGCATACTGCAAAATAATGGTACCCAGTTCACCGGCCAGCGCTGGCCGAATGTGTGCAACATGTGGGGAGTCGAGTTCTCGACGACCCCCATCCCTTTTCACATGCAAGCCAACCCCACTGAGTGGAGGAACCAGGAACTCAAGAAGAGCATCCGACTCAGTGTGGGTAATGATCACAGCTCGCCACTCGGAGCAACACATTCCGACAATCCTCTTCGCGCTCGGCAGAAGGAATAATGAAGGCCGTCAAGGCAAGCCACCAAACTGTCCACTGCCCAGGAGACTGGTAGTGGGAACAACGCAGTCCAGTGAGCTCCTGCAGCCAGAAAAGATACGTAAGGCGGCTTTGACCCGGACAGACCAAGCACACGAACCACAGACTCGGAACATAGAGAATAAATACCCGCATACCTGTACTGGGGTACGCAGCCTTAATATGGGCGCTGCTATACTCCTCCAGAATCACCCCTTAAGTAAAGGCAGCCAGTTCAGTGCTGGACTGAGCGAGAAGTGGGAAGGTCATACAAGATAGTAGGCAGCCAAGAAAACTTCTACTGGGCTGAAGACGTACAGAGACAAATCAGGAAAGTCACCCGAGGGCAGATAGGCCTCTTCCCTGGTGAAGGACCCAAACTCACAGCCAGTACTCCAGAGTTCAAGGTCAATGACCAAGAAGAACATGAAGGTGACCCCACACTGAAACCTGCCGCCACCGAGATGCCTCCCCCTCGGAGACATGAGGACGGCTATGAAATTCGCCCAGCGAGTTGCCAAACTACCCAAGTGAGAGTGGAGTTTCCTGCAACGTGAGGTGCAACGTGAGGTGCCGCCTCAGTACGCTCTCTACCTTCAACGCCCAGCAGCGTCTTGAGCTGCACCGCCACCCGACATGCACAGATATCTCCGGTGACAATGAAAATTTTCATCCATCGTGGCGCAGCCCACTGGACAGGGAACCTCGCCACCGTCAACAGCCACTGAGCCCAGTGAAAGAAGAAGCATGCCGAGCCGACACAGTAAAGGAAAATCAAGAGCCTTTACCTTGATCGGCCACCCCTGAAAGGCCAATACAGCTTGCAGACTGCCAAGCCAGACAACGTACCAGATTCTGCAGAAACACCTTCCAAAAGGGAGGCACCCAGAAGAAGTGCCAGTGAGGTTGAAGCCAGCCTGGAGGCCCCGACTCAACCTGCACGTCCAGCCTGGACGCAGCAGCTACCCAGCCAGTCTTGATGCCGGAAGGTGCTGGAGCAAACCCAGCTGAGGCTCGAGTGGACTACTCCAATGGCACCAGCAATGCAGGCAGAGTAGAGGAACCTGAAGAGCCTCTGCCTCCATCTGCAACCTCGGATCTGACGTCGAATGAAGCCGGAGCCCAGTATCAGACACCATCTTCATGGAGGCACCCCAAAGAAGTGCTGGTGAGGTCAAGACCATCCTGGAGGCCCCCTGCATCACCAGCTGTGTCCAATCTGGACGACATGGCCACCCAGCCGGTCTTGGCACTGAGGCCACCCGAGCCGAGGTTCGAGAGGATGAGCCCAGCAGCCCAGCAGGAGACACGTACGGGCAGCCCACACCTCAGCCTCTCCCAGCCACCCAGATGCCGTCCCTCCTGGAGGAGGAAACAGCTATCGTCTCTCGGTGCCTGGTGGTCCCGAGCCAACCACTGCTAGGGACGAGAACCCTGAACCGCCAGTCAGGTGCGAAGAGAGCAACTCGCACGTGCCTGTCACAGCGCTCCCCAGCCTGACCAATACCAAGAAACCCCTGGAGGCTGACTATGAGATTCACGTGGCCCTATCTGGTCCACATGGCGCCTGCTGTCAAGTGCTGATGCAAAAAAAATGTAAACATGGCCATTAATTGCCATAAATGAACTTGTAATTACTAATGTGGTCGTCAATTGCCCCAAAAGTGAAACAGTGACACAGCATGTAAAAATAAATCTTTTCTGCAACCATCAATTGTTGGATCAGTCAGTGTAAAGAGTACAGACTTTAATTGTATCCATTAATAGTTACGCAATAGGTAAAACTGTTGCCTCGTAGAAAATCAACAAAGAGACATACAGTAAAGACAGAAGTAAACAGCTGCCAAAAATATTATCACTTAAGTAAACAGTGAACGACCAGAGACAAACTTTAAACTACATAAGTAAATAAGCTTTGTCACTCCAGCGTATTTTGTAGGCAACCAAAGACTCTGTTTAAGTACCTAGTGTATCATGCTGTGTAAATAAATAGCAAAGAAAATAATTCTAGTTCCTGTTGTTCCAGTGTGTATATAAACAAGTGACAAAGACTACCATTCTGAGAAGTAAATGGCAACAGGCTAAGGCCCATTAAACAACCAAATAATAAATAAAAAGGACAATCACAATGAACAAAATTTGAAATTATTGTTAATAATCTTTCAAATCCATTGTTTATAAATAAGTTTGTTGCTCTTGTATTTGAGGGTCTTGAGTTTCTTTTTTTTACGACTGTAGGTGGCCACATACAATATTTTGGTAGTTAACTTCTTTGAGTGTACTCTTAGTTTTGTGTAAATATTAGATAGATTCCAGTCAGCCGGGGTGATGGAGGTCACATGTCGGCAAACCCTAGATGATGTCACACTTAACTATACCTGCTGTGCCACAGTTAGGACGGCCAGACAGGGCCAGTGCATTTTCTACCTTCTGCGGCCAAAGCATATAAAACAGCTAGCTAGCTATCTATCACGCCTCTTACGAGTGGGACTTTGAACACACGCCAAGGGTCTAATGTTTTTGCCGCTTGTGTTTTTTTTTTTTTTTTTTTTTTACAGGAGAATTTCGGTTAAATGATACCTATAACTCAATACCCAAGCCTTCCACTTATCTTGTTCAGTAGCATGTTTAAAAACAAAGGGCCGTGAGCACCTCACACTCGACATTGCATAACACATTTTGTACTCCATTTTTCTTTTCCCTTTTGCTTCAAGATTCCCCGGGGTAAGGGAAGAAGAGATGCCATTAGCAATCATTTACCTGGTCGCATACCAGCTGACAAGTCAGCAAAAGAGACAGCCCTTGTCAACCAGCACCCAGTAAGCCAAAGATAGGTCAAGCGGCATGCACTGCCACTACGGCCAGACCCAACACACAAAGTGGAGGGAGATACAGAGGCGAAACACAGTCTTCAAGGGATGACAGTTTTACATGATCTCCAATAGGACGGTAACCTTCTTCATCACCCAGATGAATCTCAGTCGCACCCGAAGACGAAGTCAACACTTCTTGCTTTACCTTCTGGTAATGGCAATTGCACTGCCCCTCCAGCAGTGTAAGCACCACTACTACCGCTGGTAGTGGCCCTCTGAGGTTTCTTCTTGATGCACCACCACCACCTCTAGTAGTGGTCCTTAACCTACTCAGATGGAATGCCTTTGTTCAGTTTAAGACCAGGTTTCCTTTACCTGGATACACACAGTCTAACTTCCATTCAGCGCCAGTAAGTGAGGAGTTAGTACAAGCCACCGTACTTATTCGGGACGGAATAAACATGAGTTTCTTTTAAACCACTGCAGACTATTTTCTAAGGTGTTTGTTCCTTTCTCAGTAGACGACGACCCGCCAGAGTAAAGCAGGAGATTGCGCACTTAAATCTCTGTTTCCGAAAGTAGTGTAGGACTGCGGACTACCTTCACTGGATGCACATACATAGAATATCCACACAGTCGACGGCCACCCATACCATACACCTGGTGTGCAGTAAGGTAGCGCCCCAACCACTAGTAACTCAATCCAAGAGTCATCAGACCACAAGTCCAGTTTACCCACTCTGTCCACCATGCAGTACTGTCACCGTAGGGAGCGACATACTAGTCTGGCTATCTGACACCCACTGTCATTGTCTGGCACCCAGAGGACATCCAATGCTCTACAACCACTGCGCCTCGTGTCACCAGTTAGAGGCGCACAGGGTACGACTCTGGTCTGTTCAGCTGTGACTTTGGTTTTACACAAAGCCAGGGAACTTTGTCGCCTGCTCTCCTCTCATGGGGCTGTCCATTGTACCAGCCTTAAGCCATACACCCAACAAAGTGGAACCAGGTGGTACGACCGAAAGACAACTACTACAACTGACACTAACAGGAGCTGCAACCCAGTTCAAACTATATTTGGCAGTGTAACCCCACAGGAACAAGCGCCAACCCCTGGTTCAATACAGACGGGCTAGCAGCCCTCCACTGGCCCAACCCAGTTCCAGTCAAACAGACAGACAAATATTTTAAAAACAGTTATTTATGCTTCAACATTGTTTAAATAGCGTATTATGCTTAGATATTGGCATTAATTTTGAAATAACACACAGACACTTCAATTTTTTTTTACTAGTATAGATGTAAAGAGTGTTTTTAATTTATCAATAATATTACTTTGTAGTTAAATTGTGGATTTGTGTTGGAGTAATACTGAACTGAATGGGATTTCATTAAAATATTGTCATCTACAAACGAACAAAAGCTATATGCGGGCGATGTAAAATTCTTGTAAAATTGAAATGCTAGTGAATGTTCTTGGGCAGTTTTAAATGTCTTGATAAAGTACAGGATTTATTGCACAAAAACTACTGTGATGTGACAATGACAAGTGCACTTTCGTAAGGCAGTCCTTTCAATTTAATGTTAAATATTTTTTAATTTCTTCCACTGAAATATGTACTGATTAAAAGAATGAATAACAAATTCCATTTAGTTTGTGTGAAGGAAGAAAGAAAAAAAAATTCATGGCATCAATAGCTTAATGCCTGAATATTTTTTTGCTTTAAAATTTATTTTACGAAATGAAAATATTTTTTAAAATGAAATGTCAAAATTTCAATGACAAAATCAGCTCATTTTATCTACCATGAAAGTGCGGCCCTAGGTATTAGTTAAGTAGAGTAACGTTGGGAAAAAATATAGGTAGTAAAAATAAATCTGCTAGCACCATATCTCATAGTTTAATGCAAGCACAATTTTCCCAGGCAGTTTTTTCTGATGCAATTGAATGAAAAATTTGTGTTTCTAGAAATTAAAAATACCGGCTATCAGGTATCGGATTGATAGAATCCGTAATATCGCAACCTGAATCAGATCCTTTCTTTTTTTTTATTGACCCATCACTAACATACAATAAATATGATTTCTCAAATCTCAAGCAATTATCAAGATAAATGGTGTATTTAAATTCCTTACATATTAGTGCAATATTGTTAATGCTGAAACAGAGTGACGATATACTCGCACAGTGACGTACGAGCCACTGACAAACCAACCTCTTCTCCCTGTATGTGATCATGGCCTCTGCAATAGGCAGTTGCAGAGTAGTGCCAGCACCATGCAGATACCTATGCACACGGTTCATCATCTCCTGGCAGTCTGTCTTCTGTGTCTCTGCACGCTCCAATAGCTCCTTCCAAGTGTCGACTGAGAATGCAGCTCCATACAAACCATCCACACTTGCCAGATAGCGTGCGAGGCAGTTACTTGAACCTGCCACCAACAGAAACTTTTTTTTTGTCCCCGTGTTGACCAGTACTGCTTGGTCAGCTATCTACACATTCAACATCCACTTCAATACTGGCCCATGTGGATTACTGCCAACTTAAAACAAACCGAAATACATCAATGAATATTTTTTCTATTAGTTATTAATAGCACTTGGGCTCAATAAATCTCTTGCGAATTCAGAACTTATCTGTATTTTCCCAGCTCATTTTTTTTTACATTCACTGTACAAAAACATGCTTACTTAGAAAATTGGGAACAACTTAAAAGGTACATTTAATTAATACTACCAGGTTGTTGTTACTTCCAAAAATAATAATAAAATAAAAATAAGATATTTTATTAATATTAGTGAATAACAATTAATGGTAGTCAAACTAACCAGTTTGTGCCTAGAAAGATGGGTTTAAGGCAGTGCTAACCACACAAGAGTTCAGAACTCATTGTGGCTAGGTATCATGTGTACTATGTCTGTTTCACAAAACTGTGGCATCTCAATTTCATTGCTTGTTGCCTACCTGCAGGCATTCATTACATTCATACTTTTAAAAATGTTGTACAAATTCAAGAACAGTATAATTTATGGAGGAAAAAAATACAAGGAAACTCTGGTTGCTAATTCTAATAATGGTCATTAATTGTGATACATTTTTATACAGTAAAGTATGTTCAAATATAATAAAATCTAATTCAAAATAACTGTGACAAGCCTAATTATTACTATGACACAATTTGATGATGGCAGGTTTTGTTATGAATGTAGATCTTCCAACCGGCCGGTGACGTCACAGAGGCAAGGCAAGGCAAGCCACACATCCACGCATTTTTTTAAATTCCAAAGACTTAACGGGATTTGACCCAATGATTCCAGGATTTTACAGGATTTTTATATACAGGAAGCAGGATTTCAGCTTCAGGGCTGGTGGCAGCCCTGCGTTACAGCATTCTATGCATCAACATACAACAATGCAAGAGTTTGTTGCTTAGACTTTCAGCATCATACACCGCATTCACTTGGTTGTACGCCGGTCGCCTCTACTGGTCATCCTAACTTGTGCTAGTAGCTTTCTGGCTGATATTCACGCCATTTACCAGGAGCTAGAGTGCATTCACCACGTGTATGTCCCTTACCGGAATAAAACGTGGGTCAGCCTTTAATTTGTTTCCTATAGACTTAGCACCCCTCCATAGTTACCCTCGCTTAACAGGTTTGCAGGTGACCACTGGGAATTTCACTTAAACGAGTGCCAAACACTGTTTTTCCATACATGCACTAGCTTTGACCGCCATTCCCGTCAACCTCTTGGGATTGATGAAAAGGAGGAGCCACACAGGTACACTGTCCTGGGAACCACTTGTCAGTCTGGTGTTCGTCAGATGCTCCTCCACATCCTCTGCCCGCACGAGGTGCCACACATTGACGCATGCCACACTGCTGCGCAGTGCGCCTGCGTACTCTACGGGCAACTTCGCCCCATCAATGAGCGATAGAGCTCGAGGCAAGTCAAAACAGTGGCATACAAAATTCCCGTGCCGACATAGTTGATTCCACAAGCCTGGACAACCACGGTTACACCTATAATTAAAAGATTAACTAAGAAATTGTACTGTATGCCCAAATTCCAACATGCAGTCACCACCCCCTCAACCAAAGATTGTTTTACCAGACGAGCCACGGACCCTCCAGCTTAGATAAAGAAATTGGAAAGATACCCACAAGATCGCAGCACCCCTGCACCCAGTGACGTCACAGGTGCCAAGCCTCGGGCAGAGGAGGTAAAACTGTCATCAGCCTCAATCAAGGGTAATAAGAAAATACACTACACTGCCTGCTATCAGAGATAACCGACCCCCATGTCTAGAGGCTTGCAACCCCATACCCCTGGGAGAGCCACGAAGAGGAATCTGGGACTATATAAGGAAACTTCAAACCGCATTTGCCAGAGTTCGTCGGCTCGCTGACCGCACTGGTCAGTGAACTGTCCTGGGTCCAGAAGGACCTCCTCCTCTTCCAGATAACAGCTAGAAGAAGACTGACTCTCCAGCTCCAACAGCCTGACAAAGCTCACTCTCCAGAGTTAACCTCTACATCCTCACCCTGCACCCCCTACCCCAATGATCCTTGACTCCGCGGTTGCAGACCATCGCAACGTCCTAGGTTCCCTCAGAAGCTGTCGCTGTAGAGATAAACTTTTGGAAGTTGGAAGTTTCCCAGGTTCGCCTTCACCTGGCTTAGCATAATTTAAAAGGGAAAACATTCATTTAGAATTCTGTATTAATCGGTTTTGCCCAGTACTTTCCTAAGCGTAAATAAAATGCTTAAATCAAAATCGTAAGACTTGCATAATTAATTTATTTTATTTTGCTCCCTCTCACATATAGAATTAAGATGGTTTCTTTTGATTGCATATTAAACATAGTTCGGCTCAAATATCCTTTTATGCTGGATAAGTGTGAATGGAACAAGTTTTCTAGCGCCAGAGGGTCCGAAAGGGATCTCTAGTCCAAGAGAACATACTCTGACATCTGGATAAGCCTAGGACTCCCACACCTCTTTGTGGATATATACCAACTCTGGCTGTGATTATCCGGTAAAACCTCCTAGAGGATGAAAAGTCACTCGAAAAAGAATACTGGACGACGATTAGGGAAGCTGTCGCGGGCCTATTGTAATAAGAGTACTTTCGTACAATAATAATTCTGCACTAGAAGTATATTCATATGACTAGGATGGGAGGTGGCCTCCCCAGTAGACTGTGTAGCAATGCTCGACGTGTGTTACAACACGAACTAGATTAATCTACTGATCACTCAGAACTCATCACCCATTCTAATTAATTATTTTTAATTCACCCTTGGCCAGCTAGCATCCAGATTCTTGACAACCTTCACGGTGAGCAAGATCGTACTCCCTGGGAGAGAGACACGTATCGTTAAGCTCACCCTGGGGTTCAATTCCTCTCTACCTCCACCGCACCCTTCAAATAGGTGAACCACTATCAAGAACCCGCAACATGGGCAAACCCTGACCCACCAGGCATGTCAGTTAAAAGGAATCACCACCAAAGGGACTACCACATCCACTAGAAGGGAATCGGCACTCTAAAGATTTACCACATTTACCACCCCTCTCCCCTTTTCCGATACGAGGAAAGCAGGTAGCGAGCAAAAAAAGGGGAGGGATAAGAAGGGTTGGAGAGCGTGTCAAAGTAAAACTGCACAAAGAGCCTGCAGACGTGGTGCAGTAGCAATAGAGTAAAATCCATTTCCCAATGCCCTACTCCCATAGAGGAGGTGTGACAGATACTCTTAACATCTGGTAGAACGCACGAATATCAGCCTTCCCTGGTTAAACAGATAGCTAGCTTAACACCTCAAGCTCAAACGCAAGCATTACGCCATCTGCAAGATCCAGAGGAAGCTCCAGTACAGAGAGATGTCTTGAACCTGCTAGAGAAGACCGGCCCAACGCAGTACCCTTGTTGGGTCGTCGAGCATCTGAGTCAACCCGGCCAGCCAACACCAGTAGTTGCTTACCTAGTAACAGCTATTCTGCATCCCACACCTCCGCCAAAACCTCAAGTCTTGGTTCATCACCACACTACACCAGTAGTAGTCACACCTTACTCAAGCACTGCTCCCAAACACGGTCACCCAGGGATATCCATGGCAGTAATTGCACCCAGACGCTGTATTGTGTTGCCCAGACCTGATTTTGTGCCCTGCTTCATAGCCACATGGCCAGTTTTGTACAACGGAAAGGCGCCCGCACCCAAACAGAACTGAACTCCTCCACAAATAGAAACGCCTGGCTCAGCGTCTAACTAAAAAGACCAAGACTTCTTCTGCGAAGACAGTATAGTGAGTATTTATTCCCAGTACGTCACGCATCAGTCTTTCTTTGTCTGTATTTACAACACTTTCACTTATTCGACGTCTTCTCCTGGGAGATCTTTATACATTTGTCACACTTTTCCTTATCTACACTATCTGAGCTATCTACTAACTGCTGCCTGATGTAAGTTACATAATCGAAAGGACTGTAGGTGTAGCAAAGCTACAATAAGGCACATTTGCCCTGTATCCTCTTAACAGGAAACACTGGTACGAAAAAATCTGACTACATAACTGGCTGGGTTGACCTGTACAACGTTTACAGTCAACAATGGGCAGCAATTATCTAACTGACTAGCTGCTTTCACAACACTGGCATTCAAGTTGGCGGCGAGCGGAGACTGCTTACTGGGGTGCCCTCGCTTCCTGGGAGGCGCATATGGCGGATTCCGCCACTGGAACCTGGCAGGTGGCCGCCATGGATTCTCTCGGTAATGGCTTGGTTGTACCCGGGCTCGACAGACACGGGGTGGTTGGACTTGTTGCTGCTTTTTGCCCATCTCCGTGTTGCTGTAGTTGGTGGGTTAGCCTGTAGTGAACTGCAAAGGCTGCTTGCCCCCTAGAGTGGCACATGCAGTGCCTGGTCTGGAGTAGCTAACAGGTCTAACACATTAGTTGTCCGGGGCAACAATGTGGATTACTGCGGTCTAGCACGTTCATTTGTCATCAGGATGCTCTCTACGTTGTGTACTGCAACACTCCCTTGACAGAAGTCAATGAATGCCAGGGTGGGCTGGCCTGCTGCTGCTAACTCGGGATCTCCTTCACATCCATAGCAAAGTTCCTTTGCGTGAGGCACAGCATTCTCTGTCTCCTCTGGTTGGGTCTGGATCAGGGCTGATGTCACGGGTCCGGATGGCTCTCCACATCCATGTCAGGGGTCCGGCGTCTCACTTTCAGCTTCCGGGGTTGGCCTGTGAGTAGAGGACAGAGCATAGTACACTGGGTTAAGAATATTAAAATTCCCGGAGGAGTTAGCCTCTGGTAAATCCTGTATACACTACTGGCGTTGGGCCTGGGAGACGGCCTGGGTGTGTTGGACTGCACCTCGTACACGAAACTGGCTGCTTCCGCGTTGAGCTTGGAGTGAGCAACTAGGGTAGCCGCATGGTCCTTGGTGATCGCGGCCACGGGGTTGAGCTCCTCCAGGGCCTGGGAGACTGCCTTGGAGTTTCCAGGAGCTCTAGGAGGTGTATCCATAGTTGAAGGTGGGGTCTCTGCATAAAAGGCTGCTGCGGCGTCCATCATGGCAGGTCCTTTTCTGAGCTGGCTTTAGGTTGCCCGTCATGGTGGCGGCTCTCATGGCATACCTGATGTAACTGTGCAAGTTGGTGATGTTCCACTGGTGCCAGCAGTGGTTGTGGAGTATCGACGGCTCAGTTTTCTGTTCATTGGACTTCTCCATAAAACTAAATTTGTGTTCGGAGTCCACCTTCCTGGATGTCAGGTGAACTTACAACAAAACGTAGATGGGGTGGACGGTATGGTCCATTCTGAAGTCTTGGTGTTTCTGTGTTGCCAGAATTCCACCCAAATCGGAGCGGAGTAAACACTTGCTGTCACTGGTGGTTCCATTTCATCTTCCTTTGGAGGTGGTGACATCCATGCATTCTCGCAGGTAGATGGTTTGGCGACTTCCTCTTCGTCGTCCGATGGGTCGTAGTGCAGTGATGCGTGAGTGTCCTGAACCGGTGTCGGGGCGGAGTCTGGGTACGGACGCATCTGGATTCAAGTTGTCGTCCGTATCCTCCCACGATGGTCTTCTGTCAGGTAGACATTTTCCTGTTGTCCGATTACTTTGTAGGAGCCTTTCCACTTCTTAGCCAATTTGGTGCTAAATTGTAGGATCCCTTGACTCAAGGGATGGCTTCAGAGTAGGACTGTCTCTCCCATGTCAAAAGCACGGACTCCACTGCATGATGGAGGATACTGCTGGTTGATGTATTCCTCCTAGCATTTTACTGCGGTCTGTATGCGCCTTTGGGCAGCTTGGCGAATGGCTTTGGGTTGTGGCAGTACAGTAGACAGTTGTTCCCACTGCCATTCTCCTGGGCATCGTAGGGTGTGCCCCAACAACAATTGACTTGGACTGGAGTCGATCGCTTCGTTGGTTCTCTGGTGCAGAACGAAAAGGATACTGGGTAGCTGGCGGTCCCAACATTCTTGCTCATAGATATGGTACCTCTGCTCTGTTGAGTTTAACCGTGTACTGGCATCCATTTGCAAAACGAGGGGTCCTTTCCCTTGGGTCGATGCAGGCGGTCATTGTGCTAGAAACTATCTTTGAGGACTTCAAAAGCTGTGCAGTGCTCTATTGTCCATCGCTTTCTTGCATCTTTCTCCAGTAAAGGGTGGAGGGGTACCATTAGCTAGGCGATATTCAGGACAAAGTCACAGAGTCCTAAAAAGCATCTGAACTGCATTTTAGTGTGGGGTTCTTCAGCTTCTTGAATGGCCCTGAGGAATCGTTCCTGAGGGTAGTTGCCCTCTGTGGATAAAATTTGGCCTACATATTCTACTATGGATGTTCTCCCGAAGTGGCTCTTCAAGATTTTTGCAGTAAGTCCATGCAGCTCTAGCCAATCTAATACTCGCTGTAAATGTGTGAGATGCTAATCCCATGTCTTCGAGTTGACGCATGACAAACTGCTGTGCAGCGCGACTGCGCACATTAAGAGTCCACTTTGCCACATCAGCGAGCGCCAAGAGCCTCGGGGCAAGTCATAAGTGGCATACACAATTCCAAATGGCTACAGGATTGATCCAGGGGATGGACAATTACTGACACGGAAGATAATTAACGCATTTGATTATTTATATTGTACTGCCAGCCCAAACTTCGACATGCAGTCACCACCCCCTCGACAGAAATAGTTTTATCCAACAAGCCACGGACCCACCAATAGCAGAGAAGAAAGTTATAACAGACACTACAGGATTGCAGCACCCCTGCGCCCTGTGACGTCACAGCAGCAGAGCCTCGAGCGGAGGTAGTAAACCTGTCATCAGCCTCAACCCAGGCTGATGAGGGATACGCGGCACCGTTTATACCCTAAGACAATCAGCCCCTGCAGAGAAAGGGTAGCATACCCTGCACCCCCAGGGGAGCCCTTAAAACAAAGATTTTTGGACTATACGAGAAGGCTCAAAATCGCCTTTAGCAAGTGTTCGTCGGCTCGCCGAATGCACTAGTCAGCGAGCTCTCCTTGGTCTGGGCAAGACCTCCTTTCCCAGCTTGCAAAATCTATACCAGCTCCAACTACCTACACTCGTTCAGCAGCTCCTGCAATGTGTAGAAGACTCTCCAGAGGTAACTTCAACGGCCTTACCCTGCACCCATTTACCCAAGTCTATTTCCTTGACTCCGCGGCAGCAGGTCATGCGACGTCCCTTCTGGACAACCACCCCTTTGGAAGTAAATCGCTGCAACTTGCGATCTTCCAAAGACTAACTAATGACGTTAAAGTTCATCCAGGTTGACGCGTGCTGCTTATACAACTAATATAATACGATTACGACTCATCGTCAAGAGTACCTCTTCCACCACTGCAGACGCGAGTCACACGTTGCCTACCCTACAGGCAGGAGGAACATATGAGCGAATTCTCTTCACCTGGAGGATACACAACCTGGAAGGCACACTGCCCCCCCCCCCCCCACCTTGCTGAGAGCCAACAAGCTGCCCAGACCTCGGGCAAGGCTGAGCACCACGGACGAGGCACAAAGCAGAAACGCTGACCAGAGTCTTCTCACGCCGACCCAGGGCAGAAGGATGTCACGCCTTCACTGCATCCTTCGCTGGCAGTCTACAAGCTTCCAAGATATAAGTCCAGACGCTGCCGAGCTCAGGAGTCATTCTTAAACATCCTCTTTCACGACATCCAGCAATGACTCAGTGCTGTGACCTCCGGAGATCTTGGAAATTTCACGTACGCCCCCATGGCTACTTACTATGTCTCAACGAACATACGCATTCAACTTGACGTGTGCCCAGATAGGCTACTAGGCGCGGTGGTCAAGGATTTTTTTCACTAGATCAAAAGCGGGGTGGTCTAGATTAAACAGACGGTGAGAGATGAGAGATGTTGGTTAGTACGTGTTCACTATTGCTTCTTGGGTGCCGTGGTTATAGTGTGTTTTACCCAGACGTAGCAAGGTTGACCTACGCCGAACTGGCAATTCCACAGGTGAACTTCGTTTGTCCAGAAAAAGACATTATCCCAGCCGAATCCTGTATCAGTGCTGGTTAACAATCCTTTTACCATGGGATGGCACGAGGGATGAATTTGTGTACACTGAGATACAAATAAGATAGTTACCAGAGCAGTCGATACTGACACGTGCCGGAGTTGGGCGGCACGGTCCCATTCCGCCTGTTGCTCCAGTGTGGGTTGAGGAAGTGCACTCAACTGTCTGGCGGCAAGGAACGCTGCGTTTTGTTTCCTACATTTATGGCTGTGCCTATGGTCATAAGGCTGTATACTGGGTACACCTTGACGTGAACAAACTAAACACAGTTTATAGTGTCAGTCCAGTTTTGCCTTGCTGACCAAGCTGTGTTAAGTCTTCACTGATCACCCATGCATGCGAGCTGATCAGAGGCAGGTTGCTGTTTAGGTCACCAATGCCGCCACTGGATGTGCGTTCACACAGAGATGGATGCCCGATCTCAAGCTACAGATAACCCAAAACTAACAATGCTGTGGCATAAGGTAATAACTCAAGACTGTTGCTTCTCCCTGGGTGAAGGTGTTGCTAGTGGTTGTGGCTCCTCTGTTCGTCTAATGGGTGTGTAGAATATATGACGAACCCCTGAGGGGCGCCCGCTGTGGAAGTTATTTCGGTTATATCAATTACCCGGTTCTTGTCAATAGTGTACATAGCAACCTGTGTATAGCAGATAGACAGACAGATACTCTCAGAAATAAAAGCGGTAAGATAGGAAACAAAAGTATGTTTATTGATGATTCAATAAACATGCGACGCGTGCTACCTCCTACCAGGCAACTGAGTGCTAAAGGTTACTACGCTGACCAGGTGTAGGCAACCTGGTTCTAATGGAAAAATGGGAAAGAAATATCTAAACGAGAAAAGATATTATACTTCTAAACTGGTCTAAGAAAGGTGTCTTTAGGAGACAAAGTGAATTTAACACGTTAGTGAGCGTATTCACTGGTTGACTAATCGTCGACGAAGTAGCCGCAAGGGGCGAACTCAATGCTTCGAAGTTCTCTAAAGGTCCCAGCACTGAGCAGTGCTGCTGGAAGTAGCGAGAAGAACAAGAATGACTCTTGAGCTTGCAAATGTCCTGACATATAGTGGAAGCTTGCAGGCTGCCGGCGTGGGGTGTGGGGAGGCGTGATGTCCTGTTGCCCTAGTTGTCTTGAGAAAACTCTGGTCAGCGTTTATGCTTCATGCCTCGTCGGTGGTGCTCAGCCTTGCCCGAGGTCTGGGCATCTTGTAAGCTCTCAGCGCGGGGTAGGCGGGGCAACATGTATACCAGGTTGCGTATCCTCCAGGTGAGAAGGATTCCCTTATAAGTTCCTGCTGCCTGTAGGGCAGGCAAAATGTCATCACATCTGTAGTGGTGGAAGAGGTACTCTTGGCGATGATTCGTAATCGTATTAGATTAGATGCACAAGCGGCACGTGTCAATTCACCTCCACTCCATTGCGATGAAGAGTCATCGTGGAAAAGGTGGCAGAGAATGTCATAGGCCCCCCTCTAGAAGGTCTGGTTAGATGTGACGAGGTAGATAGCACTGGAAAAAAAATTTTGCAGACAGGTAGGCGGAACCCTTAAGTTTGGGGTGCTTGACCGCTGTAGCGGCGCGTATTCTGTGCGCTCTGGTCACATTGTCTTCAACTTAATCACTGGCACTGTGGTGAGCATACATTCGTAATGCTATCTACTTAAGTGGGCTGTCGGCCATTGAAACACTAGAACCGTGAGGTGTAAAATGTCTATCAAAAGTTCTGGACGTATAGCTTTTTACGGCTGTAGTTAATTAGCACATAGTCGAGTAACTAATTACTGGTGCACTTACCTCGTTGGTTCTTTCTACTGGAAACTGTACTGGGTACTTTTGAATATTAATTTAGCCTAAATGCGATTGTTCTTCTTACGTCACTGTCAGGGGCGTATTCTCCGTGAATGGAATGCATGCAGTGCGTGCTTTTATAAAACTCAAACACAAATATATTTCTTAACCATATACTTCCTATTTTTATGTTAATTAAAAATAAATTTTCGTTTCCTTGCTACACATGGGACTGAGTTGCACGTCTCAAGCTAATAGTTACTCAAAAATTTGCGGCAAGGCGCTGAGGGGAGGCACGCACACTGCGTATTTCGATAATCGATCGTAATAGTTCCCTGGTAGTACTGGTATTCTCAACCCTCATTCAGCTAGTGTGATGTCACAGCAAGCTTGCATGAAATGTAGCAAATGCATGCACAAGGTGACATTGCATTCACCGTGCTAGCAAGCGAGTTTATATCTTTATATTCAATTTTTATTGATGGCTTGCGTGTTCTACTGTTACATTTGAATTAGTATTTTTAATTTAAACAGTAGTTTCGCACGAAGAATGGTGACTGTTAAGGTGACATTTTAATAAGTTTATTTAATAAATCGTTTCTGTTAATGGTAGGGTATTTGTTACAATGGAAATAATTCTTGAAAAATTAAACTTAAAAGTAAATTATGTTTTGTGAACATTCAGAAGTAATTTTAAATTACTTTTTAACGTTTTTAGACAGACAAATATTGACAAATTTAACAGATTTTAAATTATTCTTGTTAATAAGAATAACTGTAACTTAGCCTTAACCCTAATTTAAATGATTTACTATTAGCGAATTGAATTGTTTTTTTTGCATATTGGGTGTTACAACGAATTTTTAACTTTTAAATTTTAAATTATTTGATTTGACCAGTGAATCTTGCTATTTGACACCTTGGTTTTCTGTTTTTTCTTTCTCTCATTTGGAACATTAAAATGGTTTTCTTTAAAAATTGGCTACAATACTTTTTTTTTAATTAATGCCCATACTAATACTACATGATACCCTAGGGATTAAGTTGTTTTTATTTTCTTCATCTTACACCCTGAAGTATCTTGTCAATGATTTTCTTAATTTAAAGTGTCACTTATGATTTTATTTAGGGTTTAATTATGTTCAGTGATGTGTGTCGAGGTATTTGAGTGTGGTGATTTATATATTTTTGTATTACTTCAATACTTCAATTTTCTTCAGGATTGACAGGGTACAGATCTCTTACACTTTACTTACACCAGGGTATTACCAAAATCTGGAGAAGCTTTTGAGATCAACGCAACCCAGATGAAGGTACTAAAGACATTTCGAGCAACCTTTCATTTTAACTTAGTTATTTATTAACATTTAATTCCTCTATGGAAAGCTAAGTGCCAAAGTAAGTTTCGTGTAGCATGCCTTGCCAAAATTTTCAGGATATGCCCCTGGTCACTGTCTTTGGTTTGTTGCTAAATTTAATGTGGTGCACGTGACCGGTCTATAATGAGTCCTTTTGCCACGTGCACGTAGTAGTAATTTATGGCTACTGTACCGACTTTAAAATTTGCGCACTTACTGGCGATCTTTGGTTTCACTTTCAATGGGCCATCCCCTTGGACGAAGAGCAGCATGCAGGGGGTATGGCCACATATTCCTGGTTGTGGACCTCCATAGCGATTCCCGGTGTACCGGCCAGGCATGTTGGCGGATAGGTGGGGTCATCACGCGTCGTGGAGCAGCCTGGGGCGTTGTGGCGTCTGCCCCAACAAAGTGGTTAGGGCACTCATTCAAGGGACATTGAGGCAGTGCAGGGGAGTGTCAAGCCTTCCACCCCGACTGTACGGGTTCCTACTTGTAGGGTAGGATGTTTCTCTGACAGGGCAGTGCAGCGGAGAGAGATCTCCATCCCGACTGCAGGCAGCACAGCTCGTAGTGGTACCAGGTCATGGGCGGCATCGACGGTCTCGGTGGCCAGGTCCTGGGGCGAGGCAGTGGCAGGGAGATTCACCTCAACTTCCACTGTGGGTGACGTGCCTGTTGAGGGGTAGTGGGTGGCATTGACATTCTCGGTGAAAACAGCCTCTCGTGTAGCAAGATGGCGGGGCGGAGCACTTCCAACGTGGCAGCTCGACGTCCGGGTCTGTGGGTATTCCTGCGTCGCAGAACCTGAGGACGGAGCATGTCTGTTACAGCTTGACGCCCCGGGTAGCAGAGTTTCCTGTGTAACAGGAGGTTGAGATGGAGCACTCTTGTCCGAGCTCGACGTCCCGGGTTCCTGTGGTCTAGTGGCATCTTGGACTTCTAAGTCAGAGGACGACTTTGCTGAAGTTGGGATGGCCTCGACTTCCGGCTCCGTAGTTGTACCAGGTAAACAGGTAGGTGCCTGGGAGATTCCTACTTCTCTCACCCAAGGTGCTTCTGATTGCTAGCTAATGCGACTTGATCGGCAGGGTGTTTGATGGGGCTCTCTGTCACACGGACACCGCCAGGATAACTTGAAGCAGCTAGATTTTGTTTTGGCTGCCATCTTCTTGGTGTAGCTGCATGACATTGAGGGCATTGATATGACGGAGAATGCACCTTGGCATTGTTCTAAATCTGGCTCCGACGAATGGACGCTCACCACAGTGACAGTAATGGCTACCATAAGTGAATCACGTAAAGACGCTCACCACAGAGCCAGTGATTATGTTGAAGACACAGACTTCGATGTAACAAAGACATTATAGCTTTTTAATTTTTTTATTAATATTCATCACTTAAATCTGACTTGATGTGTAGTTAAACCTATAAATGTCTCCATGCGTTTTGGAAGTGTTTATGTTGACACATGTCCAATAGTGAAGGCTGGATCATGGTCGTGTGGCTTTAGTTACACTTAGGTCAGTTGTGTGTGCGTGTAGATGCTAGTAGGAAAAGAGCAGGGTTTACAGCAGTCGTAGGTGATGCTGATGAATGAAGTAGGGCGGCACTCTATTTCGTTTGGCTCGTCTGCTAGCTGAAAGCAAGGTTAAACCCTCCAGCTGTCTGGCAGCCAAGCGCGCAACTCTTTGCTCCTCTCTCCTGGCACCGTACCTCACCTTAAATGGCAGAGAGTGGTGTAATTACAGAGAATTCGAAATTAGCACCATGGACGCGGATATCCCCAACTTAGTTTTACCTGGCGACAATCTTGCCAACGCGAACTCCGGTGCTTCATAAGATCCCCCACGGTTGCGGGGTGATCACAAGCATTGGAGCCGTGTGGGTTGCCAAGACTGTCACTGGGTGTGAGTTCCCCAACCAAGACCAGGCAGTAGCACCTAAGCAAATACCCTGCCAGCACCCAGGTGCTTCGGTAGGGATATAATTCAGATGTACTGTCTGTCCCTGATTATGATTCGTCTAATGGTTGTGTTATCAACTTGGAGCCGCCTGAGGGGGAGTCTCCAGTTGTTGCCAAGTTCGAATTAGAATAAATTCCCAGCGGTTCTGGTCGGCGGTGCTCAGTTCGAGGTTCTCCCAGTATTTGGTTACAGACTACCCTATGGATGAGACTACAGAGTAAGAGAAACAGAGCCATGTTTATTAAAGACATTCTAAATACGGTAACATGTGCTCTCCTGCCAGGCAGGCCGGTGGTTGGAAGTAATCCTACGGTATCCAGGTGTAGGTGACCTGGTTCTAAGCTAATGGGGAAAAGTTAAGTGAAAACTGATGAAGATTGTAAGTAAAACCTAACTCTATATAAGGGATGTCTGTAGGAGACAAAGAAATATTATGTGTGTAATTTATTATGTATGGAAAGCTTCTGGTAGCTATTGGTGTCACTGGAGCGTCCGATAGCATAGCTTGCAGAGCTCTAACAGCGACGTCAATGGTGGCAGCCTCTGGTGGCTACTGAAGACTGTTAAGTCATTGGCGACAGCCTCTAGAAGGGCTGTTTAAAGATCGCTAGTAGTCTGAACTCCTGCACCCAGGTGCTGCAGAAACACTCTGCCTTATATAACGTGTCAGCGCGTGTCAGCGCGTGTCATGGCGGCCACGGGGGAGGGCATGTGATGTCCCTCAGGTGTGAGGCCGGAGAGGGGGGTAGCACCCTCTGGTCATCTCTCGGCCCTTGTGTATCCTCAGCGGTGCTTGTGCATGGCCCGATGTGGCCGGCGGCTTGTAGGCTCTCAGTGCGTGCAAGGAAGGGGGGGGGGGGGATGATGCGCCACTGTCTTTCGCAACCCCTCATATCCACGTGTCTGGCCACCCTCAAGGATTGTGGCAGACTGTTACTGTATGAAATGGCGCTGGGTTTGAACCTCACGTGTGTAGAAGTGCATACTAGGGTTGTAGTGAGATGAGTCTTACTCGTTTATGGTAAGTGGTATAAGCAGCATGCATCAATTTGCTCCGTTGTTACGATGAAGACTCATCGTGAAGGTTTGACCGAGAACAGCGTAGGCCCCCTCATCTGGAAGATCTAGGAAGGAGCAGCAAGGTAGAAGAAGAAAAACTTTGTTGAAGTTAGGTAGACTGGACCCTTAGTGTCGGGCTGCTTGGCCGCTGTATCTGCGCTCACTCTGTGCTTCGGGGTGGCTGAGAAATGCCGGGTGCATGGCACGCCAGCCGGTAGTTCTGTTTCTCTCTTCAGGCGGGCTTCCTCTCTCTTCCGCTTGCCCTGGCAAAGCGGAGCGCTGCACGGTGCTAATGGGTGTTCCCCCCTGTGGTGAGGATTAGTGTCAGGAGTGATGTGTACCCGGTGTCCAAACGACCTACTTCAATTATTGCATGTCACCACAAAAATCAACATATCGTTGTGGTTATTTACAAGAGTATATACATAAAACCTGAAAGAGAAAAATCTAAAAAAAAAAACGATTACATGCTAAAAACGAGAGACAATATAAAAGTATGTTCAAGCCTTACTCGTGGAAGGCGGGGAAAAACATCATTAACTAGCCTGGAGCTTGCTATAGTGTTATGAAAGAAAAGGAAAATCTTTCAGGAGCAACCTGTGGGTCGTACGGCAAGCTGACACTTACATGTGACAGGTTAAGTTCACCAAACTCAGGCCTTCCAGCACCTGGGTTAGTGGGCTAGACGACACAATGCGAGTACACTTTACCATGCATGAATTCACGGCAATTGGTGCATGGAAGTCACTTTACATACATAAAACACTTTAATAAATTGAGTTTAAATATACCTGTCATCGGGTATCACCAGAGTGAATACTTGGGAGCTCTGTGGCTCAGAGTTCAAGTTCGACTCTTTGGTGGTGCACAGGTATTGCAAACATACACAAACACTAGCAATGAAAAAAAAAATTTAAGCACATGGTGAAAGTTACAGTCTTGCAAAACTGAATTTTTCTTGTAGATGCCTCTTCACATAAACAAACTCATAGGAATGGTATATGTATATGTGTGTGTTTACCTACACATTTTAACAAATATAATTAAAAGCTACTTCCTCCTGTACCTGTCGGGAGTCCATCATCTTACCAGTTCGTACTTAAGTTTATAGCAAGTTCAGTGCAAGTACACTTTGAAAGATGGAAGAAAACATTTATGGAAAACACACGGCCCTGCAAGATGCCATTCTTCTTGTAGATGCCTCTTCACATAAACCCTTGAAGACGTATAAAATCATATATTAGTACACCTACATATCAATTATTACTTAAAAATCTAGAATTATCTAAGAGTCCTGTGAACGAAGGCTAAATCACTGGTGGGGAGAAAACATCTATTTGCACTGTTCTGTTCTTAACACTGACAGCGTAATTACTGCTGTTTTACAAGTCTTATTTACACGTAGTCGAGTGTTGAATAACTAGTTATTTATTCTCCCTCCCGGCTCATTTGCTTTCCTTGCTTAGTGACAGCTTGGTAGGCACTTACGCTTATACACACTTCGCAGGTCTGTAACGAGTCCTGTTCGGTGTTACGTAGTGATTTACAACTACGTATGTACACTATGTTCATCACACTGTCATTTGTAGTCGTGGGTGCTGGTTTAGCTAACCAACCTCTTGGGCGTAGCTCGGCGTGCAGCGGGTACGGACACGTTTACCTCGACATGGGTCATCACATTGACTCTTGGTACCGGCCAGGCGTAGAGTCAACCTTGGTGGCATGAGGTGGCATCAGGCATCGAGGCACGGCACATGGCGTCATGGCATCTGTTTCAGCCGGAACAGAGGGTGAGGGCATAGCTACAAGGGGCCTAGTGGCAGTGCGGGGGAGTGATTTCAGGTCCTCCACCCTGACTGCACGTGTTCCTGCCCGTAAGGTAAGACGTTTCCCAGCTGTTTTAGTGTAAGCGAATTGCGGTGGGAGACCGCTCTCCATCTTGCTGATGTGAGCATCCTGTTGTGGGGCTGGGTCGTTGGAAGCATCAATGGTCTCAATGTCCAGGTCCCGTGACGAGGCAGTGGGAGGGAGAGGGCTCTTGACCTACACTGTGGGCGTTGATCCAGCTGAGGGGTAGTGGGAGGCGTCTATAGTCTCGACGCCTGCCGTAGTAGCACCAGGGAGCTGCTGATCATCATGCTCACCCTTGGCTACAGGTGGTGCATCTTGCTGTGGGGCCAGGTCGTTGGAGGTGTCGACGTTCTCAACATCCAGGTCCTCGGGTGAGGCAGCACAATGGAGAGGAGTCTCAACCTCGGCTGCAGGTGCACCAGGTGTTTTAGCGGGGGAGGAATCGGCGGTCTAGGTGCCTTCGATTTCTGTGACCGATTGAGCAAGAGACAGATTGGGTATCTTGTCCTCCACGGCACTTATGGGTTGTGAGCTCTGACAGTTTTCTGTCCGGTGGTCTAGTGGCGTGGCTCGGCACTTCCCTGTCGGGGCTCAAGATCGACTTTGTAGAAGGTAGAATGGCCTTAATCTCAACCTGGGGAGTCCCCCAGGTGTGGAGGTAGGTGTCCGGGGGGGGGGGGTCCATCCCCTTGCCGATGGTGCTTCCGACTTCTCGTTAATTCGACTAGACCGTCAGGGTGTCGTGACACCTTCACGGTCTTGGGGGCTCCACCAAGACACTTTGGAGCAGCTAGGAGCTTTGTCGCGTTGTTTAGCAACCTTGGTTGTGTAGCTGTGTGGCATGGAGGGCAGTGATCGCACACTCACTGCTCCTCTGCCTACTTCTCCAACCAGTCTCCACGATGGTACGTAGCTAGACGTGCGTAGCTAGGGGGCAGGTCGTTCGTCGGGCGGCCTCAGGAGTTCTTGAGGGGCCTGTCAGGGTGGTATCTTATCTTCAACGTCGGAGTCCCCTTCTGTTTCCCCTACGTCGTTGGCGTGCTCTTCTTGGGGCATTTCCTCCAGATAGGGACGTACTTGACCTCTTGTGGCTTTTCGTATCCTCCCCCTAGTGTCTTCGGCCCAGTATACGTTGTCTCTCTTTCAGACAATCCGATATGGCCTGTCCCATTTATCTGCAAGGCCAGCACTAAACTGACTGCTGGCCTTGCTAAGGGGATGTGTCCTAAGTAGAATGGTTTCCCCGATCAGAAACTCACGTACCCCCGTCTTGGGCTGTGGGTACTTCTTCCATATGTATATATCCTGGGCTCGTTGGGCAGCAGTTGTGCAAACCAACATGGCAAATTAGACGTCCTCTGGTTGTGGCATGGTGGTGGGTTCACTGTTCCATTTCCAGTCACCTGGTCGGTGGAGGGTCTGTCCTTAGAGGAGGTTACTTGGACTGGTGTCCACCACCTCATTGGTTTGATGATGTAGGGCAAACAAAATAGTGGGAATATGTTTGTCCAAGTGTCAATTGTCATTTCCCATACTGATACGGAGACATTAATTTATTTCTTGGTTCCTCCGTTCAGTGTGGTTGGCCTGGGGGTGGTAGGGTGGTGTTGTCCACGTCTTGACCCCCCCATCCCTGGCATGCTGACTGCCATTGGCGACTCAAACTGAGTGCCGTTGTCAGTCAGGATCGCCTTCGGGTATCCCCAACTTGCAAAAATTTTGAGGAGCTCCATCTTGCGCATTATGGGGGTTGTTTCCTGGCTGGGCAGCGGGAAGGCTTCTACCTACCTGGAGAACTGGTCTGTCATGACTAGGAGATAGCAGTTTCCCTTATGCTCCTCGGGTATGGTCCCATGAGATCGGCGACTACATGGGTCCATGCCATCTTGGGCCTCCTAGGTCGTGAAGTACGTGATGGAACTGGGTATGCCTTGCCTCGGCAACACGTCTTGCAGTTGCTGACGAACTGTCGGACGTCGCGGCTCATCCCATCCCAACTATATCTGACCCAAATGTCCAGCAGGGTTTCTCGGGTTCCCGGATGTCCAGCCTGGAGGTGGTTGTGGTGGTGGCGGCAAATGTCTGCTCGCAGTTGCTGCGGTACCCAGATTTTCCACAGAGCATTCGGCTGACCACTTCTTGTCCACACGTCATCCCGGACTTCGAACTGTTGGGGATGCTCTTGCAAGAGTCGATGTACATCGGGGTCCTCCTACTGGCTAATCAATACTTGATGTCGGGTAATTTGGAGTTGGAGGAGCCGTATCTGTTCATTGGGACTTTATTCTACTTGAGGTGGGGGGACACATCTTTTCACCTTCCTCTTCTTCAGCTTTCTCCTCCAGCGTGGGGAATCGAGACAGGGCATCGGGCAGGTCGTTCACCTTACCTGGGCAGTGCTGTACCTCAAAGTCGGATTCGGTGAGAAACATATCCCACCGACCGAGCTTGGCTTTGCTGTTACGTAACTCATGTAGACATTGGAGGGCTTTTGGGTCTGTTCGCAAGATGAAGTGTTGGCCTTCTAAATAATACCAGCATTTTCGCACTTCCCAGATGACAGCAAGACACTCCTGTTCATTGATGTGATAGCGTTGCTCCATTTCTTTGTGGCGGGTGGAGGCATACACTATCACACGAGGTTGGTTTTCGCTGCCCAGCTGGTAAACGACGGCTCCCAATCCGTTTTGGCACGCGTCTGTCAGTAATATTAGCGGTTGATCTCCTTGGGGCCAGTGTAACTGTCGTAGATTGCCGAAACTTGTCTTCAGGTCATGGAAGGCTTGTTGTTGCTCCGGTCCCCATCGCCAACATGTATGTCCCTTCCTCTAGTAGTGGATATAAGGGCGCCATGAGTTGTGCAATGTTTACCACGAAGTCGCATAGCCAGTTGCACAAACCCAGATACAGTTGCAGCTGTCATTTATTTGCCGGTTCATCTACGTCTTTGAGAGCTCAGATGGAACTTTGCTGCGGGAAGTTTCCTTCTGGTGACATGACATGCCCCAGGTAGTTGAGGAGAACTTGCCGAAGTAACTCTTAGAAAGATTGTACATCATTCCATGTTGCTCCAAACGTTCTAGTAACCGCTGTAGTGTTCGAGGTGCTCCTCTCAGCTGATGGAGTAGACAATAACGTTGTCGAGGTATGCAAAGCTAAACTCACCGATATACCCAGACAATACCTCTGCGGACATTAGGCGTTGGAACGTGGCAGGGGCATTCTTTAGTCCGAACGGCATCACTCGGAATTGCAGTGTCTCCCCCTCTGGTGTGGTGAATGCAGTATATTTGCGGCTATCTGGGTGGACTGCAATTTGCCAGTATCCGGATTCTATGTCCAAGGTGCTGAAGATGGTGGCTTTGCCATTGTCCCACAGGGTATGGGTAAGGTCGATGGCTGGGGGTGCAATAGGGTGTGTTACCTCGTTTAGGCTTTTATAGTTGACTCAGAAGCGCAGCTTTCCATCCTTTTTGGGTACTAGAACCACGTCGAAGTTGTAGAGTGAGCTCAAGGGTTCCACAATCCCCCTGGTCCTTCATTTCGTTGACCTGGTCCATTATCAGTTCACGTCGGAGGGCAGATACCCGATACGGTCGATTATAAACAGGGGTATTAGTCGTGGTCCAGATCTCGTGTTGGAGTGATCGAGTCTGCCGCAATAACCCCCCCTGTCCGAATGCATTGGCGTGTTTGTTTAAAACCTGCTGGAGTTGGTCGAACTGTGGTTGGTCAAGTTCATGGTTCACCCTCACGGGATCGATGGGTGAGGGTATATCTTCCGGGCTATGGTCCCAGTTCACTGTTATCCTCTCGTGCTCACCCATGTAGGCCCGGCATTACCGATGGTCAACAATACACTGATGTTGCCTAAGCCAAGGACAGTCGAGTATTGCCGCTTCTGACGAGGCGGATGAGACTATAAATTCAGAGAGGGCGGTGTGTCGATGTATTTTCACCTGTACCATGACACGACCATCTACCTGCAGAGTAGCATTCGGTTGAGCCATTCTAACAGGATTTGTTTGTGGATGCAGGTGCGCTGTTTGGTCGGATGTGAGCACATCTCTCCTGATAAAATTTGCGGGGGCCGTGGAGTCCAGCAGCGCCAAGACTCGATCTCCCTTGATTTCCACTTCAATGTGGGGAGTGATGTGGAGGTTCGGGTCCTCATTCAAGCCCTGGATTCTGGGCACTTGTGGTCCGGTGGCGGCGGCTCGCTTCACACCCCAGCGACTGTGTTTCCCGACTTGCTAGCGGGGTTCGGTCTTTCCATTGTCCTAGCAGCTGAGGGGTTTGGCATTTGATTAGCCTTGGGTGGTGATACTGCTGATCCTGGTGGCTTACGAGGGCAGTCCTTATTCCAGTGACTGCCAGGACAGAACTAACACTTGGGATGAAGGTTGTACGTGTTGGAGGGGTGGGCACATTCTTGTCTGGTTCGACCAGTGGGGCTCGGGGTGCTGGGTTTTTCACTGGTAGTGGTTTCTCTAGCTTGGCCTGTGCAGCAAAATTTTGTTCGGCTTCCCGCACCCTCTCAAATAATTCGTCAATAGTAGTTGATTGGGCTGTGAGGAGGACATTCCTCACGCGGGTAACAACATTCATCCTATTGACCGTATGGCCATGGCTTCCGAGACCTCTGGGAATATGTGCCAGAACACCTGTTCTTTCCAACGTATAAAGTTTTCCGCCGTGTCTTCTGGTATCTGGGTTTGGCTGTAGAATTGGGTTGTTAACCGTGCTAGCACCTCCTCGCCGGTGAATTCTGTTGTGATGTGGTTACAGAATTGCTTCCAATCCGTTAGGAAGTCCCCGTATTTTTCCCACCAGGTTAGCGCTACACCTTTAAGGTGTAGCTGTGCCCTGTTTATCCACTGCCGTGGAGGTAACTGGGTATCCCGTAACTCCATCTCGCATTCGTTGGTGAACGCTACCGGATTTTCATGCGGTCGGCTGGGAAAGTCCATTACCTGGCTGTCGTCATCCCTTCCGGTGGCCGGTTGCGGTCCCCGGCTGAATATAGCTCTGGAACGGCCCTGATCATCGCGAGTAGGTGACGTGTTCCTTCCTACGTTCCTCACATTGGTATTGCATACCAGGCATATTGATGCACTCGTCGGGCCATCCTACACACAGGTTATGGAATGGTTTGCTACATGTAGTGCATCTCACCTTGTTAATACCCAGGTCGGGACAAATCGTGTCGCGACAAAAGTTGATGGGTTGCTGCCGACAGTCTTTGCACTGGTATTCGAGACCCACGGTATTTCGTGCCTCATCTGGTCAACCTAGGCAAATGTGGGGAATGCTTTCAAGCAGTATGTACAGTCAATTTGGTACGTGCTGACACCTTGACATTTGGTGTGGCTACACTTTGGGTCTGAAGTTTCTGAATCCGAGTCATTAGAAATGGCGGGCGCTGTATTGACTTCTGGGTTCGACATTACTACGGTTTCTTGGGTGCCACATGGTTTTTACAGGACTCCCCAAAGTACAGTGGGTTATATGGGTAAACTTTCAAGTCTCAGAGTCAGGTGACCTCGTTCGGCCTCATGCTGTGCACAGCCAATTAACTGACACCCCACGTTGGGCGTCAGAAAATCGCTTGACACGTGTCCGATAGTGAAGGCTGGATCACTGTCATGTGGCCTTAGTTGCACTTAGATTGGTTGTGCATGCGGATAGGTGCTAGCGGGAAAAGAGAGGATTTACGGCAGTCATTCTAGGTGATGCTGATGAACACAGTAGGGCGGCACAATTTTGTTCAGCTTGTTGGCTAGCTGAAAGCAGGGTTAGACCAGCCAGCTGTCTGGCAGCCAAGCGCGCAATTCTTTGCCTCTCTCCTGGCATTACCTTAAATGGCGTAGAGTGGTGTATCTACTGAGAAATCAAAATAAGCACCACGGACGCACGTAGCCCTAACTTAGTTTTACATGGCGACAATCTTGCCAATATGAGCTAATCAGAAGCGTTGGGGCCGTGTGGGTTGCCAAGACTATCACTGGGTGTGAATTCCCCAACCAAGGCCAGGCAGTAGCACCTAAGCAAATACCCCTGCCAGCACTCAGGTGCTCCGGTAGGGATATAACTCAGACGTACTGTCTCTCCCTGATTGTGATTTGTCTAATAGTTGTGTTATCAACTTGGAGCCACCTGAAGGGGAGTCTCCAGTTGTAGCTAATTTCGAAATAAGAATAACTTCCCGGTTCCGGTCGGCGGTACTCAGCTTGAAGTTCTTCCAGTAATTGGTGACAGATTACCCTACGAATGAGACTTGAGGGTAAGAGAAACAAAGCAGTGTTTATTAAAGACGGTGACACAAGCTCTCCCGCCAGGCAAACCGGTGGTTGGAAATAATCCTACGGTATCCAGGTGTAGGTGACCTGGTCCTAAGCTAGGTGGGGAAGTTTAAGTGAAAACTGGCAAAGATTTCTTAAATGCAAACCTAACTCTACATAGGGGGTGTCTGTAGGAGACAAAGAAGAATTACGTGTGGTATGTAATGTGCTACAAAAAGCTTCTGGTAGCTATTGGCGTCGCTGGAGTGTCCGGTAGCGGAGCTGCAGAGATCTAACGGCAACGTCAATGGTGACAGCCTCTGGTGGCTGCTGAAGAATCTTAGGTCGTTGGCGACAGCCTCTGGAAGGGCTGTTGAAGGTCTCGTAGTAGTCTAGACTCCAGCACCCAGGTGCTTGAAGAACACTGCAGGAACAATTGGCGAGGACAGCTGTGCACTGCCTTATATAGCGAGGCAGCGCATGTTGTGGCGGCCGCAGGGGAGGGCATGTGACATCCCTCAGGTGCGAGGCCAGAGTGGAGGTAGCACCCTCTGGTCATCTCTCGACCTTCGCATATCCTCGGTGGCCATCATGCATGGCCCGAGGCGGCTGATGGCTTGTAGGCTCTCAGCACGGGGGAGGGGGTGTGACACGCCGCTGTCTTTCGCAACCCCTCGTATCCACGTGTCCCGTGTCCACGTTTTTCCTAAAATATTTTTTTTCCTTTTATACGCAACTAAATTGTAAACAAATTTAAACTTAACTGCCCTCGAACTAGGAAGGCACTAGGTTCTATACCAAATGACTTATTTCCGTACTTTTCCTTCCTAAGCTATTCTTCCCCTTGGTAAGCGACGAGACAAGAAGACTCCAGCAGTGCCATGAAGCAGACGGCATGGCGCAGGCATCCTGCTGCTATGCAACTGAGAGAGGGGGAGAGAGCAAAGAGAAAAAGGGAAGAGGCCGTTAACCTGCCACTGATAGATACCAGATGTCGCGTGACCCATATACGAGGCACACTCTACTCCTACTCAGGCAGCACGTGCAAAATAGGTGCTGGCCTAGAGGAGAGACCAAGAGTTATACAAGTGTGGCAGCTACCTCAGCCACCCAAAGCAATTGAGATTTCGACAGATGGAGCTTCGTCGCTTCAGGAGGTGGCCGATTGACGCATGCCAGCTTTCTGCGCTACAGAGATACACACCCTACGGCCGACTTCGCCCCATCTGAGCGCGCCAAGTGCTGGGCGAATTCAAATTGATTGGCCGCTGAGACTTGGAAATTATATATTGAAATTACATCAGGCTTTAATGAGTAAATTACGTAACTGAACTTCACATTTGAAATTATATTTTTCCACATCCCATCAAGAAGATCGCGCCAGAGCAGACAAGATAAAGATATAATATAATTTATTTGAATTATACTACACTACCCTCCCTGCCTGGCCAAGAAGTTCCAGTCAACCCTCAAGATAGCAGCACCCCCATGACCTTCTGACATCACGGCCCGCCTGCCTCAGTCTGGGGTGCAAGAAAATGTCATCTCCTCCACCAGATTAGATAAGAATTTGAGCGGTGCTCCAGCAGCAGATACACCAACCCCTGTGTTGGAAGACTATGCTACACCCTGCCCCCGGAGAATCGCTGACACAGGGTGATTTTCCTATAAATAGAAGTCCAGCCCCATGGTCCATCAGCGACGCCGGAGCTCGCCGGCCGCAAGGTTCGCAAGCTCACTTACAGTCTGCCGAAGACTCTTTCTCCTCTCCTGTGCAGCCCACCCAGGGTTCAGCCTCCTTCACTACAGCAGCCCGAGGCCGGGCTCGAACCATCACCTCCAGCCAGCAGCTTGCAGAAGGCCCCCAGCACTCCAACCCCTGCTTGGACAAGGCATCCTTCAGCTGACCGCCTAGGGACAGCTCTCCACGTCTGGTAAATCCCACCCCTGTATCCACTTACCCTTACGTCAGTCAACTTCCTTGACTCCACGGTAACAGGTCGGTGTGTGATTTAGGATATAGCCCCTTATAACTATCATGCTGTAAACAGTGTATACTTTAATTTGGTACATTAATTAGGAATATTCGTAGGAATTAATTATATCTTATTACTAATTTTTACCAGGCTCGCCTTCGCCTGTAGATTTACTTCAGTATTTTAATATCATTCCTTACCTAGCTTTTAGTGTGTAATTATTTAGCTGGGTTTCTGCTAACTCCTTGTTTTTAAACGTAATAAAATATTACGTATCAAATTTAAATTCTTGTGTGTCGCTTACTGTCATTTCTAACTTAGACTCTGTACTATTTTTTTATTACTGTTGCTTATTAATTCAGTGTTGTTTTTCCATTACGTGCGAATTTAATTCTAAAGTAGTTCACTTCTTTATCTGGCCGTGCAGTGTGCTGAATCCCTCAGGAGGCAGGGCCTGACATTGGACTTAATTCCTGAGATTCCTGCGCACCCGCTGCGGATAACTGGCACATGATTCTGTTACTTGGGTTGCCATTGTGAACAGCAGGTCCGCAGGAATGATTGTAAATTTTGCAAGCCATCAGAGGCGACGCGAGAGGCATGCCTTACTACAGCAAGCTTTGTTGAACCAGATAATTACTGACTCGCAATCCAGTACTCTGAATACTAGTGAATCCAAGAGCCACCAGATTGATTATAGCATAGTATTACCTCTGGACCACGAAACACCTTTAAAAAATTTGCTAGGTTGGTGCGAGCCAGATGAGAAATCAGATTCCGAGGAAACCCCTGTCAGCCCACCTTAATTCAAGCATCGCCAACAAACATAGACACACAGAGCCCCTCCAGTCGATCTTGCCTAGTGAGACTAAAATCTGGCAGGATACTTCGGGTTCGACACCCGAGAACAGACGTTAACTTCCCAACTTCTGCACCATCATGTTGGCTTCCGGACGGACGATCAGGGTTCAAATCCCTCCTAAGGCAGTTCCCCGCAATCAACGGAAACAATCTGAAGCCAATTTCATCCCCACTCGCCAACCCACGAGGCCACTGCGGATAAATCCCATCAGTGCAAACCAAATTGCTCACCCCCACAATCACTCATAAATCGTAACCAATTGAGCACATCCCCCCCCCCCGCCCCTTATCGGGACAGCTGTCGTCACGACTATCAACGTCCCTTGTGGTACGGAGAGTAAGGCTGCCTGGAAGGGATAGCCTAACACTCCGAATTACTCTGGGGTTTGACTCCCATCTACTTCCGAAGGTTAGAAAGGGCATATTTAAGAGTGTATCTACACAAGTCAGATTTAAATTATGAATATATTAAGGATAGAAAAGCCTAAAATGTCTGTTTCGGCGAAATCTCTGTCTTCAACCTATCACTGGCACTGTGATGAGCGTCCTTATGTGAAGCACTTATGGTAGTCATTACTGTCACTGTGGTGAGCGTCTATTTGTAATGCTACCTACTTAAGTGGGCTGTCGGCCACTGAAAACTACAGAACTTTGAGGTGTAAAATGTCTATATTGCACTGTGGTGAAAAGTTACTGTTTGACGTACAGCTGTTAACGGCTGTATTTAAAATTTAATTAGTAGATAGTCGAGTGACTAAATACGGGTGCATTTACCTCACCGGTTCCTACACTTAAATCCCCCCCCACCCTTGATGACAGTGGGCAGGCACTTTACTAGATACACATTATTTAATTTAGCCTAAATGTAAATGTTTTCGCCTATCTCACTGTCTTTGACTGGGCGGCTAGATTAAATGTCACTTTGATACAGATCTATAATGAGTCCTGTATTGTTTATCGTAGTGGTTACAACTACATGTGATTAACTTCGTCAAGCACTGCACTTTCTTGTGTTCGTCGAGCTTTGGTTTAACTGGCCTGCTCCTGGGATGTAGTTCAGCTGCAGGGGATACGGCCATGTGTACCTTGACGTAGATCGCCACTGTGGTTCTCGGTACCATGGCCAGGCGTTGAGTCTGGCTTGGTGGCACGAGGTGGCATGAGGTGTTGTGGTTCAGCACGTGATGTCAAGGCGTATGCTTCTGCCAGAACTGAGAGAGGGCACAGCTACAAGGGACGTTGAGGCAGTGCGGGGGAGTGAGTCCAGGTCCTCCACCTCGACTGCACGGGTTCCTACCAGTAGGGTAGGACGTTTCCCTGCTGGCGCAGGACAAGGGAGTTGCGGCAGGAGACTGCTCTCCACCTTGCCTGCGGATGCATCCCGTCGTAGAGCCAGGTCATTGGAGGCATCGACGTTCTCGATGTCCAGGTCCCGTGACGAGGCAGTGGGAAGGAGCGAACTCTCGACCTCCACTGCAGGTGTTGCTACAGCTGAGGGGTAGTGGGAGGCATCAATGTTCTCGATGACTGCTGATACGATTGACGGTTGAGTGAGTGGTGGATTAAGTCTCTCTTCCTCAATGGTGCCGTAGGGTTGTTCCTGCATGGCACGATATTGGGGTGGAGCACTTCTGTCTTGGCAGCTCAACGTCCTAGTTTGCAGTTTTTCTTGCGTGGCAAGATTGGGGGCAGAGCACTTTTGTCCGAGCTCAACGTCCGGGTTTGCGGGAGTTCCTGCATCGCAGGTTCTTGAGGCGGAGCACTTCTGGCTTGGCAGCTCGACGTCCCGGCTGGCAGGTTTTCCTACATGGCAGAATCTTGAGGCAGAGCACTTCCATCGTGGCAGCTCGACATCCAGATGGGTAGAAGTTTCTGCGTTGCAGTTTCTTTGGGCGGAACATTCTGGCCGCAGCTCTACGTCCTGGACTGCGGGAGTTCATCACTGTTGAGTGCAGTGGTCGACTTCATGGAAGCTAGCATGCTCTTGACCACTGCCCCTGGCATTTCCTTTTCTTTCGCAGTAGCTGTGTTCTTGCTGAGCGTTATTTCCGGTGGTCTAGTGGCAGGTTGTTCCTCATCCGCGGCACCAGAGGTTGGCTTCGTGGAAGCTGGAATGACCTTGACCTCTGGCATCTGAGTTCTACTAGGTGGAGGAGAAGCCGCTCTGGTTAATGCTATCCCTCTCACCAAATGCGGTTCAGGTTGCTCGCTGATTCTGCGAGAACTATGGGGTGTCTGGCGTTAGTCTTGGTCTCGTGTACTATGCCAGGACACTTGGGAGCAGCTGAGTCTCCCTTTGGCCACATCTGGTGGAGACTTTGATCTGCGTAGCTGCGGGAAGTTGAGGGCAGTGATCATATGGTACTGCATCTCAATGTTGGTTATCTTGGTGCCGGTTACAAGCCGTGGAGGGCAGTGATCTGACGATACTGCACCTCTGTGCCAGTCTTTATTCATTCTCCCGGGTGGAAAACAGGGTGGCTCCCTGTTGGGTTCCTGGTCTCGTACATCGGACCTCTTCGCAGGCCCTCGCTTGATTCTGGCATGTCGTTGATTACCAAGTCTGGGTATCTGACATCTTTCTATGGCTCTTGGGTGCCACGGGGTGTTTCGTGGCTTAACCCTTAGCTCTTTGGGTCCTGGTTGGTCTAGTTCGGTCATTCACTGCGTATGGTTAATAGTCTGATGCCCCACATTGGACGCCAGAAAATTACTTGGCACGTGCCTGATTAACTGAATGGCACGTTGGTCGAGGATTTTGTTGCTAGACCAATAGCGGGGTTTTTAAGTTAGGTTTGATGGGGTTTGGCGAGGGATGTTGGGTATTGACTTACATCATTGTCCTAGTTGATGCTGTCCGGATCACTCAATGGCAGCGGGCTCGCCCCACTCTGAAGCTGCGATTCCAAGCTGCTGACTCACTGCTCCAAAAGTGGGGGTTTCACCAACCATACCTTGCCTCAGTCTTGAACACCAAACCCTCTCACCACGGGGTGGTACTCTGGGCTAGTACGAAGTGACTAGAAAAATATACAATTACAACCGGAGCAGGTGTGACTGCTTTGCGTCCGAGTTCGGCATTCCGCCTGCCTTTCCTTTGTGGGAGATGCGAGTGCACTCAACTGCTTGGCAGCAAGGAATGCTATGTTTTGCTCCCTATACTTTTTGCTGTTCCTTACCTGGTAAGGTATAGAGTTGCTGCTTAGTGAGATATGGAATGCACCCTGAAGAGGAAACAAATTCACAGTGTATGCCCAGTATCGGCTTGCTAACACAGGCTCGTTAAGAGTCTCCATTGATCCCTCACGCTTTGCGGGCTGATCACAGAGACGTGGAGCTGTGTGGGCCACCAATGCCTTTACTGGATGTGCATTCATGCAAGGTCGAACGACAGGTCTCAGGCTACGGTTACCCCAGCACTAGGCAGTGCTCTGGAGCAAAGAAATTACCTGGGATTGCCGCCCCTCCTTAAATGAAGGTGTTTCTAGTGGTTGTGGCTCTTCTGTTCCTCACCTCCAGCACTAATCAGTGCTCCGATGGTTGGAAAGCAACAGATGGCCGTCTAACGGGTGTGTATAGGGACTGACAGACCCCCGAGTAACACCCGTAGTCAAAGCTAATTCGGTTGCATAAAAATTCCCAGTTTCTGTTAGTACTGCACACCGTAACTAGTTTCTAGCAGGCGAATAAAATGATACTCTGGGAGAGAAAAGAAACTGAGGTATAGAGAATAAATTATGTTTATTGAGAACCCAATAAACATGCGACACATGCTACCTTCTACCAAGCAGTAGAGTGCTGACGGTAACTACGTTGGCCAGGTGTAGGCAATCTGGTTCTGGTTAAAGAGCTCTATACGAAACAGAATACTTTACTACTAACTGGACTAAAGAAAGCAGGTGTCTAGAAGAGACAAAGTGAATTTAATAAGTATTAGCGTATTCACTGTTCATTGGATGACTGGTCGTTGTAGTTGGAAGCAGCCACTGGGGGAGTGCTCAAGACTTGGAAGATCTTTGTAGGTCCCAGCACTGAGCAGTGCTCGAGATGTCACGAGAGAAGAAACAAGAATAACTCTGGAAGAATGACAGCTGGAGCCCTGCTGCGTACAGACTAATATAAGTGCTGAAGTATAGGCTGCCACAGCAGGATGCGGGGAAGGCATGATGTCCTTCTGCCCTAGCGTGGGAGTAGAAAATCTCTGGTCAGCAGTAGTCAGCAATACTGCTTCGTTCATCTTCTATAGCGCTCAGCCTTGCTCGGTGGCAGGCGGCTTGTAGGCTCTCAGCACGTGGGGAAGGGGGGGAGGGAGGCGGTGTGACGGCTGGTTGCGTAACCTGTGGCCACGTGCAGATTCTTGGCAGATGAGAACTCGTGTTCAAAGTGTTGCATGCACAACTCTCTTGTGGGTGGTTGATGTACCACTCTTACGTAGGTTTAAGTAAGAGTATACTTCACGTAAAGCACGACGAGTCATAATCATAGTTTATTAGTAGTAATAAGCGGCACGCATCAACATATTTGTACAATGTGAACAAGTTTAGTGAGGGAGTGAAGATATTTGGGCGGCCTTTTAACAGCGAGGTCTTGATAGCCAAAACAAATTTAGTGTTTTTGTAAAAAGAAAAAAAACTAATTTTTTTAAACAGTTTGCAATGCAATTCAAGTGCCAGGCAGGTGGCACCCTTAATACAGACACTGATCAATTCAGTCGCCATTTACAAGTTTATAGTGATCTCCAACCAAAGCCTTTTCACCATTCGGGACACTCAAAAAACATAATAAATTTACACATGCCACTTATACCGCATACTATAAACTAGTACAGCTCATCCTACATGCTTATACCAACTACAGGAAACTACTACCAAATATCTAGCAGGAAGTGTTCTCGTCAAACACATGGAAAATACTTGGTTTCCCAGACTGTTCCTGAACTGCTCTTCTCTATCTACTAAGAGAGTTTAAACACGTGAAGGAGCAATCCAAGCACGTGATACGAATGCGTAGAGTGGGTTCAACTCAAATGCACTTCTGTTTCACGGTAAACGAAAGATATTTTAAATGGCCGCGCAACACGTCAAACCCCTCTGATGCGCCCGGCAGACAAAGTGTCGCCACACTGCCGAAGATGGCCGAGCACCTGAGGCTATACCATGAGTGCAAGTGGGTAGTTCTCCCACCCCGCGCACTCCAAGCAGATGTTACAGAGGCACGTCACACCTCCCACTCTGGGCTCGCCACGCACTCCAGAGGAGCCGTATATATGGCAGTGCGCGGCCGAGGTCGGGAATTATCATCTTCAGTAGCTCGCCTCAACATTTCTTGTGCTGGGGCTCTCTACTGACCATAGGCCCTCACTGCCCTCTCCAAAAACTTCCAATTCTCCAGTGGCTGCAGCGACCACTTACCAGAAGCTTCTACCACCTCCTGGTATTGGCATCACCAGAAGCTTCTTCTACCTGAAGACATCGAACACGACTTAACACTTTGGATGTTCGCACCTTCTGGGTCTTCAGCCGCCACTAACAGTTTAAGGTTATCTTCAGCCGCCACTACCAGTTTAAGGTTAGGACCTCTTCTAGGCAATCACAGTTAGTACTAGTTGCGACCAGTAAAGTAAATATTCCCTTACATCTAAGTAGCCTAGGAGCGGGTCACCTTCACCTGTTATATGCGTAGGTTAAGTACTTCCGCAGCGCAGACTTATTGGTAGTATGTACGAGTCTCCTAAGTATTTATTGTTTAATAAATACTTAATCTTAAATGTATCCAAGAGTTCTTTGTTATAGTACTATAGCCTATCTACCATCAGTATTCGACAGCCAAGTGGCAAGCAAGCGACAAAGCGTTTAACCTAGAGTAGAACATCAGTCCCCCATTCTATTCAACTCAGTGTTCAGAACGGTAGAGCCCTAACCACTAGAACACACCCCACAGAGGCGGGACAGCCAACATAAGTTGTATCACTGACCGGAACGCCTAGCCAAGGTGCTGACAGAGATAGCTGCTGGGGCTTGGAGGTCTTACATCTGTGGTTACACCCAGCAGTGGCAGGAAGATGGTCTACGACCCATGACTCCAGGTGCTTGCACTGTTAGGCAGTCAGAGCACGGCCCCAGCTATTGTCGGTTTACAAGCAAAGTCAGGGATTGTCGATTGCTTGTCACCTACAGGAATTCTGGTACACTATCAGCCTATGCCATTCAACAGCAGGCACAGAGCTCAAAGAGCAATTAAGAAGGCAGAGTTCAGTGCTGTCAAGCAGGTCTGTGCGGCAAACCTAGTCACACTGGGAGTCGATACTCCTACGAGGCCGACTCTAGCCGCCCGTCACACGGCAAGACCTGTATCTCCCGTCTGTGCCTACGCATTCTACTCCAACCCAGTGCGAACCGGCTACAAAGTACATCCAGTGGTCTGGGCCCTAGTCAGCGGGAGCGACACCATGCTCGGGAGGACCAACCCACACATCGGCAGCTGGGCCAGCACAGAGTGGAACCACCGTTGCCACGCAGATCACTACCGCAGCCTGACCTCCACCATGTCCAGCGGAATCAAGAACTCCACATGCTCCGTCCACCACACTGCAACACCACCAACTAAGAACACCCCGCCGAGCTCTGGTAAGTATACCTTGCCCCAGAGGGCCACTGTTGTTGTGAGGCAAGTTGCAGACCTAGTGTATCTAGTAGACAGCCTACAAGTCCAACACTGGTATCCAGTAAGAAAGGTAACTGAGGATCCCAAGTGCGCGACTGATCTAATGCAGAAAAAGGTCTCTTGTCGATCAAAGTTTAAGCGACATGCATCAAAATAAAATATAAATAAATATACACATGACTTATGTCTAAATGCTGAATGTTACCCAGTACTGTTATAACTACGATGAGTTAGAAGTATTTCTTTCCTGTTCACCATAAACATCCAGATACTGTAGAGCTATCACTTCCTCTGAACTGTACAATTTACAAGCAAAGATAATCACTAGTCTGTTTAGAGGTAATTGTGTGAATTACTTCACTGTTTGAGAGAGGAAGGAATAATTGGTATTCAGCATATCTATGGCAGAAGAGTGATGTAAGTAGCAGTACCTAGGGGCACAACAAGGAACTTGAGGTAGTTCTGCCAATCAGGTGGCCGGAAAGACAGCTGCTCCACGTACTGCCGCAGCACACAGTTTACAAAGCCATCAGAACCAGCCAACAGGACCTTGATGGCAGGTGGAGGTTTTGCATTGCTGTTGCAACTGCAACATTACAGTTTGTATTCACCCTTAAAGCAGTATTGTAACTTAAAAAAGTGCATTAACATACATAATGGGTTTTGCCACCCAATTACAGACAGGGTAAGAGCACTAGGGCTCCTTCCTACTAATAGTAAGCACTGAATTACTTGAGCACCAGCTGTAAGCTCATCTCTGCCACACATGTAATGGATTTCATTTCAAACCATCAAAAATTCAACCTCTGTTACATTACAACGTGACCAGATAATACTCAAGCCAATAGTACTTGTATAAAGAAAGGAGGGGTGGTTAATTGAAGGAACAAATGGTTAAGTACGGTTAGATGCTCTGATGTATTCATATGAGGAAGAAGGGGAGAGAATGAGGGGAGAAAAAAAATTCAAGAGGATCTGGTTGAACATTAACAGCGAGATCATTAGTAACAGTGAGGGTGTAACTAGGTGCAGATGGAACAGTGGCAGATTGCAAGGGCACAGGAAATGGGAGTGCCCTGAGAAAACCTGTCCACCAATGACAACATAAGCTACATTTCTTATATATAAAAACATTCAAGGTAGGGTGATTCCACCATGAATATAAACTGGTTTGCTTTGGTGAGAAGTGAGTAAACTGATCACTACACTACACAACTGTGGTCCCAAAGGGTAGAGCAAGAGAGAGTGAAGGGGGTAAGGAGAGCAAGAGAGAGTGAAGGGGGTAAGGAGAGAAAGAGAGTGAAGGGGATAAGGAGGTAAAGAGAGGGAAGGTAAGGAGGGAAAGAGAAGGAAGGTAAGCAGGGAAAGAGAAGGAAGGTAAGGCAGGAAAAAGAGGGGAGGGAAAGTGAGGAGGGAAGAGGAGGGAAAATGAAGGAGGGAAGGAGGGTAAGAGAAGAAGGGAAAATTAGGGAGGTAAGAAGGGTAAGAGAGAGTGAATGAAGAGATTTGGGTGGCTCTTATCAGTGAGGACTTGAGAGCCGATGATGGTGAAATGAGGTGAGAATGGAGCAGTGCCAGAATTCAAGGGGATGGGGGAGGGTGAAACGGGAGATTCCCGAGAAAACCAGCTGACCAATGGCATTGTCTGGCACGATTCCCACTTGCGAAAATCTGGGAGTGACCCAGCCAGGGATTGAACCCAGTTCACCTTGGTGGGTGGCTGAGCAGTCTAACTGCTCAGCCACCACAGTCCCAAGGGAAAAAGTGGGAGGGAGAGGGAAAAAGTGGGAGGGTGAGGGAAAGAGAAGGAGGGAGGGAAAGGCTGGTCAGGAAGGGTCAAGGGAGGGAAGGAGGGAGAATGATAGGGAAACAGAGAGAGGTGGAGAGCAATACGGAAAGAGAAATGGGGAGAGCAATAGGTTAAAGGTACAGGAGAACAAGGGGGGCAAAAAAGGAGGCGAATAGCAATAGGGTACAAGAGAGAGGAGGAGAGCAATATAGTCGGAGAGAGGGGAGAGCAATAGGGTACAAGAGAGAGGAGGAGAGAAATAGGGTAAAAAAGAGAGGAGAGAAATAGGGTAAAAGAGAGGGGAGAGAAATAGGGTAAAAGAGAGAGGAGGAGAGAAATAGGGTAAAAGAGGGAGGAGGAGAGAAATAGGATAAAAGAGAGAGGAGAGCAATAGGGTAAAAGAGAGGGGAGAGCAATAGGGTAAAAGAGAGAGGAGAGCAATAGTGTAAAAGAGAGAGGAGAGCGATAGGGTAAAAAAGAGAGGAGAGCAATAGGGTAAAAGTGAGAGGAGAAGAGCAATAGGGTAAAAGTGAGAGGAGAAGAGCAATAGGGTAAAAGTGAGAGGAGAAGAGCAATAGGGTGAAAGACAGAGGAGAGCAATAGGGTGAAAGAGAGGAGGAAATCAATAGGGTAAGGGAGAGAGGAACCAGAGTGAGAGAGAGGGTATGGAGATATGTAGGTGTTTATCATTGATGTCTTGAAAGCCAGAGAGAGGAGGAGAATATTTGGGATCATGAGAGGTGAACAAGGGGGGCAGAGTAAGAGGGGGATAAAACTAAGATAAGAAGGAAAGAGATTGAGATAGAGACAGGGAGTGCAAGAAAAGAGAAAAATAAAGAGGGAGAGCATCCAGCTACTCTTGTGACGTTAATACAGTGGCTTGCAACACAGTATCAGTTATTGCTTGGGAGGTGCAACTATGGCAGAGGCTACAAAAGGGTAGGGACCATGCCCGTGTTGCATCATCATTGTGAGTTAAGCAAGAATGGCTGAGAACAGTGCTAACTGGATGTACCAATTTTATGTATTTGTGTTTCAAGTAACAGTACAAAACAGTAATAATGATTCACTACCAAGACTACTTTCAGCAATGCAAAAGTTAACGCTTAATATTAATTTATGTATCTTGCAATAATATTTTGCCTCAATTAAATTATGTACTACTTTTTCTCATCACATGGCTACAGATTCATCATTTCTGTAAACAGATAACACACACAATTGTATGCAGCTAATGAATTACCGTAATATTTTAAAAGTTTGTGGATCATAAACATATTTTTGAGAATGCTTAATTCATTGAATCATTGAAATTTGAATGACAATTCAGTATCTTCAGAAATCTTATAACCCCAAGATGTGTGAGTAAATCCTGAATTCACATTATTTATGACTGACGTTTGAACATCTTACAGTGCAAATAATTCATAATTTAAATTTTTAACCATTCAAAACATGTATACCTTGCCTCTCCCTTAATTGTTTCACCAGTGTCTGTCATCACGTCTATACAAAGGTAGTGTGCACACAACAGTGGTAGGTAGAGCAAACAACTCACAACTTGTGTATTTTGCCGATGAGGCAGGTGATTACGGCACGCACATCAGCGGGTCCCAGAGTTCCTACCACCTTCTGCTGCTTATCCTGTAGCTTGGCAACCAGCAGTGAGCCCTGCGGGTCCCCGCAGTTCACCAAGGTCAGGTGCTCCGGGATTGTGTCATCTGCTGGCAGCACTCGTGCCAGCTGCTCCACGACCACCTTGCGTGGCTGCAACCAGTGTCCTCATCACCAACTTCTAACTCTACAAGTTGCATTTTACATACTCGCAAGTTCCACATACACTTATACCTGTAGCTATTTTGCACATTCGAGGCCTTGAGATGCGCAAATTCTAAGGCAGATTCTTGCTCACTCACAACTTGCCTCACTGCCTCTATGTACAAGGTGCTCAACTGGCAACACACCTGAATGTGACTTCAATCAATGACCATACACTAGGGCTTCAACTCAACTTTAAACAAAAATCCTTGATACAGCTCCCAAAAATCCTTAAAAACCCTTAAAATAACAATGTAAATATAATTTAAAATACAGAACTCACAATACAAATTCAGTTATTCTGCACACAAAATATTCAAAATTTCAATTGTTACTACTTTCATTATGTTACAATAAAATTGGCAAACTTATACATATTACCAAAGGTAGAAAAATAACCAAATTTTTTAAACTTTACAAATTTTGAAAGAACAGTTACAATTGAAAAATTTTAATATGCAGTAACTTGTGAGTGGAATGATTTATTTTATTTATGGGAATTGGGAATAGGGATGCTGTTAGCAACCATTTCTCATATTACTTGTTTCTCATGACAAAATAAATTAACTGTAAATATGATTTTGAAATCAAATTTTTATTTATAAATGCACTAAAAAGAGAAACATAATTATAGTAGTATGTAGGTACATAGTGTGTAGAAACTGTAAGACGTGGACAAACACTAGTAATAATTATAAACTTTACTATAGGGGATTCATGGTAAAGTGAGCACTTGAGGCCCTGCTGAATTGTTCTTTCCATAAGATTTCCATATTCCTGTCCCTTTTTTATATAAACATTGCCATGTGACTAATAAACAGAGTGTATACATTTCACCACTCCCAAAAGTTAATGTCTAGAGCTGCAATATAATTTATTTATTATTGGTTAATGCCTATTGAAAGGGCCTTAAAAAGTGCTCACTTTACTGAATACAGCCTATACAAATTAATACTTTTGTATCAATTTATATTTAGTACATAAAAGCGTGGCACAAATAGTTAAGAGCCTTAAGAGGTAGTGTTAGATATGTGCCAAGTTATAGTTCTGCGAATATATGTTTATAATATTACAGCTAAGGCCAAGGTATTTCATGTAAAAATAACTTAAAAAATTAGAACAATAAAATTTTTAAATATTGAAGAATGTCATATGTTTATTATTTTCTTTATAAAAATCTGTATAAACAACACCGCTGTTTATTCTTTAACGAAAAATATTGTACGTTCAAATGAGAGATAAACTCTGCCAAGACACAAACATTGTATTTTTAGACAGTTGTAACAGTTACTTAAATCATTTTAATAGTCACTGTATAAGGCAGCTTACAATCTGCTGATAACTACATTATTCAAATTAGTTTTTTTTCTTACGTTAATTTGTGTATAGTTAAAAACTGATCGAGTTGTGGCATTCTACCATGTTTCTACAAAACATAACAACTGGCAAATTATTTATTTGTGTGACCAATAACGAATACTAAGCTGCACAATTAAACACTATGCCAACAACGATATAGTGGTGGCTTTCATATTGTTTGCCATAAAGATAGCTCTGTTTACTGCTGTGCTCTGCATGAAACAACAGAACTACAAGGACTGTGCTCGTGATGTCTTCAGACAGTGTTGCCAGTTTGCTTTTGAGTGTCCACTGCCATGGGCCATAGAGAAAATGAAGTAGCAGCACTAGCCTCGGACCTCTGGCATTAGCAGTCAACCTTCGATATATTTACATTTTCTTTCAGTACAATGCATGTCTGTTTTTTACTCAGCCAGTTATGCTGATGATGTATTCTCACAGGCTCCGAGGTGAAAAATTAAATTGTAATTTGCAATATGCATCTCAGCCGACTCACATAAAGTAATGTACGGATTCACATGTAGCTATGAAAATAAACAAATCAGCAGCACTCGGTCACAAAACAAAGCACAGCTCAAAGCCAATTTAGTTGAAAAATTTTAACCTAATATTTGTTTCAGAATACGTTTGTGCTCTACAAAATGGCACCTTATACATGGTTTTTGTAACTTGTTTATGAAAGAAAATGACTAGGTATTAGCAAGAACGTACAGCAGAAGCACTGATACGTTGAGCAAATAAGTTTTATTTGCTATTTAGGATTATTTGTATTTGTTACCTAGTATTAAAATTCCCCGTTAATTAAATAAACTAATACTGTAATCTCAGAAACATTGTAATGCGATATTCCCGCTCTTTTGAAACAGTAAATCTGCTTTTCTGAAGTTGATATGAAGTGATATGTTCTGGCAGAGTTTGCACACAGAATGCTTCTTGTCAGATTATGTCTAATGGAATTCAGTATTTCTATGATATACCACAAATCCTGCAAAGGAGAGTTGCTTTCTAGGTATGACAAACAGAAAATCTACTATAATTTATTTGAAACTGAACACACTTGTACACCAATACCAGCATCATAGACATAGAAGGGGATGGGTGTTGTAACCCCATCCCCCTTTTTTCCATATGGATGTCAACTATTAGAATAAAATTATTAATAAGCATTTCATTTTCATAAAATCATAATTGCTCTAAATTATGTTGCATGTTATTTTATTGTGAAGTAACTTTTGTTCTAATAATTCAGGGTGTCCACACACAGGGCAAACAAGGAAAAGTCAGGGTATTTCATTTAGGTTAAAAAAGAATTTAAATAACTGCTCCTCTGCAAAAGTTTTTAGTTGTGTGAATACAGGATGATGTAATTATGAGCATTTGCATTTTAGAGTTTCAATTTTAAAGTTTGTGAACTAACAATAATACGTCTTTGCCAAGTGTCATAATAGGGCCTAGAACTAAAAAAGAAAGTATTTGTGTGTTTGAAATGGTCACCCCAGTAAAGTCAATAGCATGTATCACGAGAAATGTCAATGAGCTGAAGAAAAAAGTTGGCACTTCTGGATTGGACTACTGTTGTATACTGTAATTTAATTAAACTTCACTAATAGTATTTTTTTCTGTCTGTGGGAAAAATATAGTATTTCAAGGTTTCTGTTCTGAAAAAAGGTAAGTGATAATGGTAAGATTCTGTCTGGAAAACAGGGAAAATTCAGGGAATTCCAAAAAAGAATTTCAGTGGACACACTGGTCTTAACACATGCATCAGCACCGCTAATGCCAGTACAACTTTCCTCCCTTCCTTCAGTCAGTGTAACCCCTCTCTTGAGAAATTTCTTTCTACGCCATTGAATCAATACTCAAAACAGCTTTCACACAAAATGTATTACAAAACGTATTTTAAGAATATTGTATTTCAATTGCACATTAGCATTAAAGGCTACTTTAAAACCATAAATAATATCTAAGTGGATTTTAAATAATGAATGTAAGTCTTGATCGGAACCTGTAAGTCCAGATTCGTAACACATTGTTAATACAGGCTATTCACAGTAAAGAAAACACTTTTGAAAGCCCTCTCATTTTGAATTATAGTCAAATAAATAATAAAATAATTTATTTTATTTTAGCCTTAAACATTAATTTCCAAGTGCAGTGGAATATACACACTGTGTGTTTCTTACATAAATGGCAATATGTATCTAAAAATGTGGTTAAAGGATAAAAAATAGCTTATAGGAAAACATAACTAGAGCCTCAAAAGTGCTCACTTTATCATAAATAGCCTATACTCATATTTGCAAAATACTCTTTGGATGGATATATACTTTATGTAATGTGGTGCAATGTTATAAATTAAATATTTGCAGACACCCAACTATAACAAAGCAAGAAAGGAAAACTAACATCACATGTTTCATCGTATGTATGTATAGCATATTGCTTCAGAAATGTTTAATCGACCCAATGGCAGTATTCACGAACTAGTGGGGACGCCAGCTTTTCATGAAAATTATCCTGATTTGATGTGTTTCCAAAACACTTAAGAATCTATACCTGAAAGATTTTAACTGGTACTGCTTTTTAGAGTCTGCCAGCAATTATAGATGTTTACCCCTAGAGTAACCCTAATGTGATTGGCTTGGTCTAGTAAGAAATATTTTCTTATCAAGACAAACGTCTAATAAACAAAATAACACTGAAGTTGCGCACATATGATATTGAAATCTAAGTTGCGCAGAATTATTTTCACAAAAATCAGGTGACCCTATTCATTATGCATTGAAAGCAGGATTAAGACGTCCTAAAATAGGTTTGCGTTTGCAGAACATGTCTATATTGTTTGACACACTGCGCATTTGTAGACCAAATATTTTGACAGAGATTTGACAATCAAGTAACCGTTAGTTATATTAATCTAAATAATAAGTACATTAAAGTAAATATAGATGCTGTATTCGAACTAGACATCTCAAGTTGTGATATCACTTTGCGAGAATCATTAGGCCTATATTACTTTGTTGTAGTTTAAGAAGTGCAAGTAAACTATGTATATACACACTGTAAACAGTGTGTATAAAGTTGGCAGTGGGCAGTTCTGCGCTGGGCAGCTGCTGAACTCTGCTGGCCATTGTGCACAAGTCAGTTATTAATTAAAGTATCCTCAGTCATAATGCATGTGTTTTTGTGCACCTCTGCCAATAGGTTATGGGCCCAGGCATCAGGTACCAAATTGGGAAAAGACTTGCAGTGTATTTAAGTTGGTGAAGACGTTGTGTGGCCAGAATTCCTTGTAAAACAGGATGTTCACGTAGCAATGGCGGCGGCAAGAATCGTAGTTCCAAGCCTAAAACAGTTTGACAGTACTGGTTTCTCTGACTGGGAGTTTAGACAAAGTTTGACTGGAAAGAGAACAATGTCTATAAGCTTTACGTGAGAGGAAAAGAGAAACGTTCGAAAGTGAATTTAAGAAAATACACCTTAAACACGGGATATTATAGCACAATTTGTTACCAACAGTGTGTTGGGAGCCATTAAAATGAAAACCTCAGCACAAGACATGTTTTCAGCCCTGAAAGTGACATACACAAGATAAGGTTCGTCTGCACGAGTGGATTTGAAACACAAACTATGAGAAATGCAATTTAACGGAGGTAATCTCGCCAATTTTCTTGATAGCTTTTTTTTCAGAAAGAGCAAGAGATACATGCACCAGGTGCTACCTATGATAACAAAGAAGTGATATCACAACTTTGACGTGTGCCTCTTATACTACTAATTAACTACGATTATGACTCATTGCTCTTACGTCAAATATACCCTTACTTCAACCACCCACGTGAGAGTTGTTGCACGCAAAACTTTGCACGTACATTCTCAGCCACTGAAAATCTATCGGGTGGCTGAACACATGGTTACAAGGTTACGCAACCAACGAGCATGCCGCTTCCCCCTCCCGTTGCGCTGAGTGCCTACAAGCTTCAGCAACTTTGCCGAAGATCCACGAACCAAGAACGCTGACGAGAGGGTTCCCACTTCCCATGCCAGCCTCCATGGCAGAAGGACGTCACGGGCCTTCCCTGCTCCCCACTGTGGAAGTCTAGACTTATGACTATACAAGTCCATGTGCAGCGGGGCTCTAGCAGTCATTCGTAATTCTTCTCTTGAGTTTATCCTGAGCACTCCTTAGTGCTGGGGCCTCCAGCGAAACCTCGAGTCTGCTGTAGCCATCGCGACTACCCTCTATGACAATAATAGTCTTCATCACCCATCGAACACAAATATACCTTGCTACTTTAACTTTAACTTCTTTTATCTCCTAGACATCCGCATTAGACAGCTTTAGTTGAGTAGTTAAATATTCAATTTTCTAGATCACTTCCCCTCCAGCCTAGAACCAGGTCACCTACACCTGGCTAATGTCGTTTTCCTTCAGTACTCCGTCTGCTTGGTAGGAGAGAGCACAAGTCACTACAGTTATTGAGTCCTCAATAAATACAGCTTGTTCTCTATCCTAACGCTTTTATTTCTAGAGTAACGTCCACCTCGCTCACTAGGTAGTGCACTGTGCACTACCGACAGAAACCGGTACTTTTATAAATCCGAACTAGCTTGACTGAGGCCCCCCTTCTGGGGACCTCTAGTCTGGAATACACCCATTAGACAGCCACCTGTTGCTTCCTATTACCTCCGAGCACCCAGGTGCTGGAAGGAAGGAACAGAGGAGACACGACCACTAGGCATAACTTCCACCAAGGAGAGAGAGCAAACCTAGCCTGTATCACCTACCAGAGCACCTAGGTGCTGGAGCAGGTATTGGCCTGGGGGTTGCGACCTGGCCTTGGCTGGAAAATCACATCCAGTAGTAGTATTGGTGGCCCACATGACTCAATGTCTCTGATCAGCCCGCAGACACAGGCGATTAGTGGAGACACTTACTGAGTTTGTCCCACAAATCAGCTACAGAACTCTCACTATTAGAGGGTAATAGTTTCTTGTCCGGAGTGCACCCCGTATCTTGTTCAGCAGCGAACCAAACTCTATGACTTACAAGATAAGGCATGGTTGAAGGAGTAGCTCATCTAGCTGCCCAACAGTGGAGAACCTTAGCCCCTCCTCCGCAAGAAAGACAGGCAGAACGGGACTGCGCCGCCTCACTGAGATTACGGGCAATCTCGACTGTCCACGTGGTACGATATATTCATTTTCCACCGCTCATCTGAACTAGTCCCTACTATCACCCGGTGGTGAGGGGTTTAGTCTACCGGACTGAAGCTAGGTACGGTCTAGCTAATCCTAACCTCTGAAGTCAAGAGTCAGCGGACTGGAACTTAAGTACAACGTAATCTAACTCAAGGACTGTAACAGCAGCTTCGCTCAGTCAGCCAACCCACATTACCAACCGACCGAAGACCTTCACAGTAAGTCAGGTTTCTAACACCTCCCGTCAGCTACCTATAACCGCGCACTTGGTCTAGTGCATCAAATCTCTATGACCATGCCACACAGTCAATAGCCGGGCACACGTCAACTTTTTATCACTATGCCCAAGTCTTATCAGGCTGTTAATACATTGACTGATGCATTATTTTCTCAAATGCCTCAGGCTGTGACACTCGAGTTTGTGAAAAATAAACTGATAAAAGAAGAAATGCGACAGTTGAGAGAGAAAGATCAAACTGGAATGCAGGAAGATGTATAATTTTATGCATCAGGCTCTAGGAGACAAGGTAAATGGTTTAATTTACAATCCTACAATAAACCAAATTCACCAAAAACACCTACAAACTTTCCTTTCAAATGAAATGCGTGCGGAGTCCGTGGTCACAAGAAAGTGGATTGCCAGAATCGAAGACCAAACGTGAACTATGACAAAAATAAACAGAATCGTGGTAATGCGTACATAAAGCAATGTTTCTGTGTTCATGATGGTAAGGATGAAGAAGAAATAGCATTCTCTTCTACAGGGGAAGAAGAAGAAGCAGCTATACTCCTTGATTGGTTACCTTAACTAAAGTATTTTTTATATTTGAGAATTAATTATCTGTATTAAAGTGACTGAGTGTTAATCGCCTTAAAGTGAGCAGTATATTACGTTGCCTAAAATTGCACACAATTTATGTATGGTTGGATTTGTCACTTCATCTAATGTACTTTTAAATGGCTCTATCAAAGCTGGTCTTTGCCATTATTTTTGGCTGAATAAATTCTTGACACAGGTCATCACTGTTAACACTTTGTAACACATTTTAAGGCACTTCATAAGACTGTGGTTTTTTAATTACTTTGGCTAAGGTCGACGAATAGTACCTGATATTTGTTGAAAATTTATAAGAGCTCAAACTGTGAAATAAATTTATGAAACCTGGTTGATGTGTAAAATTGTGCTGATTTTTAGTACACTGTAAATGAGGTATACGTACTGTATTGTGAATAGTTAAGAGCTTTACGCACAATATATGCTTACTACACTTGCACAAACGAGGTATACATTCTATATTGTGAATAGTTAAGAGCCTTATGCAAGATATGTACTTACTACGCTTACATTATTTAGATTAGGTATATGGTATATATTGCACCAAGCTTTTATGTACTGAATATAAATTGATACAAAAGTATTCATTTGTAGTAAAGTTTATTACTACTGTTCGTCCACGTTTTACAATTTCTAAACATTATGTAACTACTACTGTGATTATTTTTCTCTTTTAAGTGCATTTATAAATATAATTTATTTAAAAAGATTTTTTTGAGTTTTCACTTTTTAGTTTCACCATTTTTTTTTTATTATTATTATTATTATTATTATTATTATTATTATATAAAGGTTAGATAATTTATACATTCACAGATTCGTCCATCATTGGTATCGCTTGCAATCATAATGACGGAGGAGTCTGTGAATGTATAAAAACAGAAAGTCTACTTACATAATAATAATAAAAATAATTAGTGAGACTAAAAAGACTAAAAATGTGCAGTTAACACTGATGACCCCTTCCACACTTTGGGCTGCAACCTGACTAACAGTGATGCAAAAAAAAAAAGACTAAAAAGATTAAAATTAATATATACATTCTGTTACATTGATTAATTGCATTTTTTATTACTATTACAATCTCTATGTTACACTGAGTGTAAATTTCTTATGTATTTATTTACATGTTATATATTTCACACATCACTCCATTTCTGTTACGTTGATTAAGTGCATTTTTTATTACTATTACAATCTCTATGTTACACTGAGTGTAAATTTCTAATGTAATTATTTACATGTTATATATTTCACACATCACTCCACTATGGATCCTTTTAATTACATTCACAATATTTTAACAATTTTTATTAAAGCTCATTCTTCTTTGTTATGGTAACATCTAAATCTAACAAAATTGCATGTCTTACTTTAATAATTAATACATATTTTCCTTAAACTAAACTTCTTATCTCTACGACACCCTTATCACCGTTTTCACGTAAACATGAAACTTAATTGTCGGAAACAAAAACCCTACACCACCAGTAGTGGAGGGGGAAAGCTTGGTTACCCTAATTCGCCCATTTGCCCCAAGGGCACTATCAATTCCCCACTAGGCCCGTTCCCACCCTCCTCACCATTTTCACATCAAGTGTTAGACACGGCAAACTATGAATGCTGTGCAGACACTGTACATAACAACAAGTCAAGTTATATAAAAGCTAACAACAAGTCAAGTTATATAAAAGCTTTACTGATAAAGTGAAGTTTTGTTGCAAATTATTTCACAAAATAGACCTATGCATTGTTTAAGAATAAAACTGTCTGTCGGATAGATAGATATGTTCCAAATCAACCAAAACTGAAATTTACCAAATTTATTTCTAAAATTGCCGAACATTAGAAATGTTACATTAAATCATTAAATAACAGAAGATTGGAAATCAAATTACAAAAATATTACTAGTCACATTCCTGTACCATGTGGTTTATCTGAGAATGTGTTAATTTTAGGTTATATGTACTGAAATGCTTGTTGTCTAGAAATCCATACTTCACCTGCACAATATCACGTGAGAATACACATTTTGTACTTCACTGTTTATTAGAGCATTGTATGATTAATTTCATCATTCATTGTTCATAAATTTATTCCCAATGAAGTGGCAATTGCAATGCAGTTTCTGCTCACTATTTTCGTGTTTCACTAGTTCCAACATCGCAAGTTAGGTGAGCACAGCTGATAAAATGCAGCTGTCAACTTATTGTTCATGTTTCAGCCAAAAGACTAAGTAGGTACCCTTCACTGCCTTATATAAAGTATTGAATTTTAACACACTGTGGCTTGGCTAACTGGTACCTTTTATCAATTCTGTACAATAAACTGGCTGGCTAATTCTACATTACTGGTTGTCCTTTCATAAAGTTAAGGAAAATTTCCAAGGCAGATGGCTTCTGCTTACCAAGAAATACTTCTTTTTTGAGTTAATTTTTTATTTCAAGCACTATGAATCTGGCTAAATTTCTTCCCATTCCAGAGTGGCCTCAATACAAATACAAAATATATTTCACGGTTATTAATTTGTCTACAAGGCATTACCATGTTCAAGATTAACGATGGAAAGGAAATCGTAAACACTGCCTGTGGTGAGACACTCACCTCTGCCAAACTGGCATCACTCTGCACATGGCTCGGCTGTCCAGACACTGATTTTGTTTCTAGACTCAGCGTCTTCTCTGCCTGCTTCTTAAGTTTTAAACCAGATGTGGTACGATCACGAGCAAACAGACGACTCTTGCGTTCTCTCTCCCCACCCTCCTGCAACACATTTACAAAATATGATGGAGAACCATAATCTTAAAAGTATTTACTCAATGGATATCTTCATTACAAATTGAAGTCATAACACTTCCTATATGGAGAAATCTCACTTTCACAATATTATAACTACATGATGAAAAAAAAACGTATTCTCTTTCAATACAAAATTCTTGTGCACCTTTGGCAATGTAGTGAAATTGATCAAAATAAACAGTGTCTTCTGAAAGATTCATCCTTCTTCAAGATGGACTTAGCAAATAAGGTATTTGAATGTGTGGTTCAGGTAACTTCCTGCTCAGAAGTGCATTATTACAGTTGCCAAATTATGCTTCACAGTGTGACCCAACAAGCAATTGCAGGATCAATGTGCTAGAGACAGAGAGTATGAATGGCAGCACAGTAAATGAATGACGAAGGTGCTTGGATCTTGCTCTACTGCAACCATGAGTCACTTGGCAGGGTGTGAAGAGAGAAAGAGACATGTGTTGCAGTTGTCTGATTGAGTAATGATCACATAAGCAAAGACAGTGGCACTGTTAAGCAACACCTACAGCATAAGACAATCTTACAAGATGTAGACTTAACGACCGACGTGTGACACACTGCGGACCTATATGATGCACACTCTGCTTCGTCTCATCTGAACTCTGTTTCATTTTGCTACGCAAGTAATTTTAAACAGTACTAGAAGAGGTTGGTCACATGCCTACAGGGTACTTTCTCGCAATGAGGAATTATATTACAGACATGATGGTCCAACTTAGACTGTTTACTCTTCGCTCTAAGCAGACATCAAGTCAACCCCTCTGAAAGGAAACTGCACTCTCTTTGCGAACCACCGAGCCCGCCACCCAAATTCACGTAGTTCTATAGAGTGCCAAGTGAGGGCACCATCCATACTAAGAAGCGATATGGGATGAAACCCACTGCATCAGTGATTCCCCCCACAGCAGAAGACGCTAGCAGATGACACCAACAAGCAGATGTCTCAAGGGGTGCATCTTATCTCCTCCTCTCACCAGTTGCCTTCTCAGACCAACAGAAGTCAGTCTATGCTTCCTCCACGGCTCTGGACAGGGCCGGAGGAAGCCACTCACTGGCGGTTTGCGTTCTCTAGTACGCCTTGCTGATTACAATGCTCTCTTCAGGGCCAGATGAAACCTACTACTGACATCAACCCCACCAGAAGCCTCTTCTGCATCTGCAACACCACCCACTAGACCTTACGGAAGACACAATGCCACCAGCACCTGTAGGCAACTCTCTCCTTACCTCCCTCTGGTAACAAGTTGTCGACAGTCCCCTCAGAACCACCGAACTTCCTGCCTTACCGGACGATAACTGCAATTTCTACCACTACCCTTCTGGTAGCGGCCACTAACTGTCCCTTCAGAACTAACAGACAGATAGTTACCCTACCTAGCAGTTTATCGCCTTCCCATCAGATTAGAACCAGGTAGCCTTCACCTGGCTGTAAGTAGGTTTAACTTCCATTTCAATTAAGGATTAATCTTAGGAGGTAGTACGAGCCACCATGTATATTCTCTCTGAATATATACGTGAACTTATATTTCTGAGTAACGATTCCTCACGTAAAAACTAGTCCACTAGAGTGAAGCTGGAAGACATTGCTAACCAAAGCTATCATAGTACACATCCGTTACATGGCCACCCGTGCTGTGCCCCCTGGGTATAGTACAGTAGAGCCCCAACCATTTGCAAGACCTCCACTAGGTGACTAGCCATCCAGACTTAACTACACTCAGTCACCGCTCTCTACAGAGCCGGAAAGGACTAACAGTTGATTCTGGGGGACTGACCTCTGTGGATACCACACCCAAGCATCATTGCAGTACAGTTGGAGGGAACCCACCACTCTGCCCACCGCTCTCACTGGGGCCAGACGAAAGGAATACAGGGAATAACTCTTGTCTGTGCGGCTGCGGCTTTGGCCGAACATTAAGATCGGGACCTACGCTGCCTGCTCCACTCTCTTCATGCCAGTAGGTTGTACCTTCTCCCATGCTGCCGTACATCCGGAAGGGTGGTACTCAGCCGAAGTTTAGAAGGGCATCTTACGCCTTGTGACGGGCAGAGTCACGCCACTGCACGCCCTGGAATAATTATCAACTTGTACCTAATAAAAACACTCTTAAAATTAATGGGGTGGACCACATCGTACACACCCTCGAACAATTTAAAAACACTCTTAAAATTAATGGGGTAAACCACGTCGCACACACCCTCAAATAATTATATACTAGCAGGCGTTCACCCATTAAAAAAAAATTTACTGTGTTTGGTTGCGGTTTGTTGGCGGTGTACTCTCTGATACGCACGAACACTTTCACACGTTGATTTTGAGGTTTAGGAACCTCCGGTGCAACTTGAAACTCTAATATAACTCACCTGTAATGTTCTCGCCGGCTTCACGTCACAAAGACTTTGAAAAACCTGGGGGGGGGGGGGGGGGGGGGAGAAAATAACTGTTAATGTCTGTGCATATTTTCATGTGCAGCAGCAACCAGAACTGGCAGAGAAATGTGTAGCAGACTGGTGTTTCAGTGATTCGTCACCAGAGCGCAGCACCATCGATGGCAAGCACTCAGAACTGACTGCCATGGTGCATGCGCCACCCAAAACAGTGACGTCTGGTTATGCCGTTTCCGGCAACTTGGTCAAGAGGTCGGAAGTTTGATGACATACTGTAATATTATTGGTGTTTGATATTTCAATTAGTTAGACCCCTTAAGGGAAATAGGTGTCTGCTGGGTCAGTTTACCATATTTGGTAACATCAACCCCATTGCTTGTGATTAGCTTGATCCCTCCTAGGAGTAATTGAAAGCCCAATGATTTCTTGGAAATGCGGGGTTTTTGTGGGGAAATTAATTTGATTGGTAGCACAGGAGGGCGGACCTGTGTATTTAATGCCGGTGAACGCTGCCATCAGGATTTCAGCAGCCTCGAGGGAGCAAGCTTCTACCACAGATAAGTAGCATTCTTATTTGATACACACATGTAGGCTCCTCACATGAACAGGTCCCTCACATCACTTTTACATTAGGCGAGGGCCATGCTGGCCAGAATTTTAAAGTAGTTTTAAAGCTCTGCGAAATGTTGGCCTTTTAGCCAAAAATTCATTAATGTTACCTTCTATAACCAGGGGTTTTGTAAACTTATAAGGAGAATGGTGACCATGTCATAAACAAGAAGTTAGGTGGTTGTAACCACTTGTAACCATTTGTAGTTGAGACCATTTGTAACCAAAGACAATAATTATGGTCTTAGTCTTTTGTAACCCAGTAGGTGATATGCGAGACTGTGTATTTATGACTGGTGAATGTTTTAAGAGAAAACTTTATGAAGTTTAGGGCTTTTGCAAAAATCACATTTACTCACGGGAGTTAAGGCTGGCATTGCTTAGCTTAGCAGTTGCTCCCATCCACTTGGGATAGCGAGTAGACATGCAGTAAACAGTGAGCCAAAATGGTTAGTTCCTGGTGTAGGAACTAATAAATTATTTAGTATTATTCAGAGTAAATGAAGGTACGACAGAAATAAAGCCGCACATTTTGTAATGGTATTTTGTGGTCGCATGGCCAATATATTTTGTGAAGGCCTTTCGTTTTTACTTATTAAAATGGCCAGTAAAGGGCATAAACATAACCTGTATGAAAAATTTGCTGAATAACAGTGAATGTAGATGTTTTAGTAAATTTGTTATATATGGGAGAGAAAAATAATGTTCACTTTTCAAAATATAAAATAAGAATAACAACAAATGGAAGTTTTTTTCACCTGTAATAACTATGAAAGAATTGAACAAAAAAAAACTATAATCAAAATAAAGATTATTACCACACTTCTTTGTTTCCGTTTCAAATTGTTTATAACTATCATGTACCCTTACACTGTACAGAAAAAATGTTTTTTTTTTTGCATGGCTTTTACCATTTGTTGTGTTCTGATGGTTTTGCTAGGTCTTAAGCAAATCCTGCCTTGCCGCGCCCTTGATTTAGGATGCAGCAAGGTCAGAGTCTCCAAGAATAATTTGAATTGCAAACCCACTTCACCGCCTGCACTTTGTAGCACATCCCGGTGGGGCAGCGTTCATACCGCCTACCCACTGGAGAGGCCTCACCTTCCAGTTCCACACCAAGTTTCCATCCCTCATCCAGACCACAGGTTCACCACACCACCTGGTTGAGGCTATCAACAGAGAGGAACCACCTCTGGGTATAGCCAATCCTTGGTTCAGGAGCCAGCAGACCATCAACCACCAGTCTACTCCAGACACCAGCAGTGTCAGCAGCACACAACGTCCCAGTGGGGCTCTCAGCAGTTACCCGCCTTCACAGCAACTGGGCAGCAGCCGCCAAGAAGCATCATCCAGCAAGGTAAATCCATTGCTAAGGGCCAGTCCATCTGCCAGGCCATGACAGTAGTGCCTGATTTTGTTCCACTCAGACAGACCACAAGACCTGTACTATGTACTGGCCGAGCACCAGAGAAACACTACGTCACTCAAAGGTATGTTTCTTGTAATACTGACGTCATGAACCAAAACCATAATATTGACCGACAACCACCTCTTACTCAATAAGTTATGTAACCAGGGTTTTTGTGGCACTTAACCTAAGGCACCATGCATCAGGACCAATTAAATTTTAACAGGATGACCAGAGATCAGCTTTGTCTATAGAATAGGTGTGTACTCAAACAAATTCTCTTATTTAAGTAGCAATAGAAATACTCTTCCTGGGATAAAGTAAATTCTGCTGGGTGTAGACGCCACTGTTGATGGATATCATCAACCTGTCGTCTCTTAGAGGCCTGTTGATCATGCCCCAAAAATGCCTAAAGGGAACAAAACATTGAAGAAAGTTTTCAGGGAATAGATCAGTTATTCTGTGTCCAACTACTGCAAAACCAGTAAGGAAGCTCAGCTGTCAGAATTGGATACCATGGGACATGGCTGTGGCCACATATCAATCAGTAGGCACCACTGCAGGATACTTTTAGTGTCCCATTACAGGAGTGCCTCTAGTCAAATTCTGATAGACCGAACACAGATGTTGATTCAATATTTTGACTGTACATAGGTTTATTGCAAGCAAAGCCCAAATGTCAGTTTGCTGTTTTGACCATTGCAAAGGACAGAAGCAAGCACCCTTATGCAGAAGTTCCAGGAGAGGATCAGATATTATAAGTTCCATTACAGAACATCCCTGCAGCGGAAATACTTATATGGTCGTGATTTTGTCCCAGTTGGTCAAATTCTTACTCAGTTGAGCAGGGTCTGAAATACACATGTGCAAATAAAGAGACAGACCTATGAAACCTCTCTCAGAAAGTTCAACCCGGTTGTACCTGGCAGAAATAAGTGATAGATCCTATACCTTATTCACGAGGCAGAACCTCATACATATGGCACTGCAAAATAGGCACTGGGAAGGACAACTAAAAGCCCATGTGGAGTGACTGATCAGCATGCCTTGTTCTGTTGTAACTATGGTCAATTCTGTTCCTGTGGTCACTACAGGCAAATTCAACATTCTGCCAGTACGGTAGTTTTTCTGGCACCACGCGTGGACACTATAGTCTTCTGTCTTCATTCAACACCCGAGATCACACAATCCAATAGGATGAGTGTTTCATTCACTTGACACACACTTGTCATGACATAGAAGAGCTCGTCCGAGGCAACAGTCTAGAGCAAGTAAGTTCAGTGCACGACTTGGGCTTCATGAGGGAAGCAGAAATTTAGTTCCACCTACGCAGCATCCAAACTGTTCTACGACATCCCCACCCTCCAATCTTACCTTCAATAGAAAAGACAGCTTGGAGGGGTAGCCTGACAAAGCAGCCCATTATCCTGGACTTGGCTATGAGGATTCTCTTCAGTGGATTGCAGTTTGTAACCCACAGAAGAGAATTTCCACAGCAGGGCAGAGCATACATGAACAGTGAACTTGCAATGGCATACCAGTAGCAATAACAATTCAATTCGACCTACATACTAAGTACGATATTTGTCAAGCCTTAAAAACTCACAAATGCTTGTGTACATTTGCATGTGTATATAGGGTTATACATGTGTACATTTGCATATGTATATAGGGTTATACAAAAAATATAAGCATTAAAATTCCAAACAAAATGAAAATGGATTACAATGTTAAAGCATGTAAAATCTACTGAAGTTTCGCAGAAACAAATGCAACTGCCCATAGTTACTTCAAAACCACTAAAAATATTTAAGAATAGTCACTGTACAAATAATGCACACCACCTTTTCTTAATGTCTTCACCAAATTGAAAATATACTGAGCAGTAAAAAACAGACAATATTTGCTTCAAATGTTAAATAAAACCCTGTTTAATCAAAGATGTTTACCAAAAAATTCAGGTATACAACAAACATTCTACACTTTAAAGACTCTGTGATACAGATTGCAGTAACACTCAAGAGAGAATTATTTTCGTGATAACAAAAAAAAGAAATGCATATTCAGCAGGCAAAGTGCTGCTACAGAACTGCAGATTCTGCTAAACAAACTGCTGTTAGTAATGGTAACATCTTTATAGGCTGTTCACGGTAATATGAGCTGCTTTTTGATATAAACATTTTATGTGACCAATAAACACAGTGTATATATTTCACAATCCTCAAAATTAAATGCCTGAGGCTGGAATAAGATATATTTATTAGTGGTTAATAACTGTTGTGAGGGCCTTAAAAAGTGGTCACTTTACCATGAACAGCTATAGCTGGGAGGTATATATGTTAATTTTTTATTTGGCAGTGGTGTGATATGGAAACTGAATACTGGGAGGTATATATATGTTAAATTTTTTGTTTGGCAGTGGAGTGATATGGAAACTGAATGTTTTCTTAAATGTATCTAAAAGTGAATTTCATATTTAAAAAGAAATACATTGTTATTTAACAACAAAGAAAAATTGATATACATCAAACGTATTCTTCATTCTGTTGTGGAATCCCTAACTTTCAGAAACATTGTACAATACTTCATTAACAGAATAATATTTACTTATTTCTGAAGCCATCTTGACACTTCAAACAGTGTGTGTTGTCTGCTTGTAATGGAAATAGAGCAAACATTGCATGAATGCTGCCTTTCAGCAGTGTAACAGAATGACTAACACTATGCACTTCAGCACTGCTTTGCCCACTGAACACAACCATTTCTTTACTCTGGAATGTATTCGGACAGTTTAAGAATTTTCAACACTAAATAAAACTAATTACACAACATTAGAAATTGTATGTAACAACTGTATTGCCCATCAATACATATGTAATTGCAAGATTTTAGATGAACATCCTATATTGTTTGAACAATTATGGACATTGACAAGTGATGCTAACTGTCTATTGAGAATAAATTACTTCGCTTCATCTACAAGCAACAATGAATGGGGTTTGGAAGCATATAATTTCTACTGGACGCCTACAGAATTTTCCCTGGACCAGAAATAATTACAGACATGTCAGAATTATACGTTTTAACAATACAGCCGGCCAGTAAGCAATGCATAGCCCGGCCTCCCCTCAAGAAGATGCCAACAATCGATTGTCAGTGATTGATTCTTCGTTACAACCCTGAGGAAGTTCAATGGTATACTGAGACACATCACATGTCAAAAATGACTGCCCTTAGCTCTGCCCAAGATGCGTGTGTCTAGCAGCCCTTACTACCAGGCTGGCGAACCCGCAGCAGATCAGAATATCTTGTCGAAACTGCTCTCAGCTCGTCTAGAACCACGCCCCCTTCACCTGGACAGCGTAATTTACTACTTTCAGTCACCTCTGGGTAGGCTGGAGATAATACGGGCCACCATGTCTTATTCCTCATAAAATAAACTCTCTCATTTCCCCTCGAGTACTTCTGGAACTCCACAGTAAACACCTACGTCCTGAAAGAGTGGAGCAGTAGTCCAGGTTTTGAGTATACCAGTTTACTGCCTAGTGTAGGACTGCAAGTTCCCCTTCAGGGACTCGTACGTCATAAGCACACACACACACTCGATGGCCACGGGGCACCACGTGTGTCGAACAGTAGAGCGGTAGAGCCACAACCATTAGCCATGCCCCTGCTTGAGAGGATAAGTCACTTGCTTGCATCCGTCCACCACACCTGTTTGTGATGCCAGAACGAGTATTTGATTGGCTGTGGGCCGGACCTGTCCACTCAAGGCGCTCACCGGTCAAAACTATTGGAGCTCCTCTGAGGGAACCCGTTCTTCAACCACTGCACCATGTGTGTTGCCGGTTCAGGAATAAGATTGTACTCGGCGCCGGTCCAGTGTGCTTAGATGGCAGAACACTTTGGATAGGGAATGTACATCGCTTGCTCCTATCTCCCGGGGTAAGGTTCTAGCACCTGATGCCCTTCACCAAGAGAGGTGGGACGGACGTTAAGGAGAGGAAGGCAACTACTGCCTACCGGTCTACCTGGAGCTGCACCCAGCCCAGTAAGACACTTTGCCAAGAATCACCCTGAGAATGAGCTCAAGCCGCCAGCAAGTCGGTGGGGCTTAACCTCCCGACTCCCTCCCCTTCACTGTTTCAGCTTGCCCGAAAGGTTCCAGAGAACTGGAACCCGCATCCAGTGATTGCGGCCATTTGTCGTGAAGAAAGGATACCAGTGGGTCTTGTGTGCCCTTGGTTTCCTATTCACCGCTATCCCAGCCCGCAGAGAACATCCAGCAGCCCGTGGAGCAGCAGCAGTCACTCCAGTAATCATAACTCAACCAGTAAACCAGCCCCGTCTATCAGCCGACCAAGTGTCACTGAACATAAGCCACAGGCCCCTCAGCCAGCACCCCAATCAGTAGCCAAGGCCGTAGACTTCGTACCCAGCCACCAACAGATACGGCCTGTATTATATTCAGCAATGCCTGTAGTACAGCCAAACCTCCCATAGTAAGTGCTTGTGACCAGCACTAACAAAGTCCCCTGTTTCTGACTGAGTACAATTGCCTTGACCCAGATAGCATCACGAATCAACATACATTGTTCAAACAATTACCCTCATTGCAAGAATCATTCAAGCAACACAATATCTGAGAGTCTTGTAAACATCACCAGGCAGCCACTTCCATACTTATGGGCGAGTTCATCTGGAACTAATTATTTTGTTGTCCTCTTCACCTCACCTTGTTCTTCTCTTCGGCACTCTTGGGAGGAGACGATGCCGGTTGGGGGTCACTATGCTCGTGGTCTGTCCAGTTTTCTGGGTGAGAATCAGAATCTGCCTTTTTTGAACTCTCATCACTTAAACGGTCTTGATTCTTCTCTGAAAGCAAGTGAATTTGTGAAATGGTTTCCTACAGAAAATATTTCTCACAAACACTTCAAGAAAATAATCCTGCCCCTATGCAAGTTCTGCAACACTAAAATATGAATTATTTATTTCCTTCAGTTTACATGAATATATAAACAATATATAGAAGTAGGTTCTGAATCCTGAAGCTAAATCACTAACTGTATACAAACAAATGAAGAAATTGATTACAGGTTTATTCCAATAAAACTAATTTTATGTGAAAATAGTTAGAATTAAAACTATTGAATTTACGTACGAAAATCAAAATCTGAAGTCTGTCAAAGTATTCACAATACTGATTTCTGACAAGGATGTCATGACCAATGGTGTAATTAAATTTATCTATATCTCAACTTACAGTTCATTAGATGGTGTTAGTTGTCCTCAATGGCTGTGTTCAGGTTGTCGCCTACATGTGGTGAGTTTCTCTATACTCAAGTTTGGTGCAGGGACTAAGGCATGTTTGCTGACCTTGTATTGGGCCTGCAATGATAGTCGGGAGAAGTCTGTCTCCAATGGCTTCCTGCAACTTCGGTCCGCAGTGCCAACCACAGCCGAGGAATAAGTCATGACCAAAGGATAACATAGCAAGTTGGTGGGGTAGCCAATGAATATTGTAAGGAGCTCCTCGCCACCCTGCAGGGATTGGAGTGGCCTAGATTGGCTCACTCAGCCACCTTTATTCCAGAGATGCTTGCTGTCCTTGGTCAGCTGCTGCATAGTAATACTCCCAATGTGGCAGATCTAGCTAGGGTTTGCAGGTTGCTGAGTGCAGGCCAATGCTTGTGTTGTAAATGCTGCCTCCTGTACATCGTTACAGGCTTGCATCAGCAGCTGGAATATTCTTTAAACTAACTGCCTCTATCTGTACATCCTGCATTTGTCCTGCATTGCACACTTTCCTTTGCTCAGAATGTAGATGACTTACATGTCTTTGTCTTTGACCATTCTGTTTGATATTCTGAGTGTGAAGGAATCAGGTCAGGTGGTTGGGATGGTGTGGGCAAGATGTGACAGGAGAGGCTTTCTTCTGGGAATAACAGGATACAACATCTGTATAGACTGAATCCACATTTCTGAAGGCTTTCGTTTGCCCAGTTTGAAGCCCTTGTAGCTGCATAATGAGATATAAGCATCTGCCATGGCTCTTGAACCAAGATGGACAAACCACTCTACTTGAGGGTAGTAAACCTTTGTTCAACCTCGATGGGAACTCAAATGGTTATAACCAGGAAACCACAAAGATCATTGAAGAGCTGCACATAGCACTGGTCCTAAGAGTACGGCTGAAAATCCATTAAAGATTCTTCTTGCTAGCTACCTAGGAATTCACAGCATATGAGGGATTGTGAAACAGTTATCACGTCAGGTTTTGTAAAAAAAAAAAAAAAAAAAAAACACCCTCCTCTTTATTTTAGTTTAGCACACCTCCTAGTCAAGACTTTACACAACAGGAGTAAAAGCTACAAGCCCTTACCAGCCCAGATCAAGTCCTACAAAACCTCAATAAAGCTTCACAGTATAGAACTGTGTTGGTTCCTACTCAAGATATGTGAAAAAATTCCCCCTGAACAAACCTACAGATTGTAAGATAAGAAATATTTTCTGATTTTTGACAAAAAAACTGGAGAAAAAAAAAACACTTTATAATCATGTGATTACAAAGATATCTTGAGGTAGTTCATCATATTATTTCTCAATATAAGTTACCGTATTACATTTCTGCATGTGAGTAAATTTTTTTTTTATTTGTTTGTTATAAAACATTAAAATTTCATTTTGGAAATAATTGTATTTGTCTGAAATTATATCCCACGTAATGTACATTTAAAAAACACAAGAAATCAGTTGGTGGTGTGTGGCAAAAATAAATATAAAAAAAAAGGCTTTAGATAAGATATTGGAAATGCAGCAAACAGAAGTAAAAGGAGATTCAAAAATAACCGAGAGGAGAAAATATGCTAATGATGCTTTTAGACATGAGAAAGATGTAAGAACAAAATACCATTATAAGGTATAGATATTTTTCGATGCAACTTGCCATCAGGCCACAACAATATTAAATTTTAATCATGGTAGGACACAGGTTCAATAGATATAAGAAACAAAGCAGGGCTGAAAAGAAGTGTAGGTAACAGAACTAGGAATATGTTACATTACATGTGCAATTCCTCAAAAGTGATCCAACACAACAACAGTTTTACATCAAGCCCAACAAACTTTCTTCCTAGAGGTATAAGTACTAAATTATTTTATTAGGGAACAAAAAATTATTAAAAGCACTAACAAAATATTGGAATTAAAAATTTGTTTCTGCATACACACACACACAACACAGAGCAATACACAAAAGTACACACACATGTACCAGTACACAACAACCCACACACACAAAATCACATGTGTGACAAAAACACACACACAAAACACATACTCACAAAAAACACACACATGCAAAATACACAACATGCATGCACAAACACACACACACACAGAACACACAAACATGAACACCAAGTATATAAAAATTTACAGCATCTTAAAACTATACATATATCCAACCAGTCATCTAACTAAAAAAATGTTAACCTGTCATTACCAGTCACTTCATGGTAAATTAGAAAAATTAAAAATAATGTGACTAAAAGACAGCTGAAACCGCTCAGACACACACACTGGACACACAGCCTAGAGTTTCATTCGGACTAACATGCTAATTCTTGTCCCAGAGGTCCTCGCACACTGTTGACGTAAGGTTTATTCTATTCCAGTTGGAAACAAAATGAGATTCCTTGTGGGGAAGTTTGGCATAAGGAAAATTTTCTGGTGCACGTTGAGCTGGTGTTCCAAAGAGGTCATTTTTCAAATGGAGAAATTCTACATATTTATGTGTAAAAGTTTGTGCTTGACTCATATTGCGATATACACTACCCCCAACTAAAATATTAAGCATTAATTTTATTTTGTAACTGTTCTCTAATGGTGTTCACAAGAGTAAACAGGAAAAAACACAATTAAGTTTGGCATTGAGTCTCATAAACAAGCTAATATTTGTGAAAAAAGTGACGTCACCCTCACTGTCCTGCCCGGGATGCAGCTCACTGATAGTCTGCTCATACACCAGCTACACAAGGCAGTACGTTCTGTGTACGGGTCACATGATCACTCATGCAGGGAGGTATCAGTGAAATGGGTCACAACCCGTTCGACACGCCGTACGAAGAGTAAACTCACCTCTATGTGTTTATTGTGTTAATCTGATCTGTGCCCCTGAAAGAAGAGTCTAGTTTATAGTTTATATAAGTGTGCAAAGCCACGTGGGTTACGTATTGTTAATAAACGCAGACTTGAGACACTCATAATTAATAATATTTTTTGTAGTGTTTATGTTATGTTTGTTTTGTTTTGAAAGGACATATTTCATTTTCTTGAGTTCTGTTAATAAGCAACTTAAACAATCTCAGCAGTTCTGGCATCCACCATGCCATGTGCTCAAATTTAAATTCTTTCACATAATGTTAAATTATAGTTATAATTTAATATTGTCTTTTTGAGTGTCAGTACTTATGTGAAACGTCTTGTATTATTTTCTAATAATTTTCTATATGTTTCGCCGGCCCATTCTGGCTTTTCCACCTAATTATTATTTTTTCCGACAAGTGAAAAGAGGACTCTGGAGAGTAAGTAATTAACTTTACATGTCAATGAGACACAATTAATTCTTATAGTGCTTATTTTGTGTTTCTGCGGGTTTTATTGTATACAGTTTGCCAAAAACATGTGTAAACTAATTTCCCCCCACGATGCTGGTGGGAGATCTCTGTGAGGTAGCTGGATGTCTAAGCCACCATCTTTAGTCTGGAGCAATGAACGAATGAGGATACACGTGTGCTGCACATTGCGGGAGTCTTCATCAACACAAACCAATTATCTACACTACAACAGTAAGTTTTAGTATACTGGAACCATTTAAATTATTTTTGCTCCTCCTGCATACGTATCCTCCTCTCCATAACACTCGCGACCCCTGAAAGTGTAACGCCTTAAGTTTTCATGTGCTTAACAGTACTTTCTACAGTGTCGGACGATGGCAGGCCTAACTTCCATGCCCACTTCAGACGAAGGTCAAGGTGTATTGTGTTGAAGGTATTCTCGTTCCGTCAATATACGCTTTCAGATGGACAACATCTTAATTTCCTTGCATAGTACTTAACAAACCTTAGGGACCTGGCCCACTCCAGGAAACCCACGTGCTCTATTTATGAACTGTGTAAATGAGCTAATTGAACTCTGTCTTAATTGCTTTTGTTAACATGTGCTGTGAGGGGACTGCCACGTGGCTGTCGATCTGCAACCGCCCTGAGAACAAGAGTCGACATGCTCACCTGTACATAGATGAGCTGGTACCCTACAGACATTTTAGTATCTTTCTTAAAATTTTGCAGTCATGAATCAGGGTTTCTCTCAAATACGGCATACTCCGCCCCTCACTAGCAGCCAAACCACATTATATGGCGCACAACTTTAAGGCGTGAAGCAGTACGTCATGGAAAAAACGAGCACGTGGCGGGAAATTCGTATTCCGGAAATCCACCATTGTACACGAAAACCGCATGGAACAGTGCAACGGTCGCCATCTTGTGTGTTTATGGACCTCCTCGTGTCCAGGGGGCTGGAGATATCAATGACATCACCACTCATTGTGGAATAACCCACGACATCACTATGTGCCTGCAGCATGGCATGCGTGCGTGGTCCGGTCTGGTCTTGCGCTGACCACGCACCCCAACAGGCCAGGTCTAGCATGTTTGGTCCCAAAGGAAGCCCTGTGCGCGTGGGTTCACGTACTACCATGACCGTGACAACCGTGAACATTAGCAGCATGGAATTTTCAACCAACACGTGGGACGCAGAAGAATTATGTGCAACATGTGGAAAAACTGTATCACTGAACCCATTCGAAAAATCCGACCTTCTAGCCAACATCTGCTGCTGCATACCAGAAGGAAGAAGTGTGTTGTTTGCTCCAACAGTAACGTCAACAAACAGGGTAGCACACTGCTCACGCCATACATGCAAAGATACCAGCAACAACATAGTGTGTTGTGAACTGTGCCAGCTAGGAGCGGACTTCACCTGCCTGTCAGCAGGAGAGTGGCCATCTGTATTAAGCAATATTTTCTGGTGCCACAACTGCACTTCCACCCAGAACTACACTTGCAACCACATCAGCCAGCCTGCAGAAGAAAAGCTGATAGCACCTAGCGAATTCCTGCCACCAGAGGAACGCAATAAAAGTAAGTGCAATGCCAGACTGTGCCGCAGAAAAGGGTGTGCTATTGTCACGTGAAACTTGTGTGAAAACAAATACCATCCTAAGTGTGCGCCAGACAGTGTTTGAAACAGTTTTCGCGACGGAACATTCCACTGTGAAGAATGTGTGCCGGTCTCTGTCCACAACAACGCACACGTGGACGTAAACACCATATGTGACATCATGCAGCTACCAGAGGGAGGCATGACACAACTCCCAAATACTTGCGCCGCCCACCCCACTGCAGACCACCATGAGTACGTGTAGAACTGCCAAAACAGCGTCAGAAACAGCTTACAGCCAACACCCCAGCTCATTTCCAGACACTCCTTACAGTTTCTGGACTGGGAGCAGAGAACTCAAGAGCATTTTTAGGAGAATGTACCAGCCGTCTGCAATGTTATGATGTCTGTGTGGATAGAAGCTCATCTGACAGGTGACACAAGAAACTGGTGGCGTTCAGCAACTGAATATAACATGACCTGGATGCAGTTCGCAATGAAATTCACCACTTGATATGTGAGCACTTACACAATGCTCAAGCAACTACTCTCCCTGTTTACCCAAGGATCAGAGATCACAAGAGAACTTGGGAGCTTTCGTTGGCCGAAAAATCAGCTTGACCAACTGCCACTACCAACACCTGTCTCCTGAAGATGTGCAGGACTCTATATAGTGGAAACAGTGCTCCCAGATCATTGACCTGCTCTGCGTCCAATGGTGTAAAGTGAATACCAGCGATTCATCAGGGCTGCTGTGAGTATTGCGCATGACTCAGAATCCAGGTGCAGCTACTTTCTGGACTCTCGGGATGGGAAAAGGAGTGCGACAAACAGCGACACTTCCTATAAATGCATAGATGCACTGCATCAAGGGTTAAATGGCCCGGTAGACCAGCCTGCCCGCACGACTGGTGATGTGCATGAAGTCCACTCCGCGACCGCACTGGGTGACAGTAGTCTAAGTGCCACGTCTGCTCAGTCGCCCAGCGCTGCCAACACCGAGATTCAGCGCCAGGTGCCACGGTGTTGGATATGCCGTGATGAACAATATCAATGGCACAGGATGTGCCCCAACAGAGTGATAATGGCTACGGGAAACACGCCAACAGGGTAGGATGAAAACACGGGCCTTCCTACCTCGCCAGCATGCCAGTCACAGCGCCCCCAGAAAAAGTAAACAACCAGCCAGCCACCTACTTGGGACAATTGAGTATGACCATTGATAAACTATTGAGGGTACCTGTGTGTGTTTCAAATGTTACAACTGTTGCCTTGATTGTTACCAGGGCATCGCACAATTTTGTCTGCGAAGAACTTGTACAATTCTTAGACATCCAGGCAGGGTACTAACTTAACCATAGAGCTCGCCACACTGAATGGCAAAAGTGATATCATTTGTGTTACTCAGTTTAACCTAAAACTTAGGGACATTGAAATGTGTGTTCCTGCATTACTCTCAAAATAAATCTGCCATCTTCGCCATGCCCTTTGGGCTTATTGCGCCCCGTCTACTTTTCAGAACATGATGGTGAAAGTCCTTGACAGAATAATCTATGACTTCACAATGGCCTATTTGGATGATGTGGTCAAGTGGTCAGAAACATGGGAAGACCACCTGCAGCACTTAGCTATTGTTTTGGAAAGACTAGCGATCAATGGCCTGACCTGTACCAATCGCAAGTGTAGCATAGGGAAAACAAGCATTAAATACCTTGGCCACCTCGTCGACGGGAAACGAAACCACTTCACACTAGAGCAATTAGCCATCATTCAAAAGTATCCAGTGCCCAACCTGCGAAGCACCTGTGAAAATTCTTTGGCGTAATAAACTGGCTCAGAGTGTACGTGCAGGATTTAACAGTAGTCACAGTACCACTCCCTGAAATGCTCTCGCCCACTAAGAAGTACAAGTGGGATTCCACCATTCAAAATGTGTTCGAGGAAGTAAATACTGTTTCTCATAGTGCCATGCTCTCGCACATATTGCTGAAAAATGCCACGTGTATTTACAAACTGACGCCAGTCAAGAAGGCATATGTGCGGTGTTGTTCCAGTATAGCAACAGTCATGATCATTGTGTTATTTACTATTCCAGTTCCAAACTTGGCAACACTAAAAAGTGCTACAATGTAAATGAACGTGAATTTTGACAATCTGGGCCATAAAACAGTACCACATTCATCAGAGTACAAAGCGTTTCACGCTGAAGACAGATAACTATTGCTTGTTGTGGCTGCACAAAATGTGCGAGGTCCGTAGCAAATTAACTAGTTGGTCAATGTTGCTACAAAATTTTGACTTTGTTGCCGAACATATGCCCGGCAAAGATAATCAACTGGCAGACACTTGTAACATTCCCCAAATGAGACGAGATGGAAACAGCGGTGGACAAAGAGGAGTGGAAGACAGTCTTATATCGGTAGAGTGATGGAGAGTGATTGACAACCACCTCGAGACACGTAACAACAGCCAGTTAGAAGGTTGGTGGAGCCTCTACGTGCCGCTAGGGGCACACACTACTATCATTCATCTCGCCCATTGCAACATCCTACCTGGTCACCTGCAAGCAGCACAAACAGAGCATAACATTGTAGCGTCATATTTGCGGCCCGGCCTTACAAAGAAGGCGAGGGAATACGTGCACAAGTGTCATGCCGCAATGTTTACAAAACACATACGTCAGATGAAAACGCCCAACAACAGCCAAGGCTACCGCAATGTCCTTTCCAAGCTACAGCCCTAGACCTCATGGGTCCATTCCACAACATTGGACGGCAAATGTTTTCTTTTAGTGGTGACCAATTTGTTTATGTCCTGTCAAGAGCGCGCATTCGACACATTACTGCCACCCTAAGGAAGGAGTTTTTTCCCTACTAGGGTTAACCCAAAACACCCCCTAGTTTTTGCACCGAATGGCATGTTGAACATTACACCGCTGACATCTATCAGGCACGTGCAAACCCGACCGAACACCAGAACCAGGAGCTAAAGGCACAGTTGCGCGTGACAGTAGGTGAAGATCAGAACAACATGGGCCAAGCACATTCCAAACATAGTTTTTTGTTTGCATAACTGTACCAACGAGGCTACGGGAAAATCTCCTGCCAAAATGTTGTATGGCACAGGCCTAGCACGCCTAGTGGAGTTTGCTTGTGGTGCACCGAACTCTAACACAGATGCTGCAGACTTTGAGGTAAAAAAAAAGGGAGAGGGGGCAGCATCATTACGAAGCCCACAAAAACCAAAAGCGCTACATCAAGAATTGGCTTCTTCAAACCAAGCAACCACCTAAGCCCTTGTTACCAGGTGACTGTTTACATGTGTGCGGACCACTTGTCTCAACAGCCAAACAGGGTTTTTGTGCGGGACTCGCCCCCAAATGGACAGAACTGCACAGAGTCCTGGAAATATCAGTCCAACGTCATATCTAGTGCACACTGGACCAAGGAAGATGCGCAAGGACCACAGGGATGATAACCATGCAGTTTTCAACCCTGATGACGTTCACGAAATGTGTCCTGCTGTCATCCAAGAAGACATAAGTGAAAAACAAAATGACCAAAACCCAAATAGTGCAGTAGAAGCAAAAGTTAGTGACATTTTGCAGTCTAACATAAACCAGCGCAATATCTAAGGTGGAAGTCAGACATCATCATAAGGGCAGTCACCCTACAATTTTTGTAGCTTCCCAGCTGTCATGCCACCTGCCACAACAACAGTTCAGTGGTCGGCGGCAGAGGACATCAGTGATATGTGGGGAGGGGACACTTCACCCATTGATTTTTGTGGTTTTTTGGTCGCCGAGCAGCTACTTGCCACCGCTGCAGTCCAGTGGTCAGATGCAGAGCTCATCAACGACAAGTGTGGGGAGGTGCCACCCCCCAAACCCAGCAATAATGAGCAGCAACAGGCCTCGCAGGGAGACAGGAGCAGCTCTTCTGCTGCCTCCACCTGTTCGTTGGTGTATCACAGCCCGGCCCGCTCACAACAACGCCGCGGGTGACCGCTCTACTTCAGACACCACGCTTGCGCCAGCCAGGGCTTAGGCATGCCAACTCACTCTGCCAGCATGCATTGTCCTGCAGGCCCTATGTCAGGGGCCCCTGCAGCCACTTCAGACGCACTATGTCCTCGACAGTCCAATGCGTCTCACGAGGTAAGGAACTGACCATTTCTTACTTACAGGCTGAGGCAGTGCCCATCAACACCACCCCACCTACTGCTGCACTTCAACATAGCCAGTGACACGAGATGTTGCCACATTGCACCAGTGGTCTCCCCGGTGATGGAGGGGGGGGGGGGGGGGGATTTGACGACGCCTCACTGTCCCGCTCAGGATGCCTGTTCGCTCAGCACCTGGTGTGCAGAATTCCAACTCAGGGCGCTCGAGTAGACCATGACCCTTCGGTGATTGGCCCACTTCTCCTGCGGCACCAATTTCAAACTGGTGTGCTCTTCTGCTGGCGAGTGCGGTGAAGTAAAATAACTTTGGTTCGAGAAGGGTGATGACACTGCGGTTTTCTGCAGATTCTGGCAAACAGTACAAGCTAGGAGCACGGGGTTGGAGGTGTTGAGGCACTATCAACTTCTTGGAGTTCTCAGTGTCCTGCCTCCGGTACTGTTGGAAGACTTGCCCATGTGGCTTGCCATATTCACATGTGGCGAAGTCGTGTTTCTGTAGTGAGCTTTCTCTAGCGCGAAATACGTCATGCATCACAAAACACATCTGTTTCAGCTACACTTTTAATGGTGGTTACACACTTCTGAAATAGACTCAAGCTATATGTTGCACCTGTATTTTCTATAAAGAATCACATGATGAAGTTCATCGGTAGAGTTCAGTTCCAACCCGTTTATTGATTTATGTGAGGTAGACAAAGTGGTTCAGTTCATTCACCAGAACTATTCAGATATTCACAACAGTTCTGAGACTGAGAGCATTTCTATTAGGGATGGGCAGATGCCGATTTCAATTAACCGGCCGATACCACGACCATCGGTATCGACGACAGCTGAACATTATTTGCCAATTATTATTCACTAATTAGTAGCACTAATTTATTTAACACAATGTTAAATAAACCTTCAAGCTACATCTCGTAAAACATTAATATACCGCATACGTCAATTTGATATTCTGTCCGAATCTCAAAATATATTCAGAACAATTGTTTTTCAATGGATTTGTTCCGGTGTTTATATCTTACAGTATTTTCTGTTGGTATATTTGCCAAAGATTGTGTGCATCATTCGTTTTTAGACACTACATGAATGCAAAACAATGTGAATAATCTACAACTGGCGCTATCTATAGTATTGATTACATCCGCAAGAGATTTTTGTTTTTTTATTTTCTTTTTATGTTTTTACTGCATTCGTAGGTAGGCGATAATGAGAAAGTAACCTGTATTCTTATTCTTCTTATGCATTTACTGTACTCATGTGTTGGCGCCAATGAAAACTAATTACACACACTATGACACAATTTAACTATCTGTGGTGTTTTTTGTTATTGTAAATTAAAAGTAAAAGGCCATGGCAGTATTTTCATAGTTATTATTGGAAACTGTCGGCTATGGTTTTAGTTAGAATGTTAAAGGTCTGAATAAGACTCGGGAAGAAATAACTGGCAAAAATTGTCGCAAATAAATTAGTTGTCATTTTAACCAAGGGATTGAGTATAGCATAACCGACAAAAGAACACAAGGCGAAAATATTAGAATAAATAAAAATGAAATTTATCTCAATTTCAATTGAATTGATTTCAATAATTGCAATTAGTTCTATTAAATGGCATATTTAAGCTGTTGGTTTAAACAAACATGTATATTGACTATGTGATACAATATTTCTCAGGTCTAAAATCCAAGTCCTCATTAGATTGCCTGAAGTTTTGAAGCTTGTCTTTAGTGAACTCAGTTTGTTATGATTGCTGTATTGTCTGGTAACAGTTTTTCCTTGACTGTTAAGTCACTTATTTTCCCGGTTAAATTGTCTATCTTATCATTTATTATTAAAATTACTGTTCTATTTCATTTTTATGCTCTAGATACCTACGTGTTTAAAGTTTTCACAAAACTGAAGACATAAATTTAAGTAATAAACGTATTTCCAAATACTGAAAATTGGGAATCATCATTGTGCTCATCAAAACTGGTATCAACATCGCTGTAATTGGCTGCATCAGCAGCTGAGAATCGGCGCCGTCGGTATCAGCTAAAGGTGGTATCAGCCCATCCCTAGTTTCTATCTCCATAACTGTTCCACCAGTTGGTAATAATTACAAAGCACTGAACAATTCTGAGACTGTGAACAGTTCCATCCAATTGCTGAAATATTTACATGGAACCAATAATTTAACTTGCTCGGAACTAGTTTCAGTTCCTCTCCGGAACAGTTTTTTGGAACTGTTCCGTGATATTATCCATTCCAACCACCAACATAACTACAGTATGAGAATCAATCATGAAAAAAACTAATGTAGATTCATAAACAGAAAAAACACTGAATGATAGAAAATAAACAAAAACATGTTACACCACATTCACAAATAACTCAAACTTTAATTCACTTAACTACAAAAAATTCTTCTTGTATCCCAATAAGCAGGATTTCTTTAACTTATTAAACCAAGACAATCTTATATGCATCTTGTGCTTGACAAAATAGCCAGAACTTACTGTTAAAAAGTAAGCTATGGCAAGCAAAGTGGTACTTCAGCTGTACTATACAATATGCAGATCCACCTTTTAAACATAACCTTAATGTGTAGAACTGATACGAGTAGTGCCAGGTTTAATGAGGCAGTTCCCTTCCGCCTTTATCCTTTCCCCTCAACAAGTACACATCTTTGCTAGTGGATACACATATGTTTGTTTTATGTAAATTTGAAGTTCCGTTAGAGTGATAGCAAAAAATTTTCAAGTAATAACAAATTCATAGTTTGTCATACATTGAACTTTATAATTAACGCATCCATAATTCAGATGACATGCAAGCACACTTTTTACTGTCTTCATGTATAAAATAAGACCTATGTGTATAGTCCCACATAGCTTCAAACTGCCATACCACTACTGTCCCACTAGCACCCCCTCTCCTAAGAGGACACACAACATATGAAGTGAAGAGTTAGTAAACCAGTGCAAAAGTACAGAAATTGTGTTAAAGCAAACATAATGCAGAGTGTAAGTGTGAGAGAAAGAGTAGCTAAATAGCTAAAGATTATGCACAAAGCTCTAGAGTGTTAGAGAGAGAAAGAGAGACAGAGAGAGACAGCATGTTGCAAGTTGGCTAACCTGGCTGTTGGTGGCGGGCTTCAGGGCAGACACGCACGTAGCCTTGTGGGCCGCCTGCACGACAACAACTACAGTCAACAACAAGCAAGAAAGGAAACATCCGAGCAGTGTGTGTGTTATCTAAACAATGGGTACTCAGTTACAGAAAGTAACATTCCTGGGCATCTATTCTAAATTTTTGAGGCGTTCAATACCACTCCTTAATGAACTAAAATATGAAATACATTAAAAATGTTATCCGAAGGATGATATCATTTAAAGACCTCTCACTCTTTCAGCAAAGTCGCATCTATAACTCCTTCACTATACCACTTCCCGTCCTCCTGGATCCTTGCTGGTATCATACTTGAGCACTAAAGAGAAGAAGCCCAATAGGTGATGACACACACCAAACTTCTGCCATGATCCATAATTTATAAGCACCAAGACAGTACATTAGTGCAAGTCTGCTACAGTAAAGAGTTTGCACCACTTTAAGCTATGTTTAACACAACTGGAAAACCCAAGCTCTAACTGACGTGTGAAATGAGGAAAGAAGCATGATGATAGGAAACTCGTAGTGTTTCTAGAATAATAAAAAAGTATGATATTCATTGATATCACACTATCAAAGTGGTTTAATATTGACAAAATTTTTCATCTTCAAGTGTTTAATATTCACACTACTTCTCATATAACATTTTTTGTACATTAATACACAAACTAAAGTGAAATTTTTGACACATTTCATTGTAATAATTTATATTCCAATTGTTAAAGGCAATATAAAATTATAACAAATACTTGTAACATAAAATGTTCTCGGTTTTATGGATCTGAATGTACAGCATACATAATACAGTACTATTATACGTATAAATGTACTAGTTAACCTTGTTACATGCCAGTTATGCCATTCAGTATAGCAAATACAGTTTTGTGGGTAGCACTTCAGTTAATTGAGCAAAAATGTACTTTGTTTTCCTCCTGCACTATAAGGAATTGCTATACATTAAATATATCTCAATCTCATTATCATTATATGTACCCCAGAAAATTGTGACAGCCCTACTTATGCATTTGAAAGTACCATAATTGACCATATAACTGCCTGATTTCCCCTCATGCCACACCCACATAATGCCATCTGGAGTATCGGCAACATCAATTCTGAAATTGTAGCAGGATAGTTAGATGACTATACTAACTAAATTTTGCTCTGTGTAAGTTTCGGAAGTGAAAATATCTTTTGCAAATCCATTGTGATGGTGCATTTTCACTGCCTGTGATGTGTGTGGTATTATCTTTTGTGAACATTGCTACAAGCCAAGTGTAATAAGAATGACATCTGTTGTTCACTCTCTGCTTCTGGAACATAGATCAACTAGTGCTGCAAGAGTCTGCAGACATACGGGTGGGCCATCTGATGACACTCATAAAAACTATTTGTAAAGTGAATGGAACCTTGCTCCTATAGCAGTACATTGGCATTGGCAGATAAATCAATTTGATGTAAGAAACTCAATTTTATCTGTTTTTGGCACACAGATCATTTAACTTTTCCACTTTACAATTCATGAAAATATACTGGAAATTCAAATCTCACTCAAGATCTAAGAAGCATAATTTCAAGTGGTGAAAGCATCAGCGACAGAAATAGAAGTTGTGAGTGGTGTGAGGATATTGTCAAATCTGCCTAAAAGAAGCTCAGCATGGAGTAAATCTGCAGTTCCAGCTGACAAGTTTGATATAAGGACGACATGCATATTTTACCCTTGAACAAATGACTGGTCATTTCAAATGTGTTATTTATTCCAGTAATCTGATTTTAAAATAAAGGGTTTTTATGTTGTAAATGTAGTGACTAGTTCCTTTTATACATGCATACATGTAAAAATTATATGACTATATGAATCGGCAGGAAAGATGGCTAACTGAACTGTTTATAAGGTATATAAAAGGACAGGAATTCAAATACTTACAGTAGCTTCATCAAGCGGCGAGTTGTCCTACAACTCGCCGCTTGATGAAGCTGGCTTAGCCAGCGAAACATCGTTATTGTGCAAGTACTCACAGTGTAATACTTGTGTGTGTGTGTGTGTGTGTGTGTGTGTGTGTGCGTGCCTGTCGTCAAGTACTACACTTTGAGTACTTGAATTCTTGTCCTTTTATATTGTGACAAAGGTGAAAAAGTGGCTCAATTTTTTTTATTTCATATTTTCCAATATTTAAACTTTTCTAACCATTTTCTCCTTTTTTTTGGTTCAGATCAGCCCCTGATGTAGTTCAGTCTTCCTTCAGGTACACCTATCTCTTCTTTTTTTATTCAGAAGCACCTAATTTCTCTAGAAAGACCTTTTATTATTGTGGGTATACATTTACTTCAGAATTTTTCATTAGGATTTTAGGTTATTCATGTTTGGTTAGAGTAATCAAATTAAGTTTTTGGATGCAAATCTTTCTTCATGTACTTTCAATAATAATTTAATTTTCATTCAGATTTTTGGTTATACATTTTGAAAAGCAGTTCTTCTGCTTTTGTATTCAGGTACCTTATACCTTCCTCCCTCTTTTTTTTAACCTCAACCGGGTAGTAATGTTTTTGTTTGGAGTTGAACTTAAAATGCCATTTTTTTCATTTATCTTTTTTTTATTAATTATACTAAAAATATGTCTTTAATCTTTTGTCTAGGAAGTCATTTATTTGTTTTGATATCAAGGTGTTATAAAATTCACTCTGTTCAGATGATTTCTAATTTATTTTTTTAGGTTAGGATATACGGTCTTTCACTTTATTTTCAAGGGAATAATTCTTAAATGTGTTGAAAAGCTTCTAGAGGCAGTGCTGGATGTGTTTTGTAACTTCAAGGTGAGATATGCCTCTCACCCTTCACCGCTACGTCAGTAAGCTGCAGTCATTGCTTATCTGTTTTTGTGGTGCAGATGTGTGCCCGTAAGTTCTCGGAGTCATCCTGACTGCTGACTTTTTCAAGTGGACAGCTGTGAGTTTGTGGGACGTAACAGGGGAAGAGAGAGAGAACTTCGTGCTAAGACTGTGTTTGTGAGAGACCGCCCTTGTGCGCGGAGGGCTGTGATTGGCTGAAAGCCAGGTGCCACAAGCCATGACGTCAGGCGAGGCCAGGTGCGCCATGTTGATTGAAGACTAGGCATCGGAGCGAGTGGATGTGTGTGTGGGGATCTGCCCGAAGGAGGCCACTAGAGTATTGTCATGATGTGATAAGTATTTTTCTAAGTTTGTTTGCTTTGCTGGGTCGGAGCATTTTTCTCTGCTCTGCTGGAAAAGTGATCTGGCCTAGCCTTTTAAATAGTTGAAATTTTAGGAATTAGAATAGAGTAGTTCAAGATCAGACTTGGTCAAGAGAGGGGAAAGTCATGGCAGCCATCTTCTAAGGTATTTGGTTAGGAACTACTCTCGTAGTCGTAAATGGACAGGGGGTAACATGTTGATGTGTTCGTATTTTTAATGAGCCGTGGCTTCCTGTTACTAGAAATTATGACTTATGCAACCTAAGTGGGAAAAGCTTTACTATACTTATGGTAATTAAAACTTAGGAATTATTTTGAATACAGGTGTTTTTTTAAAGGCAAGTTGTGTGTGCATGCATGTGTGTGAATGTCTGTATGTGCGTGTGCGTGTGTGTGTGTGGGGTTTAGATACATACATAAAAATTAAGCTCTTAAAATTACGTGTAGCAATTATGCAGAAGTTACACTGAAATGCCATAAACATAGGCAGATGGCGTCTGATTCAAATGCACGGGTTGCGTTTTCTCTCAGACATCTTTCTCCTCCTTCTCCTAGATTAAGTTAAAAATGCCAGAAGGGCATAAGAATTAGTAAAGCAGAAACATAATGCTGGGGAAAATTTCTGGCAAAACATACGCAAGCAAATATTAACCGGTAAATTACATTGACTATGGAAACCTAATCAGTTAACAAAAGTTGTAGTGCGCACGTCACAGTGTCTTACCTCGCCAGCTCTCCTCGAGACTGTCCAGATATAAGCGTCGCACGGACCTATCATGGCCACCTACGGGGTTCACATAAGCGGAAGTGCTATGCACGCCGAGTGAAATATTTTATATTGAAAATAAAATGTCGTAAATTAAATTAGATATTGTTTTACATTTCTATAACTTTCTTATGAATTTCAATATTATTTTTATGTCTCTTTGTGATGGCATTCATGTCAGAATATTAAGTGTTCTTAATCTCATTGCCGCAGGCACTTTGAATGTTCATAGCCAAGCAATTAAAATTAGTACAAACACTTTAAAACATTTTAAGACATACTAAACACTGTAAAGACAATATAACACATTTAACCCTGAAATTAACATTTATCGGAAAGTTCAAAATGATCGGCCTCTTCGCGCACGTGCGGGACGCATGACACATGAGCGCCATCATGGGCTCTAGGGCCGCTGGCTGTTAGCCGGCATCAAACTGATGTCGTCAAAACATCAATCTGCAAAACTCCATGTGGTTCCGAGAACTTTTGTTTGACCGCAACTTCCATCACATCCCCATTTATGCTTCACCTCTAGAATAAATTATTTGTTATAAGAAGTTTTGCTGAAGCATAGTCTCTTGAACTGAACCATCAGTAAACATTCTACAGTATGATATATTAATTTTTGTATCTGTACCTCTCCCACTCTCCCATTGTAACTGTAACATGCAAATATTTAGGGTAACATTCTTCCTTGGCTTAAAAAAACTTGAATGTTTTATACATGAATTTCTCTTTATTGATTCCCTTTGCAACGATACATAGTGATGTCTTATCTGTCACAAGTCAACTTACAATGCTAAGGCATCCTGTGATGTATCAGGTGTAGATACAAGAACTTTTATCTTTTGCCATTTCCAAACTTATTTTGGATCTTTTTAACTGATTGCAGCCTCCTAGTAATAACCCCTTTGATGATTTCATCTACATTTATTTTCCTGTGGATTTGTAACTTATCTGAGCTGCTAAGGCGAGGTCTTGAGAGTCGATGAGGATGAAATGAGGTGAGAATAGAGCAGCGCCAGAATTCATGGGCGGAGGAAACGGAAGATCCCCAAAATAAACAGCCGAGCAGCGAAATTGTCCGGCACGATTCCCACTTTCGATAATTTGGTAGTGACCCAGCCGGGGATTGAACCTGGTCACCTTGGTGGGACCTGAGCAGTCTAACTGCTCAGTCACCACGGCCCCATGCGAAAACTTTGTAAAACTTTCTTTGAAAGCCCATGAATAAAATAAAAAGTATTCAGATATAAGTTGACTAATAACTAATTTAGCTACGCTCATTACAGATTAAGAAATAGTCAATTAAGTAGACGTTCCCAACATACCTTGAAACACTGCTTTTTAAGATGCTATAATGATTTCTTGACTTAATATATGATTATGAAAGAGGCTCTAAAATGACCACTGTGCACCAAGAATACCAAGCACTAGTAGGATAGCAGGCACACTAACATTCAATACTAATTTTCCTCTTATCACACTGTCCTGGGTATACCATGTGTGTTGATTAGAAAACCCTGCTTCATCTAGAACACTTATTTTCCTATCAAAATAAGTTTTCCAGTCATTTAAAATTTACAATTTTGCCCAGATAGCATCAGCAAACAGATGACTATGCGGTGCTGGTGATGGGTAGGCTCTGTGATGCCTTGGTACAACCTCACAGCTCTTGTGTCTATGCCAACGACATTCAGCCGGTATTTTGACACTATCTTAATGTCTTGTGGTCAGTCTGCAGCAAACTTGCGGCAGCATCACAGTGACAGAGCATGATTTCATGGGCTGTGTTTCCTGTTTCATCTGCACATGCATCCTGTTAACCCACGTTATTTTCTATTGTCGAGATACCTTTTTCCTGCTTGACCAACAATTTCACAATCATTAGGCGATGCACTCTAACCCATCCCTGCACGACTTCTGGCTGTTATGACAAAATGTCGGACAGCCAACACCTTGGCCACTGCCCTAGCAGCACTTGACAGACTGGAGGGAGAGATTCCCCAACCACTTGGCAAGATCCTATATAATCCCTTGCATAACCTGTGGACAACACTTCTGCTCCTGCATCTGAAAGGTCTTCATCTAGACAAATTCAGCTGCTCCTGGGATGACCTACGGCCAGGCACCACACCCTCCACAACTCCAAAATGAAACTGTTTTTCATTAATAATTCTAACTCTTGTGATCAGGTCAGCTTGCAAAAGTAAGTAACATTATAATTACTGGTGCTAAAGCATAATATATAATTGTGTTTTTAAAATCCTTGTTTGAGATTTATTCAAGTCAATTAAAATGATTTAATTGTGCCCATAGTCACTTGGGGACATAAAAGCTCTTAAGAATGAGGTCTTGAAGGCCAATGAGTTGCAAGGTGTTATAACTCAAAATTTGAAGAAAAAGAAAAGGCATTTCAAAGAGAACAGATGGCCTGAGAGTATTGCACCACTGGAACCTTTTTGGTTAATTTGACCATGACAGTTATTAATTTGTGGGAAAATATCAATTAACATGCATGGTTACACATTTTCAAACATTACAATGTCATCACGTCCAATTTAGCTAATGTTGCAGGGATGATATTACCAAACACAGCCACACACATGTAACAGCTTTGTTCATATAAATGCTATACAAAACTTTGTTTAATATTGCGTAGTTTCTTATTTATGCTCATAAAAGCACTCCTAACCCTCTTGCATTAAGGGTGTGTATGTCCGTCAATAATCACTTTTGGCTATGAATTGTATTATATTTTTCGTCCAATTTTTCATAAAGAATCACCTCGCAACATTCGTACCATTTGGTCTGAAACAACCTGTATATTGAGCTGAGGGCAGAAGCAGCATTCGAGAGGGACGCTCACATTGGCTGGATGTCAGATAAAAACTGACAGGATAGGTCTGAGTTTGTACCAGGTTACCTGCCAGGGTGCTTTGCGGTACCTTGAGCAGTTTCAACATTGCTGCTGACTCTACCTTGGCTGAAGCTCGTAGTAACCTAGCTACATGTCCCAATGCCTACCGTCTGGAAGCTGCAGTTTCCACCAGCCTTGCCTGTTCCTTACACACTTGTCCCGGCTCACTCGAATGCCAAGTCAGTTAGCAAGCCCGCCCCACATAAGCTGCAAAGACGAATCATCTCTGTTCCAGCAAAACCTATTGCACCAACCACATCCAGGCAGCCAGTATACCTCATTAATAGGGCACCAGCTACACGGTCCTAGGGGAGAGAAAGGCTTCGAGGCTTACACCCAGCTGGTGAGGCATCAATATGTTAATAAATTATGTATTGTATTGGATCTTGTTTAATAAACATAATCAAAAGCAATGCCAGATAAGAACACTTCTTTTGGGATTAAATTCACCAAAGTTATAATTTATGAGTGAAAAATAATAGGACTGGTTTACAATCTGCATGAGTAACGTGTAATTTTTACAGTTGTGTATGCATGCATGTATGTATGTATAATATATGGGCATGCGTGCATAAAAAAGGGTTTACTGAGATGGCCTTTGGTTATTACAATTGCAAAGTGCCCTGTGAAGAGCCAACACCTGGTGATCGCAAGAGCTAGGGTTACCACTGTAATTATTAGTTTGATGGTACACCTGAAAGAAAGAAGTGATCGCAACATCATTGCATCAGGACAAAGTTCTTCTACCCATTTGCCGCACAGAAGAGCATATTTACTTCTTTGTTCAACCACCTCGCACACCACGTGTGTATAAGCTGTTCACAGTTAACTGAGCTCTTTTGAAACTAACCACTGAAAAATGTCACTGTCCTTACCTGCATGTATTTTACTTGACACACTGACTGGCATGCACCCAGTTAAGTTGGTAATGACAGAAGGAAAGTACTGTAGTTCCATGTCTTAACGCTGAATGAAAAGTTTTGATAAATATTTGTGAACACTAAAATAATTTCCTTTGCATTTTTTTTTTTTAAAGCATATAAGAGTAGAAATTAGCAACTTTGTAAAATATTAACTTTTCTAATAACTACACAGTTTCACATGACGTCTGTGTCTCTCTCTGTCTCTCTCTCGTTAAGTGGTTAAAGTGCTGACTGCAATCATGAGCTCGGTAGCTGATCCTTCCATGGCGTGTTCTTTGACAGGCGATACTGGTTTGGCCCGGTGGGTCATGGCAGGTTCACACGGGGGCTGCTTAATGGAGGGATTGCGCCTGAGTGGAGAGGAATCAAACCCCAGAGTGAGTTAAACCGTGATTGCCTTCCATCCGGGGGAGTACAATCAATCTCACTGAAAGGGGTGCCAATATGCGGGAGGCCAGCAGTCCCGGGATACATGTGTTTACTGATTAAGCGACAGCAGCAGTAGAAGTGGAAGATCTCGTCGGAGGGGTCAACTATCCATTGTGGCCATGTCGGCTGATGGCTGGGGATGTAGTTTGAGGGGATGGAAGTTACACAGGGTTTAGGAGTAACTTTAGGCGGTAGTCTGACTCAGATCAACTTCCCGGAAGCGAGACGGATCATACACATACTCTGTGGGTTCTCATTCTTATATTTCTTGGGAGGTGCTACTATTGCAGAAGGCAGGGGTGTCTCTGGCTGGAGGTAGCTTATGTTATCTAGGTCTTGCCACGGCCAACAGATACCCAAGTAAGCATCGAGTTCGGATGTGTAGTCGAGTGGGAAGCTAGAGGAAACTGGTTGTGGGTTAACCTCCGGATTCATCGGTGGGGGTGCGTCCTGCGTCCTCACACTTTGTTAGCTAGCTTCTGTAGAGCCAGCCGCTCTTTACGCAGATTACGGCTCTGAATTCCACCTTTTTTACTATGCATTAGACTAACCTTCTGTCCTTCCTGCAGATGTACAGTCCTGGGGGTGTGTTTTCTACAGACACACCTAAGGCACTGATGGTGAGATTAGCAGTTAGGAATTAGGATGTCACTGAGATCAGGTGAGGGAGCACCAGAAACCCAGGAGCAGCGGAATATCTTTTTGGACTCAAAGCCTTATTCAAACCCTGTCTCCTGTGGGGTTCAGCATGCCTCACCATTATTCCTCAGTGGGGTTTTAATACACACAACAATCCTTCAAGTTGGAAATAAACAATGAACGAGGGAAATATTATTAAAAGAAGATAGTCAACCATTTTAAGTTTTGACGTATTATTTATTATTACGTTGGAAGACAGTGGGGAATCCTGGTTATTCGTACACTCCAAAATTAATTTCTAAATTAATTACATGATTACTCAGGCGAAGGTAAGCCTGGAAAAGAGCAAAACCAAAAAAATCTGATCTGAGATTACTATATATTTTTTTTATATTTTTAAGCAATTGACAGCATAACCTCCAGAGGGGTGGTTGTCCAGATGGGACATCGCGATGACTTGCTACCCAGAGTCAAAGGAGTGACTGAGATAAAAATGTGCAGGAATTGGACTTCGAGGTTACCTCTGGAGTGATGTGCCTGCTCTTGCAGTCAGCTGGTGCAGGAGGAGCTTTCTCAAACTGCAAGTGGTTGAGCCTTTTGCAAGCTGTTGGAGAAGCTGAGCTTTTGCAAGCTGCAGGAGAGGAGGGGGGTCTTGGTCAGACCAGGTAGAGAGCTTGTGGACCTACGTGGCCGGCGAGTCCGGCAATCTATGGCCAGAGGTGTATCCATACCTCCTTATATAGTCAAAAATCCAGGCTTTGGGGCTCTTCCAGGGGTGAAGGGGATGATATTCTTTCTCCATAGGGGTTGGTTACTATAGGGCTGCAGCGGCAGCGCACATTCCTTATTGCCCTAAGTGGATGCTGCTGACAAGTTTACAACCTCCACTCGAGGCTTGGCGGGTAAGATGTCATGGGGCAGCAGGGGTGCTGCGATCCTGTGGTGTCGGTTGAAACTTCCTTCTCTCATCTGTGGGCAGTGGCTCATCGGGTAAAACAATCTTGGTTCAAGGGGGTGTCGACCGCATTTCAGAATATGGGCAGGCAGTATAATTCATAATCAAACGCATTAATTATTTTCATGTCCGAAGTTGTCCAATGCGTGAAGTAAATTCTGTCTGCATGTAAATAGTAGTCTGCCACTGTTGTGACTTGCACCGAGCTCCTGCTAGCTCATTTGAGGGGCAAAGTTGCACTTAGGGTGCTCAGGTATGCTGCGCATCAGTGTGGCATACATCACACTTGACTAATGCATGAATCAAGTGAAACGCCCATGGTAATGTTAATGTTACATGTAGCTGCAGAATACACACTTGGCAATCAAGTAGATCTTAAGCAGGGCTTTTAGAAGTCCTCAGTTTACAGTGAACTGCCCGTATATAATTAGGCATAGAATCAAACAAACTGTTTGTCATCCTGCAGCATATTTTACAAAAGTTGTTAAAAGCCGCATAAGTATCAAAACATGAGAAAAGTATTCCTGGAAAGCACAGCTGTGGCAGGTGAGTGATGCCTTGTTGGATAATGGCACCTGGGTATTTAGTACAGAAAAGTAGCACCTGGAGCTAAAGAGTGTCATACTACTGTACAGTCAATGACACATCTGTCATTACCAGCAGTGACAAATGATGATCACATTCACTAAACCATCACACTATTAAAGGTGATGTGTGCATAAACATGGCTCCAGAGATTTTGGTAACAAGTGATTTCATTCCAAGGACAGAGGGGCCAACAACTTAACTGAATGGCCCGAACGATGGACAATTTGGTGCACCGTTTGTGCGCTCCCTCACGCAGCAGCATGTATTATGTCAAGTATCATTCTTGTCACATGGCATGAACTGTTCTGGGACTTGGTTATGTGTGTCATACAAAGAGCAAAAGCAGCACCTTCACGACGTATTTGCATGTGCCAATGTATGTGCCACATTTTATGGGCAACGCAATATCGTAAAGACAGTAATCACACCTCAAATGATATAAACAATGTGTCTTATTATACCTCGCGAGTGCTGGCTGTGTAATGTATACTACAATAGCCATGATTGTTGAATACTGGCTTGCTACAGTGCTTCAGCATCAGTGACATCCGCCCCTTTTATAGAACACAAAAGCACAACTGATAGGACTCACATTGATAACATGAATTGAAACACATTGAGATACAAGGTACTAAACACTATAAACTGTTCATGGTAATATGAGAACTTTTGAAAGCCCTTCTTAAGATCTATTTGTAAACCCATTGTGTATTCCTCCGCCCTACATAAAATTAACATTGCCATGGGCTTCATCACTTCATTCATGCGTCGGTCAAGTGAAACTGTGAAATTGTTAAGTAAATACTTCACAAAATGCTCATTTTTATACTTTGATGCATAAAAAAACAGAAAGTGAAATAAATAATTTTAAGTTATCACAAATGGTTACCTAACACTTTTTATTCAACGTTAAGATATGGAACTACTTTATATCCATCATTACCAACTTTACTGGGTGAATGTCACTCAGTGTACCCACTAAAATTCATGGATGCAGGGTCAGTGAATTTTTTCCAAGGTTCACTTTTAAAGTGCTCACTGTATCATGAACAGCCTTTACACACTGATAACATGTAACCATATAAAGAGAACAAAGCAAGGTAAAAAAGCACTCGCACACAAGGTGTGTGACACTAAACACTACTACCACAGAATGCCTTGCTAAGCTAGTGGTGAATAATACAATTCCTAGTATTTGAAGGGGGATCACTTTTCATCTCACTCTTGTTCTCTGGGGGAAGATTATTTTATGAGGTTCTTCACTCAAACCTAGCTAGTTGGGAGAGTTGCTCCTTGAGTCAGTGGTGGCTGCTGTCTGGAATGATGGTTAAGGGGATTCTTTACTTAATCCTTCTGGCTCCTGCCCTTCCAGATGGATGCTCTTTGGTGATGATAAACTTGTTGGTTTCAGAATTTCTATTATATCTTTGATGAAACACCTTGTCTCAATACGGGGAATTTTCCATCCACGTGCCTTGCCGAACTTTGCTTCACATAGCTATAACTACATCAAAACGTCACCTATACTGCCTGTCTGCTGTTCAATGAGGGATTGCCTGGCAAAAGTTTTCATGCAAAAATTCCCAAAAAGATTTTAAAACTAAACTAAATAAAGAAAGCCTCTTCTTACCTTATGTTGGACACTGGTGTTACTGGTGCAAGCACACAAGTAGTTTCACAGACAATATCACATGTATAACGAATAAATCAGGAACCCTGCACAGTGTCTCTGGCCTTCACAAGCAGACTGTCAGCTGGTGCAGTTCCGCACCACTCTGCCGCATGGCGCTGGTGTAGCATGGCTGGCATGTACAGCACATGATTTGAACCAAAAAGAGTGTGCTGTCTGCACAAGATTTCTGTATTAATCTAGAACCTCCTATGGGAGATTTAATCATGATTGACTGGGGTTTGAAAATGTCTCGTTACACCCCGCTAGAGTGGGAGTCACTACCCCAAGGCCTGTCAGTAATTTATGCCTAGCAGTTTTGTCTCGTGGCGGAGATGGCTGCTGGAGTCTGACGAATAAGCTAAATATTATACGATGTGTAGATAGGGTCCTTACGACCAAAGGTAGCCAATGATCGTTTTGCTGGTCCTGGTAGAAGTGGTAGAACTTTCCACTTCTGAAAATTATTGCTAATATTGGAATGTTGGTTCCTTTTCAGAATTTTTGGCAATAGATTTCAAAAGTAATTTTCAGCCTTATAAATAAATGTTGAGTAACATTAGAGGGAGAGTAACTAATGATATATGTACTGCATACAGTAAAATACAGAAATGCTGAGCATAATTAATTGTAATATGTGGTTTATAACAGTTTTTCCAGTATTGTGGCATTTTGGAAACCACAGTAAATGAGAATGGTAAATTTTGAAACGTCCTTGTGGACATAATAAAAGTCAAAAATTACAGTGTGGACAGAGCGAAGTGAAATTTTTTTCAAAGTGACTTCAGTATTTAATGATTGTAAAAACAATTGTCTTCCTGACAGTCACCTAATTGTAAAGCAATATCACTTTAATACAGGCAAATATGACCAGAATATCTGTGTGGATGAAATATATGTTTGTAATAAATTCTAGTCAAACAAACAGCGTGAGAGATTAAAGATCAATGTCAAATACTGCCAAGTTTTCATTTAGCCTCAATGAATGTGACAGTAGTGAGTCATATCATTTTTAAAGAAATTTTATACAGTTTCTGGGTCTTTGTTATAAACAAACTTTTATGTGGTCCTCATTATTTACCAAGGAAGGTAAAATGTAGTATTTTGATAGTGATATTGTTTCAATTGTTTACCAGATGGTTGGTAGATGTTGTAATTTTGTATTTTTGTGTCTGGTAGTGTATATTCTGGAAGATACAAAGCGCTCTTGTGAGTGTCACTGTAATTGTGAGCCCATTCTACTGTTGCTAAATGTTTTCTTCTCTGCTATACGTATCGTACGGTGATATTTTTGGAAGTGGCTGACCTTAAATTGTCCTACAGCATAGGACAAACAAAGGGCCACACCCTACCCGAGGTGTGTCAATGATGTAAGAATGGGAGTGTAGTACTGGCTCCATGCATGCACTCTGGCTGGTATCCATCATCTGTGAGCTTCCCAATATAGAACCCGAGCCCCTGGTTCCAATTTGGGTGGTATTATTTTTATTGAATGCCTCCCTATCTACTTGTCTGAGCAATTTGAAGTTATGAGCAAATCATTTTATTAATGCTGATACCATCAGCTTTTCATGGGTGGAGAGTAATGTTTTGTCCTCCTCCCATTAGCCACTGCGCTGAAAAGCCAAGCTTACCTCTGTGAGTATTTTGGTGGTATAGAAGTGCTAGTGTAGTAGCCGAGCCATCCTCGTTGAATTTTGCTTTTACGTTTCTGGCTTCTTGAATGTATTATTCTGCCAGTCCATTTAAGCTGTGAACGTGGGGACTGGATATATGCATCCTGAAGTTCCATTTTCTTTTTAAGTTTCCAAAGTCGTGAGAGGAGTACCGAGAGCTTCCACCTGTTTAAATTTCATCAGGGACTCCATGCTGTGAGAACCCTTTCTTCATTGCTTTGATTATCTGTGCACTGGTTGTCGAGCTAAGCTGTGCAAAGTCAAGGTATTCACAATAGCTGTCTGCTACAATTAAATAACCTGTTCCCTTGAAATGATATACAAGATGAGCACACACAAACTTTATACTTTAAAATATTCATAAAAATCAAACAGTGCAACGTATTCACTTCAAACCTTTTTCAGTAAATAGAATATATCTAAAGGTATTTTTTTTGCATTTTACAGAGACTCTGTATATGCTCCTCGAGTAACACGGCAGATATTGAGATAATAGTCATACTCTTCCCACACCTTGTGCAAAGTATCTGTGGTGATGGACTAACGCAGTTGTTATTCGCTGCCTTAGCTGTGGCGAAGTTCGTTGTAGGGGTGGGACAAACACTTTGTCTTTCGCATAACCCCACAAGAATAAATCACATGGGGTTAGGTCCGGAGATCTCTGATGCCATCTGCACCACACTACATCAGCAGCACTGGCATGACCACACAAACCAACATACCGAGCAAGTAGTGAGCTTCAGATGCCACAAACAACAGTATCCAAAAGACTGCGTAAATGCTTGCGCATGAAACCAAACCGATTGCAGCTGGTCCAAGCACTCACTCCAGGCTATTATGCAGCACTGTACGAATTCTGCACCGAGATGTTGGCAAGGATGGACAATGACAACTTGTGCGATATGTGAATTTTTAGTAATGAAGCAACATTTCACACTAATGGTAAAGTGAATCAGCACAATGCTGGTTGTTGGGGAACAGGAAACTCCCATGTCACTATAAAATACGATAGGGAATCGCCTTAGGTTAATGTGTTCCGTACCATGTCGATGGAGAATACTTACGGTCCTTTATTTTTGGAGAAAACCATCACAGAAAGTTGTTACCTAGACATGCTTTCTTTGTGTCTTCTACTTCAATTACAAGAAGGCTCCATTACTTCATCTTGCAACAAGATGGCCCCCACCTTACTTCCACTTGACTGTATGGGAACACTTAATAAAACACACATATGAAGATGGCTCGATTGTGCAGGTGCCGATCATATAGTGTGGTTGGTGCATATGGCCGAGATCCCCAGACTGAACCCCATATGACTTCTTCTTGTGCGGTTACGTGAAATACAAAGTGTTTTTCTCAACCCTGCCACAAACTCTGCCACAGCTGTAACAACCACAGTAGAGTCCATCACCACCAACACTTTGCACAAGGTGTGGGAATAGTACGAATATCATGTCTATGTTTGCCATGTAACTTGAGGAGCACAATGAAAGAGGTGTGAAGAGAATAAGGTGCACCATTTCGTTTTTATGAATTTTTTATTTAAAGTGTAAAGTTCTTTCGTTTTTATCCTGTAGATCAGATGCAATGTGTATCCATGGCTGAGGGAGAGTGTCTGCCTCACCCAGACCTTTCTGGAGTGGGTCCTGTTGTAGTTTCTAACAAGTAACACATTATTGCACACACAGAAGTGAGGTAAGTATGGAACAACGCCAGAATGCAAGGGCAGGGGAAACAGAAAACACCTGAGAAAACCAATGGACTGGATGCATTGTCTGGCACAATTCCCACATACGAAAATCCGGGATCAACGTTGGCAGGAATCAAACCTGGTTTGCCTAGGTGTAAGGCGAGTACTCTGACCGCTAGATCACCATGGCCCCTTTAGAGTTAGAAGCATGGCTATTTTCTGTACATTCATAGTTTGCGCATTTATGCATAACTCAGCAAGTAAATAACCTGGGAATAAAACTTTTTGCCAGAAAAGATAAAAACCAATTATCTAAGCCCATACAGTTTTGTTTTTACTATGGTAAGTGTATTCAAAAACAAAAGAAAAAATCATGAAAATGGTTAAAAAAAATTTATAGCTTGCCTGCACAGTTTTCTCAAGAGGTAGGAGAAAAGTAAAACCATTCAGTTGTCGTTACAGCTAGTTTAGGTGAAAATTACAACCGCATTGATCTCAAAAAGTGGATATAAATACTAGTGAATAATGGAAATAAGACTCTTTGTCTTTAAAATATTCTGCATTCAGAGCTATGGCAAAGAAAAGAAGACTTTTAAGTTACATGGGCACAATATATGCTCTAGAAATACTTAAGAGAGCATAAGATTTCATATTCATTCATAATAATTCTACAGACAAAATTACAGGTTAACCCATCTGCTTTTTTCCACACACTGCTCGGGAAAAAATGCAAACTGCAACACAAGTTCCTCACACCCACAACATTGGGTGCTACAGTTCTTTTGGAATGCAATACCAAGCTTATTCGTTCTCATTCTGAAATAAGACACTTGTTTGCAAAGCAAGAGTTTACATACCAAGCAAGAAAATATATTCGTCACAAAACAAAATTTAAGGAAATGCACAGCATGCACTGCTCAAAATATTTTTCATCTACAAATCAAAGAGAAACAACTTTCATTTTAAAAGAATTACAGATAACTTAATTTCTCTTATGAAATTGTAATTATGTTTTCCAAAGCAAACACTGAACAACACAAAATAAACAAGGCAAACAAATTGCTGTCTCAGAAACTTTTAATAATTCAAATGAGAGTTATCCAAAGCTTTTTAATAAAAACTGATCAATTTTTAGGTGCAAGTCTTAATTCACCTATTGACTAATCATTCTAGCACTATATTTGAAAGCACATAATAAATACTGCATTTTCCTCTTTAACACATCAAACAATCTACGGCAGTTCCAGAACCAAGCACCCCACACATAAAGTACACAGAAAGTATAGTGACATGCATGGAAAATTGGCCACACACACACACACACACTACCCTATGTAGGTGTGTATGAACTGGTAATACCAAAGCTACACTAAATTAAAAGATACGTAAATATCTTTACAGCCCCAGTGAAAACAAAAGTTTTCATTCTTCTGCATCATTTTAAAGCTATATTGAAAGAGAATTCATAGTTTTTATGATGGCAGGACCATTCATAATTGTAAAGAACAGATTTATGATAACCTAAAATTTTAATGACTACCTAAAAAGAATTAACAACCTTTTCTCTACAGCTATATCTAAAATACTTCAACAAGAATGACCATGCAACTAAAATTAAAAGCAATCTACAAAGAATATCAACTCCTTTCAATAATGCAATACTGATTTCTGCGTTATTATTGAGCAATATGTTAACTTTGTACTAGGCTAATGTTTTCAAGTTGAGCAAACAAAAATATCTGAATGATGCTGCTTAAGATAAGCATTATTATTTTATACATGTATGAATATATTGTACTTCATAATAGAATTAAAAATTTTTCTAATGTTCGAAATGTGTTCACGTAAAAAAAAAAAGTTAACATGCTTACTCAAAGAAATAACTCAAATGGAAAAAATATCCAAGTGGTCACAAGGCATTTAATTATGTGCAACAATACAAATCCCGTATTCGTTGTTATATTTGTCAAAATTTGTTCACTTAGCTTTATTCTCAATTGTATTTGGTTCCATCAAGTTTTCAAAGCTGCTTATATTTACATAATTTGGCCACTTACTGAGGATTACTAGTGTTTGTAGAGAATATCAGACTTCCTGTTGTGTCTTTTTGCACCAAAATGTAATGTCATTTAGTAATTTTGATATAACATTTAAGCTAAAATGCTGTTTCTAAAAAAAAAATAAATAAATAGCAATTCAAAGTAAATTCAACATCAGCTATATATACTTACCCTAGGCTAGGTACAGACGAAACTTATAAATGATACAGTTTCCTATCTCAATGATCTTGTGTACCCTGCATATATATGATCTTCAGATTCTTTCAAATGCTGAGGCAAAACATGTAAGTAAGATATGTCTTCAATTTACCCTCTTAGGCATGTGAGGCCAGATTTTATTGGCCATTCAATCTGTCAACCTCTTAAAAACATTTGTGTTCAACTTGACGTATGATGTCGTTTCAATTTATTTAAATCAACCTCTACTCATAAGTGTGAACCACTCTGCCACATCCCAATGGAGTTTGATTGGCAGTACAATATTCCAGACACCAATAACTTTTACTGTTTATCCAATAGTAAAAAGATGCATGCTCACATTTCAAATAAATTGTACTGTTCACCGGCTGAGCCACCAAGATGATGCTTCAAGTACACCTAGTACTATAGTGTGCCGAGGGATGGCACCAGTAGTATCAAGTGTGAAGACATGCAGCAGCTGGAACTTCAGTCAGCTGATGACGTTACACACCTAGAGAATCTAACGCCTCCACCCTTCTCCCCCTGAACAAGAGCGGGCCAGGAGAGTATAAATACCGGGGCAGCACCCTTGGAAAGCTAGTCTATCCTGTTCCTTCATCACACTCCTGGTGCCGAAGGAACCATTAGCTCTTGTCTGGTCTTCACCGCACTCCTGGTGCCGAAGCGCAGGTCTGTGAGACCTCCTTCCGCGCCTTCAAAGACATCTCCGCACCTCACAGACATCCTCCAGAATCACCCTACATTTGAGTCGTCAAACACTTGAACACCTTTCGGACCCTTCAGGACAAACACATAGCGTTAGTTGAAGTAGAGTTATTTTCATAGCAACTTTGCCTAACTACTCCATTTTGACTAGAAATAGGTCACCTTCACCTGTGAAGGCATAGCCAGCTTCAGTTAAACTCTTGTTAATAGGAGGTGATACAAACCATCATGTTTATTTCCTCACAGAAATAAACACGTTTTACCCCACATATAACATTATTCCCGTAGTGTTTGAAAATTACCCTGTAAACATCAGGTCCGTCAAGGGACAGCAGGAGACAGGGAATATTTTCTAAATCAGTTTGCCAAAATTAGCACAGGACTGCGAGTTTCATTTCAGGAAACACTTATGTCAGATACACACACAACTTGGATTGCCACCCTTTTAGGCACTCTGATGTCTTAGAACAACAGAGCACCCACACTAGGAATTGATCCTCCTGGGGATGGACAGTCAGTCCAGATTGTACTCCATCTACTGTGCTTCTGGTGTCGGAGGGAGTATTTTCCTGTGCCTGAGGGTCTGAACCTTTGGGGAACTCAGCCACATAGTGTGATCGTTAGCCATTGTGAAACCTGATGCTCAGTATCCACCACCCTTCTGGTAATGGACGTTGGGATAAAAGGTCAGTCTTGGCCTGTCGATTACGGTGCGTGGAAGTATACCTAGAAAGAGATGAACATCACCTGCTCCATCTCTGTGGGACTGGTTGTGGAGAATCTTTTCATCATACCCTACTTGTGTCCTACTCCCATCGGAGTGGTAATCATAACAAGGTTAAAAAGGCTGTTACCATTTTTAAATACCAACAAGAGCTTAGTCCCAATCCAACTGTCTTTGACAAGCTAAGTCTCCACGAGAGAGAGATCAAGCAGCACATCATTTAGGGAGACCAGTCTCAACAGTCCCTGTACCAGATCTATTCAAACAGTCAGTCAAACTCTTAGGAGTTACTCACACCCGTTTCTATCCTACCTAATTGGTGAAGAAGTCTCTTATGATCCAGCCAACCTGTGGGGAACACAAGCTCACCGAGTCAACCCGGATGACCACCAACACAGACTACCACCTGCCCACCAGGTACTGGTACCAGCCCCAGCACATCACCCCCAGTGCCACAGCAGGTCCAGCAGCCTCCACAGGCCACCAGTCACCCAGGTATACAAGTCAGAGTAGTTCCACTTAAACGTAACATTGTGCTTGCCATCCTCGACTTTGTGCCCAGCCGGAAAGCCACACGACCAGTCCTCTACACCGGTCAGGCTTCCGTTCCAGTTCTCTACACTGGTTGGGCTTCCATTCTGCGCTGTAATTAAGAGTTCAAACTCACCTCTGTGTATCTGCCCTCATGCCCACCAAAACACCTGGGCCATGATATGCCTCCTTAGTTCGGACCATAGGATGTCACGCGTCAAGAAGTTTTCTGGCCAGGCCCACCAAGAGTGACGGGGGGGGGGGGGGTGCAATGCTCAAGGGCCTGGCTCTTAAATGTTTATAAAATGAAGTATTACATAAAAATCTAATTTCGACACTCAAAACTTATCAACTTTTGCATGGATAACGACTATTTATGTTGTTGTTAATGGTCGATTTTTGGTGGGGAGGGGGTAGAATGGCCCACAGCACGCATTGCTCACGAGCCTGGAATTTCTCTTGGTGGGCCTGTTTCTGGCACCAACTTAGGGCCTTGTGATTTAGTTACTGAGACTAATTAAGCAGAACTAGGCCAGCACGACCCTGAACCTATGTGACTTAGCTGGGTGCGAATCGCCAACAACCCAGACTTCAGGAGTCTTAAAATTCCCTGTGGCGCTCAAGAAACCCATCACCATGTTGGACACAGATGTGAACAAACTCAAATGAGCTGAAGAAAACATGGCTGAAGTCATTGTTGAACATTGCCACAAACCCAAATGGCCCGGTATAGAGACATAACAGCATAGAGTGTGCCCATTACCAGCGTAAATTTCATTACGTCTGCCTAAGGTGGGCCAACGAAATGAGATACACAGACGGGCTGGAATTTAGGTACGAGGAGTGTTGCACCAGACAGACAGCTTATTGCAACTGGATAACATCCTGGGACAGGAGATCAACAGAGCGCGTTGCATTCTATGTTCGGAACCCTAACATTGCAGTTACATTGGGTGCCCAGAAGAGAGAGTAACCAGACCTAATTTGGTATACCGACGTGAAGTATGCTGACAAACAGCCGAATACCATCCACACAACCCAGGGCCAGTCACTCACACCAGCACCACCTCGTGCACAAGGGAACCACAAATCCCCAAATTTGTGGGATATCCACATGAGGACCCCACTCATGTTTACTGCCGAATGCGAAAAGGAATTTTGCGACAACAAAATTCCGCCAAAGCAATGGATGAGCAGGGCACAAGCAAAAATCAAGGGCAAAGTCGTTGAATGGTGGAACAAATACGGCGAGTTCATCACTGTGTGGGGACAACTGAGTAGCCAACTCGCCACCCAGTTCGCTGGCGAAGAGGTACTAGCCAACCTCAATCCAGACATTTACAGCCATAGCCAAACCCCAAATGAGGACCTCAACGCAACCTACAACCACGGAGGTGACTGGAAAAGACTTTCCAGGACGGAAACAGGTGGGGGCATAGTGATACCTCTGGATGCTTTAGTGGTGGCATCTTCAGAGTGCTGCTGACAGCATCAAGGCAGGCATCTTCGGAGACTGTCACATGTTGCGAGTGATCTAGCGGGCTGAGCTCCTTCAGATTGCCTCCAGTCTTTGCAGACTGGGAGACGTAGAAGTCGAACGGCTTACCTCAGAAGCTTTACTTCGGTGATCTCAGCGTGAGTGGCCTAGAGGTCAGCACTCTGCATCATATGAGTTCGAGTCTTTGCAGACCGGGAGATCAGGATGACAGCCACTTCCCCTGATTGTGCCCTAAGCTTTATTCAAGCTGGAGGGTCAACGACTGTCCTGAGCTAGGATAGCTCAGGATAGCTCCTTATATACCAAAATTTCTGGCTTGTAGGCTGTCGAGAGGGGTGCGGGGGTGGCTAGCAGCAGTTCACAAAGATAGTTTATGGTGACTTGGTGGCAGAGAGAACATTTTCTTATCTTCCCTGTTGCAGGGTGCTGACATATCTATCGCCTCTCCACGAGGCTCTGGCAGCCGTGGCGACCTTGTAGACTGGGTGCTGCCCTCCTGTAACAACCCTTGGAACTTGTTTCTCAGCGGGCAGGATGTCGATGGTTCGTCGAACAGTACAATCCTGTGGTGTTGGAGTGGGCAATTACATGGCGTCTTTGGTTGGACAGTACAATTTTTATTCAACCATGTGTATGTAATCAATTGTTATTTGACCGTGTAGGCATGTGATTAATTGAACTGCCATGGGTGTGACTTGCCCATACGAGTGTAGTGACTCGATCATGGGGCGAAGTCATAATGTAGCGTGCGCATGTCCAATGCGCAGGAATGTGCCATGCATCAACCGCCAGATTGGGACTTGGGTCAGACTGCGACGTTCCAAGCACCAATTCTCTGGGTTTAATACCAGTAGTACAAGCCTCCCACCTCACCTGACCTGTGCACCCCTCATTCCATCAGGCGGTGTCTACCCTTACTGGCCACCCCACTATCAATGTAATTGGTTGCCCCCACCACCTTTTCAGTATAGGGCTGGGTGGGGCAAAGCTGCCAAGCTAGGGTTAGCTAAGGCTGGGGTACGAAGGGAAAGCAGCCCAGTTGACAATCAGATATACTCTTGGAAGAAAGAGTAGGCTGCAGGTCAAAGAGGGTCAACAAGCAGCTCAGCAAGCTCCACTGCTAACCTCATCTAGCACGTACCATGCACAGTATCTCCACTACCCCCTACACCGCCGAAAAAGACCCCTACCTTCATCCGGCCAGCTAATGTTACCAGGGTAGTCAGAGCCCTTAATGTCACACCAGTTTACATTACAACCAGAGCACCCACTCGCCCAATGCTCATCTCCATGACACCCAAAGCTCAACGCACAATTATTGACGTGGCCAAAGCCAACAACTCAGGCACCAGGAAAAAACCTGTTCAAGCGAAGACCACAGCTTCACCGTCATCCAGGGGAGTAAGTACATCTGTTTTACCCTCCAATACCAAATGATGCAATAAGCATCTTTCTTAGTTCCCATCGTGGGGCCACTGGAGAAATTCAGGCCATTTGCCACATTTTTCCAGACTGGGAAACACCTGAAAAAAGTCCTTTTGGACCCCCACAGAACAACCACTTACTTAGAGTTCAGGGAGTCAACTCAAAACACCCAGCGGTGCCCAACATAGAGAAAAAATAAAGTTCATTAAAATGTTTAACAAAGAATCATCCAGATAACAAAAAAAATGTATTGAGTTTTATTTTCAGGTTAACAGGATAGTTTACTCTTTACTACATTCAAAATTACTTTTCAAGAATTATTCAAACCATGTCCTTATGTGGCTTGGCACTGTGTGTACATCATACACCCATTTTCAGATAACAGCTGATTAAGCTTTTAAACTTTAAGCTTTTAAACTAATAGCTAATATGTACACAATCATTAGTATTAATAAGTAAAGTTTATTGGGACACAGTAAAATGAAAAAGTAAAGTATTCATCTGTAACAATTAATTGACGCCATCGGGTCAGACACGAGACGAACGATGACACAAATACTTACTGGTAATATGGGCACCAGCGGTGCTTCCCAATCACTGCACTATTGAGACTCTGTGTTCTCAGGGATGCTGTGGGTTCTATTTGTTTGTCTCACCTGTATGTACTAACAAACACGTAGGCAATACTAAACTTTTACTAAACATCACTTTGAAATAAACACTCACTACTAAATAAAAGAGATAAGTTCACTGTAGACTTGTTTTTATTGTTACTATGTGTACACATCAACGTGCCAATGAAATTATGATTATCTCGGTCATGACTAGCCAATTCCACTTGGGTGCTCCCCAGCCCGCAATTAATCTAGAGCATGCCTAGATGGATGATCTCACAGAGGTGCGTGAAAGCACAGCCTTCACAAGGGAATAATAGGGCCGACAGCCGCTAGGGTGGACTGACGGTTTTTCCCTGAAGACAGGACACTGTGAATTACAAATGAAAACAATTGAAGAAACTAATTAACATGTGTGAATACTCTGCATCGCTAACGCAAACTCGTTGGGGCTCACCTGCCAGCACGTGGGTAGTGTGGTGATGGCCTATACACAGAGACTGCTAGGACGGGAGTAATTGCACCGTACACAAATTACAAAAATTACATAAACCCTCAAAAGATACACGAAACAAGATGGGGCACGAGATGAGTATTCACAATAAACATACACGTGTGAAAACAAGTTTAGATGGCACGGATGCTGCTGGATGAAGTTCGTAGCGTAGTGGACCACATGGTGCAGGTGGAATTGAAATATTTCTTTGTGAAAAATGCAAATTAAACTCGGACAAAATATTATTCCGAGCGAGAAAATTATTCTCTTTATGATTTAAGTGATTGCAGGCGTGTATAGGCCATTCACGGTAAAGTGAGCACTTTTGAAGCCCTGGTTACTGTTTTCTTTCAACTAATTTATATCCTTCCATCCCTCGTTAATGTAAACCCTGCATTGTGAGTAATAAACAAAGTGTATACATTCACCATACCCAAAACCAAAAGTACAAGGCAACAGTGAAACATATTTATTGGTTATTATATCTGCTGGAATAGTTTCAAAAAGTGCTTACTTTACCATGAATGGCCTATAGCATGTCTGATGGCAGAAAAATTAAACATGAAAGTGACCACATTGTCAAACACAAAAGCATCAATTTACGTAAAAGTTACACGGAATACTGACAAAAATTTAACATAGAACCGTGAATAAAATATTGCAAATACAATATTTCATAAATAAGCTCTCAAAACACAATGATGGCGTATACAAATACTTGGCATCGGTTAGTCACGTGGTTATATGGGATGTTGCCATAAAATATTCAAACATGGAAAATACCCTCAAATACATACATGAAACAAAGCCCTTAAAATTGCACGTAGCAATAATGCAGAAATTATGATGAAACGCCACTAACATAGGCGGATGGTGCCTGATTCAAGTTTCGTGGGTCGCGTGACCTCTCCAACATCCTTCTCCTCCTTCTCCTAGATTAAGTTAAAAATGCCACAAAGGCGAAATAAATTAGTAAAGCGGAAGAATAATGCTGGGGAAAATGTCTGGCAAACGTATGCAAGCAAAGGTTGACTGGTACACTAAATTGACTATTGAAACCTACATCAATGAACAAAAGTTGTAGTCCATATGTGAGTGTCTTACGTCGCCAGCTCTCCTCGACAGACTGTCCAGAGGCAAGCGTTGCATGAACCTACCATGGCCGCCTACGGGGTTCACACGCGGAAGTGCTATGCACACAGAGTAAAATATTTTATTATTGAAAATAAAATGGCACAAATTAAATTAAATACTGTTTTACACTTTATAAATTCCTTATGAATTTTTCATATTATTTCAGTGTCTCTTTATGACGGTACTCACGCAGGAATATTAGTGTTCTTAATCTCAGTGCCACGGGCACTTTGAATTTCATAACCAAACAATTTCAAAATAACAACACACACTTCAAAACATTTTAAGACATATTAAATAAACACTGCAAATACAAACACAAAACACATTTTACACTGAAAAATAATATTTATGTGAAAGTTCAAAATATTGGCCTCTTTGCGCACATGCAAGGCACCTGACATGTGAGTGGTGAGCGCTGTCATTGGCTGTTAGCCGGCGTCATAATGTAATGATAAAATCAGAATATTTTTATGTAAACAGCGTTCCATATTCACGTGAAGCACTACACAACATGGAATAGTTCCTACCTCAACAAATCCAGATTTACACAAGTAGCAAAATCTTACTAAACTAGCAGGTTTATAAATAACTGATGCAAAACTAACATACCCGGAACATTAAGGGATTCCTGCACAAGCGAGCGGCTGGATGAGAAGAATGGTCGTAACGATGGCTTGGGAGTGGATGATATGCTCATTGTATCCATTTCTTGTCCCGAGTCGCTCAGGTCCTCCAGTTCCTCAAAAAGATCCTCAATTTCTGTAGGATCCATGTCTCCACCTACAAATATTAAACAACTGTTTATGCATGTAAATTTGAATAGCACAATTTAAGTCCTACATGATCCATGATACACAATATACACAATGAGCAGCTGAATTAGAGATACATGCCTAGCAGCGTGTAGCATCACCTTTTACCCTAATGACAGTGGTGATGCTGCAAGGCACTGGCTCCATTAAGTACCAAAAGAAGTTGAGAGTTGTACTGATCCACAGACACTGCACAACCTCCCACAATGCATTGATATGTGTAAGCAGGATTCACAGCACACATCCCTCTCGATAGCATCCCAGGTGACCTCAGGGTACATGAGAGCAATCTCATGTCCATTGAGCAATCACCCAACCACTCGTCACAATTCAGGAGTGATGGGCTGGTGCACTGTCTTGCTGTAGGTACGGATCACGTGCAGGATGCTGTAGGTGCAGAAATGTGCGCACCTAATCTGCCAGCAGGTTCCTGTATTGTTCACTGATGGACGATGGCATGCATACCAGGGAACCCATTTCATCCCACGCAGACCCATTTCATCCCACGCAGACAGCTCCCATATGAGAATACTTCCAACATCAGCCTAAACTGTACCTTGTTGACACAAGGGATCCATTGCTTCATGTGCTTGGTGATGCGTGTGTCCCCTGCCATAGGCATGTACCAACATGTACCTCGACTCATCTGTCCAGGCAATATTTTTTCTGCACATTGAGAGTTCAATGGTAATGATCCCACAACCACATCAATAGTTCAGCCTTGTGAGGTGCGGTGAGCAGAGGTACCATAGTGAGAAGATGGTTCTAGATGGTATTGCTGTTCATAGGTCATCGTGGACCAGCATTGAATCGGCAAGTTATCTGCTGCACTGTGGACTGATACTAATAGATCTCGCCGATGGCAACCCCTGTTAATACATAGTACACCATGGCAGTTGCCTTTGGTGGCAGTGTGTTACCTGAATCTATAAATTCACTGTACACACTTGGCAGGGTGGCTCATGGAAATTCCAGTGCTTACACAACTTCGGAGATAGAGTGCCCCATGCATTTGGCTCGAACAATCTGACCACGTTCAAATGCACTAAGATCCGCATGTCTCCAATTCAACTGCTCATGAGGGTATTATAAAAATCATCAGATCAAAAACAACACTTCTTAAAGAATCTCACTGCAGATACCTGTAAATTATATGTTGGTACGAAAGGGGTAAAATGCCATTTAAATGCAAATTAGCTCAGTTTTTGATTACGCTAGGGACACATCTTATTTCAAATACTTTCTAGCTGAAATTTACAATACACAAACATTATGTATTAAATTTCATGAATAAACATTTGTTGAGTTTGTGATATGTGTGCTACCGAAATGTTGTAATCAGTGCTGAAGTAATTTGGTGCTACAATACAGTTTCCTACCGTGTGTTTGTTTCTGAAAATCTGGCAGTAATATCTTCTTCTCGAATGACAACGGATAGAGGATCCCATCAACACTGCGAGAACGTTCTATAGGCAACGGCTTCACTTGAAACACCTTGGAGCCACCGCGATTCTTACGAGGTGGTGGAACAGCAACTGGTACCAAGTAAGAGATGTGACATTGACAATGTACGTCAGCAAAGAGCCCGTGAGGTTGTATGTGTAACTGATGAGAAAATTACTGGATGACAGTGGAGCTTACGAACACAAACATGTAAGTGGATTACCACATACACAGACTGCATGTGTGAGCAATGTGCTGGTATGACTGTACAGATATCAGAGGAGGTCAACAAGTGATACTTCAAAAGGATTCAAAGGATTCAAATTAAGTGTTCTGACACCACTGCCATTTTTATTTTGTGCATAATAGAAAAAAAAAGTATCTGAAGCAGTGATAATTGTCACCTTCATGCATACATACAATATACATGTGTATGCTCCCACACGTCTAAGAATTATCATGTAAATTGCCACAACATTGGAAACACACACATATAGGTAAGAATATATGTACAAAATAATACAAATGCACACAGCTATAGTCAAAAATATTTATGTATGGAAATGCATCAGCATAAATATGTGGATGCCAACAAATTATGGACCCTCTTCATATGACTTGTGAGTAATGTGCTTGTGTGAGGAGATGGCAATAAGCCACTCATGAACTGTGAGTCATGGATGTGCTGTATATAAAAAAAAGCAAGTATACAATATTTTATGGGTAACACCACTTCAATATGCATTAACAAATGTTTCACAGCGGACAGAAAATAACCAAGATAACTTGTAAGGTAATGATAGAAACAGCTCAATACTTCAAGACTCAAATGATCTTAACATTAGTTACTGTGATTCAACAAAACATATTAGCCACTTAGAGTAAGCCTATTTTTTTAAGATAGCACTTCTCAATATGTGGTAATACTGAAAATGGTAGGGAAGAACACAATAATCTGTAAGTCAGACTCCCCAATACTTCATGCACTTTTCTTGCTTGCAACTGGCTATCATGCTTGAATTTTATATCTGAAATGGAAAGGCATATCTACTTGGCATTTTAATAAAACAAAAATATAAACTTTTGCAGTATCACTATTTTATATAGTTTTAAATTTGACTAAAATCTGTTGATAAAAATGTGTACAAATAAAGTCGGAGTTTCTAGGTACCTTTTAGAAGGCTGCCAAATATTTGTTAAGCAAACTGTATTCTAGTAAATATCTACCCTACAAAAATAATTACAAAAACATGCTGTTCCTGCACATAGATTTGTATGAAATTAATGTCAAAAAATAATGTAAATTGTAGACAAACCTTGTGCTGATAATTAACATGAAACAGTTGCAAATAAAATGGGGGATATATTAGAGTGTTGCAAAGACACCTACGTTGGAAAATGCAAAATTACATTGTGGTTAAAAGATTCAACTTTTACAAGGCTTGGTTGGTGAAGCTGTAGCCAAACCTGGGAACTACAACAAATTATTATCAAACAAGAAAAGCAAGTGCTTAAAAAATTATATTAATTTAAACACGGTACACAGTACTTCTTATGAAATGTTCCCAACAACAAGAACCAACAGTGATTTATGTAAAAGGTGTAAAAAAAAAAGTGTAACTTAACTGAAACCTTACCTGTCAACTTCTGCCCAATTTCCTCTTGATCATTGTCCAAGCCTTGCAGGTCCTCGCTAACTCGAAACCTCTTCAGAAGTGCAATGAATTTCTGTTTCAGGTTTCGTTGCTGTGGAAGCAAAGATGCAGTTGCTTCACTATCAGAATCCTCTGAGTCATCCATTGCATGAAAAAGCACTCAAATGTCCATTACTACTAACTTAAGACAAAGAGTAATAAAGAGAGAAAAATTCCCAGCCGAGTTGAAATCAATCTTGACAAACAAAAATGCACTTGATTTTATATCTGAAATGGAATGGGACATGTACTTGGCATTTTAATTAAACAAATAAAAATATACACTTTTGCAATATCACTATTTTATATAGTTTTAAATTTGACTAAAAAAAAATGTGGATGAAAGCATGTAAATCAAACCAACAAGCTACCCACAATCATAACACTCCTTAGAGACACCTACCACATAATGCTTCCAACCTCAGAAACATTGAAGTGTTAAGTAGCAGGTAACAAGCAAGCTGTTAGCATCTCTACAGGAGTCAAAACACAAGGTCAGACACTAGTTAGCAGTGGTTTCAGTATCTCAGGTTTTCTTCTGTATCTTCACACACAAAATTTAAAAAGCTAACAATACATTGATTTAACACAAAAATTACAATTTCATAAAAACAGTGTCACTAAAACTAAATTTTTGAGAAACTGAAAAAAAATTTAATTGTAACATGTCAAGTAAATCAGGAAATTACCATTTTGGGATATACTTTGCATTATAACATACATGTTTTGTACAACAAATATGCCAAGACCAGTCACCATATCTATGAAAGTGAGAGGTCCAGAATAAGGGTTGATCTGCCCCTAAGTGAGCACTGATACCACCTGCATGACCACCAGTTACTGTTTCGTAACTTGGCATAGCTCGGTCATCGACCACAACCACCCCCTCTCTCTCGCAGCTGGCCTGCGCTGATGCCACAGAGACATTAAAAATAGGCAGTCTGTTACCCCCAAGCACCCCTAGTCCTCCTCAGGGCATCTGCCACACCATATTGAGCTGCAGCTCCAGTAAACACACTTCTTCATCAGCCACCACCTACACTTCTCTCTCTTACAAGCAATGTGTTACTCAGTCACTTGCTACGCCAACCACCTCTTCGCAGTAGACCAGCAACTTTGAATCACGTGTTTCAACTATTAGACAGCTAGAGCAGGCAGCAGTAAAATTTGAAGAAGGCTAAGGCCAAGCGTCTTGCCTGCGTCACACCCAATTGAGCGTTGTTACAAGCTAGGTAGATAGATACACAAATGGGTAGTGCTTCCCACAGAGGAATATTTCTTCAAGTTTTAATACAACTCTGCAGCTCTTTATTCCAGGGACACGTCCACAGGGACTTCTCTGTGAAGAGCAGGAGAACTGGAACATACACACTCAGACAACAACAACACAATTCCTGCAGCTGGCGACTGTGCCACAAAAGGGGATCTCCATCACAACATGATGCCCAGTAATGTGGCTGTTTAGTCTGTCTTGGTTGGTCTTGCATCCATCAGACAAGACCGTTAAGCACAGTACCTAGAAGCCGGCATTAAGTTACACCAGGTAATTCTAAGTTACTCCCTATTGACCATACTACCACGATTCACCACTAGAGATGCCAGTAACACTCCTAACTACGCCCCCTACCGATGCCTTTCTGCAAGTGAGGAAGAGAAAGAAAGAGTAAAGTTGCTGCAGAATAAGAAACCAGACAGTCAACACTACAGGGACCTCCAGCTCAGGTGATATACAGCAAGCAGTGGGAGCTTGCCGCCCAGCTCGCATGGCAGCAACTAGTCTACGAACCCCCTCAGCATCAACCAGTGCTATTCCAACTACCCACAAAGACTTCAGGGGTCTGCATCCTGTAGGTCGATTCTGTCCAAACACAATCCCAGGGCAGGCAATTGGTATATACAGTCAAAAGAGACCATACTAGTAGGAAATGCTGAAACACGAAACCTGTAGAGCCAGCCATTCATTAAGGACTGTTCTCCCCACCTACTTACAATGCCCGAGCCTCAAAATTCCTGGATAGAACCAGAGCTACTAACTAAATAATTAGCAGTCCCAATTCTAGAGTACACATGAGGCATCAGCAGCCCATGCCAAAACGGAAAAGGCTCAACACCCCTACAAACTAGATCTGGATAGACATTAAATAGTTAAAAGATTAATTATAAAAGTTGCGGTGACCCTACACCACAATTATTGAAAGCAGAGGAAAACACTAGAAACATTAAGGCTCATCCAAAAGCTTATGATCACATTAAACCACAAACTGAAAAAATTCAAAACCATAACACTTCCAAGTTAATACATTTATTCTTATTTCAAAAACATTGCTGGTCCATTTCACATTTTCCTTATAAACCTTCTTCGATATACACGCATAAAAAACTGTATAAAATGACCCGAGGTACCTTACCACTATATAATATATATTGAGCGAAACTCCTCAAACAGGAGTAGTAACAACAGCCTTCGATTCAAGGTAAAGTTCACTATGTTTGGTAGAAGCACCTCGCAAAATGTAGTTTATACTTTTCAACTGAGAAATCATTTCTGTTAATTTTTAATTTCTTCAGTTACCATGCTCGCTCACAAGCGAGACCCAATAATACAAACAAGTTCTGTTTCAGAATAATCAACATCAGCCCAAATCATTTCCCTTATGACACAACATATTTAAAAAGGGTGTTCCTACACCCGGCTTGACACTTCAGAACAATAATTAGAGCAATTTTCGGACAGGGGCAGCAATCATGCCCTGCAAAAGGCCCGTCGAGAATAAAACAATAAGCTAAAAGATTTTTTAAATTTCACTAAAATGCATACTCGCCGGCCCGCAGCTTTAGCTAGCCCAATCAAAATGACCAGCCATAAGAATTATAAACTCTGACAATATTAAAATATTGTACGTAAACCTAGAGTTGTGGTGCTCAAACCTAATCAGACTCAAGGCAGGCAGAACAAATGGAGCGACCAAAAATTAGATTTAACAGGGTGCTACAAGTCACAGGTATGCATCTAAAAGGAACCAAAATCATCTTAAGGAAGCCAAAACCCAAAATTCAAACATGCTGGCCGAAACAAACTCTACCTATATCGCCGGAGCCCACCAAAATTACTTTAGCACTAACACGAACTAATGCAAAACTACTGCCCTTTTAATCAAAATGGCTTGCGCCACAACTTACCTAGATCTGACAGCACCTCTATATATAATATTTGAACCATTTAAATATAACCATGATTTGGCAATTACAAAATTATGCTGCACCAACCATATTGATATCTAAAAATATTAAAGATCACACTTTAAATCACTCGGGCGATTATCCATGATGGAATCACAGTAGCAGCTAACACCAGCAGTGTCGATGAAGCGAAGGAAGGCTGCCGAAAGGTGTTAGGTATATTGTTGGAAAGACCAATGTCTTGGAGCACCAGTTTAAAAGTAACATAGGAACGCACTAAGGGAAAGGAGGAGAGTAGAATGAGAGGGGCAGGAAAAAGGAGAGGGGATACCAAGCACACCGAGAACACACCAGGCTCGTAGGTGGCGAAACAAAGTACTTTCTGCAGCGGGCTATTCACAGGCCGGCGCAAAGTTCTTTACAAAAGTATTTCTTGCCATGGGCTACATATTGTAGTAGTTTCCTCAGATCTTGTTTAAGTTACACCACATTCTGACTCAAAATTCAGACACTTGCAGTGACAACAGCCAGTTCATTATTTTGATTATCGAACAAAGAGTCATACTAATTAATCAAAAATTGAAGTTTTTGCACAAAAACGCTGTTTTTGGAGGGCCGCTGTGGGCAAATGGAAGGGAGTGGGGAAGCCGAACCCTCCTCCCTCTGAGAGGAGTTAGAGGGACAAGGGGGATATGTTTTCCATTATGTGGGATTGTAGTGCATCCCATATTTCACCTTTTTGAGCCTCTTTATGGTGAAGCCAGTATGGAAAAATGATAGTAGGCCCGCAGGGAAAGGTCCAAGCATGATTTGGGAACATTGCCATTCCCTCCGCCTCCACAAAAAGGGGGAGGGGCGGTTATTCAATGGCCGCAAATGTTGTTTGTGGATATTTGAATCCCGAAACAAGTGGGATCGGTGTTGTTCCTGGAGACTGTCTACATCCCACCATTTCGGTCTGTCACAAAAGCCATCCTTTGCAGGAGGGGGGGAGGGGGGGTCAGGGACATATAATTACCTGCCTCGCTGATAGTGGCCTAGTCTGCAGTAAAAATTTGTGGACAAACAATTTTGTATGAAAGGAATTTAGCCTATGAGATGAAATAAAGAAAACTTGCGACTCAAATATAGAAAAGACTATTACAAAGATATTTTTCTCAGAGTTTATCAGCAAATATGCATTTTGTTTGCAAAAACTCATGTTAAGGAAAAATTGTGCTTTATTCACACCAGGATACTTAAACAAGTATTCCCAGAAAGCAAAAGTCTGTGTTCCAAATTCAACTCCAGATGCCACCAACAAAGAAAGATAATTGTAAAAACCTGAAAATGCGGACAAAAAGGAAGTATGTAACAGAACCTTTTATGCTTAAAATGTGGACAAGTTCATGTAAATGTAGATGTATGCTCACCCTATTCTTGTTTTATTCTTGTTAATAGATTTAGATACCCTTCTAAAGCCTTCTTCTCAGGTAAAGGAATTTTGCCTCGAGTTGTCAACTTGGGATCAAGCCATTTATATACTAGCCAGCTTATACCATTCCAATTTTGTCACTTAAATAGTTAAATTCAGAAAATTTGAAGATTTGAAAAGATTGTTTACTATGCCTGGGAATATTCCATACATAAGATTCCATTGATGAGTACTTCTTTTTAAGCCCCATGTCCCCAGCTCTCGTAGTCTAAAATGTCACTGGTCTCTATCATCAAGACAGTAAAATTCAAATACTTGCTTACTGTGTGATAAGCATTTCAGTATATATATTAATGAAGCAGAAAAATTCTGTCATGCTTTTGAGTTACCTTTTTTGGCCATGGCAAAATCTCTTGTCATTTGGCAGGAATGAATGTCCTCTAATGAGGAAGTAGTGTGTCACTGTGGTAACACATCCAGTGCTTATAAGAGTAATGCAAACACGGACGAAAAAAATAAAGAAACACATTAAAAATAAATAAAAATAAAATATAGCAAAAAACATAAAATGTTTTATTTGTTACTAACACTATTACTTTCCTACAATAACGCACCGACGTGATAGTCTGTTTCAGGTCGGAAAGAAGACAATCCTCGAAGAGAGGACGAGACGGTGCTCTGCTTTGACTAGAGTCTAGCAAAATCTGGTCCCCAGGGCCCCCCTGTTGTTTTGTTTTGTAATAACATAGAATTTTCTCTTTATATCACAACACGCTGAAACGATGAAACGTACCCCGAGGACTGCTCCCAGGAGACTAGGGACTCACCTACACACTACACGCGAGATTAATTAGCACACTTGCATACAACAGAACAACACATCAGACAGACATTACGACACTTACAGTCACTCCAACCGGGAGGCTGGAGTGAAGCTTCACGCCCCCGCAGACAACACAAACACGTAAATTTACACAAAAGTAGGCGACAAAACTAAAAAAGCCTAAATGTGGGTCTGGTTCCCTAGAATTAAACTAACACAGCCCCTACCGTGGACCCTATGATTAGTCTAAGTGTTGAGGTGCAAATTGTTCTTATAAACACTATGAGTTATGAGAGCTACGGCTCCCGGTCTCACGACACACGTGTCATTCCGGTGGAATATGAGAATTGGCAGACTCTTGGACAATTATGGTTCTGGCAAGAGCAACCATCTGAGAAAACATGAAGATGTTTTGCCTTTGTCGGGATGTCATTGTTAATGTAAGTTTAATAACAAAAAGTTATATTAATAACTAATGAGCCTACTTTCCTCTACATGGGTGAACATAATATATGGCAGGTGGGTCTTGATGTCTCGTTGACAGCAATATCATTACAGATGTAGCCATAAACAAATGTAATACTAATATGACAATTACAAATGCACATGTGCCTTACACAGGACTCAAACCCAGAATGTCTCGTACCGTAAGTTGACGTGCTACCAACTGCAATACGGAGGTAGGATTTGGAGCATTAACTTTGGATGTAATCAGTCTAAAGTTTTGTAGACTGGGTTTACCAACCTCAAATATTTACTGGAACATCATTTTGAAAACAGGAGTGTGAGTCACTTAAATAACGTATGTTTACTTAGCCTACTATAGCACCACTAGTGTGCAGAATTTGGTGGAAATAGGTGGGCTGGTTCTTCAGATATGACATAAAAACTTCATGCACGATGTGTTTCAACTATGGTAATTAGACTATTTGAGCTCATCAGCATAGCATAGCCTTGCACTGAGATCTACGGAGTTTCCATTACTGTTGGCCATGAGAGGTTAAAGGTTTATACTGTCTACCCTGCAAGAATGGATGTTCCAGCCAGCGGAGATTGTATTAATCACCGGTCCACCAAAACTATGCACTTTAAGGCAGCGAGTACTACTAACCACCGCTAGATGGCACCACTAGTGTGTTTCATCGTTTATCTTTCATTCTCCCAGTCAGCCGGTGACATCATGCCAGAGAGCTATGCTTTTCGCCACCCCCTGCTTAGCGACTCCCCTCGCACAAGAGACGCCTGACAATGACGCTGAGGCAGCCACCTGGCAGAGTATAAATACGGAGTCAGAATTCCAGCATCAGTCTTCAGTCCTCCACCTCACTCACTGCTAAAACTGATAAAGATGCCAGTTATCTTCTGCAGTAGCTCGCCTCAGCACTTCTGTGCTGGGACTCTCTACTGTACTTTAGGCCCTCACGGTCATTTCCAAGAACTCCAAAATATCTTCAGCAGCCACCAAAGGCTGCCACCACCAACAACCAGAAGCTCCAGAGGCTTCTCTCAACAGCCACCAGGAGTTCCAGTGGCTCCTACCACCAACCAGCAGCAGCCCCAGAGGCTGCCGTCAACGGCTACCACCATTTCCAAAGATTCTGCAGCATCTACCACCAGATCTACAACAGTAAGCCTGCAGACAGCAATACCACACCCTTTGTTGTCGTCCTTCCTGGTTCGACAACCGCCACTACTTTCTGGTAGTAGCAACTACACCCACTGTAGTTAAAAGTAGTGGCACCTTTTTTCTTCAAGTCTCTTTGAGACATCCCAAGTCAGAATAATGGTGACTGAGTTGTTTTTATAGCCATCAAAGTCATTCTATACCAAGTTAGATTAGGAGCAGGTCTTCTCCCCCTGTTTTACCGTAGGTTTCTTCCGAACACGTTTTGCTTGGCAGGTGATAGTATGAGTCACCTTGTTTATTACTACGTAATAAATACGTATTGTTCCTATCCGAGTGTTGTTTATTCAAGAGGTGTATTTCCTACTCACACCACACGTCGATCAGCAGCCAGCCAGCCTAGCACAGAACCCAGCATTCCAGCAGTCCACAGCAGCAGTAAGACACCAGGGCTTGGGGCCAGCCCCAGTGATACCCAATGACCCCTGCAGTCGGAGAAACTGGTTACGAGTCAGGTGGGCAAGGTAAGGAAGCCTGACCAAGTAAGGTGTGCTCGCAAGTCCCAGACTTTGTGTCAAACAAGAGGCCAACTCTGCTTACTTAACATAAATGAAGGCCCCAGTAGTCAGACAGTAACCTGTAACCTTGATCCAGTGCACCTGACCTAGCGCAACCAAAACCCCATGAACCATGTCTCAGATCAAGCTTTAGAAAGCAGCATGTATCAACTTATTATTTTCTAATGTTAATATGGTGCCTTTAAGTCTCATGACTACCGATACATGTGAACCTGAGCTGTTATGTCCAGTCATTTTAACAACTGCCATGTTACATACTTATAGTGCCTTTACTTGAGCTAACCTTTAAACAACAATTTACAAATGACAGTAACAGTTACAGATCCATTAATTAAGCACCAAAGGGCAGTTTCCTGATGTCACTGCAATTATGACAGTTATTTGTTGTAAAAGCTATTTTCATTCACAAAAATACATGGAGAAAACTTTGGCAACAACTCAGAACTAATTTTACTGCACGCATACCGTCTATGAACAAGTCCTCAAAGTCACTGACATTGAAACAATATCTACAAGTTTAATGGCCATAGTAGTATCTCAACGCATTGACAAAAAGCTCGAGGCATTGGCTCTAATTTAACAGCCCCATTGGCTCGCCCCTCACAGTCACTGCTTACACCCATGCAGTGACTCTGCAAACCACTCCTGCTTATTGCTCCAAAAAGTCAGGAGCGAACTTCCTATACAGTCACAACTGTGTATAATACAGGACACACACACATTTAATTTCTTTACTGGAGCCGCTAATGAAACAATCACAAACATCAGGTGTCACAGCAATTTACCAGTAATTCCAAATGATTCACCACACTGTGTTAACAAATATGTCCGTAGTTGACATGTTTACAAACAACAGCCACATGAAACTGCTGCCGCGAACTGCCTGGTAACAAGTGCATACGACTACTAGTGAATGACTGCCTCAGATGACTCCCAGGTAACAACTACCTCCTGCCTACAGCGTACTAGCTACCACGTCATTAACCACAGCGAGAACATGTGGCCTCTTCTGGAACTACAGTTACGTTAATCCATAGACTTACAATTGATAAAACGCATGTATAAATTAAATCCAAACAAACACAATAACATGGCTTGGTTGGTAGCGAAGGGCAGAGTACGCCTGATTTGAGAGAACCCCTGATGCATGGTGGTAAATGTTAGAAAAGATGTTTAAAGTTCCCAGGGCGCCAGCTATCTAAAACACGGGTGAGCACATGAAGATGGTACCTTGGGGCAGAAGCAGATCGACAGCCCTGTGACGGTCCCCTTGCAGCACACGTTAATAAAAGAATAAAGTTCAGATTAAGTTCATTAAGCACACTAAACACAGTTCATAAGTGGAACACGTGGGTTTTCTGGAGTTGGCCAGATCCCGAGGATAAATTAAATATTAAACAATAAAATAAGATGAGGTCTGTTTGAACTACGTACATTGAATGAGTGAGGTCACCAATCAATACAATACACTGGATCCCTTGACTGAAGCGGGCATGGCATATTAGATCTGCCATAGGCCGACACAGTAAAAGCACTTGAAAAGCACGCATGGAAATTAAACGTACGAAAAATCTCTGGGGCCACAAGTCTACAGAGATACGAGTGTGAATGTGGATGAGCAGGGGGGGGGGGGGGGGTAGTTAATGAAAGGTTCCGGAATAATACACTTATTATTGCAGCTAATATGGTCTCACAAAGAAGTTGATGTCCCCCCGCGATGCGAAGCACATGCACTCTCCTTGGCCCGCCGAGGTAGACTGAAGATAGTAACTCAAATATCCTGTTAGCTAACGGAGATCTCTCGTCAGCATCATGAGGGAAATACATAAAAACATACACTTGGTCAAGTATACATATGAGTGACAATTAAACACAGCATAACATTCTGAGGAATTTAATAAGTAATTCAGACACGTTTAATGTATTGAATAAAGTCCAGAGTCTCTGTTTCTATGCGTGTTGGGGAAAATGGAATAACGTGAAAAAGCTTGGACAGGCTAGCAAAGTATTTGTAAAACCATATTAAATTACAACAAGATATATAACACTCATATCGGCACTAAAAACATCAAAGTAATATTAATAGAACATTTGAATATTAACATTGAGATCTTTCAATTTGGACATGTGGCACGATGTCCACCGTTAACTGCAGATACAGTTTACGTTCTACATTTACAAAACTGATAATTTTATATATGCCCTTTTAAAAAAAAATACATATAACACTAGCAAAGCAAAATGAAGGGATGAATTTAAAATGTCTGAAATCTGTGATTAGTAAACATGTGTGTGGCTTCTCACACTTTAATTTAGGGAGTTCAAAGAAGATAACACTTTACATTTTATATTTTATATTTTAGACCACTTTCAGAGAAGCAAAACACTTTCGCATGATAAACACACTGGGATAAATTTACTCTTGGAGAAGCAGGTCACTCGGGTCACGGGACGGTTCACTGACCCGTTTGTGCATGAATGACTTAGATAAGGCATACACCCCATGCACGGCCGTGCGTAGCTGATGCATGAGCAGAGTAGCATTAATCTGCTTCCCGAGCGGGACAGTGAGGTTGACTTCAAATACACCCCCCCCCCCATCTGAGACCAATGATGCGCTGCGGCAACCTCTCGTAGCGCTGGTTATGCTGAAGTGCAGCAGGAGGTGGGGCGGCGCAAGGGGTTCTGTCTCAGCCAGTAAGTAAGGAATGGCCAGTTCCTTGCCACGTGGGATGACTTGGGCGGTCGCAAACGGTGTTGAGAACGCTGGGCATCCGAAGTGGCTGCAGATGCCCTCCACACAGGGCCTGCAGGAGGGCGGATGTCGACAGCATGGATTAGCCCGCCTAAGCCCTGGCTGGCATGAGCATGGTGCCTGAAGCAGGTCGGTAGCCCGCAGCACTGTTGTGAGCAGGCCAGCCGGTGATACACCGACTAACAGGTGGAGTCGGTGAAAGAGCTACTCCCGTCTCTTTGCCGGTCCTGTTGCTGCTAGGTATAGGGGTGGGCACCTCTCCCAACACATGATTAATGAGCTCCGCTGCTGACCACTGAGCTGCGGTGGTGTCAGGTGGCTGCTCGGCGGCCGGGAAGCCGTGGGGCGAAGTTTCTCTTCCCCAAACGTCACTGATGCCCTCTGCCACCAACCACAGTGCTGCTGTTGTGGCGGATGCGGCAGCAGGCGGCATGACAGCTGGGAAGCCACAAAAGTCTAGGGGTGACTGCCCTCATGATGATGGCGGACTTCTGTTTCATACACTGCTTTGTTTTTCGTTAGACAGCAGAATGTTACTCAGTCCTACATTAGCAGCACTACCTAAGCTTCAGTCATTTGTTTTCTTTTGAGCTCTCTTGGATGACAGGTGGGCGTGGCTCGTCAACGTCGTCTGGACTGAAGCAGCATGAGTATTGTCCCTATGAACTTTACATCTTTTTCTCTGTCCTCTTTGCAATAAGTACGACATTTAACTGATTTTCTCTAAAACCCTGTGTGGTCCAGACCATTTGGAAGTTAATCTCGCACAAAAGTTCTGTTTGGCTGTTGACAGATGGTGCAAACGTAGTTAGTTACCCGGTAACAAGGGCAGCCATTTCTGAACATAGCATTTTTTGTTTTTTCGTACTTCTCATGATAATGCATCCTTCTCTCCCCTTTTCTTACCTCAGAGTCTGCAGCTTCTTGGTTCGAGTCCGATGCACTGCAGCAAACTCCCCCGGACATGCTAGGCCTGCCACATACAACAACTCAGCAGATTTCCCGGTGCCTTCATTGATTCGGTTACGTAAACAAAAAGATATGTCTGGTAGGTGCTGTGCCCAAGTTGTGTGATCTTTGTCTACACGTAAGCACAGTTGCACTTTCACTTCTTGATTCCGGCGCTCTGTCGGATTTGCACGTGTGTGTTTAATGTCAGTTGGGTGTTCAATGTGCCATTCTGTACACAACCCTCTTCGACACGGTCCAGAAAACTGGGTGGCATTATCACTCAGGAGTGTCTTGGGATATTTCCAACGGGGAAAAATCTCCTTTTTCAAAGTGCCAGTAATGTGGAATATACATGAGCTCGGTAATGCATACAATTGTCACCTACATGTGAACAGATCAGTTACCACCAATATGAAACATTTTCCATTTAAAGTGCATGGATACAAACCCATAAGATATAAGGCGATAGCTTCGAACGAGTGTTGTGGCAACCTCGTCTGTTGTTGGGCAGTCCCGTCAGATCAGTTTTTTTTTGTAAACATTACAAGCGTGGCATTTGCGCACATTATCTCTAACCTCCTTTGTGAGATCGGGCCATAAATACGATGAAGTAATGTTGTGCACGATTTGTGCTGCGCCGGGGTGTCCGGACAGGCTGTTGTTACAAGTAACATGAATGACAATAGTACCCACCCCTGGCAGCACTTAGAGTCACCACCAACCTCATGACTGGCTGTTGTTATGCATCTCTAGTCGGTTATCAATCATTTGTCACCCTTCTAACACTTCCTGTTTGCTTTGATTTCTTCAACCTCAGTAGACATCTGTTGTTGATTTAGCACAGACACGTTAAGATCATCAGTGCAAGTTTCTGCCAGCGGGTTTGGTTTGGTTCGCTTGCCGCAATCTGTTTTAACACTACTGGAGTTGTGCTGTTGTTCTCCAGAGTTTATTTATTTATGACGTTCAGGTGATGTACGTCATGAGTCTGTATGGGAGGAGATGTCCAGAATGGATAGTAGCGAGTGGTTTTGATTTCATGTTCGGTTACAGTGGTACGTTTAAGCGAGTCAGGCGGTGCAAAAACATATTTTCTTTCATTCAAGATTCTTTCAAAGGCTACAGGGTACGCGGCTGGAATGCCATGGTTAAAGGCATATAATGTTACAGGTTGTACATTAACCTCTACTCGTCTGCCACGGTTGTAAACTGTGAACTCCATTGCAAATTGGGTCCACATCATGTTGTATTCAATAGCAGATCGCCACCAGTTCTTAGCATGGCCACACGTATCTCATGCACAATTATTTTTCTAGTTAGTGTATTCCATCCCTTCCACCTATACTAAAAATATTTCTTTTGCAAGCTTTAGGGTTTTTCAAATTCATACTATCACAGTAGTCGACACAGACAGAATTTACATTATGTATTTCATTTTAATGCAGGATGACTACATGAGCCTACAGCCACAAGACTTCAAGGGACATGACAGAGTGAAACAAGAAAATAACAGTTTGGGAATTACTGTACAGCATTACATGTGACCTACACATACATTATTTCTCAAAGAAAGTTTTTGAACGTAACTCACCCTTGCATTAGCTGGTCTTTTGACGCGAGGTGGCTTGCGAGTTCTCCGACCTAGTGGGTCTTCACCCATTATTGGCTCCGAGTCTGAGCCCTCAGCTTCACCATCGTCATTGCTGCTGAACTCTTCTTCCTCGTCTGTGAAATCTGCCACACGATCTTCAAACAAAAAACACAAAATGAGTTATACATTTGTTTCCTACTGTGGTATCTTCATAAATGGAGGGGTTATTTATGGAAAATAAGAAAATTAAAGTATTTTTTAAATGAACAATTTACACAATAACATGAACAACCGACATAAAAATGTTAACAGTTGCAAAAGGAGTTGCTGTTATTTTTAGAATGTTAGGATATCAAATTTATAGAAGTTTTATATATATATATATATATATATAATGAACAAAATAGCAAAATGAAAAAACAGCACCGAAACTCCACATGTAACAGTTTAAAAATGGAACAATAGTATAGGAAGTTAAACGTGAAAAAAAGAAACAGAATGATTTAGAACAAAAGTATTTATCAGATGAGCAGAAATAAGTTATGAGAATAAAAAAAGATAAAAAAATTTAAAGAATATAATAACAAAAAAAAAAGATTTAATGACAACACTGGTCAAAAAGAATATAAAAATAATAAATGTAGTCATACCTGCACCCTCACTTAGGGCAAGATGCTTTGAAACATCTCCATGGTCAACTGGCTGGCTGTTCAGGGCCACAACTGTGACCCGTGCCACAACATTGCTAACAAGACTGAGGCCTTTTTCCTTCGAGTCTGTATAGAGATCCAGTTCAAGATCCATTTGCCGCTGGAGGACCTGTAACAACAGTGAGATGCTGCACCATCCACAGTAAATACTAGACACCACCCCAGCCACACCTGCATCAATTGCAACAAAAGTAACAATCATTTTTAACAGTCAACTTAAAGCAACATGAATAAGACGGGGAACGACAAAAGGTGACATGGGATATTGCTGAAGGGTAGATGGGTGAAAAAACAATCAAGTGGAAGAAGTTAGCAAAATAAAATAGTGAAGGCTTAAGAATGGAATGGAAACAGAGAGAGGGACAACAGGGCATGGGACAAACTGAGAGAAAAGGAACAGCAGTTCATAAGTGTGAACAGCAGACTGCTTTGCCTATGGTGGTGACTTCACATGTTTATGGACAAAAAAAACAAAGTAACACGGCCTCAAAGTACTGTCAACTTTTAAACACTTAACCACTTGAGTACTCTATATCCTAAAAATGGTTAAACGTCTCCAACTTAAGGAGGGGCAAGCCTTTTGGTGCATCCAGCACTGCTCCACACTTGCCTTGCTTCACCCTCATCTGCTCTCCACACCCCAGTATTAAGAGCCGCCCAAACTTCTCAACTTCACTTCGTCAGTGACAGTTCAAATTATTTCAAAATAGGTCACTTGACAGTCATCCTTAGTTGTTTAAAATTCTTCGTTCTCAATTGTAGTAACAGAATGTTCACACTTACATGATGCCTTCTTTCTTCTAGGAAGCCGAGGTGGCATTAAGTTGAAAAGCTCTTGTGTTTCTTCTATTGCAAACCACAGTTCCTCAAACTGACTAGGAACACTCAAGTTCTGCAAATATTATTTTGTTAAGTTATGCTGCTTCTATGGGAACTATGACAGTAGTACAGGACTTCTATATAACAATACTGAGGTGCTCACTGGATAACCATGTTATAATATATATATATATATATATATATATATATATATATATATATATATATATATATATATATACACACACACACACACACACACACACACACACACACAATAGTAATTCATCTCTGTATTACTAAGCTAATCAAGTCCTCTTGACCTGTTTCATCCTTTTATCTGCCAATCTCATTCAACATGACTAACACTGCTGAATAAGAATCCCTGTGTCCTCTAAGGGCAGTGATCCACATACTGAATCTAGTAATGGAGAGTGCACAAAGAGACATGTTAAACTGAAATAGAGAATCCATCAGTAGCTTAAAGAGTCACTCATCTGTTAATGATGCAGTTTCACACAGCTCTAGGAAGAATCCTCTGCCCTCAAACTGGGGTGAACTATCCTAACACAGATCACCTCTTAGTAAAAGATCTCATATATGATTATTGAATACTTCCCCAATTCCTTTATATCCTTAACTACCTTTCAAAATTTGGTGGGCAGCAGTTTTGGCTGTTTCTTTTTTGATGGCAGGTAAAGTTACAATTATTCTTTCTTTCAAGAAACTCTCCCACTACTATGTCCCACAGTGATAATCATTAATACTACAAAAAATAACAATGACTTGAACATTACCTGCAATGCTGTAGTAAATCCTTTTTGTAGTATGTGATTAGCCTAATCTAGCTGAGCACAAACTGGAACACGAAGAGAGCAAAGCCTCACCATATCTTACTTGTGAAAAATATGGTGTTACGTATGCTGGTTGAATTTTTGGCCATATTAAGTGTGATGCTACATTCAACATCCCTGTCATTCTGTTCATAAATTTTGCTGAGTCTGAAATGTTAGGTCCAATGTCCGATTTACAGAGATAGCCACTAGCTGTCCTGTTGCACCAGCCCAGGTTATGTCCTTAGTTAATACAAAAAATTATCTTATGTTAAATTTTAAAATAACCTTGGTGTAGCGAACGGTAATGCCCCAACACTAGGTTCTTCTTCCCTTGGGTCAGCTTGTCGACCTGGCGCTTGTTCTTTCCACCAAGCTTCTGGTGCCGGAAGGTACATTCCCTAGGTCTGGGAAGACTGATCCTACAGAGGACAACACCCACGTGTTGACAGTGTTAACCATTGTTACTCGACTCTCAGCATCCACAGCACTCTGGTACCGGCTTGCTGAGATAAGGCGTTGCAGTGGGTTGTCGGAGGCGGCCCATGGAAGTAGGGTGAGTAAAACAAGTACACGTTACCTGCCTCCCTCTGCAGACTCAATAGTAATAGTGACTACATCCCCATGCCTTTGTCCAACGCAATGGTATCAGTAAGAGGGAAAAACGAGCTGGGATCACCTCTAAGTATCAGCAGGAGCATTGCCCCTGCCCCGCCGGATTTGAACAACTCAGTCCACAGGAAAAGGTGCAAGTACTCTGTCAGCTAGATACACCCGTTGCTCCAGCCTATGAACCAGTCCACTTTGAACCACCTACCAAGCTCGTTGGGGAGGACCACCCAGTCATTGTAGCATACTCAAGCAGGCAAGACAGGTCCCTTGGTCTGGACAACCTTTGGTTTTGGGGAACATCTTACTCTCAGGCTAAACCAGCAGCAAACAGCACTAACGAGCCTCTGCACTGCAACCCACCAGAAACCGAAGCTCTCCCCAGGGTAGCACTGTCTGAGGTCCCGCAAGTTCAAACAGTCAAAGGTTACCCAGCTATACCAGTAAGGGGAATTCTGCCTAAATGTATGATTGTTCTAGCCACACCTGAGTTTGTGCCTTGCAAAAAGGCCACCTGGTCAACGTTATATTCTGGACGTGCTCTAGTATCTCGCAAGATCTAAGAGTCCAAGAAAAAAAAATCTGATGATTTGTCCATTTGCATAGGTCACCACACAGCATGCTAAGCTTCGAAGTAAACCAGTTTTATTTTGAAATAGGTATATTTTTTCCATGGTGTGTGCTCACTGAGTTTTTGTACTGCTCTCTTAAGTAGGTTTTTACAAGGCAAATAATAGCTAAAATACTAGCTTTAGGAACGAAAATTCTGGCACAGCATCTCAAACATAATAAGATGACATTACATGCTGTTCACAGTTAATTGAGCACTTTTGAAATCAACCTTTAAAAATATCACTGCTGCCACCTGCATATATTTTAATGCCACACTGACAGGCACGCACCCAGTAAAGTTGGTAACAATAAAGAGAAAGTAGTTCAATACCTTGACATTTGTGAATACTGAAATTTACTTGTCAAAATTTTTAGCAAGCTTTTAAATTACACTAAAAACTACACAATAGGTGACTTACTAAAAAAGTTACGGATAGTTGGGTACATCTCCCAAATCTGTGAAATTTGCTTGCAATGTGTTTGAAAAATGGCTGCCATCATTCACTTGTTGTAGGTAAAAATCTAAACTAATGTTTTTCTCTCACCTTGAAGATAAAGTAACATAGGAACAAATATTTTTTATCAAAATTAACAATGGTGAGGCTTCAAATGCTTGATGATTTCACATGAAATTACCTAGTATATTCTATAAAGCACTTTCATTATAATTATTATCCACTCTTATTTCAGATATCTGGCCACAGGAAGCAAATTCACAGATCTTTCTGCTTATTTTCTGAGGAATGATAGCACCATAAGCCACGTTGTTCAAGAAGCTACAGCTGCTATTTGGACAGGTCTTCAGCCATTGTACATGAAAGTAATGTTCAGTGAAGAATGGCTCACCATTGCCGAGCGCTTCTACGAACTTTGGAACCTACCCATCTGTATCAGAGCAATTTACATTAAGCAAGTGCATGTTAAACAACTTCCAAAAACTGGTCTTCAGTACTTTCAGGGATACCACTCAGTTGTATTAATGGCCGCTGATGTGTACTTCACACTGATAGAAGGTGGAAATGCTGGAAGGAACAGTGATGGAGGTGTGTGTAAGGCATCACGAATGGGCTATTGGCTCCATAGGTATAGACATATGCTAAATATGCCTTATCCCCATCAGCTTCCGCATGATAACACAGGTGGCAACTTCCAATTTTTCTTTGTGGTGGAAGAGGCATTCCCAACTGCCACTTACATGTTCTGCCCCTACCCGAGGAAATGTTTCAATGATGAAAAACACATTTTCAATTACTGGTTATCGAGGAGACGGAAGAGCATTGAACGTACGTTTAGTATGACGACGAGCAAGTTTGGAGTACTTTCCATTGCAATAACAGTAAAAAAAAGAAAACAGACAACAGACTGTGAATAACATTGTGTACGTGCCATGTGTGTTCACAACTTCATATGAAGGAGGGAAAGTAATGTCTATCGACCGACATTCATTTCGATGGTGAAGACAACAAGAAGTAACATCCTCCACATCATATTCACGAGGCTATTTATGATGAGCCACTGGCTTTTTCCAGAGATGGCTACAGCTGCTCGCCTCCGAGATTACCTTACTCATTACTTTCTAAACCCAGATTTGTCTCTTCCCTTCCAATGGAAATACTGCGTTCAGTGAAAGTAAAATGGCTTCTGCAAATTGCAGTGCATAATAAAGGAATAGTAACCCATGTTAAAGATCAGACTTTGAAGTTAATACATGTACACAAATATTTCTAATTGCTTTATGTATAATGAAGGTAATTATCATCTTCATTATTGTTAGTAGCCAAGGGTTTTTTCTAATATAAAGAATATAATTATAGGCCTACAGCCAAGCAATAGAATCACCAACAAAAATGTAATAAATATGGTGTATAGTACGTACAACTTATGAATGTATTTCATTTACGTAACACTACATATATGCTAATTATTAGACAGTGTTTGCTATTGTATACCATATGTATACAAAGACATGCAGCATTTGATGCTAGGACACGTAATACAGTCACTTATGTATGACATAAATATTATTTAACGACAACAACTTGATAGTCCAACAACAACCAATCTGTTCAGATTTCAAACGATATATCGCCCAGCGGTTTAGTCGTAGTCGTCTTTGTGGACGAGTGAAATATTGTTTCATATGCTATGGTTGCCTGCTTGAGTAGTCACTTGGTTGTGAGTGATTGATCGCTTGGTTTTGGTCTCCTAGGTGGACAAAGAGCTTTCTAAAGATCCAATGTGAGAAGTTGATCCAACTTACGCATAACATCAAGGCAACATAGTTTCAGCCAATCAGATTGAAGGAAAAGATTTGGGCCTTTGAATTCCTACCTTCATTTTATTCCTGCCAAATTCATTCATATTTGTAAATTTGTATTATAGCATCAGTTGAGAACGTTATACAGTTGCAATGGAATTTAATGTTTGTGATTGTTTGAATGACAAGCAAATTAACAATCTGAAATACAAAATATAAAATCTATGAATATGAATATGACGTGTGCCACGTTCCCCTTCCCTAAGACAGTTTGTCCAGCCGAGCACCCACCACCACTGCAGCTGGGATGTGCACTCTACAGACGTGCAGGGAGCACAGCGAGTTTGCAGTGTGTAACGTGTGCAAGGGCAACATAGGGCATGCCAGCAGCAGCGTAACCGGCGTTTGCCAAGCCGAGTAGCCAGGACTCCATGTGGCGGAGTGATATATGAAAGAGAACCATACAGCATACTGAGTCAAAGGGCTTACGGCTCATGCCGTTACAGTTTTTTTATTGTTATGTTAATAAAGCATTTTATTTTGTTGTCCTTTTGTACCACCAGTGTTTTGTTGAATTCTTCTGCAAACGTGAGGGTTCTTATGTGATTTAAAGTAGCATGTAGCCGTAAGTTTCAGCAGGTAAAGCAGGAGTTAGCATGTAGTGCAGGACGTAGTTCCCCCCTTGGTACGCAAGCCAGCCTTTGCCCACTCTCGCGCTGGGGTGGGCGGTTAGTAAGCGTCTGGTATCAATGAGGGTGGTTGCGTGTGTTTGCATGCTTTATGTTTTCCCTCGCACCGGGCGGCATGCATCTCTTGGACTTATCACTTCACTTCCATAGCTTAATGTTTTAGTAACCGTCTCATTTTTCGCAGCTCGGTACAGCACCCTCACTTCCCAGTGGTTTGAATTGCTCGGGGAAGCTTAAGTTTCCGTAAGTCATTTGTATGGTGTAAGTCATTTTTTAGCAGTGTTACTGCGATGACCAGTTAAGTCATCTAAGCATGTAAAGTATCTTCCTAAGATTCATTCAAAACAAATAAATACCCTGAGAACTGATCAGCGAGTAAGTTATTTCAGTCGCCGCAACATATTTAAGGAGATGGGCCCTAACAATACCTGGCTTAATTTGCAAGTGTTTTCAGCAGGGCTCAACGTAAGCATGTGTACAGTATTTTAATTGCATCATATCTGTATGGGTATGTAGATAGCCCTGATAATCCACATCGTGAAACGTAACAGTAATTATCAGTTTGCCGCCAAAAGTTACTGCAGTAGTAAGGCGTGTAATCAGCCCATGAGTTACCATTTCATAAACACCCAACAATAGCATCTCTACAGCTACAGCCGTAGAAGAGCAGAGGTCAACAATTCAATGTAACTTCTCGTCCAGGGGTACGGCCCACAGCACTCCAAGAACATTGAGAGTCATTGTGCTACAGCATCATCCATCATCAATCATCATGGCGTCGCCTTGAGAACACCTAGAATCTAGTCAGATAATTCCAACATTCCACAGACCTCACATTTAACCGCCCTAGAAATCCAATCCAACCCATTTCCACGCCACCGCATGCAGTTTATATATATATATATATATATATATATATATATATATATATATATATATATATATATATATATATATATATATATATATATATATATATATATATATATATATATATAGGCATCAGTTTAGGTAAGAGATGACATTATTGGCATATGTACAAATATTTAAGTATTATAAAATTTGTTCTTATGTACATTTACTACATATTTAAATTTACAAACTGGCACATATAAACACAAGCTTTTTTGATACCAGATACATCAAACTTGATAAGTGTGTGTCAACTTTAGTATGAACACAGATATGAGTTTTACAAAAAATGTTTAATTTCAAGATTCGTTGCAAAAATTTTTCGCAGTAAAAGTTAGATTTATGTTATTCACAGCAATACCTGGATGACGAAAAATCACATAAATAATTAAATTAAATTTTAACATGGTGGACATCTCCTGCATACCTTTCCTCTTCCCCTGCCAATTACCAGCAACAATTTGAAAATATTGTCCGTAGTTACTTTGACACTGTCGGGCCTCAACATTTTTTCCCCGCCCTCTTCCAAATTCAAAATTGTTCCTGCACTACCACTTTTTATGAATATAATTTGGTGACAATATGTTTGATAGATCCCAAACATAATAGAAATAATTTTTGAACTGGCAAGATCTCTGAAGACGCATGTTTAAGAGTTTATTAAGAAGTGATGTTAATTCTCCCTCTAAACAATTTCTGCAAATACAAAAAGTTTGGTTTTAATCTGTTTTGTAGTTCTAGACACTGGGTAAAATATGGTGCAAAGTTTCTAATTTTTTGGGATGACAGGGTGAAAACATGCATGTACACACACACACATGCACACACAAACAGAAAGTGATCTCACAAGCCTATCTTTCCGAAGGAAAATAGGTTAGCTGAAAACGCTCTATGTCATACAAAGAAACATCCATCATAGATGACAATAATCACCCAGTATGCAAATGAGCAGACATTTTAATGCTTTACTTCCTTCCCTATGTTATTTTAATGTTCTGATCAATTATTTCCAGAAGAACAGAACGTAGGGGGCGGAAGATATTAAGTATTGTTACATGTGAAGATGCCTGAAGGGCATATCAGAGTTCGAGAGGGATGGGGCTCTAAATAAAATAATTAATTCAAAAAACTAAAGTTGATTTATAATTTTTTCACTCTATTATCTACAGCATTAAATCAGCTGTCTCAAATTTTCCTTTTGTTATTTAACAATGAGCGCAATATTTAATTTCTATTTCAACCCCAATCAAGTCCTTAATTGTCTCTATTGGTTACAGTCAATTAACTCATACTCATTATTAGCAGGTGTTCAGTCTATCTGTTTCCATAATTTATAATGTCTTTCACTTGTGTATTTAGTCCAATAGTCCAGCCTGCCAGCCGCATCCTTCAAAACATTGACACTCGCAGTTACCGCCTTCCCTTCTTCACTGATGGTCATGCCGCTTAGCCACTCGTTCATTCATCAGCTGTAACTCCACTACACTCAAAACTCCCAGCCCGGATGCCTGCCACTATTATTATAGTCTCTGTGCCACCATCTGGAAGGTTCAATGCACCCTGAGACATGCCGACAGTATGAGGTCAGTATTCCAGAGCATTATTCAGAAATTGGCCGAATATGAAATAACCAAGAGTCCACAGCACTAATCTGTAATTCAATACCCATCATTGCCTCCCGTCGCTGCCACTATCATATTACAACTCTATTTCCATCTCTTCCCTTACTCGTTTGCGCACTGCCGGAGAAGAGGCGAGCATGCAACAGTAATAATAATTACATTTACTGTGTACAGTTGTGCAATTTTTTTTGCTCTATGCTCATTTAAGGCACAGGAAACAGAACTTTAAAATTTTTAAAACTTGCCTGTTTACCAGAAAGACCCCTAAGTTAGTACCAGCTTACCTGTGACATGTTAACAATACCCTCAGCAAGCGTCTTGTACCCAAGAATGGTCCTGTTCTTATAGCGCTTCCTACGCTGGAGCATTACGTGCAGTTTGTTGCCGTCCCTTTTCAGGAAGTGTGGATACTGCAACAACAAGCAACATGGTACCAGATGAGGACTGGAGTAGTCAAAGCAAAGAGAGAAATCAAACACTCTGCTGATACTTTGTCGTTTAAATAGTGACTGAACACAAAACCCTTGTAGCTATGATGAAAAAAACTGGTCAATGAAATGTCTTCCGGATTTCAGCATCTGAAACTACTTACCTTGAAGTATGATAATGCTCACATCCCTGATTAAGTTGAAGATAATGTAAAAATTAATGAAGTAGTACACAGCGAGAGTCAGCATCTTCCAATGAGTGAATAAAGAAAGCTGGATTCACAAGAGAAGTGGCAGAAGATCTGGTGCTTACAGATGTAGTTAACTTGGTGAAAACATGATCTTATAAAAACGTGAATACCCCAACGCACTGTCACCCCTGTCCAAAGTGACCTGTATGTTGAAGATGATTTACTATTCCAATCAAATTGTAGTGCCGGTCAAATTAAGAAACAAAATGTTGCAACTGCTTCACGAGGACCACTTTTGGTTGGGTAAAACAAAGTCCAGAGCTAATTTGTTGTTTTTATGGACTGGTATGTCGAGCATGGAAGGTACGTGACAGAATGCAATGTATGTGAGAAGTACAGAGCATCTTCTCCACCCGATACCAACATAACCTTTTCAAAAAGTAGGTGCAAATATTTTGGAATTTGGTGGTAGAAATTATTTAATAGTAAGACTTTTCTAAGTGGCTTGAAATTTTGCACTTATCCAATAAACAATAAAGCAGTGCTATCAGTACCCTCAAAAGGTATTTTCTGTACTAGTGGGATTCCAAAAATCATAATTGCTGACAACATACCTTTCTATTCATATGAACGTCATTCATATGAACGTCATTCATATGAATGCTCATGAGTAAGATTTAAGTTTTGCACATTCAGCCCTCATTACCATCAGTCAAACAGAATGGCTTGAAAGGGGGTTGAAATTACAAAAAAATACTATGCAAAAGCAAAGAAGCAAGGAAGGAATACTGGGTGGCTCTAATGGAGTACCGCAACACTCCTCTTGCAGGTCTAGATATACTCCATCACAGATTCTAATGAGCTGTCTAGTGAGAACACGAATACATGTAGTCACTAACAATTTTGTTCCTAAGGTCTTGCCAAATGTCAAAACAGAGTTAGTTTCAAAGGGTTGCAGATAAAAATGGTATAATGATAAAAGGACAAAGAGAAAACCACAGAATATGTGAGGTCAACCAGTAGTTGCATAAAAGTGTACAGTGTTGAAGCCAGCCAGAATTCTTGACAAACATAAGGCTCCTCGGTCATATGTGCTAGCTGATTAAGTCAAGTCAAACATTGTGTACTGGTAATGAAGTCACTAATTGTAACCAGAAGAGCAACAATGTCAAAATTATAATAGCAAAGAAAAAGGGGGTTGTGAACCTCTAGACTTTAAGGGATTTGGTAGAAGTGTGTTGTCAAAATGTGTCGATAAATCTAATGAAGTAGTTAATGTTCCTAAAATGTGCATGTAACTAGAGTAGAATGTAGAATCAGGAAACCAATCTGATATCAGTGAATGGGGAAGGTGTTTTAAGTGTTGTAAACATGCCGAGGTTGGTAACAGAAACAACAAATGTAAGTGTTGTAAGGATGTGAAGGTTGGCAATTGTGCGACAACAGGAAGTGAACATGGTAGAGCGAGTCACGATAGAGACTGAATGTAAACAATTAGTAGGATCAGTAACACAGTAATCTGTGTTAAGTTGTATTAAGAAAAAAATGACACAAACTAAACACGTGGTTTGTATTATTTACAACCATTATTTGATGCACCATGAATGTATCTCAACAAACCGCTATTTCTTTTATGGTGCCATCAACATCTATATGATATCTGTACTCAAATAATGCATTGTGGGCATAAAGATGTCCCTGAATTTCAAGAAACATCATATTCTTAACTTAATTAACTAAAATAAGACCAGTAGGAGAGGAATATTTCAAGTCTTTTGATTCCATGTCCCAAAAACTAGACTATATAATTTCATTTAAGCATTTTTATTTAATGTTATACATCTGGAACAAATTAATGAATGTATTTTCATTAACTATTAGCAAAGCTATTTCCACAAAAAATGAAACAAAACTTAAGTATACCTAGTCTATGGTTAATTTCAGTCCCCACACTATACTTTGCAGAAATACACTTTACTACACGCTTAACTTTTTCTTCTTCACTTCATCCTTTCTCTCTTGACATTTATTTTTCTCGGGCACAGAGAACTCCTGCCACTATTTATTATAAAAACTGACAAATAATGCTGTACACTTAGCGAAAAAATGACAAATGAGGAGAGAAAAGCTTACTCTCTTAGAGATAAGTTGTTATATATGGTATACGTCAATGGAACAACAAAATTGGACACTGTGATGTAATAAACATGATCTATTCTCGCAAGAAACCTTATTGACAAAATTTTATTTTTCGTAGAACCGGCAGATTTTTTTCCTGTGACAAGGGTTTTATTGCTTGCATCCATTTTAGCTTGTATACTAAACTTCTCCTGCACTTCTATAAATCGCTTTAATGGATAAATGGCAATGGGAACGGGGAAACGATAAAGGCTGTTTTTAGTGTTAATTAAATCCATGTGTTGTATAAAAGATTAATTGTTGTAGGAACAAATTATCAAAATTCACTATACAATAAATATTGTTTCTACCTAAAAAGTCAGATTAAAATGAAAAACATAATACGTCCAGGGCACGATACTGTGCAAAATTTCTTACATCCAAAACAGCTAAAAGTGCTTATTTTGATTCATCTGCACTAGCTCTGCCTCTGCAAACAGCGTTTTTCACCTTTTTGCCACCCACAGGTCTCAGAAATATACAGTCTGGTTTAAAACTTTTAAGTTCAATAGTTTCCTATGAGAATTGCATTTTACAAAATTTTTTGTCTGAACATTACCTTTCATTTCCCCATTCCAGTGTACCTCCTTTTATTTGTGCTTGTAAAAGCAGTAAGCTAAGTAAAATGGTGAGCAGTATGTTCAATTCAAACCCGAACTGCAAGTACTGCCTGAATTGTTTTTTTGACAGAGAGAGCAGAATGGTTAAGATTATCGCTATCTTGTCGATGGATGAGGCGAGGCTGTGCTCATCCCAAACAAATTTATCAAAAAATAAAAATAAAAAACACACTGTCGTGGATTAAACCATTAACTGGCAGCAATTACAACACTTCACACAAAGAAGAAAAACAGGACAAAGATCTACTTAAACCAGCATCTTAGTATTGCATCCACAAACCCCTCTACTGCAGGTGGAAAAGGCGGAATGAAATGTACATAGACAAATACAAGGGTCAGCCATATGAAAGCCTTAAATATTTTTCATTGAGTAATGAATTGAACAGAGAAGATAATAAATATTTGCATAATATACCCATGCAGTCCCCAGAGATTTTTTTTCACTGTGAGGTCACCACTGTTGCAATCACATCACTGATTGTGTACTTATAGTGCGTGTCACACATGTAATGCCGTTACTAAACTCTTTGCTCCATTCATATACACTTGCTGCAGAGACAAACATGAATCACCCTACTATACTGTCATTTTGCGACAAATTCTGATTGTTTTGATGCCTTCATTAAAACAAACATTTAAAAAATTGAAGTGTTTTCGACATTTTCTTGCACTCTTTAAGGTTTTCATTTGACTCACCTTCATAAATACATGCACGATGGTATGCACTACTTTGATGGAGTTCTAGTCACTGAATAAAGCATACTTCACCTGCAGACAGAAGTTGAGCTCCAACTCCGTGTCCAGAAGTCCATTAGGTGGCAGCAGTATCTCGTTCGACCGTAGTGTCCTCTTGGAGCCCTGCAACGAAAATTTGCCCAATAAATACGGCATAATGCAACATATTTTATAATTGAAGTAATTACTTAAAAGTATTATTATGCTTGATTAACGTCTTCCGTCTACCATAGGAATATTGATTGGAATATTGGGCACTAACAGAAGTGGTATTATTTAGATTTCACTTCTAGTCATGCCATATCTGCCAATCAAAGCTACAAACTTGGGTTTGGAATCCTTCGTTTTACCAGAATCAGTAACAATTCAATACACACACTGCCAAAACAAAGTCCTACAAAACACAGGAAAATTAAATCTGTTCACTCAAAAGGTATAATGTAAACAAATATCTTAGGATCACATGTGCAAGCATATTCTCAACATCTTTAAAGGCCCTACTGTTGGAATTGTAGCATCTTTTATGCTCACATCGCAACCAAGATATCGAAGCTTACAGATAACTAATTAGTCTACTTTACTTTACACATATATGCAAGTAATTCTGATGAGCTACTCTCAGGCTTAAGCAATACGATCATGTGCATTCAAGTTTTTCTAATTACAAGGAATTTTCAATTGTATTTGAAGATAATCAGTCGAGTAGCTTATCAGATATAATGTACGTCTACAACAAATATTTTGCTGTGATTGCAGTACCTTTCGAAATGGAGAACGACTATATACATTTATTAGTGAATTTAGTATACATGAGCACAACAAGTTTGAGTAAAATCTGTTTCAAGGTATCAAAGGTATGGCATGAAGTAGTGCACAACAGTAAAACGGACGATTAAAAAATTAGATACTACTTAGCTTATGCAAATATAATGTAGACTTCAGTAGTGTGCTTGGCAAGGTGGGAACTGGTTGAGAAGTTACCAAGATATGAAAATAAAGTTTGAATACTAGGCAACACTGTTTTTTCAACACTGCACACAGTAAAAGCTACTAGCAAGCAAAGTTACATTCAAATAATTGTTCCACAGATATGTTAGGCTATACAACTTTTAACCAGGTAGCTATTATGAAAATAAGTAACCTATCTGTTAAAAGTCACATGATTAATGTTGTCTGTAGTAGTACTCTTGGTATGTTAATTTTCTGGTATTTGTTTTGGTAGTTTGTGGAATATATTTAAAGTGTTATATTGCAGGTAATACCATCTTACAAAATTGCATACTATAGAAGGGTAAACTACTGTTAGTAATGCTCACAACAAGTAGTTGGTATACCAAGTTTGGTTGAAATATGTCTACTGGTTCAGTATACATGGTAAACCAGCCTAAAAATTAATATGGACACTAGTTTGAAAATAAGGGTCTGAGTTACCAAAAAGTTTACATAGGTATTTCTGATGGCCTACAACACTACTTACGTACCAAATCTGGTGTAAATCGGTTGCAAAGTTCCCTAAATATATTAAGAATTTTAATTTTTCAGTAGAGCTATCCTACAAAATTGCACGTAAGTCAAAGAATGAGAATAAGCATTTTTAATGCTTGCAACTGGTAATACCAGAGCACCAATTTGGTTGAAACTGGTCACATGGTTTGATTTGTATGTCATTCTAACAAAAATACAAGTATTTAGATGGACGCCATTTATAAAACTAGTGCCAGATCTAATAAAATGTTGTATTATTAATATGGTTAACCATAACACTACGTGTATGTTAATTGTGGCGGGAATGAGTTTGGTTGTTCCTGAGATACAACATAAAAGATTTAATTATTTAAGAAAATGCTGTCTTTCAATATCTCAGACTAATAATACAATCTTTGAATTTAATGCTTAGCTTACATTGTGACCTATCAATACACAATTTTTGGTTCAAATCGGATTAATGATCCTATATTTAAATGGCTTCCATTTTGAAAATAAACACCCAAAAGAATTGTCAAAAATGGATGTCCTTGTTAAGTAATAAAAGTGAGATGTGTCTGGTAATATTCTGTACAAGGGAATAACCTATTCCATGTGAAAATTATCTACCCCTGACGAATCCCAGGATCTACCTAATTTTCAGTTTACTCGTTAGAATCAGTAAAACAAAGCTTTTTTTTCAAGTCAAAACTTTACTAACAGACGGAAGTAAAAACCAGAAGTTATTTAATTGATTATTCTTCTTTACTCTAATTTAGATTGATGAAGTTCTTGTGCTTTAAAAAGTCGATTGAATGAAAGGAATTTTCCACAAGATTTTAAGGTAATAGGCAAGAGTTCCTGAGATACAATGTTTAACAATAATATTTCTGGTGGCATTACAATCAAAACTTGAGGACAATTAGGAGTTTCTACTGAGCCAATTTAGTGCATGACAATACCTAATTCAGTAAATCAAATCGGCTCTCACGACCTCACTGTTAAGAGTCGCCCAAACCTCTTCACTCACTCATTCATTCAATACATCAAGTTTGAACAGGTTTAATGTATCCAGATATATAGGTACCAACAACACTAAGAGAATATGACCAAAATTTTCAAAATATACTTTTGCTCAACAAAAATATTCAGGTGGTTTTCCATATTAATAAATGAATGAGAAAGGTGGTGGGATTTAGTTGAGAACTGAGGTTTGATATTTACATTAAGAGTTTTACAATGACGCTATCTTCAAACATAAGCGTTTGAAGAGTTTGTAAGTAAGTGTACTGAGGACACACAGTAAGTAATACCAGCATTCCATGCTGGGTTCAAATACGTTAAATATTTAAATGTCTCCACACATACGCATGTAACAAATACATTTAGACCACGACAAAAAAAAAAAAAGTTTGTTACCAATTAAAATTTTCTTTGTTTCGGGTGGGCTGCCACTGCACTACCTATAAGTCAAATTGTTTAACATTTGTTCAAACAGCTGCTGAGATATTAATGCTTCATGTCCGAAGTGTTATCATCATTACCCATATACCACATCTGATGGAAAATGGCTGAATAGTTCTCAAAATATATCATAAAAAGTTTTTTTTTTCTTATAATAAATGACTAACCAAAGAGGCTGTGAATAGACTTTTACACTGTTTGAAATAAGACCAGCGAGCATGAAAAAGTTGGTCAAAATAGATATGTTGGTTCAGTAAATATCAAGTAACCTAAAATACCCGACCGTAACATAAGTTGTATGTGAAATCTGGTGAGAATTGTCCTAGCTGTTCCCAATATATTACTTCCTATACCTAAACATACTCATGCATTAATTTACACTACCCATTTTAATTCTACAAGAACACTATTTTTAATGACAATACTAGTCTAGTGCTTCATACAAGAGGAAACGTTTTGAATTAGTATTTCAAGAGCAAATAACACAACTAGGTGCATCTAACAGAGTGTGATGAATGCCATGAAATCCAATGAAAACAAAATTTTAGCCGCAGAGATATTATACTAGTTCAACAAATGAAAAGAATTAAAAAGTAATTCAATTCTGAGTTTAAAAAAGAATTAATTCCTAAATTTGAACTCAGTGCTGTATGTTGACAATGTGCACCATGCAAGTGTTGCTGTGTTGCATAAGTCGTTGAGTGGGTAGGATTTATGCAACTGGTAAAGCAGTGCTGGGAAAAATCTCAACTTTTTTTATTGATTCACATTCTTAGTTATGTGCATACACAATATACCTACTACTTGTGAGCTGCAACTCATGTAGCCGAAACCGAGTACAGCATGTACATTCTGGAAGAATTTAAACTCAGTACCGAGTACCTTGTGGGCCATTTTTTTACAATATACCTAGAGTAGTTTTAGAGGAACTAAACAGCTAAAGTGTCAAGTGCTGATAAAATTGGGTTTGGCTGTTTTTGGAACATGGCCGTTTGTTTTGTGTGAATACGTCTACGTTGAGCGCTCGGACATCTTGATGTTTTTTTTTTACGTTCACGGCACTGCGTCACTCAATCATATGAGGTTTTGTGGATATCACTTGATTGCTTTTGAGATGCTCTTTCCAACCGTATACGATTTCTGTATTTCAACTTGGCTTTTTGACGAGTATAGGCTGAAATTGTGTAAAGTTTTCTTAATTTTTTACATTAAACTCATACAAGTTCACCGTAACCACATCACACAAATGTTTTTATATACGCAATTAATTGATCTTGACAAGAGCTGTTGACTGAAAATTAAACGAGCATCGTAGCTTCTCCTAGTCAAAAGTTATACTACGCGGAAGTTATGAGACACAGCGAAATGAACTCAAAATTGTGGCAACAGGCAACACCCCACTCCTCCCAGATAAGACACGCGTGATGCTTCGCAGTCCTCACTCAACATGTAACATATTCTTTGATCCATTGGCAATTGAGTAGTGTAATTGAATTTTGAATGTAGACAATAGATTCGGAGCTACAATGCCAAACTGTATCCACTGATTTTGTTATCGGATTTTCTGAATTGCCTCCCACTATGGTCGCAAATTTAAGAAGTATTCACGTCAAAAAGTGAAGCTACGTGAATATGAAGCAATGATGAATCTACAATGGTGTGGGAGGAGATAACTGGAAAACCCACCAAACAACAGCAAGGTCCGTCATGTTTTCCACACATGAAAAACCTTGTTTTACCCTGGGAAATCGGACCCGGTTCAACATGACAGTAAGTGAGTGGTTAAATCACAACACGACTGCAGCCTCTCCTTCGAGAATATAGTTTATGGCACTTTTGAACCACTTCTAGAATTCAATGTGAAATAAGAACTAGTTACTGGGTTTAACATAATTACTGTCATTAAAATGCTTGAAGGGAGTGACGTCCGAATATTAATGATAGAAATATTACGTATAACTGGCAGTTTGTGCCTGGTGTCCCAGTCTGGGGCAGGTTTAGGGGAGTACCTGGTCAACACCTCTTCTTAGTACCATGGGTCGACATGACTTCACCTCCATGCCTAACCTTGTGATGACCCTAGTGGGCCTGCCTAGTGTTTGATGTGCACTGATCCCGCAATATCCTGTTGAACCACAGTGATCAAAATACCACCTGGTTACCAGGGTGGTATGGCCATCAGCGCGAAATAGTACGTATATGAAATCAAATTAAATTTATAGTTGGCTCTCCGACAGACAATTACGTTTTATTACGGAAACTCGTGAATAGGGGTGTATAATGCAGATACAAAAATGTTTGATTTATGTAAGATGCTTTGATATAATTGTGCATTATGTTATTATAAAGTGTCTAAATGGACTACATTATACATGACTATGTATAGGTGAGCGACAGCAAAAAGAACCTAGCAATAAGCTCACATTCGATTGTGCAAAAATAGTTGTACAATTGTATTTTCTATCAGGAAGCCAAACACTCGTTGCCTGACCTAAATTTCTGAACTGACATGCAAACTTCTCGCCACTTTTTTGTCTCTTTATTATGAAGCAATGAATTATATATGAGCGAAAGTGTTACATATTCAATCTACATGAAATTCAAACTGTTTTACATTGTATAAATAAAAGTCATATCGGTTCACGAACGAACAGGCCATTTCCTGCTAAGCCTAAACCTCAAAGTCCACAATGTGTATTAGCATAGGCTTGTTAACTATGCATGTTTGCATTTCTCATGTCATGTTCTTACTACGTACCTAGGCGGTATCCAGATTAGTTAACTTGCCACCATTTCGAACTGTATAGAGAACGCTTCGTTGAATATATACACAGAGGAAAAATAGCAACAGTGTGTTACCTTACAACTTTGTTTTCATGTCTGTAGATATACACGCCCATATGTGCTGGTCAGAAAATGCAAAGATGTCACTGTAAAGTTTACGACGAACGTACATGTCAGCAACATGTATTTTAATGATCTCTAGGAATACCCAGATTTGTTTAATACATATGTAACATTTTCATGTAAACAAGTTCTATAAAAGTACTGTATATAATTACCCAGGCAACTCTGGACAACAAAAAAGTTTGCTCTTTGAATGTATGTTTCGTTACATCTAAAGCCGTATAGATAAATGATAAAACCGCTTAGTATACTTATGCTGTTATCTTCCCCCTTCCTCCCCCGTACCTCATTCTCCCTTATGAGCCACATTTCTTAGGACAGGAATAGAAATCATCAAAGAAGAACAATAATTTGAATGAATATCCTCATAGAAAGTACCTGAGAATGGAGCAGGAAGAGTAATCTAGTGCGGGCCACCACTTAAGCTAAGTTTTCGCCTTTCTCAACACAAAAAAAAAACACTTCCCGTAAAAAATGTTTTTGGGTGGAATGTATTGTTTTTGTAACTCTTAAAACGAAAGCAGTATGATTCTGCAGTGGAAGCATTAAATTTTGTAATGAATTATATGTAGATTTATTTCTTCTGACCTGTAAATGTACTGGATTTTTTCTTGATCTTAATATTTACTTACAAAGGTATGTTCGTTTCCAATAAAAAATATTTGGATAAGTATTGTATATTTTTATTTAGCATGGTTCCATGCTCACTGAGAGACCAATATTGATATACGCACTTAATGCTTTCGTATATTTTTTAACACAGCATACCTCCACTAAAATAAGCTTGTCACATTACTTTGTTTATGCCAGTTTCTTTTCGCCAAACCAAGTGAAGTGGCACAGTGGTAAAATTCCGATTTTGTTTTCCCATGGTTTCCCTAAATCACTCAAGACGAATACAGGGATGGTTTCTTACTACATGCGATGGCCGATCCCTTACACGTTTCTGCTCGTAATAGGGAAAGGGAAGTGTGTGAGGAGTGAAGAGGGGAGAGGGGCGGAGATGGGAGAAGTGGAGAGATGGTGTAAGGGAGTAAGGGCAGAGAGAAGAGAGGGCGGAGATGGAGGAGGGGGCGGATATTGCGGAGAGTGGAAGGGGGGGGAAGAGGGGTTAGGGGGTGAAGATGGTGGCTGATGGGAGCGAAAAGGAGGAGGAGGGGTTGCCGGGGGAGGGGACAGGGTTCACTGTGCTTCCCTTCGCTGACATACATGTATTTGTCCCCACACTGACTTTACATTTAATAATAAAATACCCCAGTCAATTATCTCTGAAACCATAGAAATAAAAATATTGAAATGAACAAGAAACAAATTACTGTCTTTCACCATCGGCTGAAAGCTAAATAGTTACCTTAGGATGCTTGGATTCCCAATAACCTGGGATACCAGTAAACGAGCTGTAGACATTTCTTAACTGGACACTGTGTGAGGGGGAGAAAGTTTCAAGCTATTCTTCTTCCCCGATTGCTCCGTCGAGTGCATTTGTGAATTAGAAACACTCTTCTGTTTAACATTACCAATATTTTTATTCTTTTAAGCATTTCAATTAAGAAGAAGTGGCTTGTTGGTTGTGCCGCTAAGAAGCCTCATTTGGAAACAGATACGTTGCTATAATTACGCATTACACCTCTTTCACAGAGCTTGAGACAGTTTCCAGATCTTATTTAGGCATCTTCTAGAGTGTATAGAAGTGTAATAAAACAGACATGCACCAAGTGGAACGAACTGACGAATCGAAATACATTTATTTGTGCTTTTGAGCAAAGTGGTTGACATATAGAGTAGGAAATACGTACTACTAAAGCGGATATAAACAAGCTTTACTGACATGACAGACTGCAGTAAAATAAAATGTAATGTTTATGAAAAAAAGACTATTTCAAACCGACATTGTGTTGATTTTTTTTTCCCCCATAAATTAAGTAACTTGCTCAAAAAATGTAATTCAATTCCGCTGTGTAATATCAAGCAAGAATTTTATAAAATATTTGTAACAAAGCCAGGTGTGGTGTATCAATACACAATTTTACAAAAGAAAAAGTGATGTGAAAAGTGCTAGTGACATGCACTAGAATTAGGTAATGATAACCATATAAGATTCATATTTTGAAAGTTTCAGATTTCTATAATCATAATCAAATTACTAATTATTGACAAAATAAAGTTATGACTTTTTATAATTTATCTAACTATAATCCACTAATCCACAACTTATAGTTGTGATATTAATAAATATTTTACCATTGAAAAATCTATACACAATTACATTCTCTGATACACATACTGAACTAAAGAAATTAATTGATTATTTTTTTGTTAACACACATCTACAATAGGAGTTCCAAATGGGTACATTAACTGCTTTGGCAATGAGGCAGCTGCACGTTTGTCTCGAAGAATCCGGATCTACGAGAGATCCAAGATAATACTTAACTGGTGTGCCCAATTATGATGACAGTCATTATGGAAAAAAAGATAAACTTGTTTTCTCCGAAAATTGGATAACCTCTATGAAAACTGTATTTTCAGATTTGCAAGGGGATGTTGTTATATTTAGATAATGTCCTAACAAACCGATAGTGTGAATGATTATGAAAAGCAAGGAAATTATGAGGCATTAAAAATCAAAGAATAAATTTGATTTAAATTTGATGAACTAATAAAAATCTATAATAAATCTCTATAGGAAACAAGAAAAAGTGTTAAGAATATTTGTTCACCTACTATCCCCAGCTGACTAAAAGGAGACCCATAACTTTCCTTAGTTGAAATGGAGAAAATAACGTAATACAAAATTGCACATGTGTAATAATTCTTCACCATAATCTGTAAGAACAAAAAATGCAGTTCTAAGATTTCTTACCAAATCTGGAAAATATGCTATTCTTTATAATTACAGATCTGCATATGCATCTGCCAGTGAAACATGTAATTTGCAATATGATCTGCATGTAACCAAGACACAAGCCATTGTCACAGCATTTTGACGAGAGATATCGCACATTGACGGATCTCATGCAGCAGATCATATTTCCCGTCTGTCTCATCACTGCCAATGAACCAAGGCAACCACAGAGAATACTTTGAAGGATGTTAGACAGCTTGTACATGTACGATACATGCCCAGTTCAATAAGTGTATACAGGCATTACGATAATAAATCAAATGGTGGTTTCAGGCAGCCATGTTTGTCTTTGTTCCTTGCCGGACATTCCTGTATCCATACCTCATGTGGTGTCACCTTTAAAACGTAATTATCGTACACTTTCAACTGTACATAGCACATTTCCTCTGTTGGGTCACTTTCAGGAGATAAACATAATAATAATAGTTACCATGACTTACGAATCAGCCCTCGCGTGTGTGTGTGTGTGTGTGTGTGTGTGTGTGAGTGTGTGTGTATATATATATATATATATATATATATATATATATATATATATATATATATATATATATATATATATATATATATATATATATATATATATATATATATATATATATATAAACACAACATTCATGTTTTACTGGAACATTAAATATAATTGTCATCTTGTTATATCTCTATATCCGTCATTTTTGTCAATACGGCGTGCTCTGGATGCAACGAAAATGCGAACTAGTTTATAATACACAAACAATTTTTTTCAGTTTCAAAAGCAAAAAAGAAAATTCACAGTGTCGCAAATTCTAGACACAGGCTACACAAAAATTCAAATTTACGCGTACAGTGCTTTACATTTCATTAGAAAAAAATATTTCCAAACTAAATGTACATGTTTATATAATAATAAAACTATCGCATTCGCTTTAGAAAACACAGTTTGCATTTAAACAATAGGGATTGCCTAATTCTGCTGTTAGTTTTTTTTTTAGAACTATTTTATTGCAATGTTACAGTTTCTTGGTTAGAATTATCCTGGGTGGCTACACAAAACGTAAAATTAAATTCCCTGACTTTTACATAGAATTTTTTCTCTGATCTAAACCAATGCTATAAAATAACGTTTTTCGTAAGTGTAATTCAATCAAAGTAGGGTACAGAAACTAATAAAAATGTGTATGAGCTTATACACTTGCACATATCCTATTGTAAGAGTCATGTCATAGGCATATCAATGATGCAAAAGTATGGCACAAAATATGAATTCTTTGAGTAATTTCACTATCAGTAAATACCTACTTTTACTATACAAATACAATTATCTGGCTTGAAAAATTATGTGTAGTACACATAGCTAAAATATGCATGACAAATTGTAGTAAAGCATGCAACTAGTATAACCACACCTAACACTAAAGTCTGCAAATATTTTAATGTTTTACGAATTATCACTGTCGCTGCACCACACATGGAGCCTTTCAGAGTCTGGTTTAAGGTTTCAAATATGCCACACATGCTGATACGCCAACTCACCGGCCAGAGAGGGGAAGAATGTTCGTTTTGATAATAAGGGAGCTAATCAACATAAAAGTTAATTCAAAGACGTCTTGTGTGGACTTTTACGAAAAAATTAAAACTGATAAGGTGTTCCTTGCAAAAGTAGGCCTACTATCATCTGAGAAATATTACACCCTTCCAACTCCAGGGCAAAAGCAAGAGCCCGATGGTACAGATGTTGTAATCGCCAAACCCAGTTCTACGTAAATGGTTGGACGTTTTTGTGCTTACTTTTAGTTGACATTTTTATTCTAAAAACAATAATGATGAAAATAATTACGTTACTTGTAAACCAATGTATTTTAACTAAGTGGAAAAATTATTAATAACTAAACAAAACAATATTTTAATGTTATTTACTAAAAAACAACCCCTTCCAAAAAATGTCCAGGATTGGAGTCCAGAAATTATGGTAAGCCTACACATAGGCCTATTTCAGTTTATAGATAAATTTGGATCTCAAGAGATTTTGGGCTCAACGTACCCCTACTACTTAAATAATTGCAATAAAAAAATTCATATTTTTGTAAACTTCCTTCAGTTTGTGCCGATATGATATATAAATTTAAGAGTTGTGCGAATATTCGATATACCGGAAAGAAAACTACAAATTATAAATGTAATTTTTGTTTCGGCGCTATTGCTTACTGTGCGATTACCCGCGAGGAATAATCACCGGTTATTTTACGACTGATGCGAGGTATAAATTAACGAAAGTTACAAAGCTGTAACGATTCGGCAAAATTTTAAACTATAATTTATGCTCTGTCCTGCGAAACACCTCAATACATTCCATAAGTGAAATGTATAGTTCCAGGACTGTGGTAATCAATCCCCCTTACGAATAACATGGAGGTACGGTGAACAGTATGTAAATGAAGTACTTCATATAAAATCTGAAAATTCTACACACACTTTCCAATACTTCTACTATTTTACGACTTACATCAAATACATTGAGAGTGAAGGAAGATACCTACTTAATATAGAACTCTAATAATCAACTCATTACACTAATTTCAAAATTTAAATTTGTTTATTTCCATAATAATGTAATGAATTTCAATGAAAGTAAGTTACAAAAACAAAACAGAAGGTACACACAAAAATGCGAAAGGTATACTCTTAACGAACGAGGTCAGCCGAGGGTAAACTGCGTATATAGGCCGTTCTAGGTAAAGTGAGTACTTTTGAAGCCCTAGTTACTTTTTACTTTCAACCATTTTTTAATAATATAAGCACATTTTTAAATAAATATTGCCATATAATTAATAAACGCAGTGTGTATATTTAACAGCACTCTGAAGTTAACATCCAAGTCTAAAATTCCTATATTTATAGACCATTATTCCAAATGAGATGGCTTACAAAAGTGCTCACTTTATAGTGAATAGCCTAAACCAGAGTGTACCCTCTGCTTCAGCACTGTCAAAGCAAGTAAGACACACACACACACACACACACACACACTCCTCTCCTCTCTCCCTCTCTCTCTCTCTCTCTCTCTCTCCTCTCTCTCTCTCTCTCTCTCTTCTCTCTCTCTCTCTCTCTCTCTCTCTCCTCTCTCTCTCTCTCTCTCTCTCTCTCTCTCCTCTCTCTCTCTCTCTCTCTCCCCTCTCCTCTCTCTCTCTCTCTCTCTCTCTCTCTCTCTCTCTCTCTCTCTCTCTCTCTCTCTCTCTCTCTCTCTCTCTCTCTCCTCTCTCTCCTCTCTCCTCTCTCTCTCTCTCTCTCTCTCTCTCTCTCTCTCTCTCTCTCTCTCTCTCTCTCTCCTCTCTCTCCTCTCTCTCTCTCTCTCTCTCTCTCTCTCTCTCTCTCTCTCTCTCTCTCTCTCTCTCTCTCTCTCTCTCTCTCTCTCTCTCTCTCTCTCTCTCTCTCTCTCTCTCTCTCTCTCTCTCTCTCTCTCTCTCTCTCTCTCTCTCTCTCTCTCTCTCTCTCTCTCTCTCTCTCTCCTCTCTCTCTCCTCTCTCTCTCTCTCTCTCTCTCTCTCTCTCTCTCTCTCTCTCTCTCTCTCTCTCTCTCTCTCTCTCTCTCTCTCTCTCTCTCTCTCTCTCTCCTCTCTCTCTCCTCTCTCTCTCTCTCTCTCTCTGTCTGTCTGTGTGTGTGTGTGTGTGTGTGTGTGTGTGTGTGTGTGTGTGTGTGTGTGTGTGTGTGTGTGTGTGTGTGTGTGTGTGTGTGTGTGTGTGTGTGTGTGTATAGTATTGAATATAATTATCTATAAAATAGGATTACATATATAATTAGCTAAAAGATAGGATTATATATAATATCTATACGATACGAGTATACGTATAACGTGTTTTCGTCTGGGTGAACATGTATTTGGGTTTCCTCAGTGTGCTCCTAATCGCAAAGGTCTTATGATTTTTTCTGCATAATTAAAATTTTGCTGAAAATAATGTTTCTTTTTCTTTTATTTAGTAGATTTTGAACATAAGGTTAAGATCCTATGACATAAACCAAGGAAAAAGTTAACAATTTTCATTATAATAAAACGCCAACCTCCGGTGACGCAGTCGGTGGTGCGCTACAGAACTGTGGTGCGGGAGGCTCTGGGTTCGATCCCAGGTAAGGCATGGGGGTTAATTTACGTTAGGTTATAAGTTAGTCTGTAACCCGTCCCCTGCTAAGTTTTCAAGCATAAAACCGGGGACGTTAAAATACCAATACCATTACTATTTACATTTACTATTATAATATAACATTTTCTGCAGTTGTCTGGTTGGTTGAGTAGTTCAGGATGCTGGATTTAAGCTCTGGTTCCCTGTATGGGAGCGTGGGTGTGAATCCCACACCTCAACATTTTTTAAGACATATATTGAGATAGATGAGATGGTGTCATTCACAGTTCGCCTGTCGTTCGAGTAAGAGTTCTCTTTCTCTGACCAAGTTCGAGTGACACATAAACCAATTATTTTGTTGTAAAAACATTACATAAGCGTGCATACTGTATGAATGTTTTCACTTTTTCTACGGTTGTGATGGAAGGCAGAACGTCATGAGTGGAATCGTCTAGTGATAGTGTAAGCTTTTGTAATATGAAGACGGCAATAACGGTTGAAGACTTGCCATCTGCCGACACCGTCAGAAAGGGTTCCTGATGAGTCTCAAGAAGCATTTCAGAAACAATGTTGTTATTGTGGAAATACTTTTACTACAAGTTGCCCTGCACGTCGACATGAACGTAGTCATTGTTTGTTCAGTTCAGCATACCAATCGTTCCACTGTGATAAGTGCGATGCTGTGTTTACTCTTAGTAATATCCTATATAGACATAAGAAGACGTGTAAAGGTACTACTTGTTGATCATCGGGAAGTGAAAGCAAATATTGTACCAAGACATTTGCGGCTAGGTCTAACGCCAGACAAAATGAAGATAGTAAATGTCAATTTGCCATCACTTTACAAGACCTACACATGTGATAACTGCAATGCTGTATGTGCAAATAGGGCTACTTCGAGGGCTCACTGCATGAAATGTTCTATAAAACTAGACTAAAACATAAATATTTTTTGTTGGATGGAAAATAGGTTTGAGTGTATGTACATAATACTATGTATTTTTGACAAATGTGTGAAATTAATTTAAAGTTTAAGAAAGAGTCTTGTTTTTCTTCATTTCGCCATAAAATATACATTTTTTCCTTTCCCATTATTGCAATATCTTGATATATACTAAACAAGTGTAAGCTCTGAGGCTATAAGAACATTAAATATTAAAAGCTGTCGGGCCTACCATGCTGTGCTAGTAGACTTCTCGAACTTGCCGGACTAAAAACCCGCACCATATGACGAACAGACATTACATGTAAACATTTTTCTTTTACGTTATTTGATTTTTATCACATATTACCGAAACAACTTATTACGGGCATTTATTATTGGTGTTGCAGACACTTATTTATGCATGTTAATTGTATATAAATACATGCAATAACTTGCAACAAAGGATTGTTTAGACCAATAACAATATATCAAGTGCTTACAATCACGGGGAAAAAGATATAACTCCGCAATATAATTTACAATTTGTGACTGAATCCTATACTGTATTTTCCATATAAACTGTTTGCTCATATGCCAACCATTACAGAAAAGAAGGGGGAGGGGGAATAACTACCAATAAATAACAATACAAATAAAATATATTCCATGTGTGTTAAAAAGATCCTCTAAAAAAACATTACAACCACGCTAGTTGTTGAAAGCATCAACTTACTTGTTTATTTTACACTGAGTAGCAGCAAAACAATGATTTCAGACGTAGGGAAAGGAAGTTTCCTGTATAAACCTTACCCTATCTCCATTCTGTAAAAACTAATATTAACTAATTTTCACTGCGAAACAGAAGCAAGCAAGTAATTATCATATATATTATTTGTTAGATCAGGATTAAAACAACTTGTAGAATTCTAATTATTATACAAACAATAAGTTACTGTTATAGCTAATGAGCCTACTTTTTTCTGCATGGGTGAGAACAAATTTTAATGAAGTTCTTAAAAGTTTATAGTTAGACTTGGGCGTCTTGTTGGCAGCGATGCCATTAGAAACGAAACCAGAAACATATGCAACAGTAGTGAGATAATTACAAATACAGACGTGCATTACCCAGGACTCGAATCCAGAAAACCTCCTACCATAAGCTAGAGTGCAATTTACTGCACTAGGGAGGTCGGATTTGGAGCATCAAATTCGGATGTAGTCAGTCTAATGTTTTGAATGATATGCTATCTTACAAAATGGAGGACAAAACTGGTTATGTTGGCACATATGATGCATGTAATTCCAGCAAACACAATTTGGGAGAAATTTGTTTAACAGTATGATAGGCATAAGAAATCAACCTAGCATGTTTGTATGGCCACCATTTTAAAAATAAATGCCTAATCGATTTAAAATGTACAAGTTTATATTACCTCTCATGGCATTACTTGCCAAATTTGGCGAAAATTGGTTGAGTAGTTTTCAAGATATCATGTAAAGACTTAATTTATTCAAGTAGCACTAGCTTCCAAAATGGGGGACTAAAAACTATATCCATTTCTAAATTTAAAGCTTAAATGATACTCTTCCAACACACAAATTTTGGTTTAAATTGGTTGAATGGTTACTGAGATATAAAATATCACCCTAAATTTTAAAATAGCCACCATTTTGAAAGTAAGCTCCCGACTTGTCAAAAACTATGAAAGTTATATTTCCTTACTAAGTACTATATATGTGTGTACCGAGTTTGATGAAATTCTGTTTGCATGTTTAAAAGTTATTTGGGAGGGGAGATGGGAATGGAGACCACACACACATTATATATATATATATATATATATTTATTTATTTATTTATTTATTTATTTATTTATTCGCAGACAGGAAAGTGATCTTATAAGCTTACTGATGGTTGACAACTAGTAGCTAGATTGCAACTCTCAATTTTATATTTTAACGTCTGTATTTTGGGGTGGGAAATGCTTAGCGCGAGAGTAAAACTAGGTGCGACGATGATTAAGTGGGAAGTAAAGATGCGCAAACACTCGCCACACTCATTCAATGGAGAGTCCCGGGAGGACCGGCAATCTCAGGGGACGCCTGTGCTGCTGAAAAGACACTCGTAATTAATTGGCCTCCCCTACTTCACCGCCCCGTCCGGAGCGAGGCTCGAAAGTGGCGCTAGTGTGCGTCGAGAGGGGTGGGAGGACCCTAGCCAACAAGGACGTGAGCAGGAGACAAAAACACACGCGGCGCCAGCAAACACGAGCACCCACGCCCCCCAACAGAGGTACCACGCAAGCAGAGCACTACACATCCGGCGGTCGGTCGCCAACTATTTGGTCATTCGTGGGCGAGGTCCATGCTCGGCACGAGGGGAGCACGCAAAGACCACATTCTGTACCGGAGTGACACTTTTTGTTCACAAATTTCTCATGTGTTTGACTGTACATAAAATTTGCTTCGTTAACTTCAAAGTTTAAAAATTACAAAATACGAGATACCAAATTACTGCAACGTTAATTGTACCCACTGAATATTTAAATTAAATTTATTTTAATAGCTATATTCTAACGCTGTATTGCCACTTATAAATCGATTAACTATAATAATGTGGCATGTCACTGGTTTACGTCACTGAACTTGGTGTACCAAACGCCCGAGTGGAGAGGACATAAGATGAGAGAGCAGCGCAGCGCGAACGAAAGGTGTCTGGCGACACATCAGTTTCAAAGCAAGACCGACAAGATAATATTCTGCGGCACGACGCTGTGTGACCCTGGTTGTAGTATTTTTCCTCGTTTATCGAAGAAGGCTCTGGATTACTGACCTAGGCTCTCAGCGCGACTCGGAGTTTGTTGAACCTTCCAGATGGCCGCCCTGGCTGTATAAGTGTGACGGGCCTCGTGGCAGGGAGTTTTTGAGCTGGAGTGGCTGAATGGATGACTGGAGGGAATCCGAACGAGCGGAGTGGTAAGCTGTGGGGAAAGGGAGGTGGCGACTGAGAGAGTCAACGTTTTGAAGGACGTGGCTGGAGCCTAGACTATTGGATCAAGTACGTGAGTGAAAGGCATCATAACTGATGGAAATATAAATACTTAATACGTGATAGTAATGTGTAGGAGTTATTTGACTGTAATCATGAGACATTAAAAATGTCATTAATTAAAGTTGAAATAAACATAAAATAGTGCGCTCAATGTTAAATCGAAAGAGTAAAAGTGGATACATCTAATTTATGTACAGAGTAGCTAAGTGAAAAAATTATAAATCAAATTTAGTTTATTTTATTTATTTATATTATTACTTATTACGACCTCCGTCCTTTACGAACTCAGATACGCCCCTCAGGCGTCCTCCTCAGCTTGTAACAATAATATTAAAAATATTAAACATTCATCTGTCTACATTAATTCCTACTTTATTTCTTATTTTTGGTTGCAGTTATCAGCCTGAGCGTCTTCAATCATAATTGTGTTCTTCTTCTAAAGCTGTAGATGGGAACGTACCATTAACCCCCCCCCCCCCCCCGACCAATCCACACTTTTTTATCTTCCATTTGAATGTGTCCAGCATCTACTGTACCTGGCTTATGGGCTGTTCGCCCCTTAGATGCTGAGCATTTGCATCAGAGCGTTAAATTTTTTAACAACTGCTTAATACTGCAAGTTCGAGGGAAAGAGTGTCAGTTTTATTTTACAGCAAACCTACTGAACTTGAAACGAATCCACCCCTCGCAAACACACACACGCACCCACTCAAGCGCACGCATACGCATTTCTGAAACTATTACCTGACAATTTTTGGAGTTGAAAGGCCTTATTGGATTCACACCACATTAATTTAAATAACGTAAATAGCCTGTTACCCTGGAAAAGTCACAGCAACCCAACGCATTACCCAATATCTGGTGTAACAGTTCATCACCGTTTATTACAATTGAGGCTAAATGATCGAAAAATCAACAGGAGTGCCACGCTGCAATATTGCGCTTAACAAAATTAGAGACTTCGACTATGAAAATATTATGTTTTCTGGTAACAGTGACATACTTTAGGCAAAAACGACCACACCATTATCCGCAGATGGAATTGTGATGGGCGTCATGGAGAGTATTCCCACCACGCCTACCGCCGCACCAGAGCCACGGCATTATAGCGTTCTACAAGCCGTTCACAGTAACGTGAGCACTTTTGAAGCCCTAGTTCCTTTTATCTTTCAGCCAATTCACTTCCTTCACCACTTGTTAATGTAAACCCAATAAACACAGTGCATACATTCACTATACCCAAAACCAAAAGTCCGAGGCCACAACGAAATGTATTTATTGGTTATTATGTATGATTAAACAGCTTCAAAAAGTGCTCACCTTACCATGGACGGCCTATAACAAATACGGAAGCAGATCATATCTAGTGCAAATCCGTGGCCACCTTTATTTCTGTTTGTTACGCCGGCGACGCTAGAAAATTTAAGCTGCTTTTACAGGACGCAAAATGGATTTCGTACGAGGCCTCACATGAGAAAGCTCATACGAAAAAATCAGGAAAATCCCGTGAGAAACGAGTCCACATATAATACTTGCAGCAAAATACCTCTTACGCATGAGAAAAGTTGATGGTCTCCGAATACATTAACTAGCCATTATTTTAATTACTAAACCTCATGAAAACGCGTCTTTATAAGTAGCGGATATCAAATAGAACAGAATATTCCTTGTATTCGTCTAACGTTTTCACAACACTTAACTGAACTCCACTCCATTTCCAACAAAAAAAAAAATTCAAAAGTTCTTCACTACACGTAAATATTTCGCCTGATTCGTCTTCGCATAGCTATATTCTTTGCTCTTCTCCCACCTATCGTCAATATAGATGGTCAATGGCTATTAGAGAACGACCAACAGAATCACTCGTTTCGTGCAAAACTCTCTTGAAAATAGGACACGCTCTATTTCCTGCAACATCTCCCTTGCACGAGATATTCTCTCAAGAGAATTAGTATAAGAGCGTAACCCCGCACGGGTTTTGCATGTTATCTAGCGTCGAGTAAAAGTTCCTTCCAGCTTCCTACACAATAGAAAACGTTAGTATTTGTCTTTACGTTTCCTTTCCTCTGACGAAACCACCAATACACAATACTATTGTAAAGTAAGAGTTTAGACAATTGAACACCGGTTCTGCCAGCTTCGTAAAAATTCGTGTCTTGTAATGTAAATAATTATATTATCCGGAAATGCATTTTACGTAACTTTTTTTAATGTAGACTTAAAATCCATATTAAAAGTTTATTTTAAAACAAAAAACTCATTTGTTTACTTTATTAAGAAATGTCAAGTCATATATTCCCTCTTCACATTATATTTGTTTGCCATTTATTTAATTTAAGACGAGCTTGGTTTAATATACAGAGATTAAAATCGCCCTACAATAAAATAACGCACTTTCCACATAACCTCTGTTAGATTCTCGGGCAAAATGGCTGTTTGACTTTGACTTTAAATTGCAACTTTTCGAAATCGTAAAGTCAAGAGTGCTTGACTTTACCTTTGGCAGTTCCATTGTGTCAAGCTCCATAAGAAACATCATTTCGGAAAGCAAACGTAAAGTCAAATGTTAAAGTTTTCAATCGTGTAAGGGTCTTTAGACTCGCGTTCATGCATCCACCGCGCCGGGCAATATTTCATTAGTATAATGCCAACCACATGCATACGTTTTCTTGAAGAATAACTTACAACTCCAATCCTGGTTCTTAATTGGATGTACATTTTATAGCGTAGATGAAAATCTAAACTACAAACATTAAGAAATTACTGTATAGCATTTCATTGTACGCGTTTCTTGTTCCGGTTTTTCTCGTTACTTTTTTCTTCTGTTTCAGTAAAACGATGACGCCCCACAGTATGTTGGAAGAATATTAGTCACATTATGAAGAAATATGTGATGTTTGTACGTGCAATCTGAGATGTATGTATGTATGTATGTATGTATGTATGTATATATATGTGTGTGTGTGTGTGTGTGTGTTTACTACATCCAGTGTATAACTTTGTATACTGTAATTTTACTTGTCCAATATCTTTGTGCATCTATGTATTGAAAAAAGATCTTACGGACGCGAAATAAAACAAGTAAACAAGATCGCGTGTTTCGTTACCCATTAGACATGTACGCGCGCGTCTACACATACTTTTATATATCAAATTCTTATAATCATCAGTTGTTTATGGCGAAACTATTACGCATAAACAACGATTTGCAGGAGCAAGTGTAATTTTCATCTGGATGATATCGTCTGCGCTTTCCTTGAGAGAATGTTACGTAAATCAAATTAATTTAATTTTTGAACAAAAACTGCACGTTGTTTAATTCGAGTTACGTGTACAATTAACGTTTAAATTTGTGTTTGGTGTTTTGTGTGTTCCTCTATAGTAAAATCATTCCAAGTACTGCAAGCTAGATAAATATTTAAAATCAAACGATTCTACAGTTCCATGAATAATCTGCCGTAAGCGATAATCCAGTATTTAACATTGTTTAACTTTGGTTTAAATAGTTCTGGAACACGTTCACAGCTGTGGTGCAGCGGGGAAAAAAAAACTCGCAAAACGGATTACAATTTCATCCGACCGTCGATAGTAAATAATGCATTGATCGTGTGCTTTATGTTTTACAAGCATTCACACAACCATTCTGCGAACGTTTAAGAATATTATTACTGCTTGCTTGTACACAGCCTAAAAAAAAGTTTTACAGCATCGGGAGGTAGCTCACGGTCCAAGAGAAAGTACGGGATGGAAATACACTGTCTGCACAGAATACCGCGCCTAATTTGACGAACGTACTTTTGTAATGCGTCTACTGCCGAGCAAATATTCTCCATGGGCAACCAATTACACGTGGTGTAAATTTTTTCGAGGTGCGACGTTATTGAGATATAATCCATTCACGGTTACTTTAGCAGGGCTTCAGAAAAGGCTAAAGTTCTACTTCCAGGATATTCCTCCGCCTCGTGTAAAGTAAGCTTAACTAAGTCTGGAGATACCTATTTTCTCCCCGTTTTTATTTAAATTATTTATAAATGAGGCATTATAATTTATAGATCATATATAAATAACATTTCAATTTAACAGGAAAAAAAATTAACTTTTATTAACACAAGTATAAAACACTTGTGATAGATGGCGTATTTAGGAAATAACTAAACACATCATACATAGGGAGATTTTCAAAGTTTTGATTCAAAAAGAACGAAAAAATTGTGAATGGGCTATAGTAGAAAGTTGTACATATATTTACACACTTTACAATAACTGTGATAAATGCAATGCATAACGTTAGTAACACGTTAGTTCACCGGTAACGCATTAAAAACGATAACACCTTGATGCATAATCCTCAAAACTTAAACATGAAACTGTTAAAATAGCGGCACCACTTAGAAGTGGGACCGAACTAACCGGGTATCCACCCCGAAACATCGCACTTGAAATTAGCCGCAAAAATAGGACAGTTACACCAACAAATCGTACAAAAGACGCCGCGATTAAAAATAATAACGAACTGTTTTGGCTAATTAATCACCTTCTATACGTTTAATTACTACCGATGTATCTTTTACCTCTTTCACCTCTTTCTAGTTGGAACGTTAGCACCGTAACCACATTTGCGTGTTTACTGCCCATAAGAAAGCTTCCAGTTGAAAACAAGAGTACGATAAAAGCACCGCCCTTCGAGAAAACATCAGCTGTTTAAAAAAAAATAAAAATACAGTGATTTTAAAAAGGGGACAGTTAAACGTGTGTACCTTTGTGGAGCATGTGCTGTAGTTATAAAAATAATAGTGACAATGTAATATATCCATCATTCAGCCCATTTCTCTGACTGAACAACACATATTTTTCAAAGGAGAAGAAGATCTTATGAGCATTATGTTCCTAAAAGCTTTTGGTCCTACAATGAAGAATTAGAATAATAAATACAACGGTTTGCAAGAAATAAAAACTTTTTCAACACAAAGAAATGTGAAAGTGGAGAGAAAAATTATGTAGTAATTTTAACGCTGCATACCAAGACAAACAAGTCAAAGTATGTTCTGCCTTGGTTGAAAGAATACTAGAACGCAAAAAATGTTAAGTGCCTCTGCACTACTCACTAAGAAGCACTCTGTGCCAAGTACTTGGCATTCTCTCGTGTACTCAACTGAGTAATGAGACGCGGGATATCAATAAGATCAGAGCAAGAGCACTCGAAATAAGAAAATGCCACCAACTCTTCACAGGAGAGTCAGCACACGAGCTTCAAAGTGAAATACTGCTTCGTTTCGACGAGCTGTGAAAGAAGAAGCCTTTCGAGATGTTCAGTACGCGTGTATGAACGATGCACAGGACCAGTGGATTTCCCGTTGGACATTACGAGCAAAATAAACAATTTTAATGAACGTTAACAAGGTAAAACCCAACTTTCTTGGACCTTTCTGGCTTCATTTCGGGCCACAATGCGAGGTGATTTATTTTTAAATTTATCTTTAGATTAATTAAATGGTCCATGAATTCTTATGTGAGTGGAAGACAACAAAGGCTAACAGTTGATCCACGCCAATAACAAATTAAACAAATAATAACAAATTAAATTAATTAAAAATCAACATGTCCAACAATTGGAATGAAAAATCAAAACTTATATCAAATTCCGTAGCAAATTTCAAGGAAGACGAAACTGCAAAGTGAGACGACAGTGATAAAGAGTGAAGAAAACATCACCAAATACTGATAACTACACCTCGTAGTTCCATACGAGCTCACTCACTGCCATTCCACACCCAACGAGAAGCTTAATTATGACCCTCAAGAATTTGAACGCAAGTTTAAATAAAAGTACGAACAAATTCTACTATTTCAAAGGCAGACATCATAATTAAAATAACTGGTTAGCGATTGGTTATATTGGTCATCATACTATCAAATGTGAATGATATTGTGCCAAATATATCAGCCGAATCTTTATTCGACAATACGCAACGTTGTCACTCGTCAAGAAAGACACTGCCATATTCTACTCACTCCACTGTATACTACCAAAACTTATTGAGGGGCCCTTTTTGAATGCAAAGTTCCAAATGGTCGGTCTAGGCCTCTCCTATCAAGCCAAAATCTCAAGGATGATTATAGTTCACATTAAAACAATATATCACGCAGCTTGTTTCACTGCAGTTTTTTTTTTTTTTTTAGGTGAAGTATTACAATGTATTTAATACGTCCTACTGATGGTTATTTATTTACCGCGAACACGGATTAGTTAACCATTTTTGTAAATGCACAGTTTTATCCAATCGCCATGCACGGTTTTATTTTCTTGGTAAGTGACATCCAAAATTATAATAATGCATAACTTGAATATTGTTCCAGTGTAATGAATTTTGAATCTTTGGAGGAGTTGCTAGAGTCTGATAATTGTTTCATTAAGTCTTGCTTAGTTATAGCATTGAGGTGGCTTTGGGGACAGAATTGTTAACAGTTAAACTTTTATCGATCTTACCGGTACTGATACTCAATTCCATCCCATCACAGCAGTCGCAGAACTGCAGGAGTGCTAGGGGAAACATGCAGTCGTAGCAGATACCTCACTATCTCTGCCCTCAACACACTGAATTAATGCCCAGTTTTTGTAGGTAATACGCTTCAACGGGGCTTTCAGAGGTGGAATGGCTTAATAATAAATATAAAGGTGAAAACATCCTAAGATTACTTTGACGATCCTCCACAAATTGTTCACACATAAAATTATTTATGGAAAAACTTGTCTTTACTATCTCCAATTCATAAAAATACTGTTTAGTGAATAACATAGTAATGTGTGTGCGTTTACATGCATGTGATAATTATTAAGTGCTTCTCGTAGACATGACAACCCAAAATTACGGGAAAATTTGTCAAATAAAACGTTTTACTGAAGTTCTGCCAATCGTTTGGTGACCTAATTAGGTGATCACCTTAAAACAAAATATTTAGTTGTTTGCAGTATTAAACATTGTTTTGTCTGTACTGTCAAATGAAATGTCTATTGAAAGAGAAGTTTTGACTTTTTTAACTGTACCGAAGAAACACTTACGTACCGTCCATAAAGTGCACCTCCGTTTAACAGATTATTTTGAGTGCGTCCTTAAAAATGAGATTTAAGCAATTTCTGTATTCCTCCAAGAGGGGATTTACAATAGTTCCTGAACAAGAGAATCTCTAGTAAGCTTATATTTTAAGTTAAAAATCACAGAAAAGTTACGCTATCTACCAAAAAGTAATTGCGCACCTGTCAACAATGTTTTCTCGGTGGTTGTCACACCGTTAGAATCTCGTAGGGCCACCTCTTGCGGCTATAACAGCAGCCACCCTGTCTGGTATTCTATCTACGAGTGTTTGCAGGGCATCCACGGGGATTCGTCGCCATTCCTCTCTCAACCATTCCACGAGTTGAGCAATGGATTTCGGCGCGCCTGACGAGCCCTCTACCGGCCATCCAATTCGTCCCAAAGATGTTCTATAGGGTTGAGGTCGGGGCTCTGGGCGGGCTAGTCCAATCGGCGAACATTATTGTCGGCGTACCACTGCATAGTAGCCCTTGAAACATGGCACTTGGCATTGTCATCCTGGAAATAACACGGGTCCATTCCGTAAAAACGCCCCAATGGTGGGAGAATTTCATTATCCAGAATGTTACAATAAGCCTCTTGCTACCTCGGACAAACACCAGTGGTCCTACGCCGAAGGCAGTGAAACACAAGTCAACTGGCGTACTGAATTACCTATCTTCACGAGTGCCCAATTACTTTTTGGTAGACAGCGTACTTTCCATTTATAACAAAATAACATATGGGGACTAACCATAAAATAATGAATATGTGCATGAATAACAAAGCTGTAAAATGGTGCGAACTTTAATCGTTCTCATATAATAAAACAAAAATGATTCTATAATAATGTTTACTCTTATAACGTTGACGCATAGGCAGAAAAAAAATCATATACATAAAATAGTACCTATAGGCTGTTCACGGTAAAATGAGCACTTTCGAAAGCACTGCTTAAGATCTACTTGTATGCACGTTGTGTATTCTTCCAACTAATGTAAAGTTAGCGTTGTCATGGGCCTCGTCACTTTATTCATGCATCGGTCAAGTTAAACTGAAATTATTACGAAAGTAGATATTAAGATCGATTTTAAAAGTGCTCACTTTATCGTGAAAGGCCTTTGCCAGTTTTTTGCAGCGATACATGACAGTCTTTGGTTTTAGTTCTTGATAGCTACAATCATCAAGGCTTCGTGCTTATGTGCTGAGGAATTCAATTCAACGATGGTCCAAGCCAAATTCCCAGCATGAAAAGTTCTGATTACCAAGTCGACAACGAAGTGGTTAGGGACCCACTACGATCAATAGTCCATGTAACCTGCAACCTTTCCTTTTTAACCATGCGGCGTGAACCCAAACAGTAGCACTAAATTCGAGTTGCCAGTTCATTTAAATTTGAAGGGCTCCGCCTGGTTGGCGCGTGAAGTGCTACTAGGAGGTTTGGTGGAAAACACGTGTTTAAAAAAGGTTTACTATTTTGTAGTGATGTCTAAAGACGAAAAGCATTAAAGAAGCGTTTAATGCCCATAGACCAGTTTCAAGTTATCATTTTAACTATAAGAAATAGTTTTCTTGGGCGTGCAAACGGCTAAAATTGGTGTTCTGAAAATTAATTTTAGATACTAAATTTTCAGTACAGCAACTTTGGAGTTGTCTTCACACAAGCATAATACATTTTTCTTTATTAGCGTGCCATAAATATACAGGACCACTTAAAGTCACGTTCGGACGAGTCGCCGACGGAAAGACCGCACGCCAGTTGAGCGCCATGTGCGTAGAGGCGATGAGGTAAATTGCGAATGGACAAGGTTCGACCTTAGAGCTCACACGTTTCTAGGCATATGACGTGCAAAATAGCTGCAGGCAGGCGGAAACCTTAAAAACGTCAGTCAATTTAAAAAGTCAAACTGATGACTGCGAAAAAAAATTTGTGAAGACTGGTAATATTGGTACAGTTTATATTAGTAATTACGCAGTTGATATAAAATTTCGTTACGTTAGTTTGGAACGAAAATATACACCTCAAAAAAAGTTTTGAAGAGTGCGCGATACGGCAATTTGGATGGTACTAGTTATGTAGTTCTTTTGTTATCAACAGAGAGCGCACTAACGCATTTAACGTGCCTGGGACGAGTTTAAAACGGCAGTTTAAAATAGTCCACATCACCAGACACACTTCCAGATCTCGCAAGAGCTGCCCAGGTGGAATGGGACCTTCTTCCGGAAGAACACATCAACACATCGATTGCAAGCATGCCCCGGCGTGTTAAGCCCCCGTCACACTGTCAAATGTTTCCGCCAAATTGCTTCCAGTAAGTTTTATCACATAAAGTTGGACAGTTATGACTTCATCGAAACGTCATAAACGCAACCATATTAATCTGAGTAAGTTAGAGGGCTTCGGTTTCCATCAAACATTTGACGATTGGACGGGTTCTAAAATTTCTTTGAATTTTTACGGTCTCAGCAAATCAGAATCGTGCACCACAAAAATTGACGTCAAGAAATAAAAAAAATTAATAAAAAAACGAACAATTGCTGGAAACAAAGTATGTTGTGAAGATAATTGATTTATGTAGAAGCTGTCTGGGCGTGAATGCTATTTTAAGTGAATATTGCACATAATATTACGAACTCAAAATGCATTAAATTTCATTGTGCAGACAAAACCTCTGATAAATAAAATTTGAATTTAGCAAAGAAACGAAAGTGAATTACAACATTCCTTGCATTTCTTCCTGTAATTGACTACATGGAAAAACGAAAGCAATATCTTACTATGAAAATAATTTTTAAATAATATTTCAAATTAGATCCTCCCAGTAAAAAAAATTTGACAGTGTAACATTTTCAAACACATTCACTATTATTTGATAACAATTTGTTGAAACGAAAAATTTGATGGCCGTATTTTATCTTCAAATTTTATCTTCAAATTTTATTGTCGAATTTAGTTGAAAGCTAAAATTTAACACTAAGGCAGGGGGTTTAGGCGCCTGTACAATTCCCATGGAGGCTATATACAGTACCACCATTACGTCGAGTTTGTTGTTCTTTAGTGTTTATTTGTCTGTAATATTGAATATTTTTTATTTAAAACGATTAGAATTTCACGTTTTGTATCCGTACCATTGGTACCGTCTTATTGATATGCCTTCTTTTAAATATATTCCAAACTTTCTGCGAGGTGTTTAGTACTTGCAACGAAGGCAGCGTATAAAACTGCCTCGTCGTAATGCGTTAAACCGTGTGGTGTTGCCTGACACAGGAGGCAACTGTACCATCGTTCGTCTCTGGCGGGTCACCGCACTCCCAGGGGCACTCAGCAGCTTTGTCCCCAATTTTCCGAAGGAATATTCCTTACAGCCAGGATAAAAAATAATTAGGTCACAGGATAAAATAGGAAAAACAAATACTACAAGAAAATCCCTGTAAAATTCCGTTCCGAAAGCATATACACACTTGCGTGCGCGTGCGCGTGCGTGCGCGCGTGCGTGTGTGCGCGCGCGGTGCGTGCGTGTATATATATATATGTATATATATATATATATATATATCCGATATATATATATATATATATATATATATATATATATATATATCGGATGCGAGCCCTTACGGCAAGCGCTTCATTATTGTTGCCTGATGAGTTGGTAAATAGTCTTTTTTTTTATGATATGACAAGCCACGTACGTTTGGTGGGCAGCATTTCGTACGTGAAATTATTCCTATATATATATACAATTATACAATTTTCCAAGTGTGGTAAGTGTCACTAGCGGGATCTTTTGCATAATTTTATATTATTTTGCAAATTAGTTTAATTGGTCAACTATAATGACTTCCAAGCATTGTGAAAAAAAAGTTATTAGCCCCCCCCCCCACACACACACACACACGCACACACTCTCTCTCTCTCTCTCTCTCTCTCTCTCTCTCTCTCTCTTTACGTTCTAACTACGTAATATTACTTGAGAAAGATTGCTCGCGTAACGGGTATTTTCTTCATCACACTAATTTTGCGAACGTGAATGTCGAAAAAAAGAAATAACAGGTGCTAGGCGAGCGCAATAAACATTTTGCTACCGGACAAATTTATCCCACTATCAAAATTCTTATTCACCTAATGAATACTATAATTCAGACATACTGAAGGCAACGAAAATTTCGGTTTTCCTGCATTTAATACTGTAACGATTATTTTGTGCCGTAAAATAATTTCATTATACAGTATATCAGAATAAAACAAAGTAAAACATTATTTTTAAAAATTAGCACATTCAGTTTCTGAAGATAAACAAGAAGTTCTGGAGACAACTTGCAGCTTACCTTCAAGGCACCGTGCAACCTAGATTTCAGACCAGAAATTAAATACCAGGTAAGAATTTTTGAGAGGCAGTAATTTTGTAAAATAGTAATTGACATTAAGAAAGTCTTGCTGTATGCAGTCAATTTCATTAAATATATACCAAGTTTTACTATAGCTCTGTTCCTTGAAGATAAACGGAATGGCTTTTTCTAATCAGGTTCTAAAATTGCGATAGAATAGCTTACAGCTCCAAAAACTCAATGCACTGACCAAGTATTGTCTACTTAAAATGTGTTCAGCTCAGTTAAACTGATTAACTGGTATAACATATAATTCGCTGGAAACTTGTTTGTGGTCACAATTAAACAATTGTAAGTTTATAATAAACAAAACCCAAATGGCTTGCCACGGTTCAGTGAACCGATTGTAAGGCAAATTTGACGGGAATCTGTCCCATAGCTCTTGAGATGTAGGAAAAAACTTTGTATTTCTTTTAATACTATAGCTTATATGAAATTGGCGGATTGAGGTGTTCAAGATAAAATGAGCACTTTTGAAATCAATCTTAGAAAAAAATCACTGCCCCTATCTGCATATATTTTAACGGCCACAATAAATGACATGAGCCCAGTAAAGTTAGTAACGATAGAGGGGAAAATTGTTATTAACGTCGAATAAAAAGGGCTGGGTAACCATTTGTGATAACTTAAATTATTTATTTTCCCTTCTGTTATTTTTAATGTATCGAAGTGTAAAAATGACCAGACTTGTACAATATTTACTTTTATAATAATTTCACAGTTTCACTTAAATGACGCATGAATAAAGTGATGAGGCCCGTGGCAATGTTAATTTTACACAAAGCGGAAGAACACAACGTGTATACAAGTAGACCTTAAGCAGGGTTTTCAAAAGTGCTCATTTCACCGTGAATAGTCTATAGATGAATATAGTCAATGTTTTCAGAGATATATGATTTCAAGCTACTATTGGCTACAACCATGATTTTGAAAATACTTTTAGAGCCACAAGTCGTGGAGGATGTATTTACGGCGAGTGGGGAAGTGGATGACGTGGGGAGAGGTAGCTGTGCGCGCAGCCTGAATGCCGTGCTAAAAACACTAGCCTCCGTATCATCAGTTGCTCGTTTGCCGATGCGCGCCGAATATTTTTGTAACAGTTTGTATACAGCCGGGTCGTTAGTAGTTACCATTTCGTGTAAGTGGGGTAAATTTTGACAGTTTTAGAAATGTATCCTTCCAACGAAGCTGTTTTGTCACTGAAGAAAATAACGTTTGTAAACAAATGTTTTGAGTCCAATGCACACTTGCATCTTCCCCCTTCCTCGTGTTCTATGTAATGGCAAGCACTTAAAATCTGACGGTAACTAACTTCCGTCCAGTAATTAATGTAGGATATTACAGCTAGGTTGGCATTCAAACTTGTTTTGTTTTTGTAACTACTTAAATTAAATTTGTTGGGGTTCTGTTGATTTATTTGAGGGAGAAAGGAGACCAATATAAGGGGAGGGGGGAGGCTTTGGTTATTCCTCTTTCGTGAAAAGGCATTATTTTGATGTTCTTACGAGTGTGTGGTATTTTGAGTTGCATATTGTTTTGATGGAGCAATGGAAAATTTTGCTCGTATGGAAATAACATTTAAATTATTTAACTTCGAAAATTTTAACTTTAATAAAAAAACAAAACGCGATACGTACGTCGCTGTTCGTATTCGTACAGATGCAGCAATATATACACGCACACACTTTCACCGAAGTCAACCTTACACTCGTTGAATTTACGATATAGACAAACTAGTATTATTCACTCACTACAAAAGTGTGGAAAGTGCGGCTTTTTCAGGCCACGTGCATTTCAATAATTGTGTTAACATTTTTCATATACATTTTTAAAAACACGTAAACTTACTGTTTGTAAAATTTGCAACCTCTTGAACACGTTATTTTATGGCAATCCTTGCCAAGTTTACTTCACTAACATCACGTTTGTTCGTCACTTGCATTAAATAATTTATTTGCAGAATCATTCAGAAAAATCAACACTGCGCACTTTACCTGATACAAACAACTTAAACTTAGATACGTAAATTATATTCGTGTCATCTCATTGTGGAAGGCGGTAAGTAAAATGGCGGAAGGCCGATAATGTTACATTTCACTCAAGAAAACGCACAACGGTACCTACAACCAACAATGCTTGAAAAAAGTAAATAAAGAAATAATTAACTGCCGATTAAATATTCTGACAACACCAACAAGATATTGGTATAATAAACAGGATGAGAAAAAACAACACGCACAACAGCTGTTCATCGGTCTGGAAACTGGAAGCACAGATATGGCTAGCCATTGGCTGGAAACGTTTACTGTTCGTACGTGTCGACATACTCTTGTAATAAATGCTAAACATGTTTTTAAATTCCAGTCACTAATAGCCAAGAAAATGTAATATTGCTTTAAAAACATTATTTAAACCATAAATGTTGTAAGTATAACTAAAATTTTAAGTTACAACTTTTAGTTTTGAATACTAATTTTTTCCAAAGCCATCATAAAAATAGCCAATTTAACAACACGAATCCCACAGCAGTTCATCAGTTGATAAAATGCTGTACGAACGAGAGCATTTACTGTTTACATAGAGTATAGGTTGGTCACATTGTCTGTCAGATTTTATCCCACTTATATGAAATGGACATTACATCGGTTGCCGCCGGCTGGGCCGGCGGCCCAAGCGCAGGCATCTAGAGAGATGAGATGTCAGAACTTGCGGTGCTCACAGTACGTGTCTGATATACTCTCATGTGCAAAAAAAACAGCAAAATATAATGCAAAGACGCCATACGAGTCAGCACATTACATTGTGCCATGCCGTGTTCCCGAGTTGTATGCACAAGTGATGTCTAAGTAGGTTGGAATACGGTGTTGTAAACACGATTGGAGCCAGTTAATACGTAGCACTACAATAAGCAAAACGGATTAACAGATCGAGAAGCGTGCATATTCTTTATGTGCATCCGGTGCACCTTCGACTGAAATAGCTCAACGGAGGCATAAAAATAACACAAGTAAGACTCACGGGCGAATGCAGATCGGCTAAACTGTGATAATGGTACTCAAACTTTGGAGTTACAAGTAGTGTCATTTCCAGAGCCTAATGGACATTCCTACAGGGTTTAGATGTTAGCCGATTCCTCAGCAGTGGTCATCCAAAGAAAACTAATCTATAAAAATATATCTTGTTGCAAGACTTGTGATATGGCTCTTGACTTGAGCCCAATGTGTCCAATGTAGTAGAATTTACATGCAAATCTTATACGAGTTTTTTTATATATTTTATAAAACATATTTTGTTGGACGTGGGAAGATAACGCACATTTAGCTGTCGGGAAAAGTACCGCATACTTAATGGTGCCTTGGGCCTCTAGGCCAGTTCTCACTGTGTGTGTACGTACATATACATATATGTGTATGTGTGTGCATATATATATATATATATACACATCCATATACATGTTTAGGAAACATGTACAAACTCGGGCACGTGATTCGTGACCGGAAAAGAGGAATATTGATATAGGGCACCCATGGTCCATCTCAAATAATAAGGGCTGTAGAAACCCCTAAAGCCGGAAGGCGACAAACATATTACGTGGTATATTAAACAAAGTGGGTCCTAGGGAGTTGCAACTAGGGGGGCTTACTTGCCAAATACGACGTCCTGCTTCATCCCATGGTATCCACAATCACTTTAACCTTACGGTGTAAATGTTGCTAGCAATGAAAGGGTGCCAACCCCTATTATTTACATGATGGGGGTGTGTACGACGGACCATACCTTCCTTTTTCTAAGATATTGGTTTAATTAATCAGTATACCAATTTGTGTTTCTTAACGCAAGTACATTGCTTAACATCCCACGAAATATGCCTGTCGCCCTCCGGCTTTAGAAACTTCTACAGCCCTTAGTATTTGAGATGGACCATGGGTGTCCTATATTAATCGTCGTCTTTTCCGGTCACGAATCACTTGCTCGAGTATTTACCTGCATGCATAACAAGTTGCATAACACGAAGGCGAATTGATCCACGGCTGTGCTGCACGCGACACTCTGCGCCGCCTGTCAGTCGGATGGGTTACCACTGATTCACACACAGGTGTCACAGCAGTGCCAGGTGGGCTTGCGTAACTCATGGTTGCCTATGTACAGGCGCTGCCCGCATGCCGCGCCACCGCCGTTCGCCTTCGTGTCACGCAACTTCTTGTGCACGCAGGTACATACGGCTGCGGGCACCCGGCGTCGTTTGTCGAAACTCAACTTCAATTTAAACATACTAAATGGCCTTTCCGAACATTTTGTGACTAGTGTGTCTGGTTTCTATTCGCCCACCGATGCTGTGGTTTGATTTTCGACAGGTAGTTTCCGAACACGTTGTGTGTGTGTCTATTATATATATATATATATATATATATATATATATATATATATAACTTTATTGCAGACAATATTGTATATCTTGTGATACGCTGGCGACCTGAGAGCAACCAAAATAACTAGCATTTCCAGGTATACCGTATATAGGCTGTTCACGCTAAATTGAACAGTTTTGAAAAGTCCTGCTTAAGGTCCACATTTCTACTCATTTTCTATCCTTCCGCAACATGCATAATTTACATTGTCATTGGCCCGACAACATTACTTACGCATCGGTCGAGTGAAAACATGGGATTATTTGGGACATAAGTGTGCATGATCTTAATGCGCCAATTCGTTCTGTAGTGTCCTGACTGCACACAAAACCAACAACACTATTTGTTATAATTTTTCTAACAGTACACTCGCACTACGTGAAGACCTATAACGGTCTAACATATTTTGCAGCCAACTTAACTGGAAGCCTGCCAGTGTATGCAGTAGCTTATACAGTGTTAAAGTCGGGCGATTAGTTTTCAAAGGTTCACTTTAGAAGTGCTTAATTTATGAACAGCCTATACCCATATCTGAGACAAGTGTGACTATATCCCCGAATGCCTACGAGATGCAAACCATTGACCGCTGTCCACAAAGCTGACCGACTAGCATGGTGTAGGGAACATCGAGAGCAGATCCACCAGGGAACAGTGTGGGTGTATCCTCTTTACGGTCGAGTTCAGGTTCAGCCTTCGCAGTGGTTGCCAGTGTGTTTTCATAGTACGAGAAATAAAAACAGGTACAGTCCGACAAACACCACAGAAGAGGGTCATATGAAGATGGCAGCATCTTGTTTGGGAGCAGCATATTGCTGGGCCCACTCACACCTCCCACTGCTTTTCATCGTTGCTCTGCAACATGCAGTTCAACAGATGTCATTCAAAAGCCCGTCAGGTTTCTAAGAAGTTCAACGCGTACATATGTTCTATTTGTGGATTACAGTGTCCCATCTACATCGGACTGCACTGATGAATGACTGACTGGAAACCAAAGACATCGTCCGAATTGGCTGGTCAGTTACCCCATGTCTAAACCCTATCGATCATGCGAAGACTCCAGTACGAAGCTTTGAGTGGCCTCAGTAAAAGAATGAGACCCCATACTTCTAGAACTCTATAATCTTGTCGGCATGGCCGCCTACTTGCATGTGTTGTGCGAGTAGTATCTGACACCTTTTATTATCAGGAGGAGTTTAGAGAGAACAAAAGTGAACAAAAGAATTTTTGGGAATGTATGCTGATGTACTGTTGAACTAAACTGGCACAGTTGGTTTTTTTTTCTTCTTTTTTCTTTCTCTCTCTCTCTCTCTCTCTCTCATAAATAGCATTTTTCGTATAATTTACGCAGAAATTTGTTTAATAATTCCTAAGGATTAAATTTTAACTTTTAAGGTGGCACACATTCCCGAAACGGCTCGCAGATGATTTTATCGGAGCGAATTTCCGAATGTAGGTACTGGCCTCATTAGGAATTATCGCACCGTGTTTAGTTCAAACCAGGACTAAGGTGCTCGAGATATGGCACATTATTCTTAAAAATGGTAGAAATGCAATTCGTAAAGTAAGCTTAGTATGTTTGGAAACTACAAGTCGGGTGTAGGCCTACTTACTAGGTATTTTAAGTATATCGAGTTTGGTGTAATATCAGGTTTCTAAATTCAAGTTTCCTGCTATCCTGCAACGCGATGTAGCCCATATACCCCAAAATAGAAGTCACTTAACATGTTGAGAATGTTAAAAAAAATGAACGACAGCATTATAATGCCATTACTTATTAAAATTCAGTGAACAATAAATACATATATCTAAATTTCTCTAAATAAAAACAGTTCTGGTTCCTTTCGTAAAAAACAATGTGTGAACCAGCGCGCCCAACATATTTACTGTACCCCAACATCAATGTTTGCTCTAGTCCGCCGTAACGATGCGTGATCCCAACTGTGATGTGATTTTTGTTTTAATCGCGATAACGCACGACCATGTTGGCATCAGCAAATTGCTATCGATCGTCAGAGAGCACGGGATCTATTTTTAAAGCGAAGTGTGAGGGATTGCAGGCGAGAAAGGGCTGTTGGGTGTAGCCGTAAACCTGCTCGCAATAAAGGAAGCCAGGTACAAAAAGAAAGTCGTAAATTTTATTGCTGTAGACGGAATACGTTTTTTCTAAGCAATAACAGAACAACGGCCACCCACTGATTTAATAAATGTGCACTTTTATGTACAATCCAGGCTGTGCATGATTTGTCGTACCGTTTACAACTCGAAAGGAGCAAAACTTCTTGCCCACGAGGAACTTCGCATCATAAACATTCAGGATTATTTTCTAAACTGCTAACCTAGTAATGTCTTTTACTGATATTCTCAGCTAACAATAATTTCTCATTGTCAGCATACAATAATATATCAATGTTAACCTAATTAACACACGTAACAACTCCTGTTTCATAATCTTAGTATAGAGCTTTGTTTTTCGAAGTTATTGCTGTTAAGGGATCCATCTTACAATGCTACGCAGTAAACTTGTAAATTAGTGTATGTAATCATCACTAAGCCGCAAATGATTTCCAGTGATGATATTTTCATTGATTTGGTTCATTTTCACTATTTCAGGTTTACAAAGTTCGATATTAATTTTCACGCAAATCCTGCAATGTAAAGCCGCCCTTCCTAACTTCTTTTTTTTTTTTTAACGTTGCATTCAAAAACTAAAAACTGATAAATTCCGTTATATCCACTCTATAAGGTACTTCAGAAAAATAGCTGCTATTAAATAAGCTTTGCGTACGTGATTAGTTTCTTTTTTTATGAATTTACAACGGCCACGCCAATTTAAATTACATATTGCTCGTCTAAAGGTTCGTAACGATATGAGTCAAGACAACCGTCAAATTGAATTTTTGTTTTCAGATTATTTAGTTTTGTCAAGAAGAGTAATATATATATATATATATATATATATATATATATATATATATATATATATATATATATATATATCCGACTAATGATATTGTTAATATTGTGAAAATATTTTCAATACTTTATACTTATCAAAAAAAAAAACCAATGAAACATGGTGAAATATGAAACTGCATGAAACATTAATATGTGGCCTGGATCAAAATCAATGTATATCCGCATGCCTGGAAGAACATACCTGCATCTTGACGGCGATGAGGATGGAGGAGACATCAGAGCCTAGGGCCTTCATAACGACCAGACGAGACAGAGTCAACGAGCATAACCTGCAACAAAAAAAAACGCAGCTCAGAGGGTTGAATTTGTGTTTTATCTATGTTAAATATTGGCATACCATCAAATTTTATTAGGTGATTTGTTTAATCTTTCAACATTATGGGCGTAAATGAAATCACTCATTGGGATCAAAATACTGAAGCATAAGAGAGGAATCCAGTAGCGCTTCGCATTTATTACTATAAAAAACTTTGTCTACATACTAAGCCACAGTACAAAGCTCAACAGATTGCCTGAACCGAATATAAACTGACTGCTTCAATGCGTTCATACACAGTAGTGCAGCACGCTATCTTACGTGCAGGGAGCCATTTGGCTCCAAAGTCAGGTACATCTTCACAGCAGTAACTTACCCTCTAGGGGTGTATAACCTGCCTGACGGCCGCGAGAGCAAAGGACTGATATACAGTTAATCAGCGCAGGCGTCTCCAGCTAAGACAACAGTTGACAAGGCACAATCCACTAAGCTGGTGCTGTGTGCCTTCCCTCATCGTCGCCGAGGCACTCGTGCTCAGGTCCCTCCGCGATACGGTCAAGGTGCCATGCCAGTCTCGCCTTTACTGTCCTGTGTCCAGGATAGAGCCGGAGCTGTGTCGCAGCTTACTGCATCGACCTTTCAATATGTAGGAAACCCTCAACGTCTTGTCCAGCATGTCAAGTTTCAGCCACTGCCAGCACGAGTCCAACCTCAATAGACGAAGTGCCTCGTGCACCCAGGGACGAAGGTCCCTGGGTGCACGAGGCAGTCCCCGCCGTGGCTCCCATCTGCTTAAACTCAAGAGGTGGCAGATGTCGAAGAACCCCTTGGGGAGCCTGGGAGTCGTCTTGCTGGAGAGAGATTACTTGCGAGACATATCCAGTCTTTCCAAAGTCTAAAACGGGCACTGCTCTAATACCTGCAGGCACGCAAATTCCTTCCTCTCGACTAAACAGAGTCTGTGATTATTGCCAAATACATTTATACAGAGTCGGTCGGCAGAAACAACTTTCTCGGCACCATGACGAATGCGTGGCGAGCTCCGTGACAGATGTTAACGAGGCTTTGGACCGCCACGTTCGATATACTTCAAACCACATACACAGGCCCCAACTTCAAGACTCGCTGGGTTATAAAAATATACGCGTATAAAAGGCGATTGTCTGGCAATACTTTTCACATTAAATAAATTGCCACTATTTCAGTCTATAACCTTCCAACCATCAAGTGGACATCAAAAATAATTACATGAACTCTACTCCAATATTAAGCCCAGTATTAAGAGCCATAGGGGGATATTTTATCGCAACTAGTATGACAAAGACTTACAATATTTTGGCAGCAGGTAATTTTCAGCAATACAATTAAACATAACTCTGACTGATCAATTCTTTGCTACTACAGATTCCAGCGTATCGTCTTAAGCGGCCGCAATGAAATGTACAAATTTTAGGTATAGTGAATTAACTGTAAAAAAAACTTTTATTTATAAATTAACTAAAAAGAGCAAAATAATTATAGTAGTAGTTACATAATGTGTAGAAATTATAGGACGTGGAAGAACAGCCATAAAAAACATTACTACAAATTAATATTTTTGTATCAATTCAAATTTAGTATATAAAAGCTTGGCACGAATATTTAAGAGCCCTACGCAAGATTATGTGCTTACTACGCTGATGCAAATGAGGTATACGTTCTATATTGCGCCAAGATTTTATACACTAAATATATATGGATACAAAAATATTAATTTGTAGTAAATTTTACTACCGCTGTTTGTCCACGTCTTATAATTTCTACACATTATTTAACTACTACTATGATTATTTTTCTCATTTTAGTGCATTTATAAATAAAAGATTGGTTTTAAAATGTTTGTATAATTAATTTATTTTACACATTTTGGTCTCACCAATTTCTTTTACAATTTTTAATGTATATTATACATTATACAGACTCGTCCGTCATCGGGATCGCTTGCGATCCCGATGATGGACGAGTCTGTGAATGTATAAATAGGCTACCTATATAATAATAATAATAATAAATAATGATACTTAAAAGACTGAAAATGTACAGTTAACACTTATGGCCCCTTCCACACTTCGGGCTGCAACCTGACAAACAGTGATGCAAAAATGTGAGACTTAAAAAGACTAAAAAAGCATCAGTAAATGCATTCTGTTATATTCATTAAGTACATTTGTTTTATAGCTATTGTTATCTCTATGCCACATTGATTGTAAATTTTTTATGTATTTGCATGTTATATCAGTAGTAGGGAACTGCCGAGTATGGAACAAGGGGATGGGGGAGCCGGAGCTGGAGCAGCAGCCACGTTGAGATGTCACCCGACCGCCATGTTGGAAGTCTTTGACCTTTTACCCCTGACCCATGACGTTCGACCTTGATCTTTGACCTTGACCTTTGACTCAAAGAACCTACAAATCCCCAAAAAGTGTATCAATACAAATCATTAAAATATATTTAAAAATATTAAAAAAGGATCCCCAGAAAGCAAATGAGAGGGACCAGCAACCCAGGCGACCTTGGAGCAAGGGCAAGTTGACCGGTCAGGACCTTTGACCTTGACATTTGACCCTAAAAATCTAAAAAAAAATATACAAATCACAAAAAATATATATATATGTTTAATATTACTAAAAACTACAAAAATGTATTGTTAGAATTTGTTATAAAAATTTGTTATAAAATTTAGTTATAAACATTAATTTAAAAACTTAAGTTTCCGAAGTTCCCCGACCTCTCTTCACCCAACAAATTAGTCGGCTGGCATTCAACCACTCGCCCATACCAAGTCGGCCATCTTGGTAGGCGACCACCATCTTGGTAGGCAGCTGCAATCTTGGTAGGTTACCTCCATCTTGGTAGACGACCTCCACATTGGTAAGCATAATTTGTTTCGAAGGCTGTCATATTGGTAGAAGACCACCATCTTATGTGAAGGTGACCATGACCTTGACCCCATGACTTTTAATAACTTTGAAAACAAAAACTCGAGAAAAAATACAAAAAATTCACCAAGCACATTAAATTACAGACTACCACCATATTAGATGCAGAATACCTCGACCTTGACTCCATGACCTTGAAAATTAAAGATGGAGGGCGTAAAAAGAGAGACAGAGAGAGAGAGGTGCTAGGAATAGGGGACAAGAAGGAATGATACAAGGCACGAGAAAAAAAAGGACACCAGAAGGAATATAAGGAAACCAATGGATAGATTGGGCGTGGGCAGGAATCCAAGACAGCAGGGATGAAGGCAATATGGCGGGGTGATTGATGCATGTGCGAATAGCATAAGTGCGATTAGTATATGTACAATTAGCATATATGTGTGCGACTTGTATTGCTGTCCTTAACATATGCGTACTTAGCATAGGTTGTAGAATATATGCTTGTAACAAGGTTGTGTATGAAGTTCCATGATGGGGCAATGAACTATAACATTTTCAGACAAGATGGATGGTGCTAGCACGGAATGAGAGAGCGTGAAGTGCTTGTAAATGATTGCACAATCCGGCTGGCATTTGTTCAATTTCTGCCGGATTCTGCCGAATTGTGCAAGTGCCAACCACATTGTGTAAAACACATTTATGCGGGAAATTTTGCAGATTTTGAGAGAAAATCTGGCAATGTTTAGCACTTTTGAGGAAAATAAAGGGAAATTATGAGGTAAAAGAGACATTCAAGATGGCCGCCGTGGCACCGCGCCATGACACCAGCTGCGCCAGAGCCTACTATTTTTAGCTACTAACATTTTCTGCTGGAGCTCTGCACACCGTCGGTTGCCTACCCAGGCGACCACCTAAACAACGTAGATCACTTAGCTTTCTAATTACTGTAAACATTACAGTTCTTTTAAAGTACAAAAATCTAACTGAAAAGGATGCAGTTCAAATTAATTATTTAAAATTTTGTTTTCTCTACCTTAATGTCCAGATTTTCTAATGAACGATGCAAGCTTATATGAGGTTAACCCATACTATCACACTTGACTTAAAAGCTTCCAAGAAACAAAATAAATTACAAACTGCAACGAAAACGTTTGTCAGATTATTACAAATTTGTTTAGGCTTTTACGCAATAAAATGATTGAATAAAAGACAGACTGCAGGAAATAACAGTGCGTGTTTATTATAAAATGACAGCTAGAGACGTTATATTTTAAAATGCATTTATAAAACTTACTACATTAAATAAATAACACAGAGTGTTGTTCTTTTTTACAGCGAACAGTTCACTTCAAAATAGAATTCTCTCAAATGTTTTACGATGTTTAAAATCGAAAATGTATCGCCAAGAAAATTTATTTCTTATCGAAATCGTGTAACGCTACAAAAATACCTGATATAGTTTATTCGCGGCTTCTTCAAACTTTTTAACCCAAACCTTTGATAAATCATCCCATATATATGTTTTGTTGTTCTCCATATATCCCGTGTATAACAAGCGTTTTATATTTCTGTAAACATAAACTACCTAATTTTTTATTAAATTGAACTATTACTTATATTTTATACATAAATTATATTAATTCATTTATAATTAATATGAAAAAAATCAGGGAAAGAATAAGTGTGTTGGTAACACCTGGTAATAAATAGTTCTTATGAAAAATTTTATTACACTGAGAGCGCACGAAGTGGAAGGCTAACCCTTTGGTGTTATTTTCTAGACTTGGTTAAGCTTTTTTGGCATGAGGCGGAGGAATATCCTGGAAGTAGAACTTTAGCAGGGTTTCGGAAAAGTGTGAAGTAACTGTGCATTGAAAAATATTAATTGCATGCGAACAATATTAAATACGGCGATGTGAGGCATCAGCGATAGAATGGATTAGTCAACCTGCAGTGCTCCATGTCCCCAGTAGAGCGAGGAGATGATGGAAGATTCTTTCCAAATCTGCACGTGACGAAGCGCTTTGCCGCGATAACGGAACGCGCCTCACACGTGACCTAAATATGCGACAGCACGCGCCGCCCTTCAGTGGCGGCAGTTATTTCTCACCCTCGCCGCTAACGATCCGCACATCGCCGAACCACAGGCCTCCCTCATGACCTATAAACCGCTGTACAATCCTGCGATGAAAACTTCGTTGCCGAGAATGGGGGCATCAGCACTAATGGCGCATTTCTTGTGCCCCAAATACAATATAACCGATTATCATTTTAGAAGGTTTACTGTGCTGTTGCGCGCTCGTTGCTTTGCACCCTGCCCAAGCGAGTGGTAGTCAAGGACAGCAGTTATATGATAGCGGCGGCAGCAAGTCAAAGGATTTTTTTTTTTAATGAACAGGCGAGCGATAATACGGTGGCCGCGTGTCAGTTACAAAAAGAGAGTCGACACGATAATCTCTTTTTCGGCACCCAGGCATTATAGATTGTTACATTTGTTTCAGTAATGCAACAGAAAACGAACAGCGAGAGACCAGCAGAAGGGAAATGTTCGACTGCGAGTATCAAGCAGTGAAGGGTGCGGTTGGCAGGCTGGACTATTGGACTAAATGCGTGAGTGAAAGACGTTACAAACAATGGCCACTGATAGACTGAACACGTTTTAATGATGAGTTTGAGTTAATCGAAAAATAACTAAAAAGATACATAAAAAGGACGTTAATAAGGTTTAAGTGGACATTAAATATTGCTCTCACTAAGAAATAGAAACAGTAAGAGTGGAGATAGATAATCGAATGCTGTAAATAATAGCTGTGTGACTCAATTAGAAATCAAATCTAGTTCTTTATATTTAAATTAGCATCTCCATCCCTCACGAACTCAGATACGCCCCTCAGGCGTCTCATCTAATAATATGTAAACTAAATGAAAATTAGTTGGGAAAATTACTGCATTTGTAAGTAATCAACTCCAAACTGGAAACCAAATGGTATTTAAAATTTTACACACGGCCGTTATTTCTCTAGTGGTTACCGCAGGACTTTCTATCTCCCTGTGTCATAGTTCAAACGAGAAATCGTGCAGGAAAACATAACATTTTAGAGTCGTACACCGATTCTGTGTTCAGGTAATGTCATCACAAACATTACAGAAAGTTTCCCTCAAAATCTGTTAATATGCATTAAAAATATGCCCGCAATTCTGTAGCGTGGTGTGTAGCATGGTTGTTATTTATATATTCGCTTTCAGAAATATATACAGTGTCACTTTAAGTCGCGATAATCAAACATGCGCAATTTGGCAGACATTACCACAGTGTCTGGTAAACAAACAAATAGCACAGTGCTACCACAATGCCAGACACTATTATGATACTATTACTATTTGATTATTTCGAGAACGTATGTGCTACTTTTAATTAGTTGTTAAATTGTCCAGACGTAAATATAAAAGATTATATAATTGCAGTTTCGAAATAAATATTTTAATTAACTCGCTTGAATTTATAGACAACAAATGCTAAAGTTACGAGTTAAATACTCAATGAATAATTGTGATTAAACAGAAATAATCTTTAGACATGATTATGGCCTTGAAAGCCTCGAAAACCTTTGAATGCTTGAACAGCCCTAGGGTGCCCTCCGTAATGTCTATTTGACTTTAATTTGAAATACGAATTCGTATTGTCGTATACTTGGCCAATGTTTCGCATTTAAAAAAAAAATCCTAAATTACAGAAAGTTCATCAATCAGTGACGTAGTTGGGTATCGGCGTGATCCAGAAGATAACAGGATTAATAAAAACAATGTTCCATCAATCTAGCACTTAGCTGTTACTTCTTCAGATGTAGTTCTGAAGCCGGAGAGGAAAATCTCGCTCCGGATGGTAAATAAAGAGAAGCCGGGCAAGCAGTTTTCAAACGGAAATAAATACTTGATCCGAAAAATGATTCTAAAATATGATATATTTGAATGAAACTTGGAATCCAAAACATAGTACAAAACTGGGTTCTGAAACATCGTCTAAACGTTGAACCTATGGACCACATACGAAAAATAATCGCGAAAATTACTTACTTGTTCCAGAGTCAATAAAACATAGCACGTACTGCCAGAGAAACGACTGATACTGTACTCACCCATCTCGAAGGTAAGAAAAGAAACTGCATAGGATTATGAGGAATATTGACACATTAAATCTCCTAGATATTTACTAAACTATTATCTCTGCACTACCCTACATGACGCTAACTAAATAAACTGCTGCAGGGGAAATAATCCGTCTGCAGCAACCACCCCGAACACGGAAGCACACTGCAAACACGCTATGCCGCGACGGCGTCTGTGCCGAGAGTCGGGCAGAAAACAGTTAGCAACGGCGGAACGATACGGAATAGCGCATTGCGCGTGGGGACAAAAGTGACAAGATTAAGTCTGGCGCACATTCCTAGACAACTGTGCCCCCACCATATTCTGCAGCAAGAAATTACATGCTTTGCACCTCCGGCAAGTAGCGCGGACAAGGTACAGCGCGAAGCGTCCCACACTTCAATGAATGCCAGCGTGTCAACTAACATCCTGTACCAGCTTCCTGCCTGGCTCGACAGCGAAGTTAACATGTACTAACTCCAGTGCATGGATACTTGAATGAAGTAAATATTTCTGAAATAGCACAATTGCCCTAAAATTGGAATAATCATCATAGGCCTAAACTTTACCAACATACTGACATAGGCAAAGATATCAAAATTAATGAAATTACGTAAAATCTGGAAAATATTGTGCAGTAAAATTTTTAAAAATTTTAAACGGCACAATTTAAAAGCCGAATTTTTTTAAAGTAATTATTTTACCTGGTGGCATTTCAAATCTTTACATCAAGACTCTTTTTTAAATACACACTTTTAAATTAAAATAGGTGCAACTGTGAGAACATTTCCCCCTTCCTGGCCAGCTTTGAACGTTACCATGGTTGCGCCAGATCGCGCCCGCCAAGCACACCCCAATCACGTACTCGCAAATTGGAATGGTACGATTCGAGATCGAGCATAGTCACTCAAGCAATCCCACGTAAGGCCTCGTTCACACACGACACTAGTCTTACGACAAGCAATAGCATAACAGTTCTTCTACCGTACGACTTCTTTTCACATTACAGCAACCTGCATCCGATTTAGGCGTATGTCTCAATCTTAACAAAGTTGGTGTGATTCGTGGATTTAAAGCGTTTCACTGCTCTGTGGTATTTTCATCGACGCCGAATGGGAGAACGAATATGACAACACTGGGTGCATCACATCAGTCAGATGAGATGAAGGTGGAATGTTTCAAACCGTATTTAGAGAATTTAGTTCAGTTGAAAATATAGTTATTAACTATTTCCGGATGTCTATTCGTCGTTTGATGAATTGTTAGCCCTACTAAAGAGCAACGAGTCAACAGCAAAACACCAAAATTGACTGCATTCCACTCATACAGATGCTTGCTGTTGCAATAAGGTAAGGCTGATCGTATTATTCTTAAATGCTGCTTAGATGGTATATTTACATAAAAAGTTGTACGATACATCGAATAAAATAAATGTCCTTATATTCAAATGTAGATATCTGTTGTAATTATTACTATAAAAATGTCCTACAAACACACAAAAGTAGGTGATGAAAGATGTAATGTAATAAGACAACATTTCTCGGCGTAAAACACTAAAATCAAATTAATCTGAATTGCTGTTTGAAGAATAAATGGAAGACGCTCAGGATTGAGAATATCTTATAAAGAAAGGATGCGGGTGTTAATGGAGTTAGGCTACTGAAATCCTGATAGTACTGAGCTGTACACAGTTATTGCGGTATGGACAACATTGGGGAATCCTGCAACGAAGAAAATTGGGTTAGACGACAGCCGAAATCCCGATAATACTGCTATGGTGGTTATGGCATGTGAAATCCTGTTGTGAAGACGGTTGCTGAGGAGACCGAATTAGCTTTTGAAACGAAGGCATAGAGGCAGTTTGGGAGATGTACATCTGCTCGCGTCATTAGATAGTGTTTATAAGTTGCAAAATACCCATCTGAAATTCTATGACATAATAAAATTGTTCTGGTGAAGGAATTTCAACTTCAAATGAACACACGTGTCTATTTAGTTGTGTTTCTGGTGCTGCCAGCATCTAATTTATTATCTCGTCTAGTTTACGATTACGACGCTTTGTCGAAGGCAGTGTATGTCGTGGTTTCTTAAAAGTAGCAGCTTACTAATCACTTGTTTGTTTTCCGGACGCATCATGGTCAGAGGAGGGTAGATCTGAAATTTCCTCAGAGGGTACGTCAGTGTCTATATTGTCTGCTGTCTTACGCTCACAATCCAATTTTGATAAGAACTTCAGTTGCTCAGAATACACATACATCTCATTAGTACTGCCCCAGTTCCGCCCTTTTTTCCCTTCTTTTTTCTATTGTTTCTTGCGTAAATTTCTTTGATATTTCTCCAAACTTTGCCAACATCTTTTGGTGTAAAAAAAGTACAACAAATTGTAAACAAACATAATGACAAGGAACTTAATAGAACAATTGTGCGACACCCTTTCAGTTTCAGTAAATAAGAGAATTATAAAATAAATACACTATATACATTAATGGAAGTAGATGACTAGTTTTAAAATATATGATGGAACTAAAAAAAAACATAAATGAATGCACATTGACAGACATATTCCTTCTTTGTTCCAGGTACTTAACGACTGGGCGCAGTTTCCCCGACCTACATTACACATTCCAATTTGGGATTGCAACAGCGACGGTAATTATTTGAGATTTATGTGGAGTAATTTGGTGTGGCTTACTATCACAATATATACCTGTACCTACACAGGAAACGTGGATATCTATCGCGTCTCGGTTCGAAATGCACATTTCCTCAAATGCATAGGCGCTGTCGACGGTAAACGTATTCACATGACATGCTCTCATTAAAGTAGTTCCACGTAGTGGAATTAAAAATATTACTATTCAGTGGTTTTGATGACAGTTGCCGGCTCTTGACTATCGCTTCATGTATGTAAAAATGTCGGAGATATGGAAACCAATTGCGATTCCACTATTTTTAAGAGCTCTGCCTTGTGGAAGTCCATCGTTACAGGTGGCATTGATTTATCAGAACCTAGAAGTTTCCCTGGGAAGGAGGGTCCAGCTGTGCCATTTTTCTAGGTGGGAGACGAGACTTTCGGCGTAGCTACATAACCATTAATTACGGCCTTTTGGAGGGCCATAACTGGGTGACCAAAAAATAATTTTTAATTATAGACTAAGCTCCAATAGTAGGCGTGTTGAATGCACTTTCGATATTCTGTGTAGCAAAAGGCGCATTTCACACAGAGGAATTAATGTTAAGTCACATTTGGAGTCAACATTGTGAAGGCATGTGTAGTGTGACATAATTTCCTAAGAAACAGAGATGGACTTCCAATCGAAGACACTTGAGTAGGGGCTACTGCAAACCAATATTGAAAGCCTTGCCAGCAGTAAACGTGACGCGTGGTTTACGTTCAGCGACCCAGATAGTATCAATTTTTTCTGAATATTCTGAAGGTATTGTAGTTGTTCAATGGCAGTTATCACAAATATGAACTGTATTATTGAAGAAGTGCACTACAGTTACGTAAATCATTTTGTATAACTGCAGTTGCTTACCAAATAAATTCCTTTTTACCTGGTGTCTAATTATTTTTTTAGGTTCGAATATACCTCATTCCAAGCTTTCTTGATAACGTTCCTATCTTTGTACAAATTCAGTCTTTTAACATAACACTGGAAGCTCTTCTATAAATTATGTCAATAACTCCTCATATTACGAGGTATTTGCGGAAAGAACACATCAAAGATTCAATGTCAACATACTGCTGACAATGTATAAACGTTCGTTTTAAATATGCTCTCTGTTCCACTGTTAACATGGCTAGTAAAGAATAAATCTGAGTCGAAAAAGTATTTTCCCACATAACTGGCTTACGTACCACTGCAATTTAAGGCAGTGTGTGCGCCTGTAACCACAATAACACAAAACAAATTATGCATTTCTTAGTGCAATAAAAATAAAAAAATTTTGATCTCAGAAGCTACATTAAGAATGAATGATAAATGGCGTTCAATGCCTAGCATATAATAAATGTAACGAGTCAGTTTAAAGGCACGATATTAATTTGCGTTACATAATGAACACAAAGAAAAAAGTAATGAAACATCAAAAGAGAGAAAAAGTTAAATTGGTTGAAAGAGTTGTCGTTGGTTACTGCGAATAACACCCGTCGCTTTTTCAATTTGCTCAGTTACCTCTCCATTTGTGAGCGCTGTTTCTGTGGCGTCCATCCAGCTCTCCGTTTCACATCTTTACAGAAGAAGCCCTGTACTTACAGCAAACTTTATCCGGCTCCACTTGGCTCGAAACACACCAAAAGTGCTCGCTGTGATTTATAGCACCTTTGTTTTCATCTTCAATTCACTCTCTTCGAGAGCGGCAAGCCTCGTTTTGAGAAACGCAGCGGCGAACAGTCGAAAAATCAAAACCTTGAAAAAATGGAATTTCTGGTAAGGACTTTTGTTTCGTCGGAGTAAGCGTAAACGCGCAATATCCATGGAATTATGTTGTCCCAAATAAAATACCAATTTTCTTGGTTCTACGATTCAGTTCGAAGTACGATCATACGCAACTTTATTCGCGTTAACTAAATTATTTTATTTTACAGTTATTCCCACGACTGCGTTCTGGCCATTATAACTAGTTAACAAATGCAAATTTTAATAGTCATATTCGAACTACGTAAATATAGTATCTCATTTTCTACGGTTAGGTATATAAATAAGAGAGCAAATTTTTTAACTACCCTGTTTGAAATTAAGTTTTCGCTAGAATAAACTAAAGGGAATCACGGGGGAAAAAATATTTTCTCCTTTTATTGGCACACTATTGTATCGTACAAATTAATAATAACATGTACTTATAATTTTACACGTACTGATTTATAACTTATACCCCTTAGATACTATGTATTTGCAAAAAATTGTTGAAAAATATGTTACAATTCATGAATTATACGTGAAAAAATTAATTATAATGGAATAAAAACTATTTGCCGAAAGCTAAAACATTAATTCATTTAAATCAGACATATGGCTGTCATCTCCCTTCACACGCGACTACTATACCTTATATGAATTTTAAAAGTTCATATTTTGTATAACACATTACAATTAAAACCTAAATGCATTACTAATGCATAATCTGAAACTTCAGTAGTGACATGTTAACGCCCTGTCTGTGTCAAACAATGTAGTTTCAGTAACGAAAAAATATCTAAATGTTACGCGATTCAAGTCCGAAACCAGATGGCAGAAGCAATGATGACTACGAAACAACGTGTTATTCTATATCTATGAAATAAATTAACATAAAAGTTCAAATTAAAAAATACATACGCAAATAACAGATTATACTCTAGTACGAGTCAGGCTGACGAGAATTGCATGCTAGATTACCAAAATCCAATAAATTGTACTGTCATAACGAGCAAAATATTCAATAAGGGTAAAAGTTTTCAACTGGCTTATATCATAGTCAGAACTTTACTTTGGCAGGAAAAAGGAAACAGCCGCGGGAAGAAACTTTTACACAGAGAACTTTCTTTTATCCTCTTATCAATCTGCTGCTGATACGCGCTTGGAAATTCAAACGATACGGACACCTGAACCACGAGTAACAATTCCAGTTCTTCAAATCCAACGTTCCGTATCTTTTCTAGTGAAACCAAATAAATCACCCAGATTTTTTTAAGTGTGTGCGATTAACTATAGTGTATTAGTAGCTGAAAAATAATGTATGTCCATGGATGACTAATTCTCATGTCCATTTCAATACCCTAGAATCTTTAGAAAAAAAATACATGAAGGACAAACCAACCACCGATAATTGCAAAGCAGAATAAAATTATACAAAAATTAATTACATAGATTATCTGATTTAAATCGATTTCAAATGATAATTTTAAAAAGGCCTGTAATGGTTTCCAAGGAAAGCTACCGGCTTGCCAGAATCTGAGTACTATTGAAATGTAACTACTGAACCAGTTCTGAGAGTAAGTAAAACGACCGGCTCATGTGCAAACTGCCTGTTCCCTCGGCTTTACATGCCACAGTTGTCGCTTAACAAATGTGTGTGAAGCTTATAGCCCAGTCAATAAAGGTTTTGTACCGGGAACAATTAGGGTAAAGTTAATTTTTCCCCAGATGGTACACCAATACTAGAGGAGCATCTCATCGCCCCACCCCCACCTCTCCCATCACTCCAAATAAGAAAACGCAGACCTTTACAGAATCGCTTATATCTCGAAAACCAACTGTATGCAGCAGTTTTTTTTTTTTTTTTCAAACCCATAATACATGTTGTATAATAATTTTCCTTTACATGTTGCAATAGACTTAATACTTTTGTCGTCATTTTAGGGAATATACTAAAAATATTTTGACATTGGTATTTTTTGTTTTAGCAATATATATTTTGATTAGTAAATGCACGGTGAAGTGATTCTTCTAGAAATTGTAGTATGCATTTTCCTGAATTCAAAAATATAAGGATATATTTGATTAGATTAAAATTTACTGATGAAATCAGTTTCAGCAATAGGGGCACACCGATCACTGCGCGAAGTATGGTGTATGTTTTGCCATCGTCGTTATATTTTTACCGTTATTTCTTTAATAGGAGCAAAAATATGTATTAAAGGGAACTGAGGTACGACAACTACTTTTTTGAACCAACATTCCAAGACATTTAAGTAATAAACGGTGTTAAATGTGCAATTAAAATATCGTAAATGTTATAAGAATTGTTATACTTGTTAAAGTTTTGGATTGGGGGGAGGGGGTTAACCCCAGCCCTATGCATTACGGTCATTCCGTTATCCACCACATATGGACCTGCTGTGTACCAGACTAGCAAAACTGGCAGCTCTTAAAAACTACTGTATCAGTGTTTAAAACAGTGTGACACATCGCAATGTCTGATGGTGTTCGTCTTACACAACCCTCAGTCCGAACTGACATTTAGTGTGATTTAGATACGATATTTGACAGGCATGAACTATCTACTAATGACTGCTCTATGGTTAGTAAATGTTCTGGGTTAAAAAAAATAATAGAACATGGTGGTCGGATATTAGCTTGTTCTAGACTATTACTTTTTATTACTGAACTAGCTCTTCACAAGAATAATGGAATTGGTGATTAATCTGTTATTTTATTTTCATGAGTGATGATTAAGTTCTGTTATTTATGTTGGATGCAAAATTAGATCTTAATGTAATCTTTGTTATAGCCATAAATCTGAATTACTGGCTTCGTTCAGATTTGTGTATTTACTTAGGCCGTACAACTCCCGAACGAATATTCTGCCCTTCTTTAACAATACTTCTTTAGGTGTGCCTCCGTGAAGACAGTGGATAATATTCGATTTTCCAAAGATTTAACCATTTCAGTTGCTTTAATTTTCCAGTGCTTTAATTTTCCAGAGTCCGAAAAAGCTTGAACAGTGTGTAACATCCAGTTAATGTGGGACAAAATAAAATAAGTCAGAATTTTTTTTTCAACGGTAATTTTCTTATTTCCAATCAAAGAACTAATCTGGTAGTAAACAGTAGCAGGACATCCACCCCCCCAACCCCCCCATTTTCTTTAGAAAACTAGACAGCTCGCTCTTCAGAGGACAGTGCAACTAATACCACAATCAAGTCTATCAGTACCTACAACCACCACAACCACCACATTTGAAGAATCATTCAAAGGTTGATTGACAGCCATCATTACAATATCTACATCAGCATCATCATGAGATATTAGGACATTCAATCCACGATTTCTCCGTTCTGATACTCGCGCGAACGACCGTTTTCTTTTGTTGTTTTTGGTTTCCTAAACATTCATCTCCTGTCTGTAACACCAATAGTGTTTTCACATGTGAGAATCGTGCTGGACGATGCCGCATGCCGGCGGGTTTTCTCGGGTCCTTCCGTTTCCCCCACCCTTGCATTCCAGCGCCGCTCCATCCTAGGGTTTTATTTCATGTCATGTCCGGGGATGACGGGCACCTACGGGTCCCAGCTGGAAAACCCGTCCCTCGGTGAGTGTTGCCTCGCCCTAGGTTTACTCCCCACTAGCGCTTTTTTTCTATCAAATGTTATGTCAGGCGAAGTTTTCTCGTTGCTATCCTGTGCTGTTCTTCACTTTTTGTGGCAGGTTCAGTGGGATAACCATCGAAAACAACTATCATATTATTACCATATTTATTGAGAACGTGCACAATAGTTTACAAGTACATCTCCATAAGTAACAGTTTTTGGTAAATAAACGTGATGAAGAAGGAAACCTACTTCCAAAACATAAGTTGCATTGCTTACATCCAGATCTTCACTAACCCTTCCTCAAAAATCTTCATGAGAGATGACTTTGTTCCTTTTCTGAGGGATACGTCGTCAAACAAAGATGGTGAGCGTGCTACCACTTAAAATTTACTAAGGCTACCACAAACAAACAGTATATGGTTGAACAGCTGTTGGGAATTTATGGAACATTCCTTTGATCTCGCTTAGACTGAATTTTGCTGTCCTTGTGTTTTTGAATTGTCTTTTGGGTGAAGTTTCAGTTTTTTCAAAATGTGTAGGTACATTTTGACAATAGTAGCAAGTCAGCATCATAGGCTTGGTCACAATTTACGGATTCGTCTGACACAAATACGAATGTTGAAAGACACAAGCTCTCCCGACAGCTTTGTAAAAGCATTATGCTGTTGCAACCAAGTGGTGAATTTTTTTCTTCACTGTTGATGAAACCATTTTCGTTCGTAAATATTAATCCAGTACTATATCCTTATGTTTTCAATATCATAAAAAAGCACACTAAAACTTCTAGAAGAAGTACTTTACCGTTCATTTACTTATAAAAAGCATATAGGGCTAAAACAAAAAATATTGATACGAAAAAAAATTTTTTTCGTATATTTCCTAAAATTACAGCAGAGGTATTAAGTTTATTACAAAAGAGTAAAGGACTATTATTATACACCATGTATTAAGTGTTCGAACAAAAAAAAAACTGCTTGATCCGACAATTGGTAGCGGAGATATAAGCGTACCATCCTAGCTGATATATAAACAGTGTGCGTGCCACAATAACAATTTTCATCTACAGTGACTAAATTTTACATCATACTTGATAACTGGACTTGCCTCATCTCCTGTCCCAGGGTTTATACAAGCTGTCGTACGTGACCTGTTTTAGACGTGATCGCCGTGTCCATTAGGTTAAAAAAATAGTTGAGGCTAAAAACTTCTCCATACTGATCATACAACTTTGCAACTTCATGGTTAGTGACGTGAAAATTCATCTATATCGCTCTAAACTACGATATCTAATCCCAAGAAAACAGATAAATATTCTCTTTAAAAAAAAGAAAAAGGAATACTACGATCTAGAACACTGCTTGCCTATTTAAACCGGGGGGGGGGGGGGGTGTGTTGTAACCTCTGCAATTTTTTTTTTTTTTTTTTTTTTTTATATACGTCAACCCTACCCCTTGTGTTGTTACGGCGTTACCTTCTCTAGTGTCTGCTTTGAATACCAGACGGGTCAGCATTTTTAGGTAAATGCAAAAAAAATAATAATAAATACGTCATATGAAAAGCAATTTTACTGTAGCATATTTTGACCAGGATTAGCACACTGCATTTTTAAAGGTGGGGCAATGCGGGTGGTTCGTTTGCCTGCTTCGGTTCGAATCGGGAGTGCTCGGCCGTCATCTTGTGTTTCTGCATGATGACTGTCCGTGCGTGTGTGTATCTTCGGAGTGTGTGTCCAAAGTGTTTTCACTGGTGGCAGTCTTTACTTTGCTCGAGTTTACTATCGAACACTAACAGCCATTACGTTATAAGGTCTTGAATGTCCTACCCTCTCTGCACGGGAGAATTCACGTTTACAATTACTTTACTTTCTTGGTTCAACACTATTCTGGAATTTCAGTTTTCTTTTTACTTATTTTTCATTTTCATTTTCGTGTATACTTCTAAAATATTGCCTTTTCGTGGTTTCCTGTTGTGGCTCCAAAATAGAGATTCCACTTTTGAATATTTTTTTTACGTGTATTATCTGACTAGCGAGAGTAAAATGAGGCTTGATAAGCCTCCTGGAATTCCGAAGCAGTGTTGCTAACTAGCTCGCAGCAATACTACCAATCTCCCAAAAGTATCTACTTTTGAAGGAACAGCTAAAAAAATTTATACTGTTTAAATTAAACACCTCAGTTAACCAACATATAAACCCAATATACTTATTATAAAACTTTTCAGTTTGTAAAATTTCAGCTTAAGTTTGACTAATTTACGACGGCTCACGTGAGAATTAAATTGATCGCCCCTTCCTTATCGGTATTTTGCCTTCGCTTTGGAACTGACTGCGGCAAATAAATGAGCGGGACCGGCAGTAATATGTATATCATGCCGATTTTGAGTATTACCTGATAAAGACTGTTCACGATGAACTGAGCACTTTTTAAGGCCCTTGAAAATTTTTCCTTTCATCCAAAGTCCATCTTCTTGCTGCTTTTTAATATAAATATTGCAATATGACCAATAAACACAGTGTATAAATTTCACCACCAACAAAATTTAATGTCTGAGGCTGCAAATAAGATATATTTATTAGCGGTTAATGCCTGTTGCGAGGGCCTCAAAAAGTGCTCACTATATCGTGCACAGCCTATAACTCTGGCCACAAAACTTGCAAAAATATTCCATTCCATTTAGCTTTTCGTTCCATTAGTAAATGGCACGTTTTCAGTGTCACCACTCGTCAGCCCGTTGGTATGCTTGATCACAAATTTCCTTCCTGTTAGTATATTTTAGTTGTAACAATACACTGCATTTTGGAAACTTTAATTATGCTGTTTTCCCGTATCAAAATGAAGGAATTCTGCTACGTGCTACACTGACTAAAAATTATACCACAAATAGTATTATACGGTTGGCAATAATGTCCCGAAGACAGCGTGGCAAGGGAGACCGTAACGCGTCACCCCTGCAGTTCTTCTGTAGCCGCCGTCATCGATGGTTCGGATTTTTGAGCTGGACATCGTGAGTGCGACGTCGTTTGTGTGTTTGTGCCGTCTCGAATGTTCGTGAGTTTTCATGGTTTCATTTTTGGATTTTCGATTTAGAATATTTTGCTGATGTATTGATTTATAGTTGTTCGTAGAAATGGTTGCTTTTGGCCGTGGATTGCTGTTGGCCATTCTAATCCCAAAAAAAAAGTCACCTCCACGCTGAGGGGATAGATCTGCAGCCAAGTCCGTGCCCAGTGCTGATAAACGTTGGCGCAGACGTCGCCTCAGTTTTTCCTTCGTCCGATGCGACAGGTGATGACATCATATCTATCCTGAATTTCCTCGTTATCAGTTGACTCCTGTTTTAGTACAGTACATGTGCTTTCTCTTGTAATAAAGTCCGCTTGTCACTGGAGTACTGGTAATAGTGCATATATAATATAATAAAACCTACCCAGATTTCAAGGAACATTTTTGTGCAAGAGACCCGGCAGTGTAAGCCTATACACCCCAAGACATGGCACATGGCACTTTTTAGATTTTAATTAGCCTAACCACATTATTACACTGCAAGACGTTTCATAACATTTATTTCTCTCAGTTCAAGTAAGTTTTCATCACTTTCAGTGTGAAAGTTATGTCCTTCACATGATTTATTGGTATAACCATGTTCGGCGAGTAATACACAAACGAGAACAGATCCAGAGCTTCGGCCTACTTTGTACAGCGAACTGCATTTGTGTCACGAGTCTCCTCTGTGTTACAGCTGTTTAAAAATATATCTTCTATAAATCTTTGGTCACAAGTTAGTCTTTACAAATAGCTCACACTCAAAATCACTACCATCTTCAGCTGGATACATTAATTATGAATCGTTAGACAGGGAGGCGAACAAAAACATTCCCAGGAATCATTTATCAGCATTTATGAGAGACTCATCTTTAAAATAAATAACAGGTCTTAATTGTCTTCAAGCAAAAATAATAATAATACAATGCATGCATGAATCTCTTATCTGTGATGACAACACTTTCGTAACTAAAATATTAAATATGATTACACATACGACTACGCGTGAAATACTCATGATTTCTACAACATGGCAAAAACAAGAAACAACTACATTAAATCTACAGTTTAGAAATTTGTTTCACTTTTTAACATAACTTTCGTAATCATTTGACTTCTAAGACGTGGGCGCATTTAACGTTTATATTTACACGCACAGTAAAGTATTTTCTGTAAAATAACCGCCAATACCACTTTGTATCCCTTCGTAAGACAGATAAAGAGAGACAGATACAGAGAGCCAGGCATAGAGAGATACAAAGAGAGAGAGAGCATTATAAACTTCCCTGGCGGAATATTCTAGTCCAGCAGACACGTGTGACGAGAGACGTACGTTAGGGCACCAATTAGAAGGCAGCATGTTGCCCCAGGAGGTGGTAACCACGCCGACCGCTAAACGAAAATAAATAACAAGAAAAGCAGTTTTTACCGAAAATACGATGTCCTAACAGGGGACAACAATTTACATAAAATGCCACAACTTATGCGGTAAACCAAGATGATTAACTCATTTTCAATTATAGGGATTCGCGCTATACTTCCTCGAAATGAAAAAAGGACGAACATGTTTTGTTAACTAAATAATTGACCGGCTCAAAATGTATACGTTCGATAAAGTCATTGTGTCTCGAGAGTATTAGTAAAAAAGCGCAAAATACATTAAAAATAATTTTAAACTAAAGTATAATTATTTTAACATGTGATTTACAACAAAAATATTATAAAATAAAATAAATCTACATACCTCATGCTTATTGTGGTGTAATACCAACACGTTCTTAGGTTCTTGGATTATGTCTATCCGATACTATATTTGTGCTGGTCCGTAGCTTTGAAATTTCGAATACATAAGTTTGTGGTCATTCGACAATTCCGCTTCACAGCTTTCCGGTCAGTAGATTTTTCTCCCACGGCCTGCGGTCTCTCAAGGCAGAGGAGGGGTTCCTCCCCCCACCCCTCCTCATCCAAATCAATGTACGTGCCAAGAGTATTTGCGGCTGTCGCCATCGCAAGGTTGAAGTGGCTCGGGGAGAGGATGCCCGACACAACAGGAACAATTCGCGGGTCGCACTTCAAAGTCTAGTTAAGGGCGGTAGGGGGGGGGGGGCTAGGAGCGGATATTGCGAGGGTCGAGGGAGCAGTCATTGCGTGTGGCGCCGCCCTGGCGCCGAGGGGAGCTGAGTTGCCCCTCGTGCGTGAGCCGCAGTTCTGGCGGCGCCACACGCACCGAGTAAAACTTAGTACTAAATACAGCGGAAACATCGACACTGTTCCGATTTGCACGGTACTCATTGCTAGAGTCCATTCACGGTTACTTTAAACTTTTCTTAAGCCCTGATATAGCTATACTTCCAGGATATTCCTCCGTCTCATGCAAATTACGGTTAACGAATCTAGAAAAGTACACCAAAGGAACAAAGCACCGCGTTCGTGTGCACTCAGTGTAATAATATTTTGCACAAGAACTATTTTTACTAGGCATTACCAACACATGTATTTTCTCCCTTTTTGTATTCACATTAATTATAAATTAAATGTAACAATTTATGGAGAGAATTAAGTTAAAATTCGGTTTAAACAAAAATACGGTACTTTTAACAGAAATATAAAACGCCTTGATACGCCACATAATTTAGGAAACAACCAAACACGTCATACATGGGTTGATTTTTCGAAGGTTTGTTTCAAAAAGGGTGAAAAAACTAGGAATAGACTATATACTGCCCGAGTTTTCACTACTAAAAACTATATTGATAATTTGATTCAGGTGTAAAACGCTGTTTGCTACACAGTAGTCTGACGTCAAGAAGTGTTGTACATTTCTAAATTCTTAGTTCAAACACTAAACGTGGCTGAAATTTAAAAAAAAAAAAAATTGCATCGCGACCGCAACGGTCTGAATTATAATCTCAGGTAAGCTATATAAAAACCTAACGTTTTAAAATTAGTTCAGTTTGACGTACTGGTCAGCTGAAAGGCACGAACATATAGGTGTTAATAACAACCAATAACATTTAACTCCAAATTTTACACCTCTCATAAAATGCCTCTATCTTCTGCTATACTGTAGACGTTTGTTCTCAAGGAACTGGGGCCACAGTGCCAATCAGCGTCCTGCTACCAGGTTGGATTTCCAACTGTGCCAAAACCAAGTTTTCGCAGGAGGATCATATCATGCCAGATGTCATGTGCTTCGCTGTCTTTTATTTTGTCCAGAAAATTTTCCCACGTGCATACCCACAAAAAAATTAATATATTTTGAAGTTATCAGCTTAGGTGACCTTCGTTAATTAACAGAAGTTACTTTAATCCGCTCAATTTTCAAGTTATCAAACTCGTTCAGGTACCAAATGGAAGCTAAATTTTCGTACTTTATACATATGAATATACAAATCAAGAACACCACTCTAAATAAAAATGCCAGAAAATATGCAGTGCGAACTTAAGTAACATAGTAATTTATTGGGTTTCATACCGTGTCTCAGAAACTCACAGTTCATATTTTTATTTTTTAACGAGATTTGCATAGAGTTATCATAAGTAAAAAGTGAAATTGGTGTTTAAGGGTTTCTGATATTTTGTTTGTGTTTCGTTACGAGCTGTCTCATAATATCTAAACTAATTTACTGGTACTTTGAAACACAAAAAAAAGTTACTTAAAACAAGAATTACCCTACTACAAAGTATGCTAAACGCAAGTAGCGCTTTTCAACAAACTGTCTTGTAATAAGTAAGCTAAATACACATTTCACACTTGTGTTCATAGGTTTGGTAACACGTTACTTCTGTCACACAGTTACAAGTTTATGCGAATCCCTCAATTTTTTTCACCTTACCTTTTAATGCAAACGCCATGCCTAATGTTGAAAATGATGAAGAAACTGGAAATACTTTCATAGTAAGGCACCTACAAGCAATTATACATAACTAACCAATAAAATGTCGGCAAACAGCCGCAAGATGCATAAACTGAATCTAAGCACCTCTTCTATCAGAATATTCAAGGCTCTTGCCTAACCTCCACTTTCGGCCGTAAACAGCAGAATATTTCTGGTAGAAAAATCGACCGTTCTGTTTCGTGCACTAACAACGTCAAAAGATATATGACAAACAGAAACCCGCCTGATTATCGAAGATTTTTTCACTATAGGTTTGACATAATTATTTTCTCTAGTACCTGCCGTAATTAGAATAAAATAGCCACTTGTGCGTTCCAAGCTTGTGAACTTCCCGACAGTCTTGGAACAGCCTCGCCCAAACTGAAGTAATACGACCCGAACCAAAACATCTTAAAACTTCTGTCCGAAGTATTAGTAAAGGGGTCTTCTTGAATAAAACATAACGTTCATAGTAACTGTACTGCGCTCCCCTGCCATCACAAAAGTAAATTGTGTGTCTTAATTACAGCAGATTTCTTCTGACGCGTTGTAATGATTTCTGGACAGTGAAAAATGCTGTATCCAATGAGTTTGACTCAAGTATATATTCACTTTCAGCAATGTCATAAACGACAAATGGGTGTACGGTAAAATTAATGGTATACCAATGGAAACCTTGCGCAGCATCTTTCAGAATGCAGGTGTGGTTTTCTGCAAAATTTACGATCAGCAAGGAACTTTTATCTAGGTTGGCTTTTATTTCCTTTAGTTACTGACTTAGAGACTTGACTGTAAAATGATATTTGGTTGAGGCCACTCATTTGCAATGAGAAAAACAATTGTTTCTATATACCAAATGCATTTGTTTGCATGACGTTTGTTTCAGCTAAACCGTATTTTGTTGGTACGACCAAGTCTCAGTTCCTGCAAAAGAATGAAATTTGTTCACAAAACGAATAATATATTTAGAACAATTTTGTTTGTGGCAAACGAACGTTTCGTTGTTTAAATATTTTAAACAACTATTTAGTTCAAGCAAACGTATCGTTACAATTTGTCAACAAGATAACGTGCTTAGTTACGTGCGATATATTTTGAAAAAAGAATTTATTTGCAGCGATCAATGATTTTGATGGCAACGCTAATCAATTTGGTTGATTTCTGTTTTCTACTTTGTTGGCTTAACGCGTTCAAAGCAGTCGTCCATTTTTACGTCTGAAGTCCCTGCAATAGGTTGCCTTGAGAATGGTTGATGAGATGGCCAAGCAAATTAGGAAGATGGGGATTTCACTGATTTCATATAAGTATTTTCAGGTAATGTAATTCATTACTATTCAAATGGGGGGGGGGGGGTTGTAATTAAGTATTGTATAGTTGATTAGGTTTACAAGTTAGGCATATACGCGGAATTGTAACCTCAATCTTTATTCAAGTTAATTGTTGAATTCTGTACAATAATTGCAAAGCATTCAGCTCAATAATTAGCAATTGTGCAAGTACTGGAATATGGATAAATGCATTGTACATGCAGCACTTCTATCGCCACGTGTTGAAATATTTATGAACAGCTAAATTTTATAAGAATGGAAATTCACAAAACTATTAGCAGTAGTGTAATATTTTACACTAGGCATCTAGCGTAGCGGTACTTGTAAAAACATGTAAAATACAGCGTTCGTTATTCGTGGATGATTTGACACAAGAGCCAACTCACTCAAATTTGTGCACATAACCTCACAAAATTGCAACATAATACCAACAAACGTTGTGGTAGGGAGCAACAAACGTTTTGGTGGGAGACGACAAAGAATTCGGCAGGAGCAACAAGTTGATAGAGGCAACAAGAATTGTTGGTACGGGCAACAATAAAGTTGGTAGAGGCAACAAGAAAATTGTTAGGGGTAAAAAAAAAAGTCTGTTGGGGCAACAAAATATTTGGTAGGAGGCAACCAAATATTTGGTTAAACCAAACAAGCCAGATGTTTGTTGTAAACAAATACAGCCAACCAATTAATTTGGTTTCAACATCTAAATATTCCAACGCCCCTATACAAACAGATTAATTGACTGTGGCAAACGAATTATGTTTAAACCAACAAAATATTTTTCGGATTGTATCACTTAGAAAATCAACCAATTCAGCTGCTGCCTTTGTGTTTCATGGGATTCGCGTTCAGAGCGTAGCCATCGTTAGTAACAATGAATTCTTTTGTTTCAAACATTTTTAATGTATGAGGTACTCGCAAAGTGTACACACAGCTGGACTGCTGAGAAACCAGTGAAGAATGTAATCTCCGTGACTGGAGGTCACATACGAGTTTAAGCAGTAGTTGGTATGTTCAAATGAATATTGTGCATCATTTGTTTCACATTGATAAGTACATACACACAATCAGTGAATATCATTTCTACTTATAGTGACATTTCTTTAAGACGCAATTCACAAAACTTTGCACAACCAATTTTTTCATTAGGATTTTCTTTGCTATTGGAAGAAATTCTTCTTATACTTCCTTACTGCTTATTCGCTTATACTGTGGATTTTGTATACACTACTTGAAAACTCCATTATTCTGTTACATCTAGAGCCTTTCTTTTTACCAAATATTGAGTCGTATTTGGGAAATGACAGTTTGTTGAATATTCCGGGACTGAAGGGTGTCATTATTTGGAGCTTTTCACTACATTCACTAGTTTCAATTTTCTCCCTTGATTTACCCATGGGGTAGTTGAGTCACTGTCTGCACAAACTTCTATACTTATTTCTGTGGAACTATCTGCTACGTGTAGATTTTTTGTTAATTCGCGCCCTGTTCTTTGTGCATTATATGATAACTTTAGCGGTGAACACTTCGATAGTTTATACCTTTCAATTCAGTTTTTCAAGGACAAGGTGCAACTGGTTAATCTCTCTACTTGAAATGTTGCTGTCACTATTAGCGGCAGACACTACCTATTTTCTGCATTTTATAGAAAATTTGCTACCGGGGACAAGTTTAGCATTGTCATATTTTCTTCAAAATGGAACGAAAATACTTTCCTTTTTAACAGTTGGAAACAAATGTGATTTATTCTGTTTTGTGGTTTCGTTATCAGAGAACTGCATTAAAAAATGTTCGTTTTTAATAATTGCAAAAGTAAATACTACTTTCCAATATTTGGGCCATGTTACCTCCAAGGGCCAAAGTAATCCAATCCCACGGTAATTACTTTTATTATAGGTAATCTGCTTGTCAGAACAGTGATATTTATATTTGTCTAGCTTACTAATTTTAGATAGTTGTTTTTTATATAAAGTAATGTATTCGCAATACAAATCATTTTTTAAGAAATAAAACTCCTTACACTTTTACATTTTAATTAAAATAACTTATGGTATCTTATTCTAAAAAAAATAAGAAGATTTTTGTCAGTCATGGTATCGAGCATAAAATGGCATAAAGTAGCGTGTGCCTGCTGGTATTTTATTTTGGGCGAGATTACTACTTCCCTAACCACACAAAATGTATAAAATATTAGCTTTAATTTTATATCTGAACAAGCCTGAAAGTTTCAAAATTAAATTCAGTGATGGAGGTCACTGCAGAACATGATTTGCTCCAAAAATGAAATCTTCAAAAATGCCTTCAATAGTTTTTCATTTTAAAAAAATATGGGAAGTGGGGGGGGGGGGGGGGGCTACTAGGAATTTTTGAACTAAGTTCGAAACCACTGAAGCTGGGTAATTTCATTATAATAAAGTGATTTGTCATTAAATGGCCCATATAGGAAACATGGCGACCCTTTGTCACTGGTCGGTGGGTTTTCTCCGAGTGCTTCTGTTTTCTACGCCATTGCACTACGTCGATGATCCATTCTCATTTCGGTTCACTCCCATCGGTCCTTCCAAATCTCTCACTTTCTCGCTGTTCTCAAATATTGTAGCTCCTGAATTCACTGAGACCAATTGTCTTCATTTAGTACTTCGTCGGTGTTGATACATAAACCATTTCGGTTTATTTTGTGAAAGTGTGGGAAGTACTACTTTATTTGCGTTATTTAATAGTAGTTTAGAATTAATTTTCAAAGTTTATTATTTTAAAATACAATAACTTTCATTTCTAGACAGTTCGGTCAAGCAGATTTATGATGTAAAGGTGTTGCAAGTTATGCAGTAACGAGCGAACAAAAAAAAACCCTAAAAATTTCACAATCCTAACAACTACATTATTCCCATTTATTTTTTACTGACAATGTTTCTAACTTGCTATACTACTGAAGTCACGTTGGTATTCCTATATTCATGTTTACGATCGGTGGTCTCAGTCCTGACAGTAAATTTAGAAATTTAGTGAGAATAGCACATCCCCCCTCCCCCCTTCCACGCGACAATATCATAACAGCACGTGGGTTGGAATTCTATGCAACCAAGATTTTACGGTCTCGGTCCCCAGTGATAAAATATATTTCCCCGAAGAATGATATCGTAACGTTGGAGAAAGGTATTACCTGTCGTCTCTACTACCCCCCCCCTTTTTTTCCCTTCTCCTAAAAACATCTCTTTTACGTATTTCCTCCTGCCATACCTACTCCCCGTATCCTGGGGCGGCGCGATCTGACATGCACGATACAAAAAGCTGTAGTTTCTGCATTACTACAATGCAATTAGGAAATATGAGAGGATTCATTTATATAATCAAAAATATAAATCGGTCCTATTACGTATCTGACTTAAGCCCAAACAGTTGTAACATCAAATTAATAGCATACGCCAGTTTTATAATATTGTATGAAATGCGCTTCTTTATTATTATTCACTAGAGTCCGTGGTTTCGTGTCAAAAACACAGACGTAATAAATAAAACTTAATGTAATCACGATGAAAATTGAATTCTTAGTATTCAGACATTAGTAACGAAGAAAACGGAACCGCCCGTAAGCAATTTAAGGCAAATGGGGGTTGGTAAACAATGTCGCTGCTTAAGTGAAAAAATGCCACTTACGAAAAATTGATTAAAGTGGAATGGATGACTCGGGCTACCATCAAACGTATACAGAGCTGTGCAGGGCAATCATTTAATCCTTTGTTGATATTGTATTAACGGCTGCTCACGATAAAGTGAGCACTTTTGAAACCACCCTTAAAAAAAAGTCACTTCTCCCACCTGCATATATTTTAAGGGGCGCACTGAGTGACACGTGCTCAGCAAAGTTGATAAAGATGGGGGGAAAGTAGTTCCATATCTTAACATCGAATAAAAAGTGTTTGGTAACCATTTGTGTCGACTTAAATTATTTATTTCGCTTTCTGTTTATTTAATGCAGCGAAGTGTAAAAATAAACAGATTCGTAAAATATTTACTTTTCTAATAATGTCACATTTTCACTTGACCGACGAGAGAACAGGCGGTACACGTAGAATATTTTGCATATGTATGGTTGCGGAAATATGTATGTTCATGAAATTCTTCTCAAGAAATTTCCAAACAACGTGTAAGTTCCCTGAAGTAAGAGATAAATTACACACGAGTTCCTTCGGTTCTCCCCTGAGGATGAGATAGTGTAATTTTTGAACATTTGTTAGAGACTCATTTTGATGTACTATTGACATAAATAGCTCTGCGAACGAGTTCTGTTCCACCTTATTTTAGAAAAAAACTGGCAATGGTAATGCCGTCAAAATTGCACGTGGCTGTACGCCGATTGTACTCACGACGTAAATGTCTGTGTAATCTTTCGAAGTAATTAAAGGTTGCCTTTAACAATTCAATGCTTCGTATCTCCGCCTTCGGTGGCGACGCGCACAATGCAAAATAGTTCGCCAGAGATTCTTGTTTCTTTTGTGATATTTCTTCAAAAGCAATCACGAACTCTTCCAACACTGAAGCTCGGTGGTAATGGCAGCCACAACAACACTTTCGGCAAACACTATTTTTGTTTATCAATTTCACTTCACCCCAACGGCTTCGGAGGACCAGAAAAAAAGTCGAATTAATATCACAAATTTTTATTGCAACGTTTTTTGTACACAAGTTGATTACAAACTACTATTACACATACCAACATGATTAAAAAATGAACTTGGAGAAAACTATTCTTAGCAGTTTCATTTTTTCAGAAATTCCCTTTCGTCTTCGTAAATCATATTTTAATAAGCTACGACATGTCCTTGGCTGGGAATACTTACATTAAAATGTTTCCGCGTATACAGTTGATACAGAATTATTTATCTACTGTTCATGTAAATTTTACATCATTTAATGATAATGCTTCTTAAAAAATACTAGCCACTTTGAGCTAAAACAGCATTTCATAAAATGATTACATAAAAGTGAATCATATTATTTACCTAATCACAACAGATTTTAGAAGATGCTTAGTACCATGCAAAGAGAGCTTCAGGTGCATACAAGCCTGGAACGAGCACGAAATGCACTCTTATGCGATTGTCTGTATGTACAAAATACTTTTGCCAGCTACAAAAAATGTGAATAAATGCATTTTTAACGAAGGCTGTTTTGGATCATGGAGTAAAAATCAATTCCTACTTTTAAAATATTTAAGCACAGTTGGATGGAAAAAAAATTCTGCTTTATTTTAGTGGTAGTATCTGGCACAATATACAATTCCATTGAGTAGTAGGGGTGTGCCGGTCCTAACCCAAAGGGATGCCGCTTTTATTAATAGGATTAACCATTTGATATCAAAAGGTTCGTCCTTAATCAGATTTAATCCGATCAAAAATTGTTAATCCCATTTTAATCCTATGCATTTTTTCGATTATTCATTAATCCGATCTTAATACGATCGAAGTATTTTTTAAATTCCCATCGGATGAAATGATATGTTGATTTTATTGATTGATCCAATTAATTTAATTTAATTAATCAATAAAAATGGATGTGTATAGTTGTATTTCAATTTATTTATTTCTTTTTTCGTGGGAAGTGGATAGCAGCTCTTGTACATCCTCACTCTTGGAGCTCTGGCACTCGAATGAGGTGTTGCGTGTTGGGGACAGCATATATATATATATATATATATTATATATATATATATATATATATATATATATATATATATATATATATATATATGTGTGTGTGTGTGTGTGTGTGTGTGTGTGTGTGGTGAGTTTTGTAGAAGAGTGGCATAAGTGTAAATTGTTGGGTTTCGTAGTGATATTGTTCGTAGATGGTGTTCGGAGATAGGCGACTATGAAAGTTGCAATTTGTGTGTTAGTAATGACAGACGGTTAAATAGACGACGACTGTTTAAGATTGCAATTAAATGTTACACACGAGAGAAAAAATAATTTCAGAGTGTTTAAACAATTTCTACGTATGAATAAATTTCACGAATGACTCATCGAATCGCAAATTCCAAACGATCACAACAACATGAATAACATCTGGTGTCGACATATGCTAAACGATCACAATTATGTGACTCTCCAGTATAAAATGAATTAAGGATTTTTTTTAATGTCCATATAAAATAATTAGTGTCTTCCTAAACACAAGATATGTGAAAAATGTGACTACTTGATGACTCTCGGACATTCCTTACATGATTTTAAAATACGTCCGTCTGCCTGCGAGATTTGTGAGTAACTTTAGAAACAAAATCCACATGTTAAAAAAAATTCATTTACTAACCGCGTAAAAACAAAACATTTAATACATGTCCATTCGCTTGAGAGCACTGACTTGGATATAGGACTTACGTCAACTTATACGCTGTGTTGAGAGCAAACATAACCTACGTTTGATTATAGACTGAGGTAAAAACTCGGAAATTTTTACGAAAATACAAAACTAATGTTTCCAAATAAATTAAATGCCTAATGAACACAAGTGCATTAAAATAACTAAACACGTAATGAAATTGCACAAGGAGCTCCCCCAAAACACATCCATCCGCCTTGGAGGCTGGTGAATGAATTAAGTTAGCTGACATCGATAGTTTCACTATGTATACATGGAGTGCGGCTGAGTTCAAATTTACGAGAAAAACTCTGTATTTGTCCTACAACAGACAACAGAACTAAATTTTTTAAACAAAAGTTTTACTATTGTTAGAATAATTCATTTTTAACACAAATTATTCCCATCGAAGCGTAGTGACACTTAGATAACTTGAAGAAGGACTTAATCCCGCAAAGTGTAACTGTGCAACAATTTACAGAAATGTACTATATATTATTTAAAATAACGGACAAACTACAAATTTTTCCGTTAAGTCTGTGAAATTCACGACACTAGTTACCGAAACAACAGTTGAAAATCATACCAAGTTTCGTCGTCCGAACTCCGAAACGGGGTTTAAAAGAAAATTATTTTATTCGCAATAAATTAAAAAAAAAAAAGAACTTAGAATTTTTATATTAAAACGAGAATCGCGACTCGCCGAAGCCCGCTGACCCAAATCAGGGAAATCGCTACCCCTTGGTCGCATCATGAAGCCCGCTGCCCACCATGCCCGGTGAATTCGGGAGAGCTGCTGTATACATGTATCCTGGACAAGTATCTGTGAAGAACTAACATGGTGGCAGACAACTAAAACTGTTCACAATGCTCCTCACTGCACTCCCTCCCCCCGACCGCCAACACCTTGTCCAGATCGTGCCTTCGGCGATCTGTCCCCTTCCCTCCCTCCTTGTCCACAAGATGACTTTGTGCGAAAAGATAGTTTATATCCAATACCACGAAGCCGCCTACTCCTCCAATGCAGAGTTCATTTTCAGAGGGCTGATCTGTCCAGGGTCATGCAACAACACCCCTGAGCGTGTTTTCGGCATGCATCTCCCTCCACTACACCACTCCAAAGCTCTGGTCCACGCACCCTGCTATCGATCCAACACAGCATAAACCTGTTTAATGCCAACAACCCCCTCTGCCTACACCAGCCCAGAGTTAGTTTATGGAGGACTGGCCCTTTTTCAATGCTGTGCTTCGCAAAACCAGCCCACTGCCCCCCTCAAGGTCAAAAAGCACTTTTAGATGACTGTCCTATCCACAAAGGGCACTGCTCAGCTCCCACTATCGATTCGAGGCCATGCACCTCCTCCCCTTACACCACTCAAGAATGTGTTTTTCGGATATCTCGAGTACTGACTGGTCCACGCAACCCCGGCCCTTCACCCTACCCTAGAGTGTGCATTTTCCAACAAGAGAAATGCCTTGGTGAGGAACGGAGGTTTGCTTCAGGGCCAAAGTGAGTCTCTTGTGCAAAATATCGTGAAAGATCCATCCCTCGGGGCAGCAGCCAATTTTGAATTGACCTGGGCTAGCTCCGCCTCCGCCTCATTCCCTACAAACTGTTACTTTGACTTGGAGACTGCAGCTTCCTCCTTTTTTTTTTTCAAGATGCAAGAGCCTGGTGTATTCCCAGCAAAATAATAATTACACAAGTCCCGCAGATAAAACTTTATTTTCCTCACCACTAGAATATTTTCCAAATGTCTTTAACACAAAATAAATTCTATTAAAATATAAACCATTTTACATAAAATTTAAAGTTTAATCCAATAAACTTTATTCCATTTCCCAGCAAACTTTATTCCCTGTTTTCCAGCAAACTTTATTCCCTGTTTTCCACAAAAATATAACTAACGAAAACCACACGTCCTTCCACGTACAAAAGTTTAACTTAGAACATCATTCACGCATTATTAGATGTAAGCAATACTCAAGTTACTTTTACAAACATTGAAAAATTTACATGAAACAAACTTGTTCCAAATGTTTTACTTTATGGGTATTTCAAATATAGTTTTTTCTTAGTCCAGAATTTCGAATACACCGTCATATAAGAAAATATAATATAATCTCAGTAAAGTTTAATATTCTATGTTAAGTAATAATTAGTTCCAAATTTATGTTACACAAGTTATTTGTGTGTTTAAAAATCATCGTGCTCACGTAGTTTTCGACAGCGATGTATTTTTCAAAAGATACGGGAGACGAGTCATTCTAAAGCCTTGTGGTCAAAGCCAGGCAGTGGACGGCCGAGAATTGAGTGCATGGGGAGCGAGTGAAACTTAGGTCTCAAGAGCTGATGATGGTGATTCGCACGGAGTTGGAGCAGTGTAAAAGACAGAGTGGCCTAGGAGTTTGAGCTACACGGAGCTGTGGACGAGGTGGAACGGGCGAGATAATGAGAAAATGGTTCAGTAAACTGTCGCTACACGCACCACATGCCGCCTTTCAAGCAAGCTACCCTTTCTGCACCCCAACTGACAACCTCCTCTTCGAACCACAGCGCTCATCATGCATGCATGGGCATGCATGTGTTCCAGCAGGACGGAGAGTCGTTACTCACTCTCTGGCCACGCCACTCTGTCGACTTCTCTCTGGCACGAATTACCTGTCTGCAGCTCACCTCTACTTTACACAATGAGTTTTCTTGACCTGCCTCACCCGTTTTCCACAAATTTTAAATTTTAAAGCAAGTGGACTACATTTACAACACAACATAAAATTTTAAGCCCAGTATTAAAATTTTTCCAACTTAAATATGCTATTTTAAAAAAAATATTGAATCTTACACCATCAAAAATAGTTTACACTGTCAAAAACAATTATGACTTTTTACACTGTAAAAATTGTTCACACCATCAAACCTTTTTTTCATAAAATTTTAAACTAGAAAAATTCAATAATGATTTTTGTATAAAAGTTTTCAGTGTGGGGAATACTATTTTGCTCTCTTAAAACATACCAATTTACAAGAACTTTATTGGTACGAGCAAAGAAATATAACCTAGCACAAGCAATTACGAAAGCCAGAAATGTATTCCGATAAACTAACCATCACCCTAACATTACTGAATTAAAACAATGAATCATGTCACAATTAAATGAAAAATGCGAAATACCATTGAAATCTAATCTGAGAAATGAATTAAGTGCAACATTATCCATATTTCAAGAAATACAATATATCATGATACAAATACATTCTAAATAACATTAAAATGGAATCTCATCCCAGATGCCTTTAAGATGAAAAACCCTGCGTAAGAATGTATCAATTCCAGGAAATTACAACAATGAATTAAACAAATCACATCCTAAATGTCTTTATGCTGTCAAATTCCACAAAACATTATCCCTTTTCCAAGAAATGTAACATTAGTAGCAATTAAAGAACATGAGCTACAAATTTCAAATGAAAAACGAATCAAACAACTATTTAACACCCAAACATGATGAATTACAATATGTACAGAACACATCCAATTAACACCTAAATTCCATTTACAATTAAATGAATCTATAACAGATACCAATTGAATTACATATCAAATGTAACAAATTATCACCTAGATGTGAATAACATCATAAATAAAACTAAATAAATGTAAAATATTATGGCTTAAACACTAATCCAATGAAATGATAATCCAATTAACATATGGATTGATTGCACAATAAATTGTACATCCAAAGGTGTATTAAATAAAATAATGCATCAAATATGAGTTTAAATTTTCTATTTAGTATCATAATTTTACAAAACAATGTATTACAATGTATTACAAACTTTTAAGATCTTTATTCTTAACCCATGCATCGTGTGCTTTTGAGAATCCTCTCTATTGAACCAAGAACATATCTTTCTTCCTTTGAATGATTTTATCAATCAAATATTCATTTCTAAAATTGAATTTTTGCAGTTCAAGTTCGTAAAATCTGCCATTTATTGATTCTCTAGCATATATTTCTAAGTAAGACACTATGGTATATGTTTGTCTTATTGAAATAAATTTAAATATTTTATAAGACCAACTAACCATTATTTTTCAAAGATTCTTTCCTGCTTTGAGATATGCATAAATTCGCCAACTTTGAACTTTGGTTTTCTTTTGTCAATAACTATAACATTAAATAGTTTTCATTAAACAATTATTTGTAACTTTTTTGGTGCCATCTCGATATGTCTATAATATCTGGAATTATAAAATTTTACTATTTCAGGCAAAACATCAGCCCATTTGTAAGTCCCCCTCGATGTGAAATGTTTATATATTAACTGCTTAATAGATTTTTGTAATGTTCCACTACACTGGCTTTAAGCTCTGAATAAGTTGCATAGTGATTAATACCATTTAAAGTCATTAGTTTCGCGAATTGTGCAGAAAAAATTATGTTCCTCTATTGGTTTGGAGCAAATTTGGCTCTCTCTCTTTCAAAACTGTCTTGATTACATCGGTAACCTGTTTCCAGTTTTGATTGTCAAAGATATACCTCAATCATACTTTGAATAAAAATCTATTACTGTTAAAGTATACTTGTGTCATATATTGTATTTGGACAACAATATCATTTCACACGAATGGTCTTGAAAAAGATCATTTAAACCATGAGTTATAACTCTTCTTATAGGATATATTATTCTTGCATGAGCAAGAAGTTCTTCTGAAATACTACTAAACTTCATTTGTAATATAACCATTTTTTTCAGCTCTTCATTAATGGAAACAATTTCGTTTGTATGTGAATTATTTCCAGACTCTCTCAAAACTATGAGAAGTTTTAATCTATCAGTCAATTCATTTTAATTTTATTGTCAGGCAGAAACATTATTACCGAATCTCCCAGGAACAAGATGTCATGTCGATAAACACCAAATGTTGTATCGCACAAAGTTGAAGAATGTTGGTAAGATACATAATGTTTTAAAAGAGAAAGAGTTTGCTTTTTCTTTGTTGAAGGTTTTTCTTCTGTTTTAATTTCCAAAACTCTTTCTTTAGGATTGTTCGACACAGAATGCAATGTATCCATTCTACTCATAACAGATTTAAATAATTCTTCATTTAAAATATCGCATTCCAAACAGGCTAGTTTGACTTGCAATATTTTTCCTTTATAGCAGAAATAACGTTATATAATTCTGAAGCAGAGGCAGACATATTTTGATTATATCACATTACATTCAAACTATTTGTATATTAATTAACTTGTTGCTTTTCGAACTGCTGCAGTAGGGCAACAATTTGGACTTTTTCAATCTAATCGAATTTACTTAAAACAGCAGCTAATTTAGTTATAGTCCTCAAATCATTAATAAAATAATTTATTTGTGTTTCCAAATCATACTTTTGTTTTCTCAAATCTATTTGCTTAATTAAACCAATTTTTAATTAATAAATACATTGTTTACATATTGCATTATTTGGTCCATTTGATTTTCAAGTTAATTTGTAATAATATCGCTTACCAATTCATTAATTACATCTCTTAAATTTTCTTTCATTTCCACAAGTTGTGTTGTAAAAACTATGTTTGTCATATTATTAAAGTCTTTACAAAATCCATTAAAACGTTCTTCTATTCTAAATTCTCTGTAAATCATTACCAATATTGGTTAAAATGTTTGCAATTACATACAGGTTTTTATAAACATTATCATTCAAATAAACTAACGTTATTAATTTCTCTTGAATATTGTTTAATTGCAATTTAAATATGTTTAGCGTAATAGTGTTTAAGACTTCCACATAATGTTTATTTACCACATCGCTATGTTTCACAACCATACCCATATTACATAATATATGTCCATTTAAATTACAATTCCCATCGCGATTTTTCAGTTAAACAACTATTGGAATGATTCAGTTTTATACTGCTATATCCAACCTTTGAAATACTCATAGTTCTTCAGCTAGAAGTAAAAAACAGTCAAAACCAGGTCTCTATTTTCATTTATATAGGGGAAGTGTTGGTATAATTACCAAAAAACCATACTTGTCTTTCCAACAGTAAAAACACATATCTTTAAACTTTGTAAATGTCATATCATCTAAAACATGATCATTGTAAATATGTTGCAGATTCATATTGTCAATTTTAAACACAATTACCAAAATTTGCATTATCATGCAAATTATGTTTTGGTAAACGTGCGTTACTTTTCGATAGATAAAAACAATCAACATGTGAATATCAACCAAAACTAAAATATTGTTACATTCACCCTGCAGTTCACACCAAATGTCATCAAATATAAATATGGAATTGGGCAATGCTTCATTCGGAGGCACGATATCTTCTTTATTTGTAAAAGGAAAATATCACATTCCTTCAATAAATGACAAAATGATCACTAATCATTGATATTTCTTTTGTTCTGTTTCAGAAAGCACATACATCTTCAAATTAGGTCCATTTGGATGATCCAACAACGACATAATAACTCAGGTTTTTCCACATGAAGAAGGACCACTTATTATACAGCGTATATTTGATAGTAAAAGAATGCCATGTTTCTGTTCAATTACATTTTCTTTCATATTTACAATTACCAGCAGCTATACAATTTGTTTTAAAACCTTAATTTCTACACAATTAGGCAGTATAAGATAATATAATGTAACGTAACATATTGTAACATAGTAACATAACATAATAATGTAAAACTAACATAATGTACTATGATGAAAACTTTAAATGTAGGTCTATATATAAAATCATGTTCAGTTGAAAACAATGGCTCTTACTAAACGTATCAAAAAAGGATGCAGTGTATTGAATACTTTGATTAATAAATAACCATTTGAATTACATTAATCAAAATACAATTTTTGTGGACTAGGTACTAAACATGACAAACATTTGGCACAGAATGATCAAGGAATAAACTCTATGGATAACGCTTGTAAATAACATGATATTGTTTACAATCTAACAAACAATTTGGAAAAAAGACATTGCAGAAACAATTCCAGCCGATAAAGCTGCAAATATAAGGAGGAATCCATCTACAGGTGAAAAGCTTGGAGTGTGGGTTGTTGATAAAATTTTGCATACAAAGGTGAAGCACGGCATGGGCGTAAAATATAAAAATAAAAGAAAAACAAAGAAAGAAGGAATCATTCTGTTCCTATTTCCAGCATTAACAACTCTTGGATCAATCCTCGAAGGAGATTCGGCACTTAATAGAGCAGTTAAATCAAAAGGTAAATGAACGTATTTGAAACCATATATAAAGGAAGAAAAATCTCCAAATGTGAAAAAAAAATGCAGAAAGTCCTCAATAGTCTTCCAAAACGTGCATTAACAAACAAAGATATTAATGTATTTGTAAAGAAACTGGATATTCCCTATTTCCGAGGTGTGTATATGAGAGACGATTTACCAAAGAAACCAACTCTTTGTGAATGTATGATTGTTAATTTAGATTCGACACAAAACAAAGGAACACATTGAGTTGCATTGTTAAGAACATAAATCATTTATTGTATTATGACAGTTTTGATGATTTACATCCTTATATTGAAATACAAAATTATTCTTAAAACACGCATTTAAGGTATAGTTAGAAAATGCAACAATTACCAAATATAATCAATTGTGTACATGTATGTCTACATTTTTAACAATAAATAGGATATATAAGTAATTGTAAAACATATTAGTAATATTTCAATTATGTTGATATTAAGTGGAAATTCATTGCAATTGCATGCAGCTTTGGAGTTAGATGGAGAATGGCAAATAAGTCTAATCGAATTCGTTACTTACAACAGCATACCAAACATTGATATGCATAACCAATCATTTATGGCTAATATTGGTGAATAAAACTACAAGATTGTGATACCGGTAGGATCTTACGAGTTGGATGACTTAGAAACATTAATTAAAGCGGCATTACCTGAAGATGCACATTTCCAATTACGTGTAAATCCAAATATGTCAACTAGTACAATGTATAGTAACACTGATATCGATCTCTTGGAAGACAATTCAATTGCAAATATGTTAGGTTGTGAACAGAGAGTATATCCAGCTAATCAATTATATGAATCGTCAAAACAGGTTAATATATTATCGGTAAATGTATGTCATAAATGTTAATATTGTAGGCACTTCATATTTAAATGGAAAACTGACAAATACAATACATGAATTCATGCGTGCTGTGGCTCCCGGATATAAAATAATTTATAAACCAAATACTTTGATATATCTTCCAGTAATCTGGTTCATGTTGATTAAGTAGTTGTTACAATTGTCGATCAAGACAATAAACTTATTAGAAACAAAGAAAGTGCCATCTGTTTACATTTAAAAAAAAAAGCTACATAAACCATTGCATTCCGCTGTGCATTAACAATCATAATAGGTATTGTGTACTATAGTAAATTCGGACAGAGTGCGAGTGGTTTTCCTAAAAACCATGTCACTAAGGAACGTATTTCGAAGAAAGGTAGTATAAAAAGACTTACAAACACAAGCATAAAATGCTCACTTCAAATAAGTTACCTGTGAAGTTAACACAGGGCACCGAATTGTATTTAAAAGAATTAGGACATATATGGTTAATAGAAATGGAAGACATACTTAATGTTGAACTGATCAGTTATGAAGATGCAATCACCAATATGGAAATACATGTGTATGAACCATTCTGAGCAGGTCCGTATACGTTTCCTTCAGAAATAAGGATTTCTACACACAATCAATATTTCCACATAACTATTGAAATCAAGTTTAAGGTTTAGAGGAACAATTAGAAAGACAGCTGATGCAAGTAACCACAAAAATAGTAATCAATGGAATCCTTCATTTAATTGACATAATTTCATATCTGCTAAATGGAGTGGAAATCGAGCAAACACGAGATATTGGAATTACTCCTACATTAAAGAAGTATCTCTCTGTAACTGTAAAAAATCTTTATACAGGCTGTATAGCTGGATGGAGCAATGCTAGTGATTACTCACTATAAATAAATCCAGGTGGAAATTACGAAGTTGTTACACCATTAAATATGGTTTTGGGCTTTGCTGAAGACTACAAACACATCATATTAAATGTTAAACAAGAATACATTATTCTATTTGGCAATGCGCATTTAAATTCCATAGATGATACAGCTAATAAGGAGGAAGGTGTAACATTTGAATAAAGTAATATGGAATGGTTAATGCTGCAAATTGAAATTAACACTATTTAAAGAGTAAAGTTTTTAAAATGTATCGAAAAAGGGAATAATTTAGACATTGCTTTCAGATAGTGGAGTTTAGAGGTTTTTCCAACTCTACCATTAGCTCAAAAAATATGGTGGCATGTGAAATCAAGTTTTTTGTAAGAAAAACTGAGATATGTTATTTGTTTTCAAACAAACCAACAAAACAATTTAAAAGATTATATATTAGTATTCGATCATTGTGATATGAAAAATATTAAACTGTATCTAAACAGTCAAGCTTACCCCTATGCGGATTTAATTAGAACTTTGGTAATGGGGAATTCCTTATTTCCTACTATATGTATACAAAGTTTCAGGCAACCAATTATAACAAAGACAATTCACCGATCCTAGAACCCAAAACATTTCAAAGTAGAGGAGCATTATGTGTGTTCGATGTAAGCATACAAGATGACACTATTACAAATAGCATGATGGATAACAAATTCAAATTATTGCAAATACAACAATTCCTGCAAATACACAAATTTATGCTCTGATAATTCACTAGAGATTAACAAGTTACAGTTTAAGAGATACACTGGTTAAGATAACGAATTTAGTCAGTAGGTGACAAACCACAGCTACAGCGAGATGTTTTGCAAAGTGCAAAGATTTCAATCTGCAGGAAAAATATCATTAAAGAATTAGCTATTACTGATACAGAAGAACATAAAACTGTATTCAGCTTCAATCGCCATTTGACTTAAAATACCTATCTCCCAAATACAAGAAAACTAATATATGGGTTACCAATCACCATTATGGTTCGAAATGGGAGCGTGGGTGTACAGAGTATGAGAATATTGAAGATATTTCCAAACATTACCTAAAACATAGTGAAATATATGTAGGTGGAGTCGAGCAAAAATTCATTTTAGAAAAAGTGTATAGTGGAAAGTAATAGGCATTCAAAAAGTACACAAGTGCCTATCATTCAAACAATTATGTAAAACAAATGGATCTAATTCAACACTTTTCTCTGAAGAGGAAAATTCAAAATCAATGCTAACTTGGGCAATGATGTCTGACTGAGGTGAAACAGAGTATGGTGATACTCCTCCTGAATTACCTGTGGATATTATTCGAGCGATATGGCATTATTTGGGATGAGAGAACTAATGAGTGAATTTTAATATAAAAAGTATTTGGTTGTAAGCCATCCACTAGTTTGTACAGATGGATCAACAAGACAATGAAATCACCTGTTCTTGCATATAGAAATCGAAGTGTAAATAGAATATTATTAAGTTCTTAGCATGTTGGAGTAAACCATTTAGAGTTTGTCTTGGAAAGAAATAGTTTTAGTAACTTTGCGACATTCCTACTGTAAACATGGCTTTTTTACACCCAACTGGTAGTTAAGTTTCTGTCATCCCTGGAAACTCAAGTGTGAATTACTCTTGTTTGTTTAATGGAATAATAAGTAATTTTGGAGAGAGAGATGTGATGGGTTGTTTCATTTCAAAAATATCCAATGCCCCTTATAGGGTGAAAAATGTAATGATATTATCCAGTCCTGTATACCATGTGTGTCCGAATACAAGTCAACCAGCAAGCATCGAAGAAGTGTATTCACATTTTTATGAAACTTTTTCCTGATTTACCAGAATATATAACATTACAGGCACACAATTACACGAAAAATTATAACAATCAAACACATGAAAATACTGTAAGTATTTCCAAGGAGAGAATTGAAAAGATATGATGCAAGAAATGTTTTTTATAAACACACAGTGATGAAAAAACGTATTCTGTAAGCAAATGTAAGAAAAATGTATCGAAATAAATGGTTTGAAACTATTTTTGTTTTACTGACGTTACGAATGCATGAATTGTAATATTCCCATATTCTGACAATAAAACTTTGTGCGCATTTAACAATCAAATCTAATGTGTTTGCACATAAAGGGTTGTGCATGGGATATTAATTAAATAAAACAATAGTAATTTGAAAGTTATTTAATACTTAAAACTCTTTAAATGTACATTCTAGAATTCAGACGTCTTATGTTTAAAACATGTAGGTTTTAACACCTTCTACAATTCAGACATATTGTGTTTAAAATGTATAATGTAATCGAACTGCTTCCTGGAATTGCCTATAACTACCTATAAAAGATGTACGCCTTGCAGTTTCATTCTAATCTTTGAATAGTATGGAAGAAATGATGTTTTTGCTGTGTTGCTTCTGCAGTAAAGAATGTAATTGTTCTGTGGAACTTACGACAACATGAAAAAATGAGCTGTGGAATGAAAAATTCAAGAAAGCAGTTTCAGTGTGATTTATGCCAGAGACAATTTACATAGAGCAATAATTTTATGAGACATTGTAAAACTTGGAAAACTGATTCTATGCAAACACCACCATATCCTCAGACAGCTCCTCAGATAGCTCCACAATTTACTCCACAGTTTATTCCACATGGTCCACCTACTGCAAAACACTTAACATTTCCAGCTCCACCCACTGAATGACCTACAAAAAGTAGATATGTTAATTCAGGGATGAAGAGTAATTTGATTATTGACTCTCCAGCTTCAGTGAAAAGTTCATCATCCAATCTCAGATATGAGATACTGGCTAGCCCATTCGCCGGCAGGCTAACTGATGTGCAGATAGTTAATGATAGGCTTTACAGTGACGTACACTTTTCTAGATTTTTCACAAGGTGCAGAATTTCTTTGATAGAATTAAATAAAACCTCACCCAGACCTATTAGAATTAGTATAACAGTAACGTGTAAGTATTTGAAATCCCTTATGGCGGAGGAAGACGTTACTCAAACCTTCTATTTTCAAAGTAATTCCCTCCCTGCCCTACACTCATCCGAGGTTGGTGAACTTTCTGAAAATATCATTAGTGCATTACTTAACATCCAAACTTGAAGAATTTAGTGCTTGTGGAAGCGGGTTGACTTTAGAATTTAGTGCTTGTGGAAGCGGGTTGACTTTACAACTGATATCAAAAATGGATGTGCATATCTCCCAATACATGCAGTTGTTCACCACTGGAAACAATTACATTAAATAATCCAAGTTTATTAGCGACAAGAGGGCTTGTAATCTGATACTGCTTCATTACTCGTCTTGCTACACCCTCATCAGTTCTCAAGAACCCCATTTTTGAGAGCTGCTCAAATCTCTTCATTCACTCCGATGTACAGATAAAAAAATTTCGTATAAGGTTTTAATACAATTGGAAAGCCGTAAATTTTTCCTGTTCCACAAAACCCAGCATGTGTGTAGAGCCTCTGAACTGTAAACCTTGCTTCGTCAGTACGATGTGAATGTCAAATTTCCTTCCCCAAACTTTTTACACTTCTTGTAATTCAGTGCTTAATTCAGTCGGTTGGTGTAACCCTGTATCCTATGATAGAATTCCTGTCTACATTTTTTTCCACAACACTACACTCAATACCACAATAAATTCAGCTCTGCTATATACAATATTGTAAATGATGTAGTTAAAACACATAGTAGCATCTACAAGTCAATTAAACTGCCAGCTGTATCATTAGTGAACCAATCAACTGATATATAGTGTCTTAAAATAACAAATCTGAAATTCTAACAACCAACGCCTCATCTAGAATTCGCTGTGAATAACAACTTCACACAGATTTTAGAGTTCCTGCAATATCAACCAAATATTACCAACCTCGTTCCCAGAAAAGAAGATTGAGTGGTTTTTCTGTACTTAAAAAAATATTTTAAGAAGAATGTGTTTTTGTATATGCAAATAAATATTGTGTTTGTTGGAAAAATGAGATATTATAAAAAAATATTTCAAAGTGAATGTGTATTTCATTTATCTCCAAACTGTATATCTGGAATTTTATAAAACATATTTCTTAGAGAAATGAGTGAGTGAGTTAATGTTTTCGCAAAGCTAAAATATAATGTTTTACTTTATCCACCATGGGTCGTACCTTTCTTTGTATCAAGAATATTTATTTATTCGAGGTGCGGCCTTTTTTACATATGTATCTTGAAAATGGTTTTCAACATAACAAAACCAAAATTAAATGGTTAATTGATATGTTTTCAGTGAAAAGAAATAGTTGGATGTGAACACAATACGAAATTTTCCATTCACTCCATTTAATGAATGTGTGTTTGTTTGCAACAATTGGCGAATCACTTTGAGCGATTTCCATAACAGCGAACAATTCTGTCTCGCTGTGAAATCAGTCTGCAGGAATATCACCTAAAAGTAGCAAAATTATTCATATTTAACACAGTAAAGACTGTGGAGATTCGCAATGAGTAAATGATTTTGTGCCTTAACAGAAAACAAGATTAAATATATAATTTACTTATAGTATATGAGTTTTAAATATAAATGTAAAATGTAGTTAATGGGTATTTAACACTGACGATTTTCACGATATATTTAAAACACATAGAAATTGCATTTACTCAATATCTGCCTTTATTGTGTAAATCAGTTAATTTTGTGTTTGACACTTTGTGTGAAGCCTCTAGGATTCCTACAGCTGGGACGTGTATAAAACTAAAGCATTGCTACCAGTCCTTGTCCCAAGTGAGACAGCCTGGTTGCTTGAAGGCAGTTTGCCAGAGTGTTGCATTCCCTTGACAAAGGAGCGGGGTTGTCCCTCATTGGCTAGTGGTCTGTTACAGGATAGAAAAAGACAGACAACTTTGTGCCAGCCTACAGCGGTCACCCATTCTGTTTACGCATTCGCACCGACCCCGTGCTTCGAATAGCTGCTCCCCAACCTGCAACGCTTGCTAGGTGCTATCTTCATTTATCTGCTTGGGGTTCACACCTTGCTCACAGTCTTTGTAGCAGTATTTTTCGAAATATTTCCATTTTTCGCGTATTTAACCTTAGTAACATAAAATACGATCGGAGTTAAAATATTTTTACGCGTGTTATTAAAATAATTTCTTTTTTAATAATCTTAAACTAACATTTGAATTAATTTTCTCTACTAGTGTTAACTACAGGATTCGCTAAACTTTTATTGCGATACTTTATGGTGCAGAAATCTTTCCCATTAATTTGAAGTTTGCGCGCATCTATTATTTTTTTAATAATCCATGCATTATTAGACTAGCATTCGTAAATGTGGATTTCCGAAGCTAGTCTACATGTGTTCGCTACAAGAATTTTTTTTACCTTTCCCTGCAATACGTTTTCGACTAAGTTTATGTTAAAATTATTTCGGATCAATAAACTGTGTTTGTGATAAGTAACTTCGTGTTGATTTCATCGTTTTTCTTTGACGAAGTGTGTGGACTGTTTCATTCAAGTCGTTTGGTTAGTATTCGTACATTTATATATTTTGCACCAAATTTATATGTGATTATTAATTCGAGTCGTTCGCTTAGATCGTGATTAGGTAGTATTTGTACATTTTCTCACAAATCATGTGCAATAATTAAGTAGTGGAAGTTGTTAAAATATATTTGTTTGCAGCAAACATTCAAACACTTGAGACCTGAAATACCAGAATTTTTCAAACATCCCCTGTCAAAGTTTTGAAGGCAGCTGACCATCTCCAGGTATGGCGAGTCAGGGGAAGGGGCTGGTGGGGGAATAAGTACTCCTCTCACAGAACCAGACAGGGCAAATTTTCGGGAGAGTCCACCATTCATGAGTAAAGTATAGTTTTGCAAACAAATAAATGCTTTGGAAGAGACCAACTTTGTGTCTTGAGGGGTGTCTGGCAGGTAGAAAGTCCCTGAAGTTGTTGGACAAACGATGCGATCTGGGCTGGCGGTAAAGGGAGAAGAGTGGGGGGGGGGGGGTTCGTGGCCTGAAGAGTGGGGGGTTCGTGGCCTTGAATCGATATCGAAGGTCGAGTACTTGGACCGCGGAGTTCTCCAGGCCTCCGAAAACGAACTCTGCATTGGAAAGGGAGGGGGTTGCATGACCTTGGATATAAACTGTCTTTTCGCATAAAGACGCGGTCTGGACAAGTGGTTGGGGAGGGGGTTCAGTGAGGAGCAACGTGAAAAGTTTTAGCTGATCGCCGCCATGTTAGTTCTTCACAAACACTTGTCCAGGATACACATATCCAGCAGCTCTCCAGACTTCACCGGGCACGGCCGGCAGCAGGCTTCGTGACGCGACCAAGGGGAAGCGAGGTCCCTGATTTGCGATGTCAGCCAGCTGGCTTCGGAGAGTGCTAGCCACGATTCTCGTTAAGTGATTCTCATTTTAATATTAAAAAATTTCTAAGTTTTTAAAAAATATTTCAGTAATAAAATAATTTTCGTGTTAACCCCGTTTCTGAGTTCGGTCGGTGGAACTTGCTATGATTTTCAACTGTTGTTTCGGTAACTAGTGTCGTGAATTTCACAGACTTAATGGAAAAATTTGTAGTACGTCCGTTATTTTATGTCATATATAGTACATTTCTGTTGCACAGTTACACTTTGCGGGATTAAGTCTTTCTACAAGTTATCTAAGTGTCCCTACGCTTCGATGGGAATAATTTGTGTTAAAAGTGAATTATTCTTACAATAGTAAAACTTTTGTTAAAAAATTATAGTTTAGTTGTCTTTTGTAGGACGAATACAGATCTTTAATTGTACATTTCAACTCAGCCGCGCTCTACGTATATATAGTTAGGCTCTCGATGTAATCTCGCTTCATTCATTCACCAGCCTCCGAGGTGGACGGATGTGTTTTGGAGGAGCTCCTTATGTGATTTCATTACGTGTTTAGTCATTTTCATGTACTTGTGTTCGTTATGTTTTTTAAAATTTGTTTTTCATTTCATTAAAATTTCCGAGTTTTTCACTTCAGTCTATAATCAAATGTAGGTTATGTTTGCTCTCAACACAGCTTATAAGTTGATTTAAGTTCACTGAGCTCCCAAGCGAATGGACGTACATTAAACCTTTTCTTTCTACATGTGTTAATAAAGTAATTTCTTTTAACGTGTGGATTCCGTCTCTAAATTTCCTCACCACACTCACAGGCAGACGCACATGTTTCAAAATCATGTCAGGTATGTGCGAGTGGCGTCAAGTAGTGTCATATTTTTCATATATCTTGTGTATAGGAAGACTGCCGTTTAATTGATAGGGACATTTTATAAATCCTTAATTCATTTTATACTGGAGACACATAACTGAGATCGTTTAGCATATGTCGACACCAGATTTTATTCACATAGTTGTAATTGTTTGAAATTTGCGATTCGATGAGTCCTTCGTGTAATTTATTCATACGTAGAAATTGTTTAAACACTCTGAAATTATTTTTTCTCTCATGTGTAACGTTTAATTTCAAACAGAAAAAGTCGTCGTCTATTTAATCGTTTGTCATTACTAACACATAAATCGCAACTTTCAAAGTCGCCTATCTCCGAACACCATCTACGAGCAATATCACTACCAAACCAAAACATTTACACTTATGCCACTCTCCCACAAAACTCTTCACATATATACCCTGTCCCTAACACGCCACACCTCATCGAATGCCATAGCTCCAGGGTGAGGACGTATCAGAGCTGCTTCCACCCCCACGAAAAAAAAAAAAAATAAAGTGCAACTATACACAATTTTAGATTGACGAATTCAATTAAATTAATTGGATCAATCAATCAAATCAACATACTATTTAATCCAATGACAATTTTTAAAAAATTGGATCGAATTAAGATCAGATAAAGGATTAATCCCAATAATTGCATTGGATTAACCCCGAATCAACCATTTTGTGGGATTAAAGTCGGATTAAGGATTAACCCTTTTGATATCAAATGATTAATCCTATTAATAAAAGTGGCTTACCCTTTGGGTTAGGACCGGCACGCCCCTACTACTCCATTGTGTGCGCGCACCCACACACATAATGACGATTTGCATCCTAATTACCTAATGGTAGAGGTAAAGTGAAAATATAAGTCGTCGTTTGAAACTTCAGAAATCTGAATACGTCTTGGAAAAGGCACATGTAATAAAATCGAGGCTGAGCGTAAATTTTAATTTGTGATACGACAGAGTCGTTGGATATCTGCTCTATGATATGCCACCAAATTTTAAATAATGTCTGTAATTTTTTAGGAAACGACAAATATGACAATTGTAAACAGCGCTAATTTTAGTATGTACGCAACACACCAAATGGAGATATGTTCAAAAATGCAATGTCGGGTAAGTTTTATAATGCCAAGATACATACGTGATTTTTTTTTTAAGGCGTGGTAAGCTGAGTACGGATATCAGTGTCAGAAATGCAAACTGTGTGATTTAAATGGCCTACGAGAATTATGTTGGTAACAATTGCCAACATACAACGAAACAACGTATGGTGATGACCTCCGAGCATTGACAATATTGTGTTGGTAATACTGCTGATGTCAAGGTCCCAGCGAAGCACCTAGACCTCTCGTGTACACCAGGTCGACGGCGTTGGCCTGGTTCGATCCACTAAATAATACATCGACCGTCTGGGAGAACTCTAGAGGGCGTGACAGCGCTGCCTGTGTGTCCGTGACCGGATCTAAGTGTACGGCTGTTCGATATTTTTGATATATCGATAAATTATCTATATAAAAATAACTCATCGATCAATATGTAACTTTGAAAATTATTGGTTTATCGATATTTCGATATTATCTAAGTTTTCGGTACTATCGGAGTTTTCAATACTATCGAAGTTTTCAATACTATCGAAGTTTTCAGTATTTTCGAAATGTTCGGTACTATAGATATTTTCGGCATTACCAGAGTTTCTAGTATTACCTACATTTCTGATATGATTTACATTTACATAATTATCGATACTATCAGAACTTCCCATACTATCGTCATTCTTTATATTATCAACGTCAACGATATTATCGACATCATATTATCGGCGTAGACAATATTATCGGAATACATGGAACACCTGTAAAATATGCAGCATCATGCAGTTGAAGTCGGTATACATTTTAAACATCGAATAAACTTAAGAAACTTCTGACGAGTGTGTTTGGTTACATCTGCGATGTGTGTTGCAATTCTGAAAGTTTTAATAAATGTGTGTGTGTTGCGTTTAGTATTTACCGATTCGCAATTTACGAGCTATACATCGGCACTTAGGTCACTCGTTTTGAAAAAATATCACCATGAAAATATTTCTAACTGCATGTAAAACATTGCTCGAGTGTGTGTGTGTGTGTGTGTGTGTGTGTGTGTGTGTGTATATATATATATATAAAATATATATATATATATATAATATATATATATATATATATATATATATATATATATAATATATATATATATAAACTCTGTCTAGACGATTTCATCTGTAACAGCGGATACATCAAAGAGTAAATACTAGCTTCCGCACGACTTACCTTCTAGGTAAGTATTTTGGGGGAAAATTAGATTCTGTATTAAATGTGTGGATGCAGTTTCATGAAATATATTGTCACCCCTAGGTATTGTATCATTAGTATTCTGGTGAAGTTTCGATCATATTAGTGCAGAGGAAAGACAAACTGACAGTAATGATGAAAAGACTGAAAATAAAGAAAGGCTTAGCAGCAAACCTAAGGACTTCGACAACTGGAAAATGTGAAATATATTCTAAATCACTCAAACCCTACTTCTGAAATAGGTAACCACGCCACAAATTTACTTCGAGGGCATTGCGCTGTACGAATCACGCCACAAGGAGCCCCATATAGGCTAAAATTTATTTAAAGCGAACGAAATAATTTGATATAAGGCGAACAACAAATCACGGGCAAGGTCGACAAGTCTAACTATTTCAAGCGTAGGTAATTCATGCCTGTAATATGTTCCGTTTCGCAAATACGTGACATTGGTGAAATAACTGAAGGCAGAACCAGCAAGTAACATTTGTTACCGACAAAAAAAATGGTACCACCAGTTTCAAGTAATGATTTATCGTTGTTGAACTGCAAACACGACACTACAAACTTCCTATAACAATGAAAACTATATTTAAAAAATATTTTCCCATTCTTGGCTCGGCTAAAACAAATGCCGTTTTTTATATGCAAGCTCACAAAATTGTACCCACCACTGAAGATATCATATAAATAGTTTTCCTATTTATTAAGCGGACATCATAAACACATGCTAGTGAAAAATGGGCTTCAATTTCATTTCTCGTTGTATGCAATATCAAATGAGAAGAGTCTTAATAATAATTACATTTACGACAGCAACTCTCACCAGAGTACGACTGTTCTAACAATAATAAATCTTCTGGCGTATTTAATCAAATTTACTTCTATATACTAGCTCTGATCTAATTACAGTGCATAAATAATAAAAGGGAGAGCTTAAGATACTCAAAGGTTATGTTTACTGAAGATGAGAGGGCCGCTGTGATTGGTGGATACGTATGCTGGTAATGTCTTCTGAGCGCTCAACTACCCTGAGTCTTCCTTCGCAAATATATTCTTGATATACCAAGCAATTTATACTGGGAAAAGAAAATAAATTGATAAAAATGATACTTCGGAGATATGTTCTTCGTCGTACTACATGGGCGCGACACAATCTTGAGTTTGCGCCCCGGTCTTGCCTGCATTATCGACGCATGAATGCTTCTCCCCTCCAACCACCGGCAACAACCCAAAACCCCGACTCTTTCGCTTTCTACATGTGAGGAACAGTCACCCCCTGCAACCGGAGCAACCCGAACTCAGCTGCCGATCCCTTAAGGAGATTTTCCGAGAACACGAACACAACGCTCCTGGATGGCAGGCAGCCGGCGAGGCAGGCATGCCACGTGCGGTTGCTTCGACCCGGATTGCAGGGGAAATCCCCCTGACTCGCTGTGACCCGTACTTGCTTCCCAATGACAAACGGCAGCTACAAAAAAAAATTTGTAATAAAAAACTGCAATCGCGGGAGATCCCCGCTAAATAATCAACGCCAAAACCATCACAAGTATAGTAACAAACAACGATAAATGCGAACAACAAACTATTTACAAAGACAACCGAGTAAAATAATATCTAATAAACAGAAGATTATTACACAATTTACGAGTTTTTTTTTTTTTTTTTTTTTTTAATAACAAGGACTCCTCCTAGATGGCAAGTGAGGTGCGTTGCAAATGTGTGATAGAAAACACGTGACTCAAAAACTGTTGGATATTTTGTATCTGTGTCAGAACAGGGAAAGCATTTAGGGAGAACGTTCCCCCGCCATATTCGATTCTTAGTATTTCTAGCTTGTTTATGATTTAAAAAAAAATGAAATTCCGAAGTACCTCCACATAGGTGGTTCACGATAAAGTTAGCACACTTGAAATCAACCTTTGAAAAAAATCACTGCCCTGTAATTGCATACATTTGACTGTAAGCAATGGCCGTAATACTCGCAGTCAAGTTGGCAGCTAATTAGGAGACGTAGTTCCAGATCTTAACGCCGTACTATAGGCTATTCACAGTAAAATGAGCAGTTTTGAAAGCCCTGCTTAAGATCTACTTGTATACACATTGTGTATTCGCCCGCCTTAAGCAAAATTAACATTGCCATGGGCCTCGTCACTATTCATGCGTCTGTCAAGTGCACCTGTACAATTACTACAAAAGAAAATGTGTTACAAATCAAATCTGCTCATTTTTCCACTTCGATGCATTAAAAAATCAGACAGTGAAAGAAATAATTAAGTTATCACCGATGGTTAGCTAACACTTTTTATTTGACGTTAAGATGTGGAACTACTTTCCATTCATCGTTACCAACTTTATCGTGCGCATGTCACTCAGTTCGCCCGTTAAAATATATGCAAGTAGGGAGTGACTTTTTCTAAGGTTGATTTCATAAGTCCTTAGTTTTTAGTGAACAGCCTTTAAGACACAATATTACACATTAACGGTACATGAAATTCGTCGCTTTCTTTTTATTTTATATACGTAGCAATAAAAATGGCGTGATAACACATTTTTATTTCTAACAAATTCATAACATTACTTGGCTGACGCAACGTTAATGGGTCCGTTGTTTTGTTTAGTCTGTTTACCAGTTTCCATTCCAGTATTCAATTGCTCTGAATTCCGTGAATTTACGTTACTGTCTGTGTCCGTTCCTTGGTTAGTTATCATTACATGCATTGAACAATATGATTTGGGTGGCAGTTCGTAACCCAAATATAAAATATTTATTTACATAATACATAAAACATTTAGGAACATTTTGTTTTCCATAAAGTAGTACTTTTTTTATTGCGGTTTGTATTTGGACATTGTTTCTGGTAGCGGGAAACATTTAACATTATATGCCGACCTGGCCAGTGTGTCTCTTCTTCTTTCGTTAGGGTCTTCTAGGGGACCACGAGTCAATTTCAATGCTTCGTCCTTTGCTGTTGTTTCTTCTTCCTCCGGTACTCCTCCATCTTTTCACTGTGTGTGTTTTTCCTCTCCTCGGACCATTTCGAGCCTGTTTTCTTTTCCTTCCTGCCTTGGAATCCTTCCATTTTTAACACTTTTTTCTTAAAAATTTCTCTCTTTGTTGCTTCTTCTCCACTTATATTGTTTCTTTCCTAATCTTCCTTAACTTCCTGAATCCAAGTTGTTGTTGATTCCTTGTTACAAAGATATTTGAAGATATTTAATACCTGGCCAGTGTGTTAGTAATTATAGCCAATTATAATAATATAAAAACTTGAAAAAACTTAGGTCAAATACATTAAATTATATTTGCAATATTTTAGTAATTCTGGAGCTTCAATGGGTGTCTGTTATATTTACGTGACCGTCCAACAATACGAGTCGATGCCTCTACGTATTTCATTGTTTTGAGCTGTAACGTATTTTAAATTTTGTTCCATTTTGCGAGCTGTATGAACTCCTATCAGGGACCGCGGTAGTGTAGTAGTCAGACTACTCGCCTCCCACCTGAGTGAACCGGGTTCTATTCCCGGCGGGGTCGCTCCTGGATTCTCGCATGTGGGTATCGTGCCGTACGGTGCCGCTGGTCGGCGGGTTTTCTCGGGTATCTCCCGTTTCCCCCGTCCTTGCAATCCGACAGGGTTACATATTCACCATACTTCACTCCCATAGGCTCTCAAGACCTCGATGTTAAGATCCGCTCAAATCAGTTTCTAATTTATTACTTGAAGGTTATTTTCCTCCATTGCATATTTTATTCCCACATTCCTGTTTCATGTCGCAACGAAGACTGCAGTATAATGCTGAACATGTAAAATAATATTTTTACCCCCTTGAACGCCCTTAAACAGATATTAAGAAGATATCCGAGACACCTCAAATCCACAGGTAGTACGTGAATCCTCGATAAAGCCACACGGATGATCTTGCTATCGCAAAATGCCTTGTATTACGATGCGCTAAAACATTAACAGTGCATGTCTCAAATAGTAACATTATTTTCGATTCTACTTCATGGTAGTTGCTACTAACATTTTGTGTCACAAGGTCAGGAATAACAACTGAGTCATTTCGTAGCATGTTTCAATTCTGATTTCTTTCCTCTTGTCGCATATCACTAACTGCACATGGTCGAAGCCATTTATTTCGAATTTGTAAATGCTCCAAGGAATATGTACGTAAGATCTAAGTTGCGGCGTTGCCCTCCAATACAGAAAACAATTAAACGAATAGTCCCTTTCTTCTACCATTTCATTCAGATGCAAAATATATTTTATACTAGCTGATCCCGGCGAAAGTTGTTCCGCCTACTGTGTGCTTCTCGATTTTGTGTTCACACCTCTTCAGTTTGTGCAGCGCGTGGTCACGTTCTATTTTACCTTCTCAATGCGTCCTCTCTATTACGTCGGGTACGCCGACCGATTTTTGACCGTGGTATCGCTGGCATTTTTCTCTTTTAGATCAACAAACATTTCCTGCAAATATGTGCAAAATCGGCGCATACATATAGAAGTTATACTCCAGCGCCACCTATCGGAATGAAACATAACTAAAAACCTTACTCGCCATCTCAATAACATATGGTGTTAATATGGTCTCAATTGGTCCAGTGGTTAGTCAGTGATGATGCGGTTTAGTCACACATGATGGATTTTATATATAAAGAAGATTGTATTTATATTTATTGTTTAAGCTAGTTTTATATCAACAATGGACATATTCTGCTACATGCTTCTCGGTTAAGTGTCCCGCCTAGCTGGTGCTTCAAATTCGTCGCAGTGTGTTTGAAATACTCGTTTTTCTACGAAACTATTAAAACGCGTGTTCAATGTGCTGATCCACGAAAATAACACACACTCAGACTAGGGCTGTTGAGTGCTTTCAATGCGTCAAGCACATTAGAAACACCATTTCAGAACACTCCAAAATGGCTAAAAACGGCTTTTCCAAAGTGCTATATCTCAAAATATACGCGTCAGATACATAAAAAAAAAAAACTACTCAAGGGCTCTGCATTGAACTTTCCTATAGACTTTCCACCAATAAAATAATAGGATCACCGGTGAAAGTCCCGTAGGTACACGCAGTGCGACAAAAACACTACGCGCCTGTCGAGAGCCTTGGGCTTAGCGGCGATGGCGTACTTGATACACATGACAATGTCGCTCTTATCGTTTCCGTTCTTCTCGACCTAGAACGCAGAAAAAGAAAGCACTAGGTAGGAGACAGCATTAAGTAGTTCGTTCAATTTTAAGAGCAGAATTTGTAATAACGGTTCTAAAATCATAGAATGCCTTGTAACTAAATATTTCTCACAACTTTGTGGGGGGAAAAAAAAGAGGCGACAAGTCGACTAACTATAAATTAATAATTAAAATATTTTTAGAGAACATAGCTATACTATTTAAACATAAATGTTAACAATTATTTTGGTAAAATAGGTCAATTTACAAAAGTGGCAGTGTGCCGCAGAATGAAAGTGGACAGAAGTTGCATCAGCTCCATTTCTTTCTTTACATGCTATGTAATTTCGTTTACATTTAACAACGGGAAAAGGCTTACGAACATTTAGTAAAAAATGATTTTTTTGTAATTGCAAAAACATTTGCGAATTCATAAATTTACTAATGTAAGAATTTTACGTGTGTAAATTCGTGAGAAAGAGGCAATGGTACAACTAGAGAAAAACACTTGCGCTATTATTGAAACTCGTTAAAATGCTGATCGTAACTTTAAGGTCCCAGGCCAAGTTACAATAAGGCTATTCTCGCTACTATGAATCCCTTTTGATCGCCGAGAAAAGGGCTAAGTACGTCCGTTTTTGTTGCGTTTTTAAGGGACTTACAAATTAGTTTCAAATTCCGAGTGAGTTTTTACAAATGTGAAAGATTTATTGATCAGCGTTTATATATCTAGTACAAAAACATTTCAAACGTAACACTCAAACTCAAAAGTAAACGTTTGTCGTAAAATTACACAATAGATCCGCGGTTACCAGAAACTTTTGGCAGCTAATTTACATTTTTTTTTTTTAAGTTGTGTTTTGAATCCGGAGCCTTGCAACTCGAACGAAGCGTTTTGGCGATCTCAGACACGGAAGTTTCCTTTTTTGTTATAAACGTTACCGATCTCTCTAACCACGAGTGTTCGAGACTTCAGTTCGTGTACGGTCGGTATGTCTTGTGTGTTGAACGCAGAGTTCCACCTTGGTGTAAGAGTGAGCGCGCGCTCAGTGAAGTTCTCAGGTGGCAAGCTGTTAGTTATACACCAAAGCCATCCTAACGATGTCTTTCGGACACAGAGTATGCCTTAGTCAGTGTGGACAACATAAATAACTAATATTTTATCGCTTGATCCGGGTGCGTATGTTTTCATAATGGCACTAGCTTCATTCTTAGACATTTTTTTTAAATAGAAAAAAAATATACTTTTATTTGCGTATTAAGATTTTTACTAGAAGAATTCATACATGTTTAAATAACTTCCCTTTTGTATTTATTCACGCCATAAAATCTAGAATTTCGTTACATTAATCCTACGGCACTAATTTCATGCACAAACTAATATTACATACTTACATACTTACTTCTTACTTCCGATAGCCTAGCAACATTGGTAATGTTTTGGACTACTCAAAAATGCCTCACCATTTTTTTTTTCGGAGCACTGAGCCGTATTCCCCCAATCAGAGTGTCTTCCAAGTTTTGACAGATCTCTCGCTATATTATCCTTCCCACCGTTGTCTTGATCTTCCTGGAGGTATTCTTCAAACAGGAAATCCATCATAAATTCTCTTTATGGTACAAGTCTAATTTGATCGTGTCACATGTCCCATCTATGATATTCTAACATGACCTAACACACCTTATAATGAAAATTTGTTTTGTAACCTCCCTCACTTCCCTTGAGGTGCTGTATAAGTTGACCACGTATCTTTTTTAAAAGTCTATCCTTAGAATTTAATAGTTACCGTTGGTCCTTCAATGTCATCATCACATACTACTACTGGCCTTCAAATAGTTTATATATATATATATATATATATAATATATATATATATATATATATAAATATAAAGTTTCAATTTTCGAGAAAGGTTTTTACTTTTTAATCTCCTATGCACAGCTGCCGCACTTCTATTTCCTTTATTAATTCTTACTTCAATTTTTTTTTTACTAATTTCATTGTTATATATAATTGCTGAATATTATATTAGTGTTATAATGGCAGGAACCCAGTTGATTCATGCGGGAAACTTGAAATAAAGCTCAGTTTTCGATCTCATGAAAATGCAGCACATCTTTGTCCTTTCTTATGAGGCGAGTCGGCGAGAGAAAAAACTGCACGTCAGTTCAGTCACTTGCGCGTAAACGGGAGCAGGCATTCCATTAACGTACCTAGGTCGCCCTTAGCGCTCCCAAGCTTCTCGACCTCGGGATTCGCTGAATACACCTCCGGCCAGATGGCGCTCTTAAGAGTCTCATTCTAATTTAAAGGCTGTTCGCGTTAAAGTGAGCAATTTTGAAAGCAACCTTCGAAAAAAGTCACTGCTCCTACCTGTGTATATTTAATGGGCGCGCTGGGTGACATGCTGCCACTGTAAAGTTGGTAACGATTGATGAAAAGTAGTTCCGTATCTTAATGTCGGACAAAAAGTGTTAGGTAAACATTCGTGATAACTTATATTATTTCTTTCGCTTTATGTTTTTTTAATACGTCAAAGTGTAAAATAGAGCAAATTTGTATAATATTTACTTCTCTAATAATTTCACAGTTTCACTTTACCAACGCATGAATAAAGTGGAGAAGCCCACAGCAATGTTAGTTTTACATTAGGCGGAAGAATACATAACGTGCATGCAAGTAGATCTTATGCAGGGCTTTCAGAAGTGCTCAGTTTACCGTGAACAGCCTAAACCCGGCAGTCACAAGCAATCGTGCCGCCACCTCGCTGTATTCTCAGTCGGGAAATTCCAACACGGACAGACGGAACCAGCCTGCAGCTGCGTGTTAGTGAAGGCTGGCGAGGCCTATAGAATCTGGCTGAGACCCGCGCGCGGAGCGTGATCGTGACCAAGGAGGGTCGTGACCAGCACGGCAAGTAGTCTGGCTGGCCAAAGACGTATAGTATGTGCGTCTCTGCGTTCTCGTTCTCTCCCCTTGTGCTCGAGCACGCGCCATTTCTCCATGTAGGGAGCGAGTTCCAGCGAAGGTGCAGTGCTCGTGTCCCCAGTGACGCGCGACCTGCCTGCTGGGACGGAAATAAAACGACAAAAGGCGGTGTCGGTAGTGGCCCGCGGCGCCCGTGTGGGAGTTATCGGCCCGCCGCAGGCATCCCGAGAGGGGTCAAAGGTCACCCACGCGAGCCGAGCGACCCCCAAACACGCTAGCTTCAGCTTATCGCATGTGCACACCACCCACGCTGCAGCGGAAGTCACTTGGGCTGGAGAAAGAACTAGAATAGCTGTGGACTATTGTGGACTGCACAGCCGCGAGGACACACTCGCCCCTCGCTATAAAAAAAAATAACTTCCCTTGAGATGCTGAACACCCTCCCCTCCCGCCATATTTACTGCCACGTGCAGTCTCGCCACGCTGTACCAACATCGCGTACTAATAGTTATTATTATAAGTTCTCGACTTTTTACACGATTAAAAACAATGCAAAAAAAATATTAAACATTTCGCAAAGCGTCAATTTTCTATACCTGTACATTGTAATTAATTACTATGAATCCGTAATTATGACGCGATAACGAAGAATTTCTGCAAAAGGGGTGGTAAAGCCAAGCTTTGAGAGAAAAAATAACAGGTAAGAGGAACTGGTTTTAAGGGAAGTTTTAATGTATTATGATATATTATTAATTCTGGAATAGTTAATTCATACTCTAATAGTTTCTGATATAAATACAATACTTTTCACAGATACTAAATTTCGTCACAAGTCATTCAAGCATTATCTTAAGACCCAACACAGCACATCAATTCCACGTAACTTAACTACAGGCTGTTCACAGTAAAGTGAGCAATTTTGAAAGCCCTCTCGTTTGGAATAATAGTCAAATATACTTTATTGTAACCATAGATGTTAAAACTTTGACTACGGTGGAATAAACAAACTGGGTTTATTAATTACATGCCAATATTTATTTAAAAAGGTGGTTAAACCAATAAAAATGGCTGAAAGAAAAAAGTAACTAGGGCCTCAAAAGTGCTCACTTTACCATGGACAGCCTATACTGGTGTTCAGGAGTCAATATGTTTTTATACACTTTGAAAAATTGTTTATGACTGCGTGACATATTTACGATCAGTTGATTAAAATACCAAACCATTTGAAAAATAACATTCATTGTGTATTTAGCATAGACATGGGAATTTTAAGAAAAAGTCTTGATTCGTAGTAACTTTAAAAAATTACAAACACAAAGTTTGTTATCGGCTAAAGTGTTTATTGAATCTAATTGATTGGTGTAATGCAATTTCTTTTAAATGCGAAACTTGGTTCAACTGCGGTACAAGTTAAACTTCTCGTAATTTTGACGTTAAATTTTACCTCGAAAGTTAAAACTGAATATGGGCGAACCACACAAATGTCCAATAAATATATTTCATGACATCGTAATAACCTGAATATTTATTTTGAGCTTTGTATTAACGTACCGTTTTTTTTATGTTGAGATATTCACGAAAAAAAAGACAAATTTGAAATTCTCGTAGCTCGTTTAATTAATATTTAAAAGACATTTTCTTTCATCATCGTATTTTTTTTTGGACTATTACGCGGTATCACATTGAAAAACGGTGTAGTATGCTAAATATGTAGAAAACAGTTTTAAGCTCTTAAAATTCCTGTTATGGCACTAAACTCTGAGACTTGGAAAAAAGACGCGCAATCAAATACACAAAAAATGGTATTCATTGGACACGACGACGAATCGCGAACACGGAAAAATTCTATCTATTGTGTGTGTGCTCGGCGGCCAGCTCGTGATACATAGTTAATCGATTACATCTGGGATTTTTTTCTACCTAATGGGCTTAAGATGGAATATTAGACGCCATATTTGCTTGTAATTTGCGTGCAGAGCTATCTACCTGATGCGAGGGCAGTTACAAACGAAATTGCACGCAGGGATTTCGCGAATTTTCCCACTAGGTAACACTATCACCGCTTAAATGGGACAGAAGCTGCAAAACGTAACAAAAAAAAGAGGTATAGCACGGACGCTGTTGGCAGTTCCCCTAAAATACATTTCGTAATTCATTCTGTGTAGAGGCAGTTCCGAGTACAGCTTCAGTGGCGTAGCGATAAATTTCTCAAGAGTGGGGTTACACTGACTGAAGGGAGGGAGGGAGGGGCGTTATACTGGCATTAGTGATGCTGTCGTATGCATTAAGACCAGGGTGACCACTGAAATTATATTTTGGCATTCCCTTATTTTCCCTGTTTTCCAGACAGAATCTTACCAGTACCCCTGACCCTTTTTCAGAACCGAAACCTTCAAATACCATATTTTCCTACCACTAACGGAAAAAAAAGTTCTATAAGTGAAATTGAATTAAATTATACTGCAACAGACCAATCCAGCAGTGCCTATATTATATTCAGCTCATCAACATTACTCGAGATACGCGCTATTGATTTCACTGGAGTGCCCATTACAAACACGCAAATACTTTATTTTGTACGTATAGGCCCTGTGACACTTTCCAAAGTTGTATTATTGCTAGTTCACTAACTTAAAATTGTAAATTTTAAAATGCATATGCTCAAAATTACATCATCCTGTATTCACACTACTAACAAATTTTGCTGAATAGCAATTATTTACATTTTCCCTGACCTAAGGGGAAATTCCCTGACATTTCCCCGACGTTTCCGTTATATGAAATTCCCTGACTTATCCCCGTTTTCCCTGAATTATTAGAACACAAGTTACTTAATATGGCCTAACAACATGCATCATAGTTGCAGCAATTATGATTTTATCGCAATGAAAGGCTTATTAATAATTTAAAAATTCTAATAGTTGATATCCGTATGGAAAAAAGGGGAAGGGGGGGGGAGATTACAACTCCCATAGACCCCTCTTTGGCTACGTCACTGGTATTAGTGCATGCAGTGTCAAATATATGATAGATAATTTTCTGTTTGCCATAATTTGAAAGCAATTCTTATTTGCTGGATTTGAGGTATATCGTACAAATACTGAATTTCATTAGACATAAAATATAAAAGGAAGCATTCTGTGTGCACACTCTGCCAGAACATTTTCAATTCAAACCAACTTTAGAAAATCCGATTTACTGTTTCAAAGGACGGGAATATCACTTCACAATACACCGCCATAATGTTTCAGAGACCACAGTATTAGTTGATTCAAATAACGGAGAATTTATATACGAGGCAACAAATACAAATAATATTAAGTAGAAAATAAAAATTATTTGCTCTACGTATCAGAGCTTCTGCTGTACGTTCTTGTCCATACCTAGCATTTTCTTTCGTAAACAAGTTACAGAAACCACATATAACGTGCCATTTTGTAGAGCACGAACGTAATCTGAAACCAATATTAGCTTACAGTTTTTCAATAAGTTGGTTTTGAGCTGTGATTTGTTTAGTAACCGAGTGTTGCTCGTTTTTTTTTATTTTCATAGCTACATGTGAATACGGAAATTTCGTTAGATGAGTCGGCTGAGATGCATATTGTAAATTAAAATTAAATATTTCGCCTCGGAGTCTGTCAGAATACATCAGCATAACTGACCGAGTACAAAACAGGCATGTACCGTATTGAAAGAAAATTTAAATGTATCTGCTAATGCCAGAAACCTATTGCCCGAGACCAGAGGCTAGTACTAGTACTTGATTTTCTCTATGGCCCGAGGCCCGTGGAAGTGGACACTCGAAAGCGAACTGGCAATAAGAGCTGGCGTCGCTGTTCGAAGACATCACGAGCACAGTCTTTGTAGTTCCGTTGTGTCGTGCAGAGCGCAGCAATAAACAGAGTTATCTTTACGGCAAACGATATGAAAGCCGTGACTATATTGTTGATGGCTTAGTGTTTAATTGCACAGCTTATTGTTTGTTAACGGCCACACAAATAAATAATGTCAGCTGATATGTTTTCTAGAAACATCGTAGAATTCCACAACGGGGTCAATTTCTAACTTTACAAAAGTTAACATACGAAAAAACTAATTTGAATAATGTAGTCTTTGGCAGATTGAAAGCTGCCAAACAGCGATTATTAAAAATATTTATGCGACTGTTAAAACTTCCTACGAGTAAATGTTTTCATTTACGTCTTGGCAGCGTTTATATCTCCAATGAACCTGTGACTTTTCTTCCGTTAAAGAATAAACAGTGGTGTTGTTTATAAAGCTTTTTATAAAGACACTAAAAAAACATAATTATCTTCTAAATTTCAAAATTTTATGGTTTATAATGTTTTCAATTATTTTTGCATGAAATACTTTGGCCTTACCTGTAATATTATAAAGATAAATTCGCATAACTAGACACTGACAAATATCTAACACTCCCACTTCGCCTATGGTACATAATTTTAAAAACATTTTGGCTGGATAAGGTGCCTGCCTGTAGATCTGATAGTGTCTCCTGAAAATTGTTAGTCATGAAATGATGGGCAAATTTAATATAGTACAGGAAGAAGGAGAACTGAGATTAAGTTGTGCGCCGAAATACCCTTCCGTCCCTTTTCTGTTCAGCAAGAGAAGAGAAAATGAGACCTTGCCTGGTTTCAGTCGAGAAGCACCGTCTTTCCACTCTTCTGACCAACATCATTGTTTCTCCCACATTCAACAACCTTTTTGTAACAGCAGCGTGCCTAAAAAATTACAGCGGTGAAAGTGAAGAATATATGGAGAGAAAAATTTAAAAAAAGATACAATGGAAACTAAATGTTTTTATGAAGAAATTTAACACAAAATGCCAAAAAATAACCAAAAAAATAAAAATTAAAAATTAGTCCAACTAGATCCCCCCCCCCCCCTTTTTTTCTCTCACTAGCAACGGTGGCCGTTAAACGAGACATTTTCTTCTTACTGATAAATACATAGTTTTCGTACATTAAATATTATTCAAGCGACTGTGTAACTTCTAAACTGCAGAATTTTTTTAACAGTGACAAAGTCCTCTTATGCACAAAACTTACAAATTATACTTGCTATTTCTTCTGATTGACACCACTCCACGAAATTTATTTTGAAGATCTCCCGTAGAGGTGCGTTAGGTTTAGAGTCAGTAGTTGCTGTATTTTTAATCGACACTAATTCCAGAAACCAGGAAATAATTTTCATTTGTACAGAGCCTACTACTGTAGTTTCATTTAGTAATTTTCTTTTGAAAATGTTGGAAAATCCTTCATACGAACAATGTTTTCGATTCTAGTTAAGCCTTTGCCTTTAAAGTAATCCAAACTGGTACTGGCGTAACATACTAACCCTCCCCCCTCCCCTATCAACCTCCCTCCCCCTCGGTTAATAATTTAGGCTACATAAGTCCGCGGCTATGGTAATATCTGTTACCGGTGGAAAATACAGAATGGCTTATAACGATGTATGAAGGTCATATTTACGGGTTATTTATCAATAGCAATTTTCTTTAACCAGATTTAATAAGTTATAAATCCCGTTCTAGGCACTGTAAGATACGCGCCTAACTAGAAAGGTGGGTGGGTGGATCCTTCAGAATCGCTCGGGTCCTTACAGCAGAGTAAACGCGACGGGAAGCAGTGTAAACAAGCGCTGCAAACTCCGCCCACTCAAGGAGACGGGGAGTGTGTGTGAGAGGCAGGCGAACTACCGACCAATCGATACCCTGGCCAGTGTTTGAACGACGCCACGGATTGTAAACTTCCTTCCTGCGCTAGACGACCGCACACATATCACACATCCCTCCTCCCTGTGACTTTCCCCAGCAACTCCACCGACGATCCCCCGAGCTCGCCACCCTCCCACTTCCCAAACTCACGCTTTCCGTCAACAATCCGTGTAGTTCACGCGAAGCAGGAAAAATGAGCACGCTCTTATCGGTGATGAAAAATGACTGCCTAACCCAACTGCGAGATTTAAGACACCCGTCTACCTAGAGCTTTTTTCAGCGTTTGAAGTCGAGAGGCGAGGGAGCGTTAAAGGCGACACTGCCACGAGCATCAAGTCCCCCATCACCGCTAAGCGCAAGGCTCTGAACTGGCGTGCAGTGTTCTCATCGTGCCGCGTGTTCCTATGGGACTTTCAGCGGCGAATCTATAATTTTACTGGCGGAAAGTGTGTAGGAAGGTTCAATGCATGCTCCTTGAATAGTTTTGTATGGATCTGACACGTACATTTTGAGATAGAGCACTTTGAAAAAGCCGTTTTAAGCCATTTTGGGGTGCTCTGGAATGGTGTCTCTAATTAACGTGAGGTCTTGAAAACACTCAACAGACCTCGTCTAAAATGTGTGTTCTTTTCGTAGGTCAGTACACTGGACGCAAGTTTAATAGTTTCGTAGAAAAACGTGTATTTCGAACACACTATAACGTACTTCAAGCTCGATTAAGCACGAGGTGTGTATGACGTAACAGAGCTATTTACAACATCCCTAAAGCTATTGTCACACTGTCAAATTTTCACCTACAACTATATTTGACAATAAAATTTGAAGACAAAATACGGACATAAAATTTTTCCTCCCAACAAATTTTATCAAATTATCTTGATCGTGTTTGAAAATGTGTCACACTGTAAACATTTTTATTGGGATAGTCTAATTTGAATTATTATTTAAAAAGTATTTTAATAGTGAGATACTGTTTTCCTTTTTCCATGCAGAATATTACAGGGAGAAATGTAAGGAATGATGAAATTTATTTTCGCTTCTGTACTAAATTTGAACTTTATTTAGCGGAGATGTATCCTGCACAAATAAATTTAACGCCTCTGAGCTAGTAATATTATGTGCAACATTCAATTGAAATATCATTCATACCCAGACAGCATCTGCATAAATTAATTATCTTCATAACTTCTGATTGGCTGAGACCGTTAAGAACCAGTCCACTCTTTAAATGTTTAATGGGAACTGAAGCCATCCAACTTTTTCAGACAAATATGGCGGTGTTTATGAAGTTTCGATGACGTCATAACTGTCCAATTTTATATGACCAAACTTATTGGAAAAATTTGACGGAAACATTTAACAGTGTGACAGGGGTTTAACACCACAAAAGTTCAGATTTCAGAAGCAGTTCGCAATAGGGAACGAGATACCCCAGAAGCAAAATGACACGCAGGTGCACAGCAATCACTTCAGACCATCTAACATTAACGATGGCACCTTACACATATGATACACCAGACTGCCTTGATTGCGAAATTGTGTGCAGAGTAATTCGGCCGTCGTTCAAGTTTATTTATAATCCTTATACGCATGGTGGTATAGTCTGTTCGAGGTTTCTTCACACTTTTTGAGGGGCCACGGTGGCTGAGCGGTTAGACCGCTCACCTCCCACCATGGGGATCTAGGTGAGCAATTTTGAAATCAATCTTAGAAAAAGGTCACTGCTCCTACCAGCATATATTTTAACGGGCACACTAAGAGGAATGCGCCCAGTAAAGTTGGTAACGATGGATGGAAACTAGTTCCATATATTAACGTCGAATAGAAAGGTTATATAACAACTTGTGATGACTTATTTTATTACATTTGATTTCTTTTGGTTTTTTAGAAATCAAAGAGTAAAAAACAAGCACATGTGTAAAAAATTTACCTTCGTAATAGTTTCACAGTTACACTTGACCGACGCACGAATAAAATTATGCGGGCCGTGGCAATGTTAATTTTACATAAGGCGGAAGAATACGTAACGTGCACACAAGTAGATCGTAAGCACGAAAGAAAGGCTTTCAAAAGTGCTCACTTTATCGTGAACAGTCTTTATATGGAGTTTGCCGCCCTCTAGAGATGATGCACACTGCCAGTCGACAAGGAAAATAAACGCAACGCGGCTTTGCGGTGTCCTTAGAATATTTCACCATACCTTCAACTGCACACCATGTTCTTAAAGAGTTATGAGTTGGTCTCTTTGCGACGGACGGCGTTCCAGCTTGTCTCATATACGTGCTCCTCTGACGATACGTCCGGTGACCTTACTGGCCCCGGCATGGTCTCCATACAGCGCACAGCGAGCTGCACGACGCCTGTAGTAGAGATGTTCAAAGTCACCATTTTATTCGCTCGTTTCTTTGCTGCCAAACGGGACTCGCACATTCTTTCGAGCATAATTCATTCGAAAAGTTGGCCCGAACATCCGATACCCATGATTGTCCAACGACACACCTTCACGAACTTAAACTCGCAATGTTTGAACTAGCTCGTCCGACCAGAAGACAATTCTGGCGCGACGTTACCACGACGCGGACACATTAGAAATGCGCGCAGCGTTCACGAAACAACGGTTCTATATCTGTACAGATACATAAATCACTTACAGGCCTTGTATAGTATTATTACTAAAATTCACATAAATGCGAGTTTCTTTAAGTGATTACAGTGAACATGACAATACAGGTAATATGGGGCGTTACTCTTTGTATATTTACCTACGATACATTTAAGAATCTGGTCAGGCGTTTATTCCACCATGTGAGAGATGATAACAGTATTTTCCAAACAAAAACTGACTTGCCAACAGAATAAAATGCAAGCAACGGAGTGGTTGTATTAAATACACGGTGGCATATCAACATAACCACACTGAAGGCTCGCGCTACAACAAGGAAGTGTATAGCGTCCTTGTGAAGTTCAACGGCTTTCAACAACTTTTTTTTGTGTGTTAAGACAGCTTTTCAGGAAGCCCGTGTACCAGTCTTTATCTTATTGACATCAACAGCTCGAGATTACCCAAAAGCTGATGTTTTCGTAGGACATTGCAAGACTCGATAAATAATGACACTTATCTTTACTTAAATGAGTTTGAGCGTCCTATTAACTATAATTAGTCTTATTGAGCGCAATATTTAATTAATATCTCCATTTCAATTAAAGTCTTTATCACAGTCTTTACTCTTGCTAAATGTCATTTAAACTGCTCCAATTATTTTCACACGTTTAGTTAAAATTGTCTATTTTCATCGTCCCGAATATATTTTCACTCACGCTCCAGTCCACAGTCCCGAAGATCAGCCCCACTCTTCACTGCACACAAACTCGCCTACGCACTCCCCCCCCCCCCCCTGAAACTAACGGTCGCACGAGACGTCAAACTCTCGGCTCTTAATCACTCTCTCCTCAGAGGCCCGCATGTGGTATTTATACTTGAGGTAGGTGCCGTTTAGAACGTTCTCGGCAATCCAAGATGTTCTGGGAAAAGTAATGACGATGACGACATTCCTGCGTGATAAATAGAGAAATATGAGCTTCTCACGGTCAGCGAGGCGCGAGCTGCGGTAAGTTTACCGGTGCGTGCGGCGGCGTCCTTTATGATAGGCCGCTTGCTTTCTGTAATAGATACGTGGTCACCGGCCTATCGCTCGCCTGTTTTTTTTTTTTTCAAAACAATCCTTCGACTTGCTGCCACCGCTATCATATAACTGCTGTCTTTCACTTCCACTCGGTAGCGCGGAATGCGAAGCAACGCGCAACGTAACAATATTGATAGGGCTTAAATTTAGCTATGATGTTTGAAAGCTGGTAACTATCATATAAAGCGATAGGTGATACTAGTTCAAAATTGCTAACTTTTCGCGAAAAATTAGGGCTATAAACCAAAAAATCAGTAAATATGCATGCAATAATAGCGTTAAAATAAATGAAAAAATATCTCCGATTCTGTAATACAGAAATATATATCTTGAAAAATTATAAACAAAATTAACGGGAGATTTTGAAAAGATAAAATGCTATTAAAATAAAGATAACAAAAATACCGTGAAATTGTACATAGTAAAATTTTATATATTTTTAAATGCTTATTACTGTATATTATGTTTTTGTTGATTTCAGTACACAGTTAATAAAATAAACCCCTATTAAGTACTGTAGTTCAAATTACGTTCTTGATTTTATTTCGGGAAATCATGTACTGCGAGCCCTTTCTATGGCCCTTAATATATGCAGTGAACATTCTAGGGCCGAGAAAAAATCAAATTATATTTAATCATTAAGAGTCGGAAACAAGCGACTGCCGACATCGCAGAACTAAAACGTCAATAGTCGCAATGTATGCATTTATTTCTCAATTTTAAAACAGCTGTTACTTTTATTACGGTTGTTATTACTATTATAATATATTTTAACACATTTTGCTATTAGTTCTAGCGGATTTTCAAAATACGGCTTGGCAACGCTGCACTGAGGACGAGAGAGACGATGGCGGCAACAAAGGATGACAGCGCTCTGCCCGAGCCGGGACTCGAAGTCCGGCTGCAAACTGATCGTGCGGTCACGGCGATCTAGGCCACTGTGTCAGCCTGAGCGTTCTGCCATCCATCACACACACACACGCAAGCGAACACACCCACACAAACACACACACAGCGTCTTTCCACGGAGTAATGCAGCTCCTTCTGCCGTGAGGAGAGTTAATAAGAGACTCGTTACTCGCTCCAGAGAAGTGATTTTCAGTATAACGGCTGGACGGGTGCCATTGGTTGGTAATTAACGTTTAAGTGTCACGCGGCATGCGATTTAAAGAAGACATCTATAGGCTGTTCACGATAAAATGAGCACTTTTGAAAGCCCTGCTTAAGATCTACTTGTATACACGTTGTGTGTTCTTCCGCCTTATGTAAAATTTTCATTACCATGGGTCTCATCATTTTATTCATACGTCGGTCAAGTGAAACTGTGAAATTATTAGAAAAGTAAATATTGCAGAAATCTGCTCATTTTTACACTTCGATGCACATTGAAAAATTCAGAAAGCAACAGAAATAATTTAAGTTATCACGAATGATTACCCAATACTTTTTATTCGACATTAAGATATGGAACTACTCCGTCGTGACCAACTATACTGGTCGCACGTCACTCATCGCGCACATTAAAATATATGAATATAGGGGCAGTGACATTTTTCTAAGGTTGATTTCAAAAGTGCTCACTTTATAGTGAACGGCCTTTAAATATATTGACGTAGCAGTAAAAAGAGTGTCTACCATCTCTATACGCCATACCCACTTATATTTTCTATGGCCCCCATACGGGACCATAACAATGGTGAAGGCGCCGGCCTTTCCCAAACACTCGCGAGCCAAGTACAGTAATATAACTAATAATAAAATTACGCGGAGGAATATCCTGGACGTAGAACTTTAGCAGGGCTTCGGAAAAGTTAGAAGTGACCGTGAACCACGTATATAGGCTGTTCACGGTAAAGTGAGCACTTTTGAGGCCCTAGTTACTTTTTTCTTTCAAGTCATTCTTTATCCTTTAAATACCTTTTAAAATAAATATTGCCATCTAAGTAATAAAGATAGTATGTATATTCCACCGCAATCGGAATTTAACGTCTAATGCTAACATTCCATGTATTTATTGACTATTATTCCAAATGAGACGGCTTTCAAAAGTGCTCACTTTACCGTGAACAGTATATACCCAAGATATTTAATGTTCCAAGGACGGGGGTGGTATATTTTTATAAATTGTGCTATTTCATGTGCGTGTAGAAAGTAATGCACTGTTTCGTGCAACATTATATGATAGACTGGCACGAGGAAGCACAAAGTCGGCAAGCACATTTGCACTCCGGAATAAAGTATCATTCGTATAATCTAATCGCGGTTTCTCCGCACTTTTTTAATCAAACCTTAGAAAAATCACCCCACATACGAGTGCTTGATTGCTTCCTAAATATGTTATATCAAAATCGTTTTGCAGTTGTGTTAAGGTGAAAGTGCCCAATCTTCAGTTAAGCTGAACTTTTGCACTTATTTTATCTATTAACGATAATATTTCACTTATAATTCATATGAAATAAAACAGGAAGAAAAAGGGTGTATTGGTAATGCCTAGTATAGTCTGTTCACGGTAAAATGAGCGCTTTTGAAAGCCCTGCGTAAGATCTACTTGTACGCAAATTGTGTATTCCTCCGTCTTATGTATGATAAACATTGCTATGGGCCTCTTCACTTTATTGATGCGTCGGTCAAGTGAAACTGTGGTATTATTACGAAAGTAAATATGGCAAAATCTGTTCATTATTACACTTAAGACGCATAAAATAAACAGAGAGGAAAATTATTCATTTCAGTTTGCACAAATGGTTACCTAACACTATTTTTTTAATGTTAATATATGGAGCTATTTCCCATCCATCATTACCAACTTTACTATTCCCATCCATCATTACCAACTTTACTACGCACATGTCACTCAGTGTGCCTGTTAAAATATATGCAGACAGGCGCAGTGACATTTTTCTAAGGTTGATTTCAAAAGTGCTGGCTTTATCGTGAACAGCCTTTAACAAACAGTTCTCATGCAGATTACACTGAGTGCGTAAGTATGCGGTGCGCTGTCTCATTGGTGTAAGTTTTTGGACTTTTTTAAGCTTTGATGGCACGAAGCGGAGAAGCATCCTGGAAGTATAACTTCAGCAGGGCTTCAGGAAATTTGGAAGTAGCCGTGAATGGTCTATATAACTATTGTCCTGCTGGACGCCAATTTACCCGCGACACTGCCCCGCGAGCTGGACGAGACGCGTGATGGGAAGTGCGGAATCTTTGCTGAATCATGTCCGACTGAGTCGAGGTACGGCATTAGAGCCGCAATCTGAGAGGGCCACGTCATCGCCACAGTCACTCTCCCGCGACCTCCTTGTTCCACGCTCCACTCGCCGGGGCACAGCAGTGACTCATCACGTGAACAGTTGTCGCCTCTGGTACGGCGCAGCCACGTGCGAAGGCCAGCTGTCCACACCCAGTCGTCTTCAGTTTCCGCACATGTGCCAATGAAGGCTGTTGACCACTATGAGAGTTGCAGCGGAATACTCTCTAGGTCGAACAGTGGTAAGGACCCCTGGGAACCCTGTGTACACGGTCAAGAAGAGAGGGCGCGATACGGCGACATTAATACGCACTTCTAGCGCCTCATCGCTTCAACGCGCAAGGCGTGCAATCTTTCCGTCGTAACGCTGTACTGTGAAAATTAGATCTGTAACATTGGTTTTATTACAGGCAATGAAAGCCCATAAATTAAACTACTCCCGTATCTTTGTACTTTTCTCTTACCGCTTAAGGAAACTGCATAGGCAAGCTTTAAAAATGCTATATTTGGTCATTTTCACGATTTTTTTTCTCCAAGAATACATTTAATATGACAAAAGTAAAAGAAAATATATAGCGGCATTAATAATTGTTTATCTTTTCTGACAAAAAGTCGTATTTGCAGAACATTTATTTATCGAGATACGCGTATTCGCGCAAACAACTATTTCACAAAAATGCGGGGGTCCATCCCACTCTTAAAGTGCGTTTTGCAACAACGCATCAGACGCGAGCATCAGCCGCACGCGTTCAGCGGCCGATGGGAATATGGTGTTTTCCTCGAACGCGTCATCGCGACCTGTTTGCCATCCAAGTAGCTGTCTACCGTTCGCCATGGCCATCTGGTGATCTCCCAGAAACAGGCGCATGGTCACATATTTACTGCTGGATGAAGCTGAAGATGTAGAGTTACTGCTGTCAACTCTTGAACTGTCTATGAGAAGAGTACACCGTCCAATATACAGGTGTCGAAATTCGGAAGGCGTGTACATTATACTCATCAAAAGGCACCTACTGCACGATGATGAAAAATTCCGGACATTCTTTAGGCTGAACATACAGCAGTTTGATTATGTGTTGTAACTAGTGAAAGAATAACTAACTACTGAGCCATGCAACCGGATTCCTCAGCCAATAACTGCTGCCGAAAAACTTGCCATCACACTCAGGTACATATATTTAATTCGTTAAATATTGTTTACGACCTGCTAACTTCATAAGGTTACAAACTATAAACAACATTAAAAGAAGGTATTGGAGAAAGAATGTGGTACAGAATAACATAAATAATTAAGTAAGAATAGGGATATCAGTAGTCTGTACGACCACAAATAATCACTTATTAATGTAAATGTTATAGTAATACCCAATATTGAAATAATATATGACATCACAACACACGCATGGATTTATGTATTGCAATATGACATTACATACATTATAAGAGATCATACAACATTGTATTCCTTAAACATACATGAACACAGATGAAGTACTGGGAGCAGGAACCTAAGCTGAAAGTGGTACAAAACGACTAATGCATTTCAAGTCCTTTATAGGTTGGTATAAGAATATTGAAGTTCATCAGGGAAAGTGCTGTCGCCTTGCGACTGGTCCAAATATATATTAAGAAATGCAGGTGCAGAATCAGAGCTTGTAACTGAACTGGAGTTGGAGACATCATGTGAAACTGTTGAACATGCAGTGCTCTGCTGGTTGTTGAGGTCTTCAATGTCGCCCACTAGTGACAATCTTCTGTTTCACCTCCCTTTGTAAACATGGTGTGAAAGTTTTGACTTGTTGGGCAACGCTCTTGAAAAACAAATCTATCGGTTCGTCTTGGGCTGTTGTAAGTAACCTCTCGAACATTTTGGCACGTTGAACGGCGTTTTACTGAACTACATTTGTAATCGCTGCTGCAGATCCCCCACGCTTGGTCCGGTATGATTGTGCTTCTATCTTTCGCTGGTCGTTTGTCTGTGTTGTTTCTGCAGTGCTGGTCGACTGCTCTTCCAATTAGATCTCCTCATTGTGTGACTGCGTCGATGGAACATCTGCAGATTCGTCACTATCGTAACAAAGTTCAATCTCATCTTCACAGTCCATGACAGCAGCATCTACTCCTTCCGCACAGTTTGTCCCGTTGTCGTTTGTCACGTACAGTGTCCAAGAAAGAAAGCCTTCCAGCGAAGGGCCAGTTTTTCACTTTGGCTGCCATTGATAGTTCCCTTTTTGTTTATTTTAATGTGCGTATCTCTGATTTTTTCCACAGATTTTTGCATTCATCATTTGAAACAACAATATTAAGAAAACTGCTATGTTTAACAATCCATGTAAATTCACTTCATAACCGTTACAATAATAGAATGTACGTATCGTATTTAGTCTAAAAAACCTCGCACAATGTTTTCTGGGCGTATTGTTTAAGATAAATCACGCTACACGGCTTAAAACTGAAAGAAACATTAGAATAAATGTTTATTACAAAATTAAAAATTTTGTTACAATTTCTGTTTTATAATGTTTGGTTCTAGGCGTATTAATATAACTTTGTTGTGATTATTCTCTAGATAATTGGGGTTGCAAGGCTTATTCAATTGCAAGATTTATTCGAGTAAATGCGGTATTTACAAACACACTCATTATTGATATGCTCGATTATTGACATATTTGTGTTTCAGATTTCTGGCCACCAGCGAATCGTTGCGTTCCTTGGACTTCCACTTTCGAGTGCATTACTACATCAGTGTTATCATCAAGCAAGTAGTAGCTACTTTGGCACTACAACTCACTCCTGTCTTCCTGCCGATGTTATCAGAATAGAACTGGCAAGACAAATCGTCGGAACTCTTTACAAAATGGAATTTTTCAAATTGTGTTGAGGCGATCGACGGTAAACATCTCCGCATCACCTGCCCTGGTAACACAGGTACGTTACATTACAACTACAAAGGATTCTTCTCCATCGTCTTGGTTGCAACTGTTGATGGGAACTACAAATTTACCTATGTCGATGTAGGTTCGTACAGCAAAGAGGGGGACAGTGGTATTCTGGAAAGTTCAACACTTGGTCATGATGTTGCAACGGGAAAACTATTCCCATCGCCCTGCAAGCTATCTAATTCCGACAGAATACTTCCTTATGTTTTGGTAGGTGACGAGGCGTTCAGATTGCAGACACATTTATTTAAACCTTTCCCTCGTGACGCTACCGCACGTGACGACCAAAAAGCTGTTTTCAACTACCACCTTTCGAGAGCAAGGAGGGTTTCAGAGAATGCATTTGCCTTGCTTGCACAGGTTTTTCGAATATTCTATTCGCCGATGAATTTGCGTCCTGACACTGTAGACGACGTCATTATTGTGGCATGTTGTCTACGTAACATGCTTCGAGATGCTTTCTTGAAGAAATGCGGGGTGCCTCGTTTTCAGTGTTCATTGGACGACCAGCCAACTCAAAATGTGCAGCCTACCCGCCGACGAGAAGGGTTCGCGAATAAGGATGGGTTCCACGTGAGAAATTATTTCAAGGACTACTGCGATAGTTATCAAGGACAAGTACAATGGCAGGAAACAATCAGGCGCTGCGACTAGTCACCTTTCATCTATGAAGAGATGACCTGACACCACTTCTTCACGTTGTTTACGACATAATGCTACTGTACATGTGTTTGCGGCTACATATAATCAAATCTGTTCATGAAGAACATCAATATGAAAGGTGTTCTCGTCATTATTTCCCCAACCATGACCTCCTCATCGCCTTCTGTGATCTTGTAGAGCCATCGCATCATTGTTCTCCATGACGTTATGTAACTGCAGTGGCTTTTCCTCCAGGATATACACAAAGTACGAAGGTATTTCACGTAATACATTGTGTACAAACTCACCTGTACGACCAACTTTTCCAGATATTTCTTTTCACGCATTCCTTACGGCGACCAGGTCTCTGTAACTACTACACTTCAGATAATATAGACACGAAAACTTTGGCACTTCGAGTAATATTTGGTCTCCACTTTCAAATATCACTGTTTTTTTTTTTGCCATCCTTGATATTGCCGACCAGCCGCGTGAGAAATCGCGTCTACACTACTGTCTGGGCAGTAGCTCGCGTCTGCCGCTCGCCAGAGCGTGAGATGCGCGCGACAGCCGCAGTTTGGGAAAACAAAACAATTGAACGTGCATTATAGGAGTACCTCGCGTCAGACGCGCGCGGCTGACACGTTGTTGCAAAACGCACCTTTAACTATATGAAAACATTGCCAGAATCTGAAACAATCTCAGCAGCTCGGACAAGCGGGTGTTCCGCAAGTCGGCAGCTCTGCGTTCAAAATGTTTAATGCCCTGTATGTAAGCTAGAGATGCATTATCTTTCAACACAAAGGAAAATCTAAAGAGCGGGAGAGTTCTGAGTTTTTTTTTTCAACCCGGCATTCCATATCTGCCCAGAGCACCGCATTTTGAAATTTCAAATTCAACATAATGTTGTATTTTGTTCTCAATTTGAGCTTATTTGTAACCAATTTTTGGAATGTGTGCTGGTTCAAATATGCCAAATATTACACTTTTTATTTCTGTGGCCAACATGACGTCGCCACCGCTCACGGAAATAATTGGTTCTCGCGAATCACTCATATGCCAATAATTAGTGCTCAATTTGTGCTGCCTATAGTAACCTAACCTAATCTACCCAAACCTAACCTACCCTTCCCTAGCCTAACAAATTGAGCACTAATTATTGGCATATGAGTGATTCGCGAGATCCAATTATTTCCTTGAGCGGTGGCTAACTTAACGTCAAGTTGGCCACCGAAATAAAAAGTGGAATATTTGACATATTTGACCAGCACAAATTGTGAAACTTGGGCACAAAGTAGCACAAATTGAGCACAAAGTGAAACATTATTTTTAATTTGAAATTCCAAAATGCGATGGGCAACTTGAAACTCGTCCAGAGCACCTGATATTCTGACCTACAATAACCCAGCAGGCGCGCGCCGCAATGAAACGCGACCTTGGCTCGCGACACTCCCGTGCACTTTCAAGTCTCCGGAGGGCAAAATGTCAGGAGGGAACTACTACAAAGGTCGCGTGATGTTAACTAGTGATAAAAAGAATTTCCGGGCTGGGTTCAAGCCAACACGGGGAATGCCTGGTCCTATAAATAGAGTAACTGCGAGTGCAACAAAACTTAACAAGAGCTCGGCAGACTCCGCGCGCAGTGTTTGCGACGCGGCCGTCTGTAAAGATGTATGGAATGCGCAGTAGTTACATGTTTCTTTCATTGAGATCTTGTTTTCAGTAGTGCGCAATATTCGACATTTCTGCGACAACCAATTCTATGTGCCGTTTTCACAACCATACTGCGTCTTGCATGTTTAACTTAGCAGCACAGCTTCGATTCCTGGGAAGGATGAAAGACGATGGGCCATGCTGAAGTGTGGGTAGCCACCCTGAAACTTTTTTTTACAGCACTCGATTGGGTTAAACACAAAAATATAGGCTGTTCACGGTAAAGTGAGCGCTTTTGAGGCCCTAGTTAGGTACTTACAGGCATTCTTTATCCTTTAACCACGCTTTTAAATTAAATATCGCCATGCAATTAATAAACACAGTGTGTGTATTACGCCACACTCGGAAGTTAACGTCTAAGGCTAAAATTTACACACACACACACACACACAATATATTATTCCAAATTAGAGAGCTGACAAAAGTGCTCACATTACCGCGAATAGACTATATGTATATTTACTACTAAATTTCAGAATAATTTTTAAGATAAGATATGGATACAGGCCTAACAAATACGTGACTAGATACTGAATTATTTTCACAAGCATGGGAGTATGTGACATGTTTCAAGGCCTTTCCTGTTTATCGATAGCCGAAGATAGTCGGATTTACGAAACCGCAATGCGCCCACTGTCAATTTCCTTAGATACATAATAACTGCAAAATAATACTCAAAATATCCCAAGATACGTACCTACTGATGTCAACATTAATGCCACAGTCGTAAAAACGAAGCATAGCACTGCCCCTAAATCGCACAAACGTAAACACGGAAAAAACTGGTGGAGTTGGAAACAGCACACAATGTTCTTCGTACCCATGATACATTAGGACGGACAGTAACTTATATTTCCTATGGTGGATGATGGCTACAAAAAAAATTCAACATCGAGACGCCCGACCGTCTCATTTTACCAACTGGCATAAACAAAAAAAAATTCTGCATGCGTAAATATTACGCATGTTCCGCCCGCTTGTAGTATTTTCCGGAAGGCGCACAATTTTAACGGGATGAATACACCTGAAGTTCTGCTAATGTCCGGTTGCATCATCGTGGTTAGAAACTCGATCCGAGATCGGATCTAAGATCGACACAGAAAACTGTTGCACCATTCTAGTTCATAGCTGGACTGGAGATTGAGATGAAGTTCATTTCAAACCGCCGAAATTGGCGGTTCGAAATATCGATCCGAGATCAGCAGCCATCGTTATAGACACTTACAATTTTAATTTTAATTAAAACTCAAAAAAGTATTTCTGTGCTTTTCCTTTCACACAATGTACAAATGCTGGTCCATTTGGCACATTATTTAAAAAATGCATTCCAAGTATTACCCAAAAACCAATAATCTTATAAATATTGTAAAGGTTTTTTTCTCGTGGTGTTAAAAAGACCAGGGGTTAACTCTGCAGGTATGTAAAGTTCCCATCATCTTAGTTGTTGGTGACGTTTGAAACTGGAGACATTACTGAAAATGTTTCATTATAGAAGCATTCAATTTCATAGTTCGCTGCTAATTTTTATACCTGATTATTAATATGCATTCCCTGGTTGCCATTAAATTGTGAGAATGAATTAATATATAAAATGTAGTTTTAAGTTAGCTGTTTCATAAATATGCGTTAGTGGTTCATATATGATGTCCCTAATTATGGGTAAGGTAGTTGGCTAAGCTTATATTGTATTTTTCAATAAATCCTCACAAATTTGAATCAGGAAGAAACAAATACAAATTCAAAATTGCAGGTAACGTAGGCTATTAAGAGCTGGCTTTCCGAGGTTACAACACAGACAATGTACGAACGTGATAGGCGCCTAGCCTACATCAATAACAAAACACCTGTTTCCACAGTCAATGAGCATACATTCTGCTTATTCAACAAACAAAAGACTCGCCTGAAAGCCAAATTATTTGCATAATTTAAGTTCTCTTTTAAAAAGTTTCCTGAATTCTATTGCACTACTAAAGTACCATCCATTATAAGGTGGTTTAAGTAGATGGGTGAGTTAAATTGTAAAAGAATAAACAGTTATTGGTTACTAAGTATGCTGCGGGGAGTTTCATCTGCTGAGAAGCTTGATGCAAGCATCTTGCTGGGCTAGGCTGCACTGTTTTTCAAATTTATCTGAGTTCGCTTCACAGTTTTGCGAGCGTGCCTGAGCGGCGACAATAAAGCGGACGCACCGAGCCGCCGAGGATAAATTTCCGCTGGATGCTTCATATCAAATAAAATTACAGTAAACCCAGTAGGGCGTGGCGAATCGCGCCGCCAGCAGCTTGAAGGTCAGAGAAAGCCCCCCCCCCCCCCCCCCAACCCTTCCGTTCAGCGAGGTATAGCGCGTCCGAACTGCTGGGTAGGGGTAACTTGGTCTCATGTCATGCTGACACCGCAATGAAATTATATGCGTACTTTCATATGGACCGCTCTTATAAACTGGCAGAGCAGCAGAATGGCTAGCTACAGCGGCAGCACCCCCAGGAGGAGGAAATGCTTCACCGAGGCGCTGTTTCGCTCGCCCTAGTGGGCGATAAAATACACGCGCCTGCCGCATCTGATGTTTGGAATGCGTCGTGGCGTGTTGGAAATCGAGATTTTATGCAAACTAAACGTGTCACCGGTGTATTTACCTACCACGACAAGGAAATGGCGATTCCAAGACATATTGTCTCAGAACTCGACAGCATAAGCTAACGCAACCTTTCTACGCCAATACTATATTCAACATATACACGTGAAAACTCACTGGTCTATCAAAAGAGAAAGTGAAGCTGTGAGGAATGTAAATATTTTACGTTACTAATATTTCAGTTTTTCCTCGTGTGCATTTACCATACATAAAATAAACCTTAGCGTCCAAAAGTTTAATCATAGCATTTTTAATACGACGTCAAAACAATTAACTCTTTTTCCCAGCTCGTTATCAACAGTACTGGGAGGATGTCGAGTGTCATTTTAGATTAAGATTTTTTTTCCCAAAGACAGACTACAAAAGTACTCAACAACGAATAACATACAGTATAAACGTCTGCACTGATTATTATCACTGGCTCTGAACCAATTAAACGCTAGGGTCACCGTTTAAGGCTGTTCCAGTGGTTACGTAAATTCGCAAAATTTGAATAATGCGCAAGTCCTGAGAGTTGACTACCTGTTTACTAAATGTATTAATACAAATCACTAATTGCCCATTTTTTACACTTTAATTGATATTTATGAGTTCTGTCTGCATGAATGCAAAATATAAAAAATATATTATAAAATTAAAATAACTTCACAGTGTATCAGAGAATGAGACGTAAAAATTTCATGACGTAACGTACAGCCGTTTTCAAAATAAAAAATATTTTGTTTGGTGCAATTTTCAGCCGAAAAACTAGTGTAGATTCAACTTGTACTCAGGTACAATTTAAAACATTATATCAATTAATTTTAACATTATACGTTAGCCCCAACAACATTTGTTGTTGTTTGGGTAAGGTTACAGCTTTTGCACTCGAATAACGTGAAGCGTGTATTGTGTTCATGTGGGTCTCGCGCTGCGGCGGTTGTCGACAGCCCGACCAAATTTCCATGTAGCCGTACGCAGGCGCTCCGAGCGTCGTCCTTCCGAACTGCTTGCAGCCACGTAACACGAAACAAGACTTCCGCCTACGTGCAATTGCCCCCCTCCCCCGTCATTGACAAACTCTTATCGTGCCGGTAGGTTACCCCGCACACAGAGTCGTTGAAGGGAGGGGGCTAGCCTCATTCAACAGCCCTCTCCCAGGGAGCTCGTATATCTACCTCGGCTTCTTTGAGGAGGAACTGCGATAAGAAACTATTACGCAAAACAAGAATTCACGTGTTTTAGTCTATCAGCTAGATACCGAATTTCAGGCCAACAGCACCAATAGTGCGGTAAATAGGTGTGCTTGGTGTCATTTTCTTCAGTTTATTTAGTAGATTACGAATATGCAAACCGGCAAATCGAAATCGGTAGCTTTCAGGAAGTTTTTACTAAAAAAACTAATAAAACACATTTTTTTAAAATAATTATTTAAAATACGTTAAAGGTTTTACGGCATACAGTTCAGCACAAATTTTATAAATTGATGGCATATCCATTATAGTGGGTTCCGAACCACGGTCTACCGATTAGGGCACTTCGATTTCAGTCATATCGGAAGGTATACGAGAATCAAAACCAGTTCGGCCTCACTAATTAAGCAGTTAAAAATTAAATAAAAAAATACTAAAGAACCTAGAATAAACTAGAAACCCATATATAATATCCAGAAAACATTCATTAACTATTAAAGGTTTTTGTGCCAACTACTGAATTTTCAATCAATGTCAAACATGAATAATATTCCTTTAAGCGGCTGTAAAATTCATCTCGCTACGTTGTTATGCTTAAATTTCATAAAAATTTATACTCTTCATAGTAATGCAAAGTGATATGTTTAGTTATTTTAAGTACGGTAATTGTTTTACAAAAATTATTCGTTTAAAATAGAGTTGCGCAATCATGTATGTTAAAAATGAAACATGCATTGCACTAGGGATAAAAAGATATGGAGACGTTTGAAATAAGAGTGCATTTAAAACTCGCCAATATATTTCTTTATATCAACTATACATCTGTTTAGTACTACTTAGATTAGGGTTTTTTCCGAACAAATTTTTCTCCCCTAGTAGTGCTGAATATCAGACGCATTAAAAGGGAATTTGAAGCCGAGAGCTGACACATATAATATAAACTTTGGTAATTTTAATTATATTGCAAAAATATCATGTTTCGTGTGATGAAGTTTATCATAAAGCATGTGACTACTAAGTTGGTATGTGCACTTGTGTAGTAACAAATTCTCGCCCAAAAGTGACCAGCGAAGAATAACAAGGCGTTACTGATAACTAATGAGCCTATTTTCCTCTACATGGGTCTAAATAAATTTCGGATAAATTCTTAAAAGCTTAGATGGCAGGTAGGCGTCGATGTCACATTGACAGCAATATCATTGGAGATGAAACCAGAAGCATGTGAAACAGTACCAAGACAATTTAAATACACAAGCGACTTACCCGGGATCTGAATTCAGAAAAAATCGTAAAATTAAGTTAGCATGCAATCAACTGCATCACGATGTAATTAGTAGAGACATGCAAAATTCGCGTTATTATTTGAGGACATGTCAAACTTCTAACACATGTGCCTTTGCAATACGTTTGTTATTGGTACATACTTCATTTGGCACATTCTGGGTAACTTTGCGCCAATAAATGAACAGTTCGCATTTGTGAAGTCTAATCACGTGCATTCCAGTCAGAGAGGGAGTGATTTCACATCTATGCCGCAGCCAATAAGAAGCGACGCCGGCTCCAGTATAGACAGCACTTTGGCGTTTAGTCTAATGCCAAATAATAACGCGAATTTTGCTGGTCTCTAGTAATTAGTCCAATGTTTTGAATGCTAGGGTTCACTAACCTGAAATATTTACTCAGCCATCATTTGGAAATAAGTGTCCGAGCCACTGAAACCACATAAGTTTAAATGGCCTACCATAACGCTACTTTTGTGAAAAATGTGTGGAAATCGGTTGATTGGTCTCCGAGAAATGGCATAAAACTTTATTTTTCAAACAGGGCTATCTTATAAAAAAATGCCAAAAAGAGTTTATGTATACAATATTTCTAATAGATACTATCGCCATTACATGTTTGCTAGAATTTGGTTGAATTGTTAAATAAATACGCCAAACATAATCTAAAAATTTATATGGCCGCCATTTCAAAAATTGATGTCTGGCCTTCTGTAGTAGTGAAAATTTGGTGTAAATTAGTTGAATTGTCCCGGAAATGTGGCAAAATGTTAAATTCACTCACCTGGCTTTATTTTAAAAAATAATAGAGCAAAAGAGGTCTCTGTGTACTAAAATGATGCTTCTAATTAATACTGTTTGCGTACAAATTCGGTTGAATTTTGTTGAAATGTTTCATAGATGTAACAAATTAATCTAAATTAAATATATAAACCCCATTAAAACAAGCCGGCCACGCATAACACAAGTTCATTTACATACCCTACTGTTGCAATAATTGTGTGGAATTTTGGTATGAACGGTTGATAGATTCTCGCGATATGGCATGAAACCTCCACCGTTCATGTGACGATCTTCATAAATGGAAGACAAAAAGTTTGTGTGTTAGCACATTCGATGATTGTCATAAGATACAATATACAAAGTCAAATTAAAATCTGTTACATTGTTTCGCTAGAATGTTCGTATAAGCGCCATTCGAAAAATAAGAATCTTACACACTTTAAACGAATACATTGATGTAGCATACCGCAGTACAAGTTATTCGCCAAATTTGAAAGAAATCGGTTGATTGTTTCCCGAGATAAGATATAAAATTGGTATTATGTAATGTGAGGTTATCTTACAAAATGGATAAGAAATGTGGTTTTGCATAGACCATTTTGATAGATAAAATTAGAGTACTGTAAGCATATAGAGTTAAGTTGAAATTTGTTTTGTAGTTTCATAGATAAACATTTCTGAGCTAGAATTGTTTTATGGCCGCCATTTTGTAAATGTTTGTCTGGCCTGTCTGATCCTCTCAAAGTTTTATCAGTTTACATGGCCAGCTATAGTGGTACTTGTTTGCCTACTTTGGTACAAATTGTTTGTTTTTTCGGAGATATCGCGTAATGTTAATTTGCCGTGTGATACTATTTTTACAAAATAGCGGGAAAAAGAGATTCTGTTGGACACATTTGATGTTTGTAATATAAACAGTCAGAATACAAAATTCCATTGGAATTAATTACATGATTTAGATGATGAAACTTACAGAACTAAAATTGCTATATGGCTGCCATTTTTAAAGTAAGGTACTGACATGCCTAAAACATATCAGTTACCATTGCCTGCCTCAGTACTACTTCTTTGCCGTATTTGGTAGGAATCGGTCAATTGTTTCCCGAGATATTACACAATATTTTCATTAATTCACGTAATGCTACCTTAAAAGATGGCGGACAAGGGTGTTTTTTTGCTTATGTGGTGACTGTAATAGATACTGTCATCATACAAAATTTGATTGAAATGAGCAAATGGTATGGTAGTTATACCACAAAAACTGAAAATATTTTCATAGCTGTAATTTTGAAAAAAGTACCTAATTAAGTTCAATTACTTACGCTTACCTGGCCAATCATGGTATTATACATGTGCCAAAATTGGCGAAAGTTGGTTGAGTAGTTATCGAGGTATAATGTAAAAGCTTTATTTTTTCATGTGACGCTATCCTCCAAAAATGGTAGACCTACAACAAACATTCCCCTTTGAATTCAATGCTTACAACTTGCGCTGTCAGCTTAAAATATTTAGTTTAAATCGGTGGAATAATGGTTTAGGAGATATGACGTATCACCCTGAATTTTAAAGTTGCCACCATTTTGTAAGTAATTGCCCAACGTGTTCGTATACTGTAAAATTCAGGTGTCCTTACTTAGTATTATATGTGTACCGAGTTTGGTTAAATTCGGTTCACGTGTTCAAAAATTGAAAAGGGGGGACCCGCACACACACGCACACCTACTCACACGTACACACACACAGACACACATGCACACACAGGAAAGTGATCTTGTAAGCCTTTCTTTCCTTCGGAAAGTAGGCTAATGATGTAGCAATCACAGCTAATCCTTCGTTATTTGCAGGGCTTGCAAGGGCAGCATCGTAATGTTGGGGCCAATTCCATGGGCCTGGTCAGACGCAATGGGGTCCCCTAGAAACACAGTAAATAGCCAATCGAAGCATATTCTTGAAAAAGATATTCCTGCTGAAGCAGTTTACCCCCAATACTCAGCTTCTAATTTCAGTGGACTGGCTTTGCTTGCGGAAAGTCAAAATAGCTGATTTATTGACTTTGGGTGAAATTGGCGAAATAGGCCTACATTACGTTACTCCAGTGCTCAGGAAACAATCGAGGTGTGTGTGTGTGTGTGTGTGTATATATATATATATACACACACGCAGATATGTTATTCTTATATGTGCGCATTAATCGTGAGAGAAATAAAAATTAAATGCTTAAATTAATTTGAATAAGTATATTTGTGTTAGTTTACAATTTAATGATACATTAATCACTACATGTTAGCACATTGTTATTTATATTAGACATAATTTGATATTTCCGGCAATGTACAGTGTAAGGAGTTCCCTTACAGTTGGTCTCACTTATTTCGCTCAGTACTCATTTTATCATACAATAGTTCACATATTAAAGTACATAATAATATGATACCTGCTTAAATATCTATGTTTGATATATTTTAATTTTGTTAAATAATTATGATAAAGCTACAGTACGAACACTTGGTAAACTATTTATATATTTTACAGTTAATCTGTTACATGGAGAAGTGCAGATATCGTGAAGGTAACCAGGCAGAGGTTTCTGTTTTTGCTTGGAATGTTTGTGGGAACATTACTTGAGAGGGCACTAAATTGAGACTGCTGTAAAAAAAGTTTGTTGAAATAAGTATGTAGCTGCTACTAGTGTCCTGCCGAGCCAAATGATTTGTGGATAGAAGAGGATGTCCTGCAGTCCTGGAGAATATCGTCCACCCCTGATGACGGCTACATCTACGTGTTGGACCGATGTTGCAGAACAAGTTTCATAACTTATGGTTTGGTGGACCTTTGACTTTGATGGCAACCAGATCTTCATGACTTCGTGTCTACATTACGTAAAGTAAGGGGTATATTACTTTAAAGTTAAACATGGACCAAATTTTCATAATGAACTTTAGTTTCAAACTTCTCCAGCCAGTGATTCATCAAAGTGGCTTAGTCTCAGAAGTCCTGATCATTTTTTGATGCGAGGCTCAAGGTCACACAATTGAGAGTTTCCGTTGTTTTGTAAGACTAAGTTGTTGGCCGATGGCGCATGTAGGAGTGCAGTTTCATGGACCATTTGATCGAGATTAATATTCATTTGCATGTGTTCGTTATTGAGTTATCATGGAATATTTAGGGAACATCCTAAATTTGATTTCTAAAGTAGTCATATTCTTATTATCTTCTTATTCATTTTCTGACAACAGATAGTAGTTCTTCCTTCTTTGATTTTATTTGTAAGATTGAAGGGTAGTTGTAACATTTTGTCCCGTGTAGTGTTAGAATAGTCTTTATTTAAGTTATAAACTTGATTTTTACATGTGCTTTCTGTAGGTAGAGCCTATCTTAAGGTTGCACTATTAAATAATTACTAGTACAAGTTTCTGCCATTATGATCTTAGAAAGCATTATGATTTAAGGTGATAATTCTGAAGATAAAATTTGTTTTTTTTATGCTTTTTCTTGAGTAGAACTACCAAGTAGATGTTCTCAAATATATATGTGAAAAGGCGCCCCTATCTCTACATCCATGAACTACAGAACTACACTCTTATAAATAATTATGTACGAAACTCTACAACAGTACAAATACTACCGAGTTTGCAGATGAAATAATCCACTTTATTTCATGTACTTATATTCTGAAAGTTATTAATTTTGTCTCCCCACTGTATAAACACATTATGTTATATATGTACGGTACTCCTACTTTTTTTGAGCAGCTTTCTTTAATGTTCCGTTATGAAATAGCCTAACTTTATAATCCATTCGTCTCCTATTCAGGAAAAAAAAAAACAGTATATGCGTTCGGTTAAATATGTGATCAGAAGGCAATGCAAAATAAAAACAACTCCGTTCTTATTGTGAGTGGTCAGCAACAGACAGTACAGGGTCACGGTTCACATAGACATTATGTGAAACGATCGTCATTGATCTCATTTAAACACACCAGTCAAGATACAGCCAGTTTCAGTTTACGTGAACATGTTTCTTAAACTTACAGTACACATCAAAAGTTTAGGATCACGCAAGGTGTAAATGAAAACTTAATCTTTGCATGATACAAGACATAAATCAATAACAGAAAGAAAAAAAAAAGAAAACACTGAACTTCCACTGCAACTGTATGTCTCGACATAAATGGCAATAATCAGTGAATTTATAATTTCCCGGTAACAAACCTGTAACGTTATCATTTGAGTGGAAAGAGAACTAACTAACGCCTATGATCAACTGGTAAGAAAAATATGTTGTCAATTTTGGCGAATTTGTAGCTAATATTTCTTACAGTGAGAAATCAATTAAATATTAAGACTTGTTTCCAAATTTATTTTTACCCCTGTTTTCTTTTTCTCTTTCAAATGTATTTATACTGGTAATTTAAAAAATCATTTCACTTAGATAGTTGTAGATTTGGGTCTACATACCTTTCTACACAAAAATGTGTGCGATAGTTCCAGAGTTATGTATTCCTTTCAAAAATCATAACTTACAAACTATTTGACCTAATTCAATAACTTAATTATAATGTGCGTTTTGACAGTAACAATGTTAAAAAATTGTTTAACACAGATTGCAGCAAACATTTTACAGCAAAAAAAGTATTTCAACAAATTTATTAATGGTCAAACTTTTGACGGGCACTGTAAATACTAAGTGTGCAATAACGATTTAAATGCGTAGAAAGCCTTAGGAAAAGTATTTGGCACAGTAGGCTGGGTTAAGTAAACTAAACTGTGCAGTGAAAATGATGTAATATATAAGTCTACCAACGCCCATGCAAACGTGCAGGTATAAAAATACTGCAAGTGTTTATAATTTATTAGTAAATACCGCAATATGGCATTAAAATACGTATTTTAATACATCAATACGCATTCTTACACAAGATTAAGTTGAAATACAAAACTGCACAGTAGTACAGTTGCAGATTTTAAGAGTGAAGTATTTTCTTTTAAGTAAAAGTAAATTTAATCCCGAAGGCATATCGCTAATTACTTAAGCAATACAATCAAAATCAACAAAGGGTTAAAAGATAAACATAACTAATAAAAATTAAATGCGTTTTTGTAATATCAATGTTATGATGATTTTGCTACATTGATATATCCGCCAAGTTTTCTACGATATTTATTGCACTTTCATCTCAAGGCTCACTTAATGAATACGTAAAAGGTGTTCGTGTCCCCTTGTTAACATTCCCATACATTAATGATAGTGAAATTCCGCTAAAGTGGTGTACTGGAATTATCTCGGTAACAGAGACAGTACGACCAAATTCTAAACTTAATTCATCATAGGATGCCACAATAGCAAATATATAATGCTTCATACAAGTTGGTCCAATATATTAACCTGTGGTTTGGTACTTTGTTCGTAATTAGATAAGCTCTTACTACATCTGTTTTGGATTATTTCAGCATTTAAAAAACTGTCCTCTGTTCAGGCACTTATGACACACATCACCACCACCAGTATAGCTGTGGTTAACTGCAGAAAATGTTTGTACATATGCATAAGGCACAGTGGTTTAGGATTTGGTCTAAGTATTATTTTCCTGTTGTTTCATGCCTCTGTAAATGCAGTGAATGCGTATATTATCCAAGGTTAGACACCACTGGGAATCAAATCTAAAAACCCTTATTACCTATGAAGGATTCAACGTACACTGTAAATTTATTCTTGTTGCTACACAGAAAATTTTTTAGTAGTATATGAGTAAAACGCTTTCCTTTGTAATAAATACGGCACAGATATGCATGCTGTACGTTACGAAGATAATGTGATATTACCATGTTTTACTTCGGGCAGAAAAATTAAATGAAGCTAATCGATTTATTCTGGGAAGAATATGCATGCTGATGTGAAAAGAAAAAAAGTACAAGATAATAAATAATTCTGAAATTTGAATACGCTTGTGTATGTCACTAGCTAATATTTCATCCAAAATCAATTAAAAAATTTTCCAGCCACGAGAAGTAATAAACGTGTATAGTTCCGTCGACGAGAAAAATAACTTTCAAAGCATTGCACTGACATAGCCTAATGAATATCATTCAGTTTAAGTAGAAAGAAAATTTGAGAAAGTGAACCACATTGGCACGGAATCTCTGAAAAAGTTTCACAGTACGATAGCACGACTAAAATTTGTTGTCTAATATTATGGGTTATGCATACATTACTTGGTTTGGTGTAGGTACGAAACAAACGTGAACTAAAATAAGTTAATCTTGGGGTAATGTTGGTACTTAACCACAGCTGTGAACAAGTCCATTACACCATAAGGTAACCGTTTCTGTGATAAATTTTAATTTGATTCAGGCAAACTTAGTTTTGAATTAAATACTTATCATAAAAGTGAAGGTGTTAAGCAGTCTCCGGAATTAATAGCTGGGGGTTGGTTTAACAAATAGGCACTGTTTCATGATGCAATGCTTTTCTTTCGGGTAGTCTATCGTTTACGTGTGCCAAGAATGTAAACAAATTAATTATTCTCAAAGGAATACGAAAAAAAAAAAAAAAAAAACGTTTTTGAAGCAGAAAGCAGGGGATCGGCATCTAATACTGAAATAACAATCACTTTTTTAAAGCAGTAGTTATAAGACCCGCCTCATTTTATTAACGTATGGTGTGGCACGCATATAACACATTAACAAAAATTAGACACAATCAACGCAAAGCCACGAATATTTATACCAATTGTGAACTCATTAACCGCGGTCTGGTGGCGTGCCTGCGGGGGAGGATGACCCACGCGTGATAACGTCACAGCAGTGCCTAGTAGGCGTTGAGTGTTCTGAATTATTTTTCCTTGGCAGTGTGAAACATGTTTTTCTTCCAGTAGAATGTCAAAGGAATACAAAGCGGCGGGGGGAGAGGCTAGGCTCTTAGCGGGTTGTCTCTGCTACATCTTCTCCAACCCCTAAACAGCCATTAGGTACACCCTCCAACCTTCCAGTGCAACATACTACACTCTGGCTGGCTGGAGAAAAACCGGGCTGACGAGTTTCTCCACGCCTCCAACCCACCCCTCAAATTTTTGGCTTGGCTTCACTAAGAAGTACCATGGGTGACAGTTGCTGTAAGCACGCTAGATAGCGCTAGTGTCGCGCGGAGCCCAGAGCGAAAACATCCTCCTTCGCAAAGTGCCCGTAGGCGACTGAAAGGAAAATGAGGCGCGGCAGCTTCTAGCTGATCCACGCACTATACTATGTGTTAGGACTGCTAATGTAATGTGCCTGTAACACACTCGACTGTTAAAATGAAATTGCTAACACGACGATTTTTTTTTTACCACTGGAACAGCCGTCAGGCTTCTTCACAGTTGCATGCTGTACGACGAAAATGCGGCACGCCAGTTAAGAGGTGTCTACCTATCTGGAGCAGTTTTTTCCGCATTTGGAACCGAGAATCGCACAAGCAATAAGGGTTACAGTGCCGCGGGAATCAAGTGCGCTACAGCACCTATGCGCAGAGCTGTGAACTGACGTGCGGTGTTCTCGCCGTGCTGCAGGTACCTATGGGTCTTTTAAGCGGTGACCCTGCCATTTTATTAGTAGAACGTGTGTAACAAAGTTCTATACAGGCTCATATCGTAGCTTCGCTCGTGTCCAGATGTTATGTTTTAAGAGCCCACGTAACCCGCCATATTGAATCGTTGTATTTATTTCTTCCTGATTCAAATTTAGGATGATTTATTTAAAAATGTAACAGTAGAAGCCTAGCTAAATTCCTTACCTATTATTACAGAAATAATATATTAACCAGTAATGCATATTTATCCAACTATTAACTTAATACAAAATTGCATATATTAATTCGTTCTCAACTTTTAATCACAAACAAGGAATATAGGCCGTTCACGGTAAAGCGAGCACTTTTGAAGCCCTAGTTACTTTTTTCTTTCAACGAATTTATATCCTTCCACCACTTGTTAATGTAAACACTGCCATGCGAGTAATAAACACAGTGTATACATTCACCATACTGAAGACCAAAAGTCCAAGACCACTATGAAATGTATTTATCGGTTATTATTTCTGATGAAACAGGTTCAAAAAGTGCTCACTTTACCGTGAACGGCATATACCTATTAACAATCAGGAAGAAAAATTTACACAGAACCATGAAATGTAATGCTTCAATAATGAAAATTTTTCAGTGATGGCTCCGACTCTTCTGTTATGGCACTAAAACAAACCATTTCTGTACAAGGAGTTATCCAGCTTCTTAAGATGCGGAAGTCTGAAAAAGCCGTTTTTTAACGTTGTACGAAGACTGCAAAATAATATTTATAAATGGTGTTATAATTCAGTCCTCGCCTGGGGTATGTCCTCTTCCCGTAGACAAACACATTGGAAACACGTTTAATAGTTATGCCAAAAAAAAGTGTTTCAAACAAGCTGCAACGCCAGGTAGGCTTTGCGCGTATAGAAGCGATGCCGCAGTATATACGTCGCCCTCGACGATTCATCGATCCTGCGCCTGACTCATCAGGACTTCCCACTAGGCGGAGACAGAATTCTGCCCTTCCTGAAGAATAATTTTAGCCACTTTTTTTCCCCTGGTTCCATGTCTCACAGCTTGGATGCTTGAATTACATGCGAGATGGGGCTCGGCCTCGGTTTAGCATGCCGACCTCTTACAACGGCCATCCAAATTCGATCTCCGGCTGATTCAAGTACGCATTTCTGCAATTGGGAAACTTGACTGACGCTACGGATGTATTCAGCCGCTTTTATACTGTACAGACTCGCTTCATATTACGATTCAGAGGCGACGGAAGCAGTATGCTCCTACCCTAGACGGTACAAATCTTCGTACTCATTTAGCTACATTAAACTACGACTGGCGTACGAAATAATAACATTTTCACATGGGAAGCAATAAAACCTTGACAGCCACCAGAAAGTAGTGAAATTACTGCGAATGAAACGTGTCGTTTCCGATTTCGCTCGAACGTGAATCATTTAACTCTTGCTACATATTCCCGGACTTTTTCATGCTGTTACTTTGAATTCCAGAAATGGTATCTATAACCGATCGGTTATTGGACACTTGAATGAACACACTGAGAAAAGAAGTTAACTTTACCGAACAAGCCAAAGGCAGTCTACAGACAGTTAATAACTGGCTTTGCTTGCAGAGGCTTTGCCCGATAGTAGATGAAAGAATAGAAACCAAAGGAAAGCAGTATTCGAAGCTAACAAGATCTCGTTAGCTACGCCGACGTCTTTGCATCTTTAATAAAAGCGGTACACGATCACTAGAGCCCCGAGTATTTCGCGGATTGAGTTGGCAGCAAGGTAGGCTGGACAGCCCTATACACACTCGAGACACTTATCTATTTACATATTGGTTGCTGTAATCAAGTGAGGCCTCTGTACAGAACGGTTAAAACACTCATTCACACTACTGCTACCTGTTTATTACTGGCTCGCTGTTACATGCGGTGTTTCAAAACAACTGTCATCCAATCACAACAGTAGAAGAAAAGAACAAGTGTTTGGGGTTTACCTCACCTCCGAATAAATTCGCGACATATTCGTGGCTCTAACGATCACGTATCATTTTTCGTGGCGTGGAGCACGTCGATCGCTTATCCATTCAAATGGAAATTCCACACTATTGATCTACACAAGTTGGCAGAAACAGCCGAAACATGAAGGACGGAAAAATCAGGGCGTAGCTGTGTTGGAGACACGACCGTGGGTCTTACGTGAATACATCTGCGTTAGTGGATAATATTATTTTTTTGTCATGGGCATGGGATGAAAGTAACGAAATTGATACTTGGCTTCTATGACTTAATCGACAGATCTAGACAAGATCTTATGTTTCCCCCCAAAACGAGCGCGCTAGCACATCGGAGTGACGGAGATATACAGACTAATTCACGAGGAGTTGCCGCCACTCACAGGGCTTATTCCTTTCATCATTTAGAGCAAAATATGCCATATACACGAGGGTCCTATTCCCAATATTTACAGAGTAATTCGAAACACTTGAAAAATTACGAATAAAATAATTTCAGAAGCAGCCTAAATACAGTGACGTGTTATCAAACCATATTGTTTACAGTTGAGCATCACAACTGCATCTAACAAGCGTACAAAAGATGTTCAAAAATGTTTCCGCCTACTTCCATACACTTGGCCGCAAGTTTATTAACCGCAATTGTTGCTCTACGTAGCTACGCATGGTTGTCTTTGATTTCTGTAGCGGCATGCATTATATGCGCAAGTAGTTCCTTGCGTGTTTGTGCAGTCCTTTGATAAACAATACCTCCATCCATCCCCATACGCAAACGTCTAGGAATTTCAAATTTGTCGAGTTACTCTGTAAATATTGGGAATAGGACCCACACATATATGGCATATTTTCATCCAAATGATGTAAGGAATAAGCCCTGTGAGTGGCGGTAACTCCTCGTGAATCATCCCGTATATCGCTCGTACCCATAATTGCCATCAGTCGGCGCGGGCCCCCACCTGCACATGCGCATGCATGTCCGCATCGTACTTATATCCGATCGACCGAGACCACAATTATTTCAGTAGTGTAATAAGTCGTAGAGTTACAGTGTCGGCCTGGTTTTAAAAGACGTGTTCACGTCAAAACACTCATGCCCGGTTGCACCATCGGGGTTCGAAACTCGATCCGAGGTCGGATCTAAGATTGACACAGAAAACTGTTACACCATTCGAGTTCAGAGCTGGACTGGAGATCGAGATGAAGTTCATTTCGAACCGCGGTTCGAATCTCGATCCGAGATCAGTAGCCATCGTCAAAAAATTTAGTTTGAAAATACGCCAACAGATAGGACTACGTCCAATTGTTTTCTTGGGAAATTAAAACAACATTATACGCACTTGAATATTATTCAGTAAAATTCGTACAACTATAAGCCACTTAAAACAGATAAAACATTGCACATCCAGTTCTTTCTATAGTGAAAAATAGGCCTACTTCCATGGCGTCATATATTACAATCCAATAGCAAAATGTGTGTCATACTTAATCTCGATCTCTCACTTTGGAACTAAGATCGATTAAACTGAGATCCAGAATCATGTAATTTCGTTGGTGCAACACTTTTACATTGGAACAAAAATTAAACTGGACCCGGGTTCGGAACTAGGGGCATTCGATTTAGGATCGGGGAAGATGTTGGTGCAACCTGGCGCGCGGTGCGATGGCCTTGGTAACTGTGTAGCGCTATGGGGCGGTGGAAGCATCTGCCGCGGGCAGTGAGCGCCAGGTACCACGAACCGCTTCCTCTGCGGCCACACTGCTTCCTGCACAGTCGTATTACTACTGCACGTCACGTCCGTCTGTATTGCCACACTAGAGACATCCGACAAAAATAAGCACACTTGGCTCTTCATAATTTAACAGAAGTTACCAAGAATTTAATTTGCATATTTACACAAGAACGGTATTTAAAGACTACCAGTAATACGGCCTGCATGTGGTGTGAACAACTGTCTCTACAAAAATATCCACTGTACGATACTAGCATTCGCTGAAGAGAACCCTGAATTTGTGCACATAAACACAGGTTTATGTTGTGGCTACACACAAAACGTTTTCTTAGTAGAAAACTACACTTACACTTATATAACGTATGTTAACATTCTCGCAAAACAGATAAACTTTGAATTAACTTATTACTGATGTACTATAGGCTATTCACGGCAAAGTGAGCACTTTTTAAGGCTCTTCCAACATGCATTAACCACTAATAAATATATATTATTACAGCCTCAGGCGTTAACTTTTGAGCGTACTGAAATGTATACCCTGTGTTCATCGGTCACACTGCAATGTTATTACTAACAAAACAGCAGGAGGGTAGAAATTGGGCGAAAGAAAAAATTTTGAAATGCCTCATAAAATTTCTCACTGTACCGTGAACAGCCTATACACGTTTATCTATTGAATAACTACACTGCAACTTCATTTAACACATGCTCCAAGGTCAATAAATAACCAGCGCGCCTGCTTGACCGACACATTCGAGGTCGGCGAATTTCTTTTCTGTTGACGAGTGTCTCGATGCCAAGCTTACCTGCGGGCTTGCGTAAGTGAGAAGTAATCTAAGGATTACCACTGGTATTGATAAAACCATTTATACCACCGGAGGCAGTTTTTTGAGTTGAGTTGAGATATATGGACGGCTCTTAACAACGAGGTCCTGTGAGCCGATGAAGGTGAGATGAGATAATGGAGCAACGCCGGAATGCACAGGTGGTGGAAGTGGGAGAACCCCGAGAAAACCCGCCGGACGAGCAGCCGAGCAGAATGCTCGCGAACGGTTGGCGAATTTTCGGGAGCATTGAGCGAATTTTCGGGAGCATTAAGCGAATGATTGTGTTCTTTTGCGTTCGGCGAACGCTCGCCAGTGTTCCCGCGGTCATGAACGACGATCTGATAACTGCTGCTGCAGCCTACATATACATAAGTTGTCTTAAAATAAGAGAAACATAAACAACGTCGTTTTTGGGTTTCTGAATTCCTGAAAAGAAGGGACAGGAATGGAGGTTCTGACTTATTAACTGAACTGAAAATTGAAGACACAGGAAAATTTAGAAATTTTTGTCGTATGTCAAGTGAAGACTTCGAGTACCTAGTACAGTTAATTGGCCTGTCAGTAGAAGGATTATGTACGTTCGGAAGCAACAGAATCTGGGGGTAGGAGCAAGAGCCAGCCGGTCGCCATATTGTGACGTCACCCGTCCGCGATATTGGATGCAGATGACCTTGACCATGTGACCTTGAATGACCTTGAGAAATAAAACTCGAGAAAAATGCATGAACGTCAGTAAGCATATTACATTACTGACTACTACCGCCATATTGGGTGCAGGTAACCTTGACCTTGATCCTGTGATATTAAATAACCTTGATAACAAAAACCAGAGGAAAAAATTCATAAAATTCAGCTAGTATATTATGTTATTGACTATTGCTACCATCTTGGATGTCGGTAACCTTTGGCCTTAAACCCAAAATATAAACAAAAAAAATGGAAAAAAGTTCCAAATATATGCATCTCGATACATGCAACTCGTTGAAGGTTATAGTCTTTTATGCATCTCGCTATTCACACTCGTGTTGTCCTTGTACAGAAATATCGTAACATTTATTACACGGGCGCACTGTGCAGGGAGGTTTATGTACGTAACTACACTTTTGAGGACATGTACCAAAGTCACAAGGGCCCTGTTTGCAGGAAACCTGGTACCGAGGTTCTTTAGAGAAATGCGCTTCACCTTTACATGTATTTGTATGTCTAAGTAAACTCGCTACGGCTGAACTGGTTACCGCACCCGTCACATAAATATGACACACTACAGGTATTCTTGGCACAATTAAAGCGCTCATGTCGTCGTACATTATGGTCGAAAGTAAATGTCTTATTACAAAAGTGACGCTGATGACAATGTACTGGTTCAGGCAAAGACTCGGATGGACCTGCTGGAGATGTAGGTGCTAGAGCTAAAGAAGCAGGTAACTTCCGCAATTGTGTTCTAGGTACCGCAGCCGAAAAGTTCGATGGTTCCATTGAAGATTTCGTAGGCGCAACAGCTGAACAAGTGTATGGTACAATACCGGTCTAAAACGATTGTACTGCACTGGTTAAAATAGATGCTGCTAGTGATATAGCCATCACAGCTGAAGAAGTCGATGGCGCTGGTAAAACAGGGAACATATTACTCGAAGAAGAAATCGATGGCAAGAAACCATTGACGGGCAATTTCCACTCCAATTTAACGTAACCAGCCATGGATTACCTGGCGTAGATGCTAGACAAGACGATCCACCTTTCACGGCAGTCTTCGTCAAACTAAGCCTCTCAGCTGACTTCCCTGCTGCTTATAATATACGCGTATGCAAGTCCTATGATGTTATATGGACGTTGAACCAATAGTATTACACCATTAATACATTGTGCTTACACAGACCAGCCAATCACCGAGTTGACACATGATTGCAGTTAGCCAATCATGTGAGGTGGAGGTGGAGTCATTTTGGAGAAATTATGAATCATGAATCATGTTGGAGAGAGTCTTGGGTGGAGCGAGTAATTATGCATTTTTGGAGTCATGAGCCATTGTGTATTTTTGGAGTCAATTTGGAGTAATCAGCTGGAGTGAGTCGATAAATTGGAATATTTCGGGCTCTTTGTGTTGGTATACGTAAGTTAAAATTAATTACTCCTATTTCAAAGTAAAATTATATAGTTCTACATCTAAAAGCTGAAAGGTGAACATTTTATTTAATAATCTCACTTTAAAAAGTGCATGACCAAATCCCTCGGGATATTTATCGATTCCTGGGTAAACTTTATTTACACTTTGCAATAAAAGTGCCTAGAACTACAGCAGGCATTGGTTTCGTCATTGGTCGATGCACAGCTTGGACTTTGTACTGAACAATGCAGCACCACGGCAGGCCAACACCGTGCTTCCCAACTGGTCGTCGCGCGAAAAGGACTCTCCGTACAGACTGCCCCATCATAACGACGAGCATTTCGAACAGGTGAAAACTCGATAGCAGAATCGGCATTGACGACAACCAGGTAGCGGTGATGCAGATCGCGGCTCCACGATCGTTGAGGTCAAAGTAGGCATTTGTATTCGCAATTCGTTTTCGTGGTATGATGAGAGAATACTTCCAAATCGATGTTCATCTCGCGATGTCAGAACATCAACTGTCATTTTTCTATATAAATGTGGTTCTTTTAGCAGCAAAGAGCCTAGTTTGTGCCAGAAATACCTTCTAGCATAAAATTTACATTAAAAAAAATATGGGAGCACTCTGAGAAAACCCAAAACTCGTTCGCCTCAGAAGAAAACGCGCAGATTCTATCATTTATATATGTATATATAAGATAGGAATATACATAATTATGTATAGAAGATGTGTATAACATAAGAATATGTGTAATGTATATAAATATATATATATTTATTTATTTATATAAGATAGGAGTATACATAGTTACATATAAAATAAATTTTGTGCCTGCGTGTTTTCTTCATCTACTTCACTATCATATTTCCTCGCAATCTCGAGCCAGGCATCGTACTTCACATTTTTCATGTGATACCCGGCACACTTTGGGTTTCACAATTCTTCTTTTACCTGGTAACATTCTATTAACTCAATAATATTATCCTGCGACCAGTTACGCAAAGGTTTTCTGGTCGCACTTGCGCTGGGCACTTCCATAGTTCTGTACTCAGCACGAGACCTGGCCCCCGTCTACTCGACTGTTGTTCGACGAATGCTCGCGAAAACGTCCACACCGAGATTGTACGAGCACATGAATCCCTTTGATGTACCGACTTCGAGCGGATAGCGTTCGCGAGCGTTCGTGGGTGCTCGGTCAATACCCGTTGAAATATATGCAAGTAGGGGCAGTGACTTTTTTCTAAGGTTGATTTCAAAAGTGCCCCTTTATCGTGAACAGCCAATATAATTAGTCACAACAATACTATTAATAACTATACGAAACACGAAAAATTTTAATAGGCGTACATGTTAATAAGAGTGCCTTTCTCTCGTCCCTGCTGTTATGCACAGGCACTACTTTGTTTTCCGAGCGGGCCGTCAAAGCTTCGTTGTCAACTGGCGGGAGAGGAAATAAAGAAATAGAGAGGGAGGGACGCGTGCTGTGTTGGCTACAATTGCCGACGACCTTGGCACTGGTGCTCGCTCGACAGCTATTTGCGGTCGGTCCAGTGTTCGAGGTTGCCCCGGGTGCCTGGATACAAGCCAGACTGAGGAACGCCGAGATAAGGAAAGGCCACCTTGGCGGGCGACGACCCCCCACCACCGGCTAGAAATGCTTAGTAACATGGTTCTCACTCCCCCGTACCGGCATTTAGGTTTGAATTATATTTAAAGACGCGCCATGTTAAAGGCTGTTTACGGGAAACTAAGCACTCTTGAAATCAACTATTGAAAAAAAAAAAAAAAAATTACAGCCCATAACTATACATATACTATTGACAAGTAAGCTCCCGGTGTGGTTGTCAGCGAATAAATAACACTATTGGCTATTCACAGTAAAGTGAGCACTTTTTAAAGCCCTCTCATTTGGAATATTAGTCTAATATATTTCATTGTAGCCTTAGACGTAAACTTTGGGGTCCGGAGGAATGTATGCACCGTGTTTATTACTTACTTGGCACTATTTATTTTAAAAAGTGGTGGAAGTATAAAAAAAATGGCTGGTAAGAAAAAAGTAACTAAGGCCTCAAAAGTGCTCACGTTACCGTCAACAGCATGTAGTTATAAGTAAGACTTAACGATCTGTTGAGAGTTAATATGTAAATGTATAGCTACACTACAGTCTTCGACAAAGGAGTTCGGCAGACCCGGTTCACGACTAGCACGATTTGTTTCCTTATGCGGGCCACGCTGAAAACTTCCTGCTGGTGTTCTATAGATACTGTAGGTACCTTTAGATGCAGGGTCCTTTGTTCCCCAGCCTTTACACAAGCATGTTCGTCTCTCAAACTGGCGACTGAGCTATCATCTGCGGATACCATACGCAGCTGCTGGATCAATTTGGTATCGTTGATGAAACCCATGGTGCACGGTATGGCCGATTCACGGTAGCAAAATTCATTCGGTTGCTGTTGTTAACACACTACATGTTGGGAGAGAAACATGGACAATGCGGCTGCTACCTGTCGGATCCTAAATTAAGTTTTCCTGTACGAGGAATATGAAGAATACATGTGTAACTTACATACCTACAACCTTTCAATTTATTCGCTAGCCTTTTCACCCGGAAGCATTGCTCCGAAAACAAACATTTGAATATTTTCAAACAAGGCAACGCACTTATGGGAAAGCCGATATAGCTACTGACACTTAGGCCTACTTGCCTACGCGTAAAGTTTCTTTAAAAATAAATTGCATCCAGACCGCACACCATACAGCCTTATTCATAGTCAGATCAACTTCCTCGGAGTTGGTCAGAGGTTAGTCCGGACTACAGGTGGACTAACTATATCGTATTCATAAACCCCGACTAGAATGGGACTAGCTTTAGTAGAGGGATCATCAGAGTACACTGTTGCCAGGTGTTCTGCGGATGCGCATTCGTTTCAAACAAAACTTTACTACAAAAGGAAAGTCACATTTGAGACGACACGCGCATTAAAAATAGCTTTAATGAATTCAAACAGAGATTGTTCCTTTACCTAATGACCAAATTTCCCGTAAATTTTAACTTATTCAATATTTCATCTATGCTTTAATGGTACGAAATATTATAATTTGTTAAGTCAAGAGCCTGTATGACTGCGTAAAGCAGTCATACTTAATTGTTCGAAATATTTTATTATGACTATTTCATTCGACGGCAAGTACATATTAACGAGATTACTTATTTCCATTAATATTTTTTCCATAATTTCAAATAAAACTCTCTGAAATTTTTTATAAATTTGACTCGATCTTTTATTGTAATACCGCAGGATGGAGAACGAAGAATAAATATAATGATTACCTTATTATTCCATGTTGATTTGTTAATTTTTCCTAGCACTCCCCTATGCGCTGGTAGTATGGGCTGGTTTAATTATTTTATGCCAATACTACCTTTATAATGACGATAAATTTATATTTTAGTGCTAAATACATTACAAAAATTAATTATAATAACGTTTAAAAATTTTTTTTACCAAGACAAGATTCAAACTTGTAACATTGTTGCACATCAACCCACGATGTTACCATTGAGCTATCCAATACTTACGCCAAGAAAATACTTTACAGTTGATGTTATCCAAAAGGATTTGTATCAAAATTCTCTTTGAAAGTATTAATACCACGTCTGGTAAGAATCTGTTTTCAGAAAAGGCATTTGATTGACACAGTAATTCAGAAGGCATTGCTATAGAAGAAGGGTTACTGTATGGCTTAACACTGATGTATTATGATTATATTTCCTTTGAAATATTATTCACGGAACATTTAATCCATTACATCGGTATACCTATACTGTAAAAAAAAAGTGTATAAATACACGTACAACATTTTGGTAATTTTACATTTTCTGTGTGTAATTTGTAAAAATAAGTTCAGTACTTGTAAATTTACAGCAATGTACAACTTTATTCATAACGTAGTACATTGATATTATAAAAAAACAAAAATGTATTGGTATGTTAACAATAAGAGGGGTGTAAATTTACAAATTTGAAAGTACGTGTAAAAGTCCACGAACGTGAAGTATTAAAACCCAAATCCGTGCATTTTTACAACTACGCCAATGTTGTATTGAAACATGCACATCGGTGTAAAAGTACATATTGTTGTATTTCATTTAAAAGGTAGTACAATCTTACTGTAAAAAAACACAAATGTACTGGTATATTGAATTTAAAAGGGTGTAAAATTACCCATGCAAAAGTATGTGTAAAATTACACTAATGCAAGGCACTAAAACCCTGAGCTTGTGTGTTTTTACAAGCACGCTAATGCTATATTCAGTGTAAAGGTACGTATTTTTCTATTTCACTCACTAGGTAGTACAATCTTAATGTAAAAAAAAAAAAACACAAATGTACTGGTATAGTGACATTAAAAAGGGAATGAAATTACAAATGCGAAAGTATGTGTAAAAGTACACTAATTCATGGTACTAAAACCCCAAGTCAATGTTGTATAAACTCGAACTTCAGTGTGAAAGTACATGTTTTCCTATTTCACTCAAAATGTAATAACATCTTACAGTACAAAAAAAAAACACAAGTGTACTGGTATATTATCATTAACAAGGGTGTAAAATTACAAATTCGAAAGTATATGAGGGAATATTTACACACACAAATTTTCGGCACCTTTAGATTTTTATGTGTGATTTCCTAAAAGGAGTACGCTATTTGTAGTTTTACTGTGAATTTAAATATAACTACGAGTATTTGCTAAACACATGCGTTCTAACGGTAGAGAGTATAACTACTTCGATCTCCTTTTGTGTTCAAAAGGAAATCTTAACTCCCACTGAGAGTATATGCTGGCTTTTGTATATAACCTTTTCTATATCTGAAGTCAATCGTTATATACATTTTGGAGATAACTTTTTACAACTCTGTTAATGCACAGAAAGTTTGTAATTACAATAGCAGTAGATCTGCGATTTTACTTTTATGTTAATGAGAAAATACACATACACAGTGGTGAAATAACACTTGTGATGTTTGTGTAAATTTACAACATGTGGCAGGAAATCTATAATTTACATAGTCAGATTGCATGCACGGAGTGCATGTTATTTAACATCATATAAAATTACCATAACAATAATTGTGTTAATTTACAATGTGTGGTAGAAAATTAGTAGCAAGTATAGTGAAATAACATGTACAGAGTACATGCAATTTAATATGATGATTAGAAAAGAAACTGACAGGTTTACACTAACAAAGTTGGTGTAAATTTACATTATGTGGATTGATATTGGTACCAAAAAAAAGTAAAATGACACATACAGAGTACGTGTAATTGAACATAATGATTAGTAAAAATAATAATAAGTATAGTAAAATTACACTGGCATTGTATTTGTAAATATACATGGGACACGCAGTAAAAGTACACGCACACATGTACGTGTAAAAATACACGAACATGTGTGGAGATTGTGCTGCCACGCATATTCGTGTAAAATCAAACATTTTTTTACAGTGTATTTAGGCTTCAACAGGTTGACAGAATCGGCCTTAAAAAGTATTTTTTGTGTTTCGTAAACTATATCTAGTTCTCACTTGAATGTAATATTAGCAAACTTGTCTTCTTTTAAGTTCGCCATGGTTCATTTTAACTTTAATACGTCGTTAGTCCTACCCGAAGTCCGCAATAAAAATTAGTCCGTAAATCAAGATGGTACCCTGACTAGCAATAATAAGACTCTCTGCATACGAACAAATTTGGTCGGAGAATGATCATTCCTTAGTGCGGACTAAAAACGACTATGAATAAGGCCATATCCTTCTACTAAAGACGGCTATGATAAGGCCCATGTTTAGCTGTTGCCTAATAAACGGCGGATTTCTACAGTTCTGCTCTTTCATGCCGTAGATAGGCGAGCCAGCCAAATCAATAAACGCGACGCCACCCACGGAACACCGGGTAAGTCGCTAGTTCATTAAGCGATTTGTTAGATAAACAACATTTACAGTCCCTGACGCAGTGCGTGTTATTTACTATGCACGACACCAACAAATTCTTTACATCCGACTTGGCGTCACGTGCACAAAATCAACGGCCGTGTTACTGCACTTATTTTGCTGGCAACTGTTCTTGCCAGCACCAACAGAACGACAGGCGCCAATAATATTCCATAGGCTGCTCACATTTTCCAACTTTTCTGAACCCATGTTGAAGTTCTACTTCAAGTATATTCCTTCGCCTTATGCAAACAAAGCTTTACAGAGTATTGAAAATTATACCAAAGGGACAACATACCGGATTCGTGCACACTCAATGTAATATTAGTTTGCATTAACTATTTCTTAATTTGTATTACCAACACAGCTTTATTATTTCCTGTTTCTATTTATATTAATTATAAAGCAAATAATATGATTGATAGAATATAAGTAAAACTTCAATTTAAGTGAAAATACGGTAATATTATGTTAACACATGTATAAAACGCTTGTAACAGGGGACATATTAAGGACAGAACCAAACATTACATACGTAGGGTTATTTTTCAAAGATTTCATAAGAAAGTGTGAAGAAACCGCGAATAGACTATACTACCTCACTCCCTAGTTACACTCCGGCATTTTAACGACCGTGCACATATCACGTAGCGCATGTAAGATCATAATTAAATCCCGTATATTCTAAATAATAGTTTGTGAAGCAAACTAAACCACAGAATAATGCATCAAAACGTAAACTACTTATAATAATGTCGTGTATTCTCACAAGTAATGTCTTTACCGAATGTAAGAAACCTTAGGGAATAAAATAACAAGGATCACACAGAAATTAAATACTTGTAAACTTTCAAAAAAATTTTAAGTACGGTAATTTGATGACGCTACAAGTAAAAGGAGTATTTAAAACGACGCAATTAACGAAATATCATGGAAAGTAAAATAGATTACTAAAAGTTTCGTAGCTTAATGTAAGATGTGTCTCGACATCACCACACTAACAAATATATTTAATCTTCACACTCCCTTGTTCACGTCACGTGACACTACCAATCTTACATTTTAGAATTTTTAGTATATTATTACCATAACTTTTATGAGTCATTGTGAAATTTTTTGCGTGACAGAGCACAAATTATAGCTTCACGACATTTCTCAAATTGTTAAACATTCACCGATTTATTAACTTCCTAACCGTAATACGCCGGAAAAAGTTATATGTTTTATTGCAGCCTCTGACATTAACTTTTGATAGTGGTGAAAGTACACACCGTATTTATTAGTCACATGACAATGCTGATATTAAAAAGTGGTGGTAAGACAAAAACTGGCTTAAAAGAAAAATTTGGAAGGGCCTTAAAAAGTGCTCACTTTATCGTGAATAGCCTATAGTAATAGCTACACCATACAGACACTGCAGACTTCAGAAAACTTACTGCGCAATTCTTGGTGTTCTGTAGATCAGCGGAACTAAAGACCAATACGCACTGCCAGGGTGTAACAAAAGTAAATAAATAAACGACATTTGAAAACGACGGGGTTCAATCTCGCTTGAATAATTATGCTAGACGACAAATTTCCTGCGTTAGTATCGCGTAGCGAAACGCCTTTATGTTCATGTCCGGAGCCAATTAGGTTGGAAAACCGGAACCAGAAAGTAGGCAATGCGGTAAGTACGCCCGCACTCCGCTTATACGGACGGCAAATTGAAACCGTAGATGAAAGGTCAACAACGCAATCGTGTTTATTTTGGCGAATGGCAGCTGGAGGCCTCGTTAGCAGCACGTGCTGGTTGTGTATCGGTATAAACTCTTTAGTCGCGAAATAACACATGATTTGGCTGGGCGCCATCTCGTTTATCGCTGTTACTGCTACATCAGGAAAAGAGCTTAGCATCGCACAACTGGCTTTTAGCTTCTAAGTTCACGGCCATAGCTCCAGCACTCAAATTCGCGTATCAGATGGAATTGGTAAAATACCAATGCGCTCTTGCTGAGAATTATAATAATTTCACTTAGGGTCATAGTAATAGAGAACTTGGTGAAAGTAATTTCGGATGGGCTTATTCATTCTACAATTTCGAACATCAAAGCAATAAAGTACATCTGACCTAGAGTAACAAGTACTGTGCTAGAAAGCAGCGTGAACAAATCAACGATTATACTAAAGCGCCGCAATGCAAATTAAACGTACTATAGGTACTGTAGCACGAATTCCGATGGAATGGTCCTGAAACAAAGATTTAGTCTTTTACTTAAAATACTAACTTTTTAGACAACATTGCAGGAGCGGTTAAAAGCTGGAATAAATGTTTATTTTTCATACACTTATGTTAAAAGAGTATGGAGGTTAAATTCTTACTCCAAAATGAGTACATACAACTATGCATTATAACCCATAATGTCACAGCTGACAGTCATGTTCATGGGTGCACCAATGATAGAGTACTCCCGAGGCAACTGCAGCTTGAGGTAGAGTGGATTCCAATCGAGTAATGCATAAGACACGACGACATGCAAAACTCATTAAAGAGTTCACACGCCGCCATATTTGTCACAGAAGTATGATTTGTGTTACAAATGAAAGAAGAATGTTAAAATTTTAAAGCATCGTCAAACATATTGTTAAAATATTCATATTTTAATATTGAAAAAATCAGTTAATAATATTGTTTTAATTAAAATTTTAGGGCATTTCTATTATGTATGCTTTACAATCATAGTAATTATCATTGCTAATCATAATCAGTTAATAATAACTATGGTTATTTGTAAGAAAAACAATTATGCGACTAACATTAAAATAATTTACAATAATAGTTTTTTTTTATTTACATCAATTTCTTTTTCAAAGGTGATACCTTTCATGGATGAAACGGATGTGCATAAAACTATAATTTAAAATATTTGTAAACATTATTAAAATATTTTCATTACATATAACCAGAGTAATTACTATGATGTTCTCGCGAGATAAAGTATTTCCAGTAATACGCGTTTTTTCTGAAGCACCAGAATGGACACACACTTAAATTTTGATTAGAAGTAGACTTTTACTGAATTTTATTTTACATTTAAATAAGTATATTATAGCAAAATATTTTACAATGTTACGAAATATACGCATTCTTCCATACGCAACATATATCGTAACTTACATAATGTACGTAATGTAACTTACGTAAAGTACATAATGATTCGCATTTCACTGCACACCTTTCAATTATCGCACCAAAAATCCCCCCCCCCCCCCAACAAAAAAATACCAGCTGTTTATTTGGCTCAAACAAGCTCTATAAAGTGAGATATCAAGAAAAACATATAAACGTAAATCAAGAACTTATGGAAATTTATTATAATACTGTACACAGCAGCTAGAGCGTTGCGCCAATTTCGAGGAAAAAGATATTCCGAGTCCTTTATATACACACTTTTCCCTATGAAATTCATTTTTGTTGTTTGCTAAGTTGATAGTGCTCGACAATCACTATAGTTTCAGAAGTCACTAAGCTCCTCGCGATTGACTAGACGGGCAAAACAATGCACTAACTATTGTAACCAAGGAGCCAATCAGGCTATACCTCGAAAGGAGAAACGTTTGGAACCCAGATAATTCGAACATCTTATGGGTGTGGGACACCAAAAAATTAATAATTTTTCAATTGTATCAAACATTCTTCAACTCTTACGTATTGTGTGTGATTTTCCTCGATTAAAAAATTTTTAAAACGTCATATTTTTAAAATAATTTGATGTCAAATACAACATTCTTCGGTTTCGTTGCAGCCGTAATAAAAAAATACTAAATAAGTCGTACAGATGAAAAAATTGACAAAGTAAACTAATCCCTTGGGCTACCGCGTGACACGTATGCAATCACCACATAACGAGTCCCCCCCCCCCCCCCGCACACACACATTTGGCAAATTTTTAACATTTTTTTTTATTTATGCACTGTTATTCGAGGAAAATGCCATCACATACAATGCATAAAAGTTGAACAATGCTTGGTAAAATTATATATATATATATATATATATATATATATATATATATATATATATATATATATATATATATACATACACACATAATCCGACAGCCTTAACACTGAAGCTCGTGGGAGTCATGCACTATTCTTCACCACGCTCACCTCTGGTCGCTCGGCATAGCCTGCCAGCGCGGGTGCTAGACGTCCTCGATAACCTCCGCCCCTCCCCCCGCAACGGGGGAGCGGTCAGAGCTAACAGACCCGAAGGGTCGGAGCCTCAAGGCCAGCGAGCCCCCCGGAGCTAGGCAACCAGCTACACGCGGTAACTTTCTCTCCGGTGACAAGCAGGCGTGGACCTTCGCTCGCACTTGCGACGACCGCGACTGACGAGTGTTGCCCGCGGGACGCCAGTTCTAATTGTACGTCACTGCCGCCACTACTACGCCTGGGCTAGGCGGCTATTTTCGAGCAGTCTTAGGAGAGGTAGAAGGAGGGGAGGCTGGCCGGTCGCACCTGCGCGGACCAACGTCCTGTCCTTCCTTACGCTCGGGAAAACAAACGTTTCTCAAGCGAGCACTAAACTCCAAGAATGTATCATGTAGAAAAGGAGGGAGCAGAGCTTGCGAAAAAAAAAGGGGGGGGAGGTGAGAAGAGAAGGATGATATATCTGGGCGGCGCTAAGCCGCCAAGGACTTTTAGCGCCGATGAAGCGTGATAGAGATGGAGCAACGACGAAATGGAACGACTTCCGATATTTTGGCTGCTGGTAGTCTGTCTTCCGAACAGAATAACGCAATACGAGTATCCACTCCGATGTCCACATCACATCCCACAGCTCTGCTACGTATCTCCTCGTCGTGGTTAAAAATAAAGAAATTCCATACACCTTAATTTTTTTACTAACTTTTTTTTTTTAAACTTTATGACCGGGCATTAAATATGCCATAAAGGGATACTTATCAGAATTGTTAAGTTTGTACAGTTTCAGTTAAATCCGCATTTTCCAATGTTGGTCAAATATGACTGAGTAACGAGGGAGACCTTTACAGTTATAGGTGTGCGACGAGTAACACGAGGAAAAGGAGACGGATTTCGAAATAACTATTAAGATTTCCTCTGTGCCTTGATAAAGCTGGTTTCTAAAAATTGATTCTGAAAATTAAATTGTGGAGGAATATCAATAAGTCTCATATAGCAAGGATACACCCCCCAATAATACGGCGGCCGTTGATCGTCGGCGCACAGCACGTAACGGGACACACCTCGAGGAAACTCACCGGAGAGCGACCACGTTCGACAGGTTTCCCAACCTGCAGAAATTCGGATTTGACAACGCAGGGAGTTGAACCCCGTTCGCCTAGGTCTCCCAAACAGTCCGGATCCTACACCACCGCGGCACCGAATGGGCCACATGCTTTTTGCTACAACGTTCTACACTCAACGAAATTAACTTTCGAAGCCCAACAAACATCTCACAAATCCCATAACATTGCATAGGTTAAAACAATGCTATTAAATATACAGCGGTCGTTCTTGCCTGAATTCAGACAGGAAAGCTTCACAGACTCATTACGCACCTCTTGAAAGGCCCGCAGCGTCTCATGTCCCAATAACTCACGTATTTTGTTTTAGCCTGAAGTGCGGCTTGGATCACGAAACAATGTGTCCATTATAATGTCGCATATCGCTCTTTTCATACCCTAACGTATGTTTTACATGCAGTATAGTACAGTAAATCACTTCAACGGATTCCTGCATTCCTTTCAACTTAAGTCGTCAAAGATGGATTTGCAAATTATTTTTTTCTTAGAACTGGTCTTTAAAAAATGTTCACAATCGCAAGTTTTGAGTAACTCTGAAAAAATAAAAAGGCTCACGCTGTAAGATGCCAATTTGTGGTACAACTCCGACTTTCGGATCCGAAACGTAGGTACAAGAAAGTTCTTACGCACAGAACTCATTGTTACAAAACGCCTGAGGGGCGTATCTGAGTTCGTGATGGATTAGGTCTTAATAAAAATAAAAGGACTAAATTTGATTTTACTTTTCTCACACAGCTATTATATACAGCATTAATCTATCTAGCTCCACTATTGCGCTTTTTATTTCTCAATGAACGCAATATTTATAGTATATTTTACTCTAATTAACGTCCTTTTTAATGTCTGTTTGGTTACAGTCAATTAACTCATACTCATCATTAACACACGTTCAATCTGTCTGTTGCCATCATCTGCAATGTCTTTCACTCACGCATCCAGTCCAATAGTCCAACCTGCCAGTCGTACTCTTCGCTGCTCTGATGTTCGCAGTCGCAGATTTTCCTCCCGCTGGTCACTTCTCTCGCCTCTCGTTTCGCTCGTCGTCTATCGCTGAAACTCCAGCCACTCATCCAATCATCAACTCCCGGCTCGGAGGCCCGACGCACTATTTATACTCTGCTGTCTGTGACCTGGAAAGTCCGACGCACCCTGAGTCATGCTGATAGAAACTAGGGCAGTAAACCATCACAAAATTCTCCAGATAAACACAGAAATTCAATACAACCAAGGTCAGCAGCACGCAGCGTACAAAGGATTATCGTGTCGTCTCGCTTGTTTGTAACATAAACGTGGTTCTTGGTTTATCGCGGAGCTTGTCATTCAAAACATCTCTTGTGACTCGCCACCGCTATCATGTAACTGCTCTGTCCTTCACTTCCACTCGCTCGCGCGGGACAAAGCAGCGAGCTCGTAACTTATTTGCACTTATGTCAAATTAGTACTGTGAAGCTCAGGATATAACTATATTTAATCTGACGACACCGTGCTGTGTCAATGAAGACACAAACATTTCGGGAGTTTCAACAATAAAATAGAGAGTATATTTTTTATTAATTAGACTGTTTAAGAACTTAAGGAAAACTCAGTACTGTACTTGGCACAAATACTACTGATTTCCAACACTCCTGTAAATACCCGAGTGTAGGTAACCACGGCGAAGTTCAATCTGCCGCTCCAATGTAGGCAGCAAGTACTACGGCGTCCACGAACTTATTGACTACTATTCCATAGCCTATATGAAAGGCGCGGCAGATTGCTTCAAAAACTCTCAAAACGTTAATTTCCTCGACAATTTATATGGACTTCTCACCCTTCCTTGGATTTTACCACACGCTATACATGTATACATACAAAGTTACAGTTTCGTTTATACCTTACCAGAATAATGTAACCTATAAAAAAAAAATATTTTTAAAGGATGTCAGTTCAATTTTTGTTTTTATGACTAGTTATTGTGTATAATCCCATATAAATTTGAAAGAAAAACGTTTAGACTAATGAGAAACTATGTATCTCCTTTAATTGTAATGCACTTCATAACAATGAAAACACCAATTGTCCCAAACAATGTTTACACTTGTTGTACTTCGATAGCAAAAAAAATATTACAGACAATCTAATGGGACTGAAGTATTCGAGCTATAAGGACAACCTTGAGTGTGTGCAAGCACGTGCAGCCAGTCTGCTGTTGTCAGTTCCGTTTGCAGCCACGAGCGACAGCAATAAAATTGTAGCGGGAACAGCGGAGATGACAAGGTTTTCTTTCAAGCAAATGGATTTTGAAGTGTTATTGGACATATGAGAACACAATTGAGGTTCAGAGACTATGGAGAGCAGAATTCGACGCTGCGCCACTGTCACGTGTAACAATCACACGATTACGTGACAAGTTTAGGAGAGATGGAACTGTGTGTGATATGAAGAAAAGACGGACAGCGCGGGAAGAGAACGACAACTGGCGAAGGATGTGTGGGGCATTGTGTTCCGCACATTCACACGTTCCCCGGGAAGCCGAAGTCCGTACTGCAAGCTGCGCGTTTCAGGTAACATTAAATCAAGTGTCCATCGCATTTTAAAGTAAGTAAAGTGGAGGCGCAACATGCTCACATTACTTCACACCATGAATTAAGAAGACGCAGATACGCGTGTCGAATTATGTGAGTGGGTTGTGAACATGTGCCACTACGAACGTTGTGCCCGATGAGGGCACCTTTAAACTGAACGGAATTGTCAACCGCTACAACTGTGTACTGGGCCGATGAAAATCTCCACATTGTGGCAGAGCACGTAGTTCATAATCTTCGCAATATGGGTTAACAGTATGGTGCGATATGTCTGCCAGAGGACTTGGGGGGCCATTCTTCTTTGACGGAACATTGACAAGTGACAGTTATATCATGTTGCAGAAAAACACAACTATTCACCAACTCTACGCGGATGAAGATTGCTTTTTCCAGCAGGATAGTGCACATTACATCGAGACGTACGGTCGCTCCTGGATAAACTATTTGGTCGTCAACAAGGAAGTGTGGAGTATCCACCTAGATCTCCAGACAGCGTTGCAGTACGTATACGGACCGGACGCCAGAGAGGCGAGAGTCGGTATTAGATGCATATTAATGAATGCCATAGGGCTCTTAAGACTTAAACGTATAATTATAGTTTGAACTGCTATTAGTTACGACTGAAGATCAAGTCTAATGCTTGTGCATGGTGCACAGTCAAACCACCGCAATGTTATCGATGTCGTGCTACCCTGTTTTCTACCATATGTACGGCATACTCCTGATAACATTCTGCAGCACGATAACGCGCGTCCACATATCATATCAATCATTAAGCATGTTCTACGAAGCACCGATAACACCTCGGTGTACGAGATTATCGGTTCTATTGCGAACTGGGCATATATAGAGCCAGCAGAGTGCTCTCTCTGCCAGCACCATCAACTTGTGCAAACACTAACTCCGTCGGCACTTGGAATAAATGTGAAGGACTATACAGAGTGATAATTATAAACCTTTAAAATTGAAAAGTGTAATATTTTTTTCTTTGGGGATCTGGATACGCATGGAGGTGTATTAAATTATGCCTATGGTCCTATATACGTAACCCTGATATGATTGTCGACCATGTTGATGTTGGTTCTCACTCATTGTGCATGCAGTGATTCGTTTACCGTAATCGCAAACATGCAGTACTTAATTCGATAGCGTGTTTTTTTTTTTTTGAGAAAATGTACTGTAAAACGAATTCGCTGGTTAAAACGCAACAGGAATATCGAAGAGAATTCGCAGTGCGAACCGTTCCAACGAAAGCAATACTATTGTCGCTTGTGAGAAAACTGGGAATCTTTTAGGTGAGACTGGGAAACCTCGACCTGCATTGCCGCAAGTTCGTGTGGATGACATTCGAAATCATTCACTGAAATCACCAAACAAATCGTTGCGCCCCCTTAAGCCAGGAGACAGACGGCACATACTGCACATGTCAGAGAGCAGCACAGAAAGAGCATCCATGATCTTACAGAGTGCATGTTGCGCAGGAATTGAAGCAACCAGACATGCAAAAGCTTATGCGTTAGCCACTGGTTCCAGGATCTGCTTACAGAAAGGCCAGAAATTCTGTCTATAACATGATTTACGGACCAGGCATGGTTACACCTGTCGGTTACATCAACTCTCAAAACACCCGATATTGGACTCCAGGAAATGCGAACATCCTCCATGAAACACCACTGCATTCTGAAAAGATTGTGGTCTGGTGCGCAGTGTCAGCTTCCACAATTGTTGGCATAATTTTCTTCGAGGAAACTGTGAACACCCGGGTGTACGGACGCATATTCCATTAATTCGTGGAGCAACTCTACGAATCAGAGTTACGGGAGGGATTCTTTTCAACAAGATGGCGCAACATGCCATACGTTCAACGTGTCCATGGCAGGCATGACCTGCTTCTTAGATGAACGAGTTATCTACAAGGACCAGTGGCCTCCTCGATCCCCGGACCTAACCTCACAGATTTCTACCTGTGAGGCTTCCTTGACGTAACTGTGTATTGGAATAGTTCGCATACACTTGCGAAACTCCAAAATAACTTCACGACTGAAATCGCCAACATTGGCGAGGCCACATTACGATAAACATATCAGAATTATAATTTGCATGTGCTTGGATGCAGGTGGCGGCCATTTTTAACTTTTACTGTGAATGACATAAATTTCCCATGATTACTCTTCGTTTCTGACGTGACTACACATTTGTGTTGTTAGTTCTGCAGTTATCGGTGATTAAAATGGTAAATGTTTATATGGATCTCTCTGTGCCACATGACATCATTAGGTATCTATGTTACTCCATTCCATGGCGAGTCGCTCCCTGCATTGCCTCCAAAGGACGGCACATACTGTAATGCCATCTTGTGTCGTATGCCATTGACTTGGCCCATTTGTCAACGTAATTTGCTGCATTACATCTCGTCTTTTGTAACAGATTCCACGCATGTTTTAATTTCTTCTTCGAGATGTATTGATTTATCTGTCTTGCAGTAACTTCCAAATGCACAGCAGTGCTTAGAATAAGAATTGAAATGTAACTACTATATACTTTGATCGCGGTTAACTGAGCTCTTAGCTTTTATAAAAGCCCTGTTTCGCGTTTACTTTTTATTAACATAGCCCTGGGTCCGATAATAAGAAGTTGTTAGGAATGTAAATTATGTCAAAATATGAATTCTTACTCATTTGCGGACAAAACAAAAGGAAACAGAATTAAATAAATGCAGTGATCACAAAAAGCATAACGGTTTTTAATACAACGTTCAGGAGCCTCCTAAGTAAAAAGGTCGCGTCCGGGTATAAGGAAGCATTGCCATGGCGATGAAAAACAGCACGAGCAAGCTTCGTGTGTGCTCTGTTTCCTCTGAATTCTAAGTGGTGACTATAGGGTTTTAATACAGCAATCTGTTCATAAAAGATACAGAATTGTAAGCGGTGACTATAGGGATTTAATACAGCAATCTGTTCATAAAAGATACAGAATTGTCGCTATAGTTTAAAACACTATTTGATAGAAGAATAACTATCGTAAACAGAGGGCTGCTTAGAGCCATTTTCGCTGACTTTGACGCTTTTAAAAGACCACATTGGTGTTTCAGTAACTAAATTTATGAATTGTTAACAAAATATCGACTTTCATTTATTTCCCGAAAAAATATTTACATTTAAATAGTCCATAGTTTTTAAACATTATAATACACATAACTGTTAAAGATGAGACCCGTAGGCCTATGTAAACTCTAGGCACTACTCGAAATGTGACCACCAAAAATAAATACTGTACTATAGGCTGTTCACGGTAAAATGAGCACTTTTGAAAGCCCTACTTAAGATATACTTGTATGCTCGTTGTGTATTCTTCCACCTTTTGTAAAATTAACGTTGCTATGAGCTTAATCACTTTATTCATGCGTCGGTCTAGAGAAACTGAAAAATTATTAGGAAGGGAAAATTTCAAAAATTTGCTCATCTTTACTCTTCAATGCGCTAGGAAAAAAAAACAGAATGTGAAATAAATAATTTAAGTCAATATATAAGGTAACTTAACACTTTTTATTCGACAATAAACTAAGGAACTACTTTCTCTACATCGTTACCTACTTTACTGGGTACATGTCACTCAATGATGTACCCGTTAAAATATATGCAGGCAGGGGCAGTGACTCTTTCTAAGGTTGATTTCAAGAGTGCTCACTTTATCGTGAACAGCATTTACACGGGATGATTAAGAGTTAACGGTGAAATGGGTTTCCCCGCGCGTATGACACACAATCTACTCCAGTAGCCACAAACACATCCTTACACGAAGTCTCCCGATTCAGAGAAAACGTATTTTGCAGGAGTCATCCCATACCCTACGAAATACAAAACCAGGGAACCTCTAGAAGCAAACCAGAACCATTACGCATGGCATCCGAGTTCGGTGAGCCAGTAGAAATACGGAGGGGGAAAAAAAAAAAGTATACCTGTATAGTGTGATGCTAAGTAGCCTAAGAAGAAAAGTAGGTATTCTCGGCCGGCATTACCTCTGTCGGGCCACATACTAGGATGTAGAAAATGCCGCACGTGTTTGTGTGGCTTGCGGCATTAATAAGAACAATGTCTCAATTAACTACGATGACGGAACTGCAACATAATGTTCCCAGGAGTTTGTTCACACGCTACAGGTCAGCAACGGGGGAGTGCAATACTAGCAGCGTGGTTTTGGTATTTACAACAGCTTAAAATATAATAATAATCATCCCAAGCTTTTATTCGCAACTAGAATTTTGTTTAATGTAACCAAGGTAACTTTTGGTAAGTATCACAGATGAAGTATACATTTTTTGAGTAACTCGTTTAAACTGAGTTTATAAAATAGAGGAATGTAATAAATTTTGTGTTTTAATACGGAAAGATCACTACAACTCCACAATTTCTTCAAATATAACCATCACTAAAGGCTTGAAGTCAATTTATTCCATATATGAGAAGCGAAAAGAAAAGAAATGCATAATGTACGTGTGAAACTGTACATAATATTGTATGGTATTAACAGGGTACGTTAAAATATAATTTGAGTTACACACCACAAAAATAAGTGTGTTTCAATAAAAACACAAGGAAATTATGCAGCATCTCCGGACCATAAAAAAGGATTTCACGCGCTCTAAAACGGACATCGTCTCTCGACTCGATTCAATTCAATTGGCATCGGATGTGAAACGGACTTGACTGCATGTAACCGTGCGCTGTTTGGAAGCTGAAGTGCGACCACTACTGACACCGACAGACGTCGCAGCAGGCGACATTAGCATAACCCCGGCTGCCCCTCCCCCCTCACGCTAGACAGATGGCGGACTAACTTCATTCGGCACGACCGGTTTCCAGGCCGGCTGCAGTTACATGCAGCAGACGCTGCCCTCTGTCGTAGGCTGCAGTCCGCCGCGCGCTACTTACCGCTCGTCACCTCGGAGCGCCATCTCCCGGACACAGCCGCGTCAACTCCCTGCGCGCCGATCCAACCACCTGCACTTACAGGCTGTGCACGGTAAAACGAGCATTTCTGAAAGCCCTGCTTAAGGCCACGATCTTTCATGTCTACAGCATTTGCGAGAATTAATTTTTTGTACCCAAACAGTAGCCGATAATGTAAAATCCTCTTACAATTTTATTGCAAATTGATCTTATTATGCAGTCTAATTTTTCCAACACAAAAATGTGTATACTTTTATCCAATTATTTAATGAAAATTTTGTTTATTTAATAATTACTTCGAATCATACAGTTTTTGTGTTCAAAAAATTAGACTACATAATAAAAACAATTTGTAACAAAATTGCAAGAATATTTTACAGTATCGGCTACCGTTTGGGTACAAAATTAATTCCCGCAAAAGCTATAGAAATGAAGATCTATTTATATACACATAGTGTATTCCTCCGCCTTATGTAAAATTAACATTGCCATGGGTATCATCACTTCATTCATGTGTCGGTCAAATGAAACTGTGAAATTATTAAGAAAGTAAACACTTTACAAATATGTTCATTTTTAACACTTCGATGAATTAAAAAAAAAAAAAGTGAAAGAAATAATTGTAAGTTATCACAAATGGTTTCCTTACAGTTTTTATTTGACGTTAAGATATGGAACTACTTTCCATCCATCGTTACCAACTTTACTGGGTGAATGTCACTCAGTGCGCCCATTAAAATATACGCATGCCGGGGTAGTGACTTTTTTCTACGGTTAATTTCTAAAGTGCTCACTTTATGGTGATCAGACTATAGTCCTCCGCGAAGACAGGTTGCACGAGCACACGAATGCCACTTACTGTATAGCCCCACTCAAAAGGGAGAACACTACTACTTGGCGACCTGGAGACAATATTTAATATGTGCAATAAAAATTTTTGTATTATGTCACGTTTATTCATAAAGGCTGCTCGCGATGATGAGAGCACTTTTGAAATCAACCTCAGAAAAAAGTCACTGCATATATTTTAACGGGCGCATTGAGTGACATGCTCCAAGTAAAATTAGTATCAATGGAGGGAAAGTAGTTCCATATATTAACATCGAACGAATAAAAGTTTTGGGTAACCAGCTGTGATAACTTAAATTATGTCTTTCGCTCCCTGTATTTTTTTTTATGCTTCGAAGTGTAAAAATGAACAAATTTGTAAAATATTTACTCTTATAATAATTTCACAGTTTCACTAGACCGACGCATGAATAAAGTGATGAGGCCCATGGCAATGTTAATTTTACATAAGCCGGAAGACAATTGTAAATTTAGCGCTTAGAGAATTCTTCTTATTAAAAATAGACCAATTCGTGAATAAGAGGCACGCAAAAGTCAAGAACAAAGACTCTAAAAACGCTGTGACGTAGGTGACGAGGCAGTGTTAAGGTGTAAGAAAGCCGTTGGGCTCAGTATTGGCAAACAGCCTTGGCATTGCAAGTGGATTGGCCGCGTGGGGGACCTGTGGCATGGCCACCGCGGTCACCAGACCTCTCTCCACTGCACTTCTTTTTGTGGCCTCGCCTGAGGCCTCGGGTGTATCAGCCAAACAACCCGCCCCAGTCGCCTGAGGACATCATCGCGCGGCTACATGCTGCTATAGGCTGTTCACCGTAACATAAGCACTTCTGAAAGCCCTGCTTCAGATCTACTTGTATACACGTTGTGCGTTATTCCGCCTTATGTAAAATTTAACATTGTCATGGGCTTCATCACTTTATTCATACGTTGGTCAAGTTAATCTGCAAAATTATTATAAAAGTAAATATTGCACAAACTTGCTCACTTTTACACTTCGAGAATTTATAATAAAAAATAATAATAAAAAAAAGCTAAATTATTTAAGTTATCACAAATGGTTACCTCACACTTTTTATTCGACGTTGATATATGGAACTACTTTCCCCTCCATCGTTACCAACTTTACTGGGCACATGTCACTCATTGAGCCCGTTAAAATATAAACAGGTAGGGGCAGTAACTTTTTTCTAAGGTTGATTTCGAAAGTGCTCATTTGATCGTGAACAGCCTTTAGGTGGCGTCACGACTGACGTCCCCATGCTGGGTTGTGTGCATGGCGCATGCATTACACGAGCCGAAAAATGCATAGCAATGCGAGGAGCCAACTTTGAACACCTATTGTGAATGTTTGTATAGGTTTGTAAAGCGCGCGCGCGTGTTTAATAGCATCAAAATTCTTTCATCGTATTTCACATACTTTGTTTCAGAAACTATGTATCTAACGCAATTTCACCTGAAGGAATTTTCGCCTTACATTTTGCCATAGAATCGTATGCCGTATTCCATGTTCTCGAGTTCCCACCCACACCAGGTATAGTGTATTCTGTCTGAATACACACTGGGATAACGTGATGTGGTGTACGCCTATGTGGCGTTAAATACTATGAGCATATCGCCAAGAAACATACACATCAAAACTCAAAAAATAGCACAGATTTATTACAAATAGTGTTAAAAAACGGATGCTGCCCTTAATTAAGTTATCCACCTTGTACAGCACGTGATAGCTGGGAAGGTTATCTCCGTTAAAATTAAATGATTTAATCTGGGCGCCATAAACACATAATTAAATACGACTTAGGCCCAAGATGGCAAGGCAGAAACACAAAATTTATAATTTAAAATTTGCTAACCGAAGGTATGATAATTATGTTAAGTTTCCACTGGGTAGCGGTTACGATAGGAAAATTTTCAATTTTCCTCCAAACTTAAATTTTGGAATCACAAGTTTACATGTTAAAAATTATGATACTTAGGCCGATGTACCTCTCACAAGTCGTGACAACAGAGAAGGATGGCGTCCCTTCGGCAAGCTGTTGCCGTTGTCGCCGAAGCTTGCCGCAGAAACACTCAAAAATCTACGTAGTTTGATGGCCTCTTCCATACGTGCCCACGCTCTCTCAAGCCTAACATAAACAATTCTTTCGGCGTTACTAATCTAAAATTTACGACCGCGCAGCATTTCCAAATCTCAATTCTCGGAACCCTAAAACTTCCGTCGTGCTGCGGTGAAAGGATAGCCGAAAATAATTCAAAATTGTCAGAGGCATACCAAAATGTTCTACAGCGACAATAAAATGTACAAGGAGAATAAAATAGGCTACAAATACTCTCATATCAGAAGGCTTATCAGCTATAACATTTTACTATACAACGTGTATCTAAAAATCACCGACGAACTCTGGGAGGTAGTTCCTCATGAAAAATTAAGTAGAAAATATATACGACACTTAGTACCTAAATACAATAGTAAGAAAGGAACGAGCCCTTGAAAATTGTTATTTCCCGAAATATCGGAAACTCAGTGACATTAAACGACAATACTCCGAACATTTGTTTTCTGTTTTCGGGATCCTCAACCTACAGCAAAAATTTGTTTACACCTTCCACGGTAATCAAAATAGCAGGGGTGGCCACCCTCTTATAGTATACAACTTTTGTACCGTTGAGATATTGGAACGTTTGATACTGGCCTATTGAGCAGTATCGCTTAAGTAACAAAAATGGTCCTCTTGCTGCAAGTGCTTAGGACCCACCGTTTTCGTTCAAAACCCACATGAAGCTTCGGTTCAAAGTTACAGACCCTAGCACGTAGGTCACACTAAATACATGAGTCAATGGTTGGTTGCTAGATCCACTACATAAGCGATGGTGGGAGACATTTTAACACTTACTGTATACAACATGTACCACGTATTTACAAGCTAACAGTACATAAATAGTATGGTTAACTGAACAAGAAAATATGGCCTGTGTCAATATGCGGCATAGGCAACACCCATCCCCAAGTGTAGCACCAGCATCGGAGAAGCACCGGAGAGACACTACTGACAAGGATGTCAAAAGTACTGCTGGACCGAAGCTTCATGTGTGTTTTGAACGAAAATGGCGAGTCCTACGCATTCGCAAAAAGAGGACCATTTTTGCTGCTTAAGTGATACTGCTCAATAAGCCAGCATCAAACGTTCCAATATCCCGACGGTACAAAAGTTGTATACAATAAGAGAGTGGCCACCCCTGTTATTTTGATTACCGTGGAAGGTATAAACAAATGTTTGCTGTAGGTTGGGGATCCCGATAACAGAAAACAATGTTCGGAGTATTGTCATTTAATGTCATTTAGTTTCCGATATTTCGGGAAGTTAAAATTTTCAAAGGCTTATTACTAGCTTAATATTGTATTTAGGTACAAAGTGTCCTGTATATTTTCGAATTAATTTTTCATCAGGAATAATCTCCCGGAGTTTTTCAGTGATTCTCAGATACACGTTGTATAAGAAAATTAAATTTCATTTAACATCTCTATGCATCGACCAGTAGTTGTTTTGTTGACCAGTAGCTGTTGTTTTTGTATCCTAGTAGTATAGACAAGTCGCTTTCATCTGTTCCGTCTGGCTAATACAGGGGTTTTCCTCAGGATGTTCGGCCATCGCATCCAGCTTCATGAAACACATTCGGTATCGTTCGTGCTGTGACATGCTTTCCTAATTCCCGAATAACGTTAGCTGTAATCTTTGGAGCACTCGGTTTCTTTACTTTAACTTCATGACTATGCTACGTTTTTCTCTTTGCATTAGACTAGAAGGGCGGCCATGTCTTGCATTGTTGTAATTCGTTATAATTTTATGAAAGCTATACACGCTGCTGATAACTGTATTGATGGGGTTCTTTTTGGATCTTTTAAGGATTTCCCTTTTTTGAAAACTCCATATTTCCTTCCTTCTTCTGCTGTTTTTTCCCTCGTAACTCACAAAAAGCGTCTATTGCAAATGAGTCATAGCACTGAGTTGCCTGACGTCAAATATAAATTTTGTGCTCTGAATGTAAACAATGAAACATAACCTGGTTAATGTTATTTATAATACGACAAATTAATAGTCTCCGAATAGCCCATGTTGGCTCTCTGTTTTGCATACAGCATTTACGATAATGTAATGATACTGTAGCCAGACGAATGCTTTTTGAGCTAGTGTGTGTTGTAAATGAATTTAAACATCAAGAATCAGTTAGGAACGTACCAAGAGAACATACAAGTAAACGTCAGAATCCCAGAAAGAACAACTAATTTTGCGGAAAATAAAATTCAGTCTCAGTGGAAGTGCCGAAATGGAAATTGCTACCAGTAATAAAATACGCCGAGACAGTTGGAAACAGAATTGCATGCTGTGAGGCTAGACGTCGACTGTTCCAAATTAAATGATACAAGATACAAAACGCAAATCAGACAATAATATAATTAAAATTAAATAATATATTTACAACCTTAATATTTTGGAAAACTGCAACTGACCTGTACATAGTTTCTCTTTAAAACTACTGTGGAAACACACTTTCAGTTAAATTTCGATGGTGGCAGCACAGCTTTGCTGGTTGTCGCGGCCTTTTGGCCATGCTAACCTAGTGTGAAGGATATTAAACGATGTTCACGATAAAGTAAGCACTTTTGAAACGAACCTTAGAAAAAATTCACTGCCCCTGCCTGCATATATTTTAACGGGCGAACTGAGTGACGTGCGCTCAGTAAAGATGGTAACGATGGATGGACAGTAGTTCCATATCTTAAGGTCGGATAAAAAGCGTTAAAGTAACCTTTTGTGATAATTTAAATTATTTCTTTCGCTTTATGTTCTTTTTTTTTTTAATGCCTCGAAGGTAAAAATTAGCAGAATTATAAAATATTTATTTTTCTAATAATCCCACAGTTAATTTTATATAAGGCGGAAGAATACACAACGGGTATACAAGTAGATCTCAAGTAGGGTTTTCAAAAATGCTAATTTTACCATGAACAGCATATACCTTGATATGTGATATACGTAGGTAGAATGTGTATTCTGCGAGATGTGGCGGTTGAGAATTGGGATTAGGAGTGTATTTAACAGCCACAGAGGTGAGTTGAGATGGAAATTGGGCAGCGAAAAAATGCAAGGATGGTGGAAACGGGAGACGAGTGCAGAGGTTTGGGCGGCATCTAATGAGGTCTTGAAAGCCGACGAGGGTGCAACAAGGTGAATATGAAGCAGCGCCGAGAAAACCCGCCGGCCATGGCAATACCCGCCATGTTTCCCATTATGTGAAAATCTAGTGCGACTTCACAGGCACCCTAACGACTTGAAAACTACAGCGCCTAACAGATTAATTTGTGGCAATACAATATATGTAGCTCTCAAGTAACGATGCAATCAATAAGATTACTCATAAAATGTACCCACGTCTAGGGCCTACATATTTCTAACACGCATCTGGAAGTATGCACATATTTGATTACCAGCGTAAGAAGGCGCAAACTAAGTCTTACAGGCTGTTCACGGTAAAATTAGCACTTTTTTGAAAGCCCTGCTCAAGTTCTCCTTGTACGCACGTTGTGTATTCTTCCGCCTTATGTAAAATTAACATTGTCATGGGCTTCATCACTTTGTTCATACGCCGGTCAAGTGAAACTGTAAAATTATTATAAAAGTAGATTTACATATCTGGTAAATTTTACACTACGATGCATTAAAAAACAGAAAGCAAAAGAAATAAATTCAAGTAATCACAAATGGTTACCCAACACTTTTTATTCTACGTTAAGATACGGGACTATTTTCAATTCATCGTTACCAACTTAACTGGGCGGGTGTCCATCAGTGCGCCCGTTACAATATATACATAGACAGTGACTTTTTCGAAGGTTGATTTCAAAAGTGCTCACGTTATCGTGAACAGCCTTTAACAATGTTAATATTACCGCATAACCTGATTCGGCAAACATATGATACTGACAAAGTCCTCTCGTTTTACTCACCAGCTGCGACACTACACTTGGTTGTTCCTGGGCTGAGTAGTACATTTTCTCTGGGGGTTGCCGACAGCAGCATAGTGGTATAGCTCATTTATTCATTAACAGCCACATATAAAAATTTTTATGCACTGCTATTAAACGTCCAAATCACGGCAAGCTCTTAACTCATGGCCCGGTAAAACAGAAAAGCGGCTTTTTAACGTAGCGCTAGACGCCGCCGCCCGACCAGCCATTTTTGCGCGGTGTCTTCGATCAGGTCGTAAAGAGGATGCACTGTGAATACTGCAATGGAAACTTTTAGCTGTTAAGCCTTTGTGAAGTCTCGAGGCTGGTTTCATGATCACGTGACCAGCTACCACCGCCGAATTTGGTCCAAGCAAACTCCAAGACAGAACTTGTCACATATTAATAAAATTCCAACTCCACCAGCTTGTTCATTCCATTTCACCGCAGAGAGCAGAGAGTACTCAACAAGCGCCATGGGCCGCATACACACTTTAGAAGCCCAGACCCATCTAAAAGGAAGGACGCGCCCAATAGTTCACCCACGGCATTACGGGAATATAGTCTATCAGCAGAGAAAGCCAGATATGCCGCCATTTACACATTCGCACTACCTCATGCTTAGAGCACCTACGTCTAAAGAAAACCTAAAGGCCCAGTGATAGGAAGAAGAGCTTTGCGAGGCAGTGCATTTAATTGAGCTAGTGGTAATTTTTACCCAGTTTTCAAAATATTTTTCTTGAAAAGTCTAAAATTTGTATTATCAAGTTAAACAAATACAGGAACTGGATGCACACAACACGAGAAGGGTATCCGCTACGTTAGAGCTTCGGGTAGAATTTTACCTAGAGTAGCCTACACTGCATTAGAGTTACAAGAGTTATCTGAATGCGGTCAAGTGGATAAAATTATGTTGTTTTTTTTTTACATTCTATTCCGCTGTGATATGAAATAATAGTCTGAAAAAAAGTATGACAATGGAGATAAATTACTTTTCAAAAACAAATGTACTGAGTTATAAGAATTTTAAATTTGTTATTATTTCCGTACAAGTATAAAAATTTAACAAAATTGAAACGTTAGGCTACAGCTCCAAATAAATGTTCGTGTTAATGCAATGTCAACTTCGTGATCCTCCTTGCACGTTCTGAAGCGACTCATTCAAACATTGCGAAAAATAACTGCGTTTATGAAACGCCTACAAGCAAGCAACCAGTTTCACGACCACTAGGTCAAAGACTTGGCTGCAGCAGCAACATTAAACCTTCCACTGTAACAACTGCGCTATATACTGTTCTTCCCTGAAATCAACTTTAGAAAAATACCACTGTTCCTAAAGGTTGTTCACGGTAAACTGATCACTTTTGAAAGCCCTGCTGACGATCTACTTGTATACACGTTGTGTGTTCTTCAACCATATGTGAAATTATCATTACAGTGGACCTCAACACTTTGTTCACACGTCGGCCAAGTGAAACGGTGTAATTATCACAAACGTAATTATTTTACAAATATGCTAATTCTTACATATAAAGGCTGTTCCCAATAAAGTGATCACTCTTGGAATCGACCTTAGAAAAAAGTCACTGCTCCTACACGCATATATTTTAATCGGGCACACAGAATGATATGTGCCCAGTAAAGTTGGTAATTATGGAGAGAAAGTAGTTATATGTCTTGACGTCAGATTAAAAGTGTCAGGTAACAATTTGTAACAACGAAATTATTATTTTTTTCGATTTTTTTAATGCCCCGAAGTGTAAAAACGAGAAGATTTGTAACATGTTTACTTTTCTCATAGTTGCACAGTTTCACATGACTGATGCATGAATAATGTGATGAGGCTAATTGCAATGTTAATTTTATATAAGGCTGAAGAATACACAACGTGCATACAAGTAGATCTTAAAAAGGGCTTTCAAAAGTGCTTATTTTACCGTGAACAGCCTTTACCTATGTATTACAAAAATAACGAAAGCAACATAAAGTATTCCACAATTCACAAATGTTCGCATAACACTTTTATTTCAACGTTAAGACATGGAACTACTTTCTCTCTGTCGTTACCAACATTATTGGCCGCATATCAGTCAGTGTGCACATTAAAATACACGCAGGTAGGAGCAGTGACATTTTTCAACGGTTGATTTCAAAAGTGCTCACTATCTTGAACAGTATATACCTGCATATATTCTAGCAGGCACACAGACCGGCAAACACCCAGTACAGTTTGTAAGGATGAGAGGTAATAGTTCCATGTCTTAACGTTGAATTAAAAGTGTTAGGTAAACTTCTGCATATACTGAAATTATTTTTTTGCTGTATTTTTTCCTTTAACACATAATGTATGAAATATAAAATGTGCAAAATATTTACTTTTCCAGGAATTTTTTCAATTTCACTTAACCGACGCATAAATAAGGTAATCAGATCCATGGCAATGATAATTTTACATATAGCGGAAGAATACACTATGTGCATTCAAATAGATACCAAGCAAGGCTTTCAAAAGCGCTGATGCCTTGAACAGCCTATACTATCGATTTCCCTGGAGCATATATGCGAGGAATGTTTGAAACTCGACTTTCACAAAGGAAGAATACTAGCTAGGTTTCGCAAGGTCAAACTCGCCTAACTGTCCTTTTATACACAATGTGCACAGCTCTATCCATAACTTTATGAATGTCGTTGGCATATTATTTCTGGTCAGTCCGCACGTACGAGTACGTATTACACATGTAAGGAAGATATCATAAGCATGTGTTCAGCCTCTAAAGTATATTAGGGCCTACATGTTTAAAAGAATGTAGCTTCTGAATAACCTCCACTGGCGAGAAAAAGGCTCAACGTTGGGGATGAAAGAAGGGGAGAATACAGCAACTGAGTTAGAGCATAGTAAAACTTGGGCGCATGTTCGTTAATCCTAAGACTACAAAAACTCTGTCAACATGTATTCTCAATTATCTTGTTTGGGAACAACTAACAAGCTTCATTGGTCAGGAGAAAACAGCAAGTTTGGGCATCGAAATTTATACCCAATAATTTTCGCTGGTTCTAGCTACCAAACGAGTTATCTACAAATAATGCACAAACTACACTTGCTGTTTTAGTGAACTCATGACTGACTACCTGTATATAATACGTGCTACTTAATCCAACACAGCTTCCGTCCAAGAGTCGTTCCTTGTAAAGGGAAGAATATTCCGATTGTCACAAAAATAAAGTTTAAATATGTGTGATTATAGTCACGTAAAACATAGGCTTCCATCTTGCACCTAGCAGTAGTTGTGATGGAGATTACAAAAGCTTGACGATTCCTCAACACACTTTTCAATACTTTTAAACTAATTTCCACTCCACGATGATGCTGATACAGGCAGGGTTGCGAATAAATTAGACATAGTTAATTATTCAAAAAATTTAATTTTAACTTACCCATTCCAGGTCCGATTTTATAAAGTGTTTCGGTTGTGTCGCACGCGATCTTTTGGTTTGAGTGGGGTTGTCTCGTAGGATAAGCACTTACCTACAACAAAGAACAATTAACACCATGGTAATTTTATTATAATGTATGAGGCACAACTACAAAATAAAATAAAAACAAACAGAATAATTTTTATTGTGTGTATATTCTACTACACCATAAAATTAAGAAGATAAATAAACGGGGAAAAGGGGCGGGAAGAATTTCCACGAAAATAACAAGATCGCGGTCCAATTTACACTTCCCTCACAGACAATTCCTAAACACCGGAAACATGCAATGGAGAAGTTATGTGCATAAAACCTCCAACATACCTTTAAATGGGAAAAGCCAGAACTTGAAAGTACTGCTAAGAATGCAACTATGCACTGAAATGTTCCTGCCCCTTATAGTTCGTATAGCTAAACAACAGGGCACCCGTGAAGAAAAATCTCCAAGTATGTTTACCTCCTGAACATACGAATCGCATCAGCAAACCTCCCCCTGTTCTCTGTGGCTCTCGCATAAGTCTTCCCTGCAGGCCAAAAGCCCTTCATCCCTCACCTGCGCGACTTTTCGAGAGGCGTCGGTACAGAAGTTCTGTGAATTGTGCGCCTCCACAAAAGGTGCCCCCCGCTGGGCAACTCGAGAGGAAAGCCGTTTGGCGGAAGTGTACTCATCAGATAGCAGTTAACAAGCACTAGTCGGTTTCCGGGATCCGGGTCGTCGAGCACGTACAAACACAGGCTTAAAGTTGCAGTCACATCTGCAGTGGAACAAAAGACGAGGATGAACAGTCTTCCCAACGGGGTTAATTTAGCTTCAAGCGGCCAAAAAAGCTCTCTGCGCAGCTGTAATATTAAGGTTTCGTACTCAATAAGTTGTTTCTTAAATAACGCCCTTTGTTTCTTAAATAACGCCTCAAGTATTTCGGTGCACTAACTTTGATCAGTGATAATTTCACTGTTTCAATCAGTCAACAGTACCTGACTGATTCAACAGTCACTTCAGTGAATTTAACTCGTGAATCAACGAACAAATGCCGCATTTCGTTCACTTATTGATTCTGTGACATTTTCCACTGATTCATCAGTCTTTTTTTTCACTGTTTTCAGTGGTTTATTTTTGACTGATGGATCAGTTAAACAACGTTTAAAATTGCCCTTAAACGACGCGTATCAAGTGAAATAACAACGAATAAACAAACTATACCGATACAAAATACTTTCTAAAATGTGTGTAGTCTTTCAAAACACCATTTTAGGAGGTAATGTGAACATTCAGCCTTTCACTACGTTTTTACGTCTCATTTCGTTTTCACGTGATCACAGCACTCTGATTGAATGTTTCAACTATGCATATAATGTGGTGAATAGAGTAAACTCATATATACTATTCGTTTTAACAATCCTAACGGAACCAATTAAACCAAAACCGAAAAGGGCAGACAATTTAAATCTTCGCTATTTCGTTAATAAATATAAGAAATATATGTTCCTCTCGCTTTCCTAATTTATCTTGGTAGCGTAGATGGTAAGGTAACGGCTTAAGTTCGAAGTGTAAAGAGAGTGCGAGTTCAATCCCGGCAAACCCCCGAAAACTTTTTTAGTTTTTTTTTTAATTAAGGTAAATTGCGCAGTATAAATAGTAAACTATCTTAAATATGTTTATTTCGCGTAATTATTTGACTACATTCAATAAAATCAACATTTAGCCTAAGTCGCCACTGCAGTCGGCCGCCACTTATTCAATCAGTAAAATTGTTTCATGTCACTACGTCAATCTGTAAGATTTTTCTGAAACAATAAATGGTTTTCCAGTGATTCTAAGTGAAGCCATTTTCACTGATTAGAGTAGTTGAATTTTTCTGTGAATCGGTGGTTTTCCACTGATTCGAGTTTAGAGTGTGGATTAGAACCAAATATTGAATGAACTACGCATTTTGTGGAAAAAGCATGAACTCTTGGGGATGTCAACTGGACAGTCATAAATATTTTTAGAAGTGAGGCTATAACATGGGCCGTAACCAATTGGCAAGCTGCCAATAACAACTTGCAGAATGGTTTTGCTAATACCTTTTGGGCCGTAAGATAAGGAAAAATATTAGGAGTCCTTTTTGTTAATTTTTTGGTTGAACACAATTTTGAATTTCTACGTTTTCTTCTATGACGCATCGTTTAAGATATTGTGGTAGAAATGTGCATAGGACTTCGTTGAGAAACCGTTTTCCTACCATATTTCCCAAACCATTAGGGGTACGGTAAAATATGTTTGGTACACCAATGTTTTCATAGCCGAGTAGCTTCTGCCACACGCCGGGCGGAATGTTTTAAGATATTGTGGTAGAAATGTGCATAGGACTTCGTTGAGAAACCGTTTTCCTGCCATATTTCCCAAACCATTAGGGGTACGGTAAAATATGTTTGGTACATCAATGTTTTCATAGCCGAGTAGCTTCTGCCACACGCCGGGCGGAATGTTTTAAGAGTAGGTGTTTTAAAGCAGTGCTTAATAGAGATAGCATAACTGAGATGGTGGCCAACATCCGGAAAGGATAGGAACTAAAAGAAGAAAAACATCTACGTTCATCAGTCTGTTGTCGATCATTTGGGTCGCCTACAGTTTTGTGCTACAAAGCATAGTTTCCGATATGTGGTGCAAAATGTAGTGTTTTGTATTTGTAGGCTGAGGCGTGACCATCAGGCAAAGTAATTTTAATTATATACTAGCTAACCCACGCGACTTCGTTCGCATGATTTTATTTTAAGTTATTAAAATAAAGCCCACCATAGTTTCATTAACGTTTTTTGTTTAAAATACTAATATTTTTTCTTTCGGGTATAATGGAGTTATTAAACTACACCCTGCCATTGCTTCGCACACGTTTTATTTTAGCATGATAATTAGGGCTTTGAATTGATCTAGCCACTTTTTTATTGAGTTCTCTAGCGACTGAACTACTGCGGCCCCACTATTGGGTGCTCTAGCCACCGGGCTATTGCAGCCAAACTATTGGGTTCTCTAGGCCCTGACCAGCTCCGGCCTCACTATTGGATGCTCTACCCACTGAGCTACTGCGGCCCCACTATTGGGTGCTCTAGTCCCTGACCAGCTGTAGTCCCACAATTGGGTTCTCTAGCCACTGAGCTACTACAACCCTACTAATGGGTCCTCTAGCCCCTAAACAGCTGCGGCCCCACTATTGGGTTCTCTAGCCCCTGAGCTTCTGCGGCTTCCTTATTGGGTGCTCTAGCCACTGAGCTACTGCGGCCCCACTTGATATATATCTATCCCCTGGGTCCCTGCGGCCCCACTTGGAATAACTCTAGCCACTGGGCCACTACGGCTTTTTGGAAGGAAAGGTTTACAGCCCATAGACAAAAAAGAAAATAGAAATGACGAAACATTTTTTTAACAGTGCTTTTTTTTTAATGCAGTAATCTTAAGTAAAGTCTAATCCAGTACCTGTTTATCACAATTTTTTCCGGGACCGTTTGAGATATCTCGATGAAACGAAGACTAAGCTGGTCCTGGGGTTAAATTATCAATATACTGTGAAAATTTGATGTCAATACGTTAAGTGGTTCTTGAGTTAAATCCGTTCGGACAGATAGATACAAAAAAAAACATTAGATATGGCTTAGTTATCAATTATACTATATGAAAAAATAATTAAAAGTGAAAAATTCGAAAATCACAGACACTTCTATTTTATTTAGTAGTATAGACAAATTATTTGGGAGCAATAGTTATTTAATCTAAGACTATATTCAAAAATATAAAATAGCATTTTATAAACAATATCTAATACTAGAGAATTAAAAACTCACAATTCGTGGATACAAACGTTACAAAAATAGATATTTACATTAAGGGCGCCGCCTGGTAGTTCGGTCAAACGCGTTCACACTTTCACAAGAAAGGTGAAGGAAACCAATCGCATGAAGACATGTTTATCACGCAGCTAACTTGAAATAAAACAAAACAAATTGAACCAAAGGCGTATTCAATAACCAGTCAGAATGAAAAGTGGCTGAAAGTATACCGTTGACAAAATGTGAAGGCAATTACATACATTTGTGACCTTTCGTCCAAAAATTATTTTTAAAATACTTATCGGAAGAGCGTGGTTGATCTCTAGTTCAAAGTGAGGGCGGAAATCACTGATTTTTCACAAATGAAGAATTCATTCGAATCCTCTTCTCTTTGTTGGCAAGCGACAAATGAAAGGCAAAAGAGAGCATAAACCGATTTCAATGAAATTTTCCCAGTTTTTCGTACAGACAATACAAGGTCATTTGGTTTCTTGGGTGTGCCAAATCTACTGCACTTTATGGAATCCATTAAATTAATTTCTTGCACACATAATCCAAAACATTACAGTACAAATCATTGAAGATGTTTCAGACCTCTTAGATCAATTCTCACGACTGTATACGTGTGGGAATCGTAGCAAACTGCACACCACACTATGACACCTGTCGTTGGGGCGGTGTGCGGCTCTACAATACAGAGTGGATCAAGGCGCTAGCCAGGTCGTCTGTACCCAGGCAGAACCGTGATTCGTCGCCTATCCGCAAGCTGCCGTGCTGCCCGTTCCCGGTAAAACGTCACACGTGCTCGCCGATGCTCAGGTCGCGTTGTAAGCGACGCCGCGACGACATATCCCGCTCTCCTAGCCGTCTGGATGGTGCAGCGATGTCCGTGGAGTGCTTACAGCCCGTTATAGGCTGTTCACGGTAAAATGAGCACTTTTGAAAACCCTGCTTAAGATCTACTTGTATGCGCGCCGTGTGTTCTTCCGCCTTATGTAAAATTAACGTTGCCATGGACCTCATCACTCTATTCATGCGTCGGTCAAGTGAATCTGAGCAATTATTTGCAAACTAAATATGTTACAAATCTGTTCGTTTTTACATTTCGATACATTTTAAAGACAGTGAGCGAAATAAATTATATATGTTATTACAAACAGTTACCTAACACTTTTTATTCGACGTTAAGACATGGAACTACTTTCCATGCATAATTACCAACTTTACAGGGCGCATAGCACTCAGTGTGCTCGTTAAAATATACGCAGGTAGTAGCAGTGACTTTTTTCTAAGGTTGATTTCGAAAGTACTAACTTTATCACGAACAGCCTTTACACGATGAAACGATCCTCCCTGCTGGTGGTCCGCCGGGGTCGGCACGAGCCTTCTACACGAGCGTGTGTGCCCTCCTGTTCCCACTGCGTAAAACACCGGCTCATCGTGTAGGCAGACGATGCGGTCTCTCTTAAACTCATCCAGCTGGGCGAAGACTTGTCAAATGCTACGTCGGGGTACTAGGTGTTCACTGAACTTGGCTCTTTGGCTCACACTGCTACTATGACCTTATTCGGTGTCTTGCAGCTATGAATCATGGAGGGACATGTTATGCCCTCTAGTGGCACATCCGCGCAAGCAAACCGCATTAAACGCAAATGGGACACATATCGGGCTATGAGGATACAGGATGGCAACCTTCGTTCTACTCGCGCTATTCGTTCCTAGCGACTTCCATTTTTTTTTTTTTTTTTTTTTTTTTTTGCAAATTAGTGTATTTTGATTCAAGGCCCTTTCGCGCTTGGTTGGGTCATGCTGCCATTTACCTGTGCTTCTTGTCCTCATACCAGTAGTTGGGTCATAGTACTTCATTATGCCGACCCGTCTTTGGAAAGAAATCCCTTCTGTTTCTTAGAGAATGTTGAAAACAGGGTGTCAAACGGTCGCATCCAACTGGAGTAAAAATGTCACCGATAAGACACGAACCTCGGTTCAAATTTTACGACCGAAAACTTAAGTGACAATTGAGATAGCGAGCAAATTTCGGTTCGTTATGAGGTAGGCTAATGATGTTAGAATAACTAGGTACTATTATACTAACAAAGGGAGTTGTACACCAATAAAAAAAACTAATAAACTCAATCATATGCAAACGGACAAACATTTTACTGATATACAATCAAATTAAATTTCTGTGAAAAACCACCTTGCGATCAAACAATTTCTCCGGGGACCTAATCCCCGGAGAAATTTATCATAAATGAAAAAATATTTCCCTCAAAATGAAATATTTTGATTTCTCGTAAACTTCACAGATTGAGAGAAAAAACTGAATCAATTTACTTTAAGAGGAAGATGTATGTATTGAAAACATTTTCTGTGAAATAGTTGTTTGCGCGAATATATGCGTATCTACGTAAATAAATATTCTGCAAATACGACTTTTTGTCAGAAATGAAAAAACATTATCTATGCCCCTATTATTTTACTTTTGTCATATTAAGTGCATTCTTGGACAAAAAAATTCGTGAAAAAGGTCAAATATCGTTTTTAAAGCTTGCCTATGCGGTTTCCTTAAGCGGAAAGAGAAAAGTATAACGATGCGGGCGTAGTTTAATCTGTGGGCTTTCATCACGTGTAATAAAACCCCATTATTACAGATCTAATTTACACAGTACAGCGTTACGATGGAAACACTGCACGCCTTGCGCGTAGGAGCGATGAGGCGCTAGAAGTGTATCTTAGTGTCGCCCGTATCGCTATCCCACTAAGGCATACTAGCTCATGCTGCAGCTACGGCGCACAAAAGGTCATTTCAATCAAGCATTTAAACTTGTAACATATATTGCCGGGAGGAGGTGGCACTTAGATAAGCGAACAACGTTACGAAGTATATATATGAAAATCATTCAACGTTTCCGATTGGTGTATTAGTAGCGAGCACAGGAGTTCGGACTTGACGTCAATGTTACTACCGACGTATAAATATAATGCCATTAGCTTTCTGAATGAAGTCGCACACTTGCTTAAATTAGTTTTCATGCCACGAGCGGCCACAAGAAAAGCTACTACGAATTTTTATGAGCGTAACCGTCAACGCTCATCAAAATTGGCACAGATTTATAAGCATTTATGCTTATGTACAGTTCTTATGCTAAGCTGGTTAGGAACTGTAATTAAGTATTGTATCATGGCAACACTGATGCCACATCCGCACGCAATGTTGTCTCGCATACAAGTCCGTGAAACACCAGAGTAATTCTAGTGTATTTTGAAGGTTTTCAAGGACACTCTACATAATTTGGATATTTTGCTGTATCCTTATTTGTGGACATTTTAAAACACTTGCAATAATTTTGTGGATTGGGCCTTTGTCATCGAGTATGCAGAAATAAGAGTACGAAAATTTGTTGGTTAGCTTCAGTCAGTTTTACACGTGTCGTAATTTTGACAATATTAGGAGTATATACTGCTGTTGACGGTAAAATGAGCACTTTTGAAAGCCCTGATAAATATCTACTTGTACGCACATTGTGTATCCTTCCGCCTTATATGAAATCAACATTGTCATGGACCTCATCGCTTTATTCATGCACCAGTCAAGTGAATCTGTGATATTATTAGCAAAGTAAAAGTTTTACAGATCTGCTCATTGTTACACTTTGATGCATTAAAAAAAAAACAGAAAGCGAAAAACTATTTAAGTTATCACAAATGGTTACCTACCATTTTTATTCGAAGTTAATATATGGAAGTACGTTTCATCCACCGTTACCAACTTTGCTGGGTGCTTGTCACTCAGTGCGATAGTTAAAATACATGCAGGTAGGCGCAGGTTGATTTCAAAAGTACTCACTTTATTGTGAACATTCTTTACTGCAACTAACTGTATGCGTAATTTAGAAAATACGGCGTCAATCATTTCTCAAATGTGAACCACATGAAATTTAGCGAATATAATAGAAGGACAAATAAATAAATTCCAAGGGGGGGGGGGGGACCAGGGCGAGGCAACACCCTCCGAGTGACGGGTTTTCCAGCTGGGACCCGTAAGTGCCCATCGTCCCTGAACATGACATGGAATGAGACCATGGAGCGCTCTATAATAAATCATTTCGTTAACTCTAGTTCTTCACAATCATTGAAAGCGGGGAAAAAAAAGTGATCAATAGTGGGGAAGTTAAACTTAAAGTGTCCCTGTTTCGGAAAGTCTGCTACATACAGGCATTTTCTACCTGTTCAAAGACAATTTCCCAGGTTTTTTTTTTTTTTTTTTTATTCGTTCACGGCACTGGTTGAAACGGCAGTCACTGAAATAAAATCATAAACAATATACTTTAGAAAGATCAAGAAGGTACTCATTTAAATAGTGTGCCTACTTTTCTCTACACGCATTGAGAAAATGTTAGTAGCAGACAACAAAACACTTGTTTGTCCAAGACCAAAAATATACTTCATTGATGCAACTAAATATTTTGTTGAGTAAACAAAACTTGAAAAGAAAATACACGCTTTAATAATAAAAACCTCTGTGCTGGGCCAAAAAAAAAAACAATGATAACTGTCAACAAAACATTCAATTGAACCAACTGTATAACCTATATGTATTTATTTGGCTAATTTGATCGTCTTCGTTCAAAACTGTATCTTGAGAGTTTGTAATTTTTGTGGCAATTAGAAGAATAGTAAAAGTGTTTCTGAATGCATTTATTGATGCTTAATAATGGCATTAAAAAAACATATTCAACAGGAAACTAATTATTAAATGTGTAAAACTTGCGTACATTTACGCACGTTGCCCATTATTTGAAATGTATGTATTAAAAATATTCCAATTAAAAAAAATACATTCCCACCAAAAGACTACTGAAGTTGGTTGAGGTTGCCAGGGCATAGCACTCAGCCGAAAACGGTTTTATGTTCGACTCTCGGTCAAGCTTTCAATTATTTTTTTAATATTAACCAAAACTGTTTAACGTACGTAAAACCAAACGGATATTTAGTTGCGCCAACCAAATTCTACAGTTTGGGCCAACCGAGTGACAACAGCAAAAAAATATGGTTTCAACTACAAAATACTTCATTGCCTCTCTACTAACAATTAATTTGTTTGCGCCAAACACACTTTGTTTGATTCAACGAAACTTTTTTCCCAGATGGATGCAATCATTTTAATGCTGTTCTTAAAAGCTTAGATGGTACGCAGACTTTGAGAACTCGTTGACAGCAATATCATTATAGATGAAACCAGAAACACATACAACAGTACAACAGTAGCGAGACATACGAACACACATGTGCCTTACCCGGGACTAGAATACAGGTAACCTCGTGCCATAAGTTAGCGTCAACTAACTGCATTATGAAGGTAGGATTTGGAGCATCAACTTCGGAGGTAATTAGTCTAATATTTTGTATGATAACGTTTAGTAAACTGGAATATTTACAAGGCCATATTTTGAAAATAAGCGTCTGACCTCACTTTAATCAAGTTTACATAGACTTCTGTATCAATCCTGGTCTACGAAATTTGGTGGAAATCAGTTGAATAGTTCCGGAAATATGGCAAAATGTTCTATTTCTTCACCTGGTGCTATTTTATACAAAAAATCCGGCAAAATAGGATATCTGTAAGCATAATTGATGCTTCGAACGAATATTGTTAGTATACAAAACTTAGTTCAATTTTGTTGAACTGTTTAAACAGATAGAACATACTAACCTTAATTATTTATATTTACGTCATAAAAAGGAGCCTGCCCCACCTAAAACATGCAAGTTTACGTGTCTCACCATAGTACTACTTGCGTGAAAATTCGGTGGGAATTGGTTGATTGCTCTCCGAAATTGGCATAAAAACTCCGTTTTTTCGTGTGACGATTTTCATAAATGGCAGACAAAAAAGTCACATATTAGCAAATTCGATAATTATCATAGATTCCTTGATAGACTATTAGCGGTTTCTTCGCCCTTTATGAATCAAACCTTTGAAAACTCTCCCAATGTACGACGAAGTTATTTCCAACATATGCCATGTATACAAGCGTGTTATACATGTGTTCATAAAAGTTAGTTTTGTTCTGTTAAATTTAAATGTTATTGATATTTTCTCTCTAAATTATACTGCTTTATTTATAAATAATTTGAATAAAACAGTGAGAAAACACAAGTGTTGATAGCAGCGCCTAGTAAGAAACAGTTTTTATACAAAATACTGTTGCACAGAGTGCGCACGAATTTGGTGCGTTAGCTTCCGGTGTAATTTTCCAGACTTCGTTAAGCTTAGTTTGCAGAGGCGGAGGAGTATCCTGAAGAAGAATTTTAGCAGGACTTCAGAAAAGTCTGAAATAACTATGAATGGATTATCATGAAACGTTCCATACTTGTGTGTCCATCCGCTAATAAGCTGAATCGAGAGATTTTGGTTGGCGCGTAGGCCGAGGTCTAGAGCGCCGAAGAGGGTGAAACGACGTGGAGATGGAGCAGCGGAGGAATTCAAGGACGAGGGAAACAATAATACTCTGAAGAAAAAAAAACACAGCAGGCAACGTCAGCTTTCCTTCGTGGAAGGCGAGTGGTCTGAAGACTGCGCCATCGTGGAGCCTCATCCCCTACGAAGTTAGCGGCGACATTAGAACTATTGCTGTTAGAAATATCGATATGAGAAATAATTTACCGAATGACATGTAACATAAAAAAATACCGGTACATCGAAATTCTCGATATTATCGGAATTTTCGGTATTATGGGAAATCTAGTATCAATAATTTCAGTATTATAGATCATTTCGGTACTATGAATTATTTCTGTATTTAAGATAATTTCGATATTATCGACAATTTTGGTATCACCGAGAAAGCCTGTATTATCGATATATCTAAAATACCGAGTAACTGTTCGGAAAAAACATCGATATTAAATTTTATGATCTCGAACAGCCCTAATAAGAACATGGAAGTAATCGTGAATGGACTATAACATGCGAGCCTAAAGAAATCAGCATCCAACTTGCCTGAAGCGCTGCTAAAATTCTACTTCCAGGATATATCTCCGCTTCATACAAACAAAGCTTACCAGAGTCTTCAAAATTACACCAAAGGGACAACGCACCGCATTCGTGCGCAATCAGTGAAATTATACCTTGCGTAAGTGCTATCTCTTATTAGGCATTACCAACACCACCTATATTCTCACTGTTTTTATTCGTGTTCATTTTTAATGAAATATTGTTTATAATAAAATATAAATAAAGGTTCAATTTTACAAAAACAATAAGGTATTTTTATGTTATCGCAAGATAAAAACGTTTGTGATGCATTGGTGATTTTTCAAAGGATCGATTCAAAAAGTGTGAAGAAACTGCGAATAGGATATAACACTTCAAGGCTCACCTATCCTCTAAGTGAGAATCACGGAGACACCGCAAAATGAGTGCGGGGCGAAGACTGCAGGATCCATGCTGCAGTGGCGTGCATGCAGGGCACTCGGCCAAAACTAACTACGAGTGTAGGGAAGCCGTCCGTGGAAAGAGTGTCGAGGGAAGGGAGAGAAAATATTTGGCGTTCTTGGCCACGATCCTCGCGACCACCGCAAAGATGTGCAGAAAAGCCACTTCGCTCTGACATTCGTCGACGTCGTTACAGCAGTCCACTCTTCGGTAACTTACTACGCAAAAGTAACTTCAGTTCAGCCACCGGAGATGAAGCAAACATGAGTTTCACCGATCAACGTTACTAGGTAAGCTGCTGTTATTTTCTCAATTCACGGTTACTTCACACTTTTGAATCAAACCTTTGAAAAATCACGCTAGGCTTAACATTTCTGCACGTGTTTTACACAAATAACACACAAATATTTATTTTAATAATGTTATTAAAACTAAAGCGTCCCTATTTTGATTAATTGAAACTTTAACTTGGATATTGTCTTCTGTTGTGTGTATATGTATGTATGTATGTATGTATACATACATACATACATACATACATACACACACGTGTACAAATATATATATAATTTCGTAATCAATTCGAAATAAAATACGTGAATACAGTGCTGCGTTGGCAACTACTGGTAAGAAATAGTTCGGACGTAAAATGTTCTTATACGATATTTCTTAAGTAAATACTTAAATATTAAATATTTTCTTTTCATGTAGCAATTGTAGAAACATTATACATAGTTGTTTATGAAAAATATTTATCTTTTTTCTGTCTGATCAGAGAAAAATACGGTGTGCAGGCGGCCCTGGAGGCCCTAGTCTCTTCATGTGTCCTTTTTTCAGGAAGAAAAAACTTTAGGCGGAAATGACATTTTTAAACTTGCTTTTCCTCCGTATTAAGTTGGTCGGCGCTTGCATGAGAGTATTCGTGATCCATAGTTAAAGGCCATTCACGATTACTTCTCACTTTTCTGAAGCCCTGCTATACTTATACTCTTGGTTATCAATTACGTATCCCTCCGATAGATGTAAATATAAACACTGCCATGTGACTTCTACGTTTTAACTGTCAAATGCTTTGTTTACTGTTTTCTGCTATTCAAAGAATTGTCATATTTCAAAAACAATTTAGTATGAATGTTCCCAATTTAGGCCTAAAACAAGACTTAGGTTTAACAATGTCTGTGCTAAAGAAAGTTCTTACTGTTATTTTACACTGTTAACATGTTTGATATACACGACATAGCACATTACACGTAACACAAAATATTTGGCCGCGACTGTGTTTGACCCTGTTAAAACTGTGGGTGAAAAATCTATTGCATTTAAGCTCTTGTTATTGATATATGTTGGGTTATTTAGTCAAAAAAAAAAAGGCCGCAAATGGAATAAATTAATATTGAAACGAAAGAGCAACCAGTCCAACGAAAAGACTGCAAATTCGAGATCGCAACTCGTGACGCTTATTTGTATTTAGTAGTCATATCTCAAACGGTTTGGAAAAGACCTAACTATACTTATAAGTCGACATAGAGGTCCCAGACTTGAGCAGGGGGCAGTGTTACAGAATGCTAGGGCAGGAACTACCTAGAGACATTTGGTAGGATGGAAGCTTCCAGACGTTTTGACTGGCTAACAAAATAGTCGCCATCAGCATGTTTGATGGCCACAGGGTCAACATCCAGGAGCCAGTTAGGCAGTACGACATACAAGATGTTGGACTAGATTGACAGAGCAGGAAGTTCTGATTTGGTCACAATTTTTTTTGCTAGGCAGTGCCACTTCCAAGATGGTGGACCAGAGTCAGTATGACTTCCAAGACGGTGGTTTGGCTAGGACCATACATTGACAACCATTTTGCTAGACAGTACATTGGCAGCCGTTTTCTATTAGACAGCAAATTTGCAGCAATTTTGTTAGACAGCACGACTTCCAAGATGGTGGATAGGATTGACAGAGCAGGAAGTTTTCGTCCCAGGAACAGACTTGAGCAAAGGGCGTTTTATGGAACGCAAGAGCAGGAAGTAGACATTTCGTAGGATGGAAGATTCCAGACATTTTTGACTGGCCTGGCCAACAAAATGGCTACATCATCATACTGGTTCATAAAATGACCATCGCCAGCTTACTGGCCGCCATAATGGCCACCACCAGCTTACTAGCCGACAAAATGGCCGCCGCCAGCTTACTGGCCGACAAAAATGCACCGGTGACATCCCTCATGGGTCACCACAATACGGATTCATCAGTGGAATTCAAGAGCATGAAGTCTAGGTCAGTACAAGGGGCGCCATTGTGGAAGTCAGTGGGGTCCTCTATAACATACGGCCAGCCGCCATTTTACTAGACAGTACGATCTACACAACATCGTTACTTCTATTAACCTGAATTTCCTGCGTGATCAAACATACAAATTGAGACACATGTAATTTTTCTTAAAACAGAGAAAATAATAGATAAGTGAATCATATATGCACATGTGCATATAAGGATTTTGTTTCGCAAAAGATATCACGGATTTCCTAAATGTGCATGTGGTGGTAGTGGTTGTACCATTGCATTAGGAAGAGGTAAAATTATTTGGAGCGAGTCACTGACCAATTCATGCATATGCGCTTTAACAACCATGAGAGAGAGAGAGAGAGAGAGAGAGAGAGAGAGAGAGAGAGAGAGAGAGAGAGAGAGAGAGAGAGTCCAGACTACAAGCAGATAAGCAGACTTCGCCCCTCATTTATAGTACTGCTTCTCATCTTCGTTGTGATACAAAGGTGGCTGTAGCAAAAATAAATTAATGAGAAAGTTATTTATAATCAGGCGGACGTTACAAATAAAATGTTACAATCAACATTAATTAATCCTTATAAATGACGGCGAGTTGCGTTTAACGTTACAGAAATCTGTGACACACTGGCATTCTCTCTTCTGCCAAAATAAACACAAACTATTCCACGGGACTTGAAACGTGGCTCCCACGTTCACGCAACTAAAGAGATAAAAAAATAAATTAAAAGGAAGTACCTGTAGCATTTATTAGTTATAGCTGTCCGTTACAGCCGCAAGTACCTTTCCAAAGTCCAAGTGATGACAGATAACGCGACCGTTTACAGTAACAAAGATGCTTCACAAGTACAGTGAAGCCATATTAACGATCGTCCGTTTAATCGTCACAGTCACCCAACAGTTAGCTCAGCAAGACTACAATTACATTGCGAACTGCCTCCGAAATATTAATTCTCAATCGCACTTGGTGTGGTTTTATCCTTCGGGCATCTGAAGCTGAAGTAACAGCGCATGATCATGTAATACGAATGGTGTCCGCACAATACGCAACAAAATAAAGAAACAAAAGATTTACCAGCGACTTTGCCAATACCCAGCCAAACATTGAAATCATTTGGTCAGCTAAGATGCTCATTTTTAGCGGCACAAACTATAAAATAGTGCGGAAAAGGCGGATCAGTACATCGACGTATGGGAAAGTGAATGTTGACGATTTTTCTACGTGTACCAGAGTGGTGGTTCCACGCATCGGGCCGTGACGAAACGATTGCTATAGTCCATTCCCGATTGGAAGCGACTTATGAAAAATAACACTCTAGGCATAGCATGTCAACCTGTTTTTTCAATAACCTGTATTCCACAAATATATAACACCGTGATTAAATTTAGAGTGCTGTATTATAGAATTAATAACACTTTATCTTAATATCTTCTATAACTTGTAATATTTATTTATTTTTAAATATGAATTAACAACAGCGAGAGCAGCGACGTGTTGGCAACGACCAGTGAGAAATAGTTCACAGTAAAAATATTATTTTAACCTAGTTTTTTAGAATACTATTTGTAAATTAAACGGTGCCTATTTAAATATTTAGGTAGCCCCGATGGATACATATATCATTTTTACAGTTTAAAATAGCAGCGGAAAATATCATGAGTAGGCCGTAATGGTACGGTGTTGTTTTATCGAGCGAAAAAGCATCTAAAAAACTGTCTGCTGGGCGAGGCTTGTCGCTTTCTCGCTCTTTCTTAGTTTCTTTCAAACTCGGGAAATTTCACTTCGCTATTACCAGGACAATTATGCATGTTTTTAATTGTAGCATATTTCATCCTTATTACACCAAAATAATGATTTTTGAATTTGTAATTTACAACTGAAAAGAGATTTTGATGTTTGAATACTTAATTTAATATATTTAGATATTTTGGCGGGGCAGTTACCAAGTGAAGTTGGCAGACGTGGCGAGCAATGACATGGCGTGTTGCTTCTCCCAAGCGAAACGTAAATTATTCTTACTCCGAAAAATACTTTAAAAAACTACATCACGTTTGTAGATATGTTTTTTTTAACCTACCTAAGCAAATTACGATGTCGTGATAAATCTGTGTTTCCACGGCAGTAATAAATATACTGTGACGTGCGTTTCGTTAATCATTGCGTCTGTGAAATGGCGTGCCTTTGTGCATCGTGGTCCATACGCTGGCCCTGTGCGTAATTTCAAATATTTGATTAGCACTATTTATACGTTTTAACTGTCAACTGTTTTTATGACGAAGTTAATTATTTACATTCACGTCTGTTTATTTATCACAACGTTGTGCCTTTGCCCTAAGGGGTTTGATACACAGTCGTGTAACGTAATTTGCCACAATCCCAGAAGAAAAATACTAAGTTCAGCCCTATAAATTTCAATAAACCTAATAAAGAGTAAGTAGCACTATATAGAAATATGAGCGGAATAAAAGTTATCGTAGGTTTATTTGTGTGCATGATTACCGCTATCTTTCAAAGTTTGTATGACAAAAATGAGAAACACGATTTGCGTGCCTGAATTTAATGTGCCCTTTTCATTTGACTTGTTGTTCCTTCGTTTTCATATTTATTCCAATTGAGGCCGTCCTTTTAAAGAAATAATCCAACACATATCAATAACAAAAGGATAATTAGTACAGCCCTTTACCTTGCAGTTGTAAGTGTTAAACACAGTCGCGGCAAAATACTAACGTACATTACATGTATTAAGCTATGTTGTGGAAAACAAATATGTTAATGTAAAAATAACCGTAAGAACTGTCGTCAATTCAGGCATTTTTAAAACGTCATAAAGCTGACCTAAATTATATTAGAGACCTAAAATGTGAATATTCGTACGGAATGGTTTTTGGAATATGACAGCAGTCTCTGAAAAGCTGTAAACAACACATTTGACAGGTATAAAAGTAGAAGTCACATTTCAATATTTATTTTTAGGTGTGGCGAAAGTATACGAACGTATGTACACACACAATGGAATGTAAGCATTGATTTTGACAGATGCTACATGGCAGTCACATGGCAATGTTTGTTTACATTTGGCGGAAGGATACGAAACGGGCCTGCAAGTAGATATTTAGCAGGGCTCCGAGAAAGTTGCTTCCAATGGAGAATGGACTGCATGTACAGCAACCACATAACCAGGACGACAGTGTGCGTAATGTAAGAGAGCGCTGAAGATCAGAATGCAGCTCCATTGCACAAATTCGCACTTCATAAATTATATACATCACGTGCAGTTCCGTATGTAACAACATGGCAGTCTGTGCCACAGGCCATCTCCAAGTGCCTCTAATTACGTGTACAAAAAGTGTGAGTGGCGGATGTATGTATGTATTAAGGGGGAGGCGGGAGTTTCGCAAGAGCAAAATACATAGTTCATTTTCGATGAAGTCAAACTTAACGAACTTCTCCAAATAAAGCAAATGAGTAAAGTGCTTTCTGGGAAACATAAAGCGTGAACATATTAGTGGCCATGTTTTTGTATATTAGTAAAATGAAATGGGGATATCTGAGGCAGGGACTGTGGGCTGTGGATGTGCGGACGGACAGGCGGCCATCTTGGATAACGTCATGAATAAACTTCACGTTCTATCATTCTTCGCCAATGGCAGCCATCTTGGATTTCCATTTTTCCCTCGGGACTTCCCTTTTCCCTCCTGCTCTATAATTCCTTCCAGCCTCTTCATGCTCTTGTATTCTCTTCTTTTTTCTCATGCTCTCGAATTCCTTCCAAGCTCTCTCCCATGCCCATTCTTTCTCTCACCCATTTTATGCCTTGGAGTTGTCTCATATTCTTTCCGGTACCCTCTATTTTCTTTCTTGTCTCAAGTCCCTTTTCTTCCTCTCTTACTTTTCGCATCCCTCCAGCTTCAATTACCGCTGCCAATCGTCTGCTGTAGGCAGCCATCTTTGATTCCTGTGCCTACCACCATAATGTGTGAAGATCTACCATTCGTAACTAGAAGCGCTGGTATCGATGTGGCCATTTTGTGTGTGTGGTTTCCACACGTCGCCTGCAAGAACGTGCTAACATCGGGTAGTGTAGGTCAAATGGTGGCCGCCAGGAGCGCTGAGAATTATTTTTTTAGTTGATAGTTGTTTTGGAACTAAAAAATGCAGGAGGCATGCGGTTTCGATCCGACCACCCTTTGGTCGCCAGTCGGACATCTAAACCACACGACCACCATTGTAAAGGAAGTGTTACGAGAAGAAATAAAATAAATACTCGCATCGGCCTACTACGCACTCACCAGATGACAACATGAAAAATTAAAAATAATGTTTAATGACAAATACACATCGGAAAAAAATGCATGCACTGCATGCACACATGCTTTTTATATGTGTAAAATTTGTACATAAAAATCGATACCACAGAAAAAATACAGTCAGTCTATCCAGTGCCCTGGCCACAGTGCCGCATTTTCGTATATATAAGAGCAATAATAACAACATAAATTATTGCATTTACAAATTAGCATTAAAGAAGCCAACCTGCAGTGAAACCGAGTATACACACAAGCAATACACTGCATGCGCATACGCCTGTGTTGGCATGGGGCAACACAGAGCAACGTACATATATATCGATCATGCACGAGCTCTCACACTTCTGTATTGTATGTGTAAAAGGAAAATACCATCATTCTAACATTCAGAAAATAATATAATGAAAGTTATAGGCATCCATATAAAGCCAATTGTGCAGCAATGTATGTGTGCTTCGACCGTGCACAAGTGTTCACATTTCTGTATCTCCAGCTTGTCCATGCAGTCGAGCGCACACACTGCGCAGTGCGGAGCATAGTCGGCACATTGCATATGCGCTGGAAACTATTTCCTTTTCTGTAACAACTAGCCAAAAAGAGTCTCAGGCCCTCCACCTACCCCTTTCTGGCACCATCAGTGGCCCAACCTAGAGCCCATTAACCACATTCCATGCTGTCGATGGGCCACCATCCTGCATGCATATCATCATGAATAGTAAGCAGCAGCAGCACGCACCACATGGCCGAATACCAACATCTGAAGGCACCAGAAATAATGGCCTGATGGGAATGGCTGTCTTCCAAACTAGTGGCAATTAATAAAAAACTAATGCGGCGATGGACAGCTATCTACACGCGTGCAGGATGACTGCCGGCTCTAGCCACCATGAATTTTAAGTAACATGCACCACTGGCTGCTAACTGGTGCACTCATGAATACAAAGTAACATACACCACTGAATATTAAACAACACTCATGAGAACAAATGATGCACCCAACCAGTCTCCAATAACATTAAATTTGGCACAGTATTACAAGTCAGAAATACAGCCCAATCTCAAATCTCCCTGGAGGTCATTAACCACTGGGGCCATCGGACCTTCAGGAATGCTAACAATCTCCCAAACTGAAAGAAGTATCCCCCATCCCCAAAACACCTCTGTGAGAACACATTGTGTGACCAGACTGCACAAACACATGGCCAAAAATAATCTAAGGTGCCAGGTGCGAGGCCATTATTAATATCAGTCTACATCCAGCCTCAGTACACTGCATTACCAGCCTGGAAATAATTAAACACAAGTACAATCATATAACAGAGATCGAGGGTCAATGCGCCTTGAGAAAATTAGAGAGAATACGGGCTATGAATAAATTGCACAAAACAAATACATATAGTGCAAGAACAAATTTATTTATACTTTTAAAAAATTCATTTGTTGGTGACACATACAAGTACAATCACGCCTCTTGTAATGTAGTATTTAATTACCCATTGCTAAGTGCAGAGTACTGTATCCAACTGTTGTAATGAGAATCGAATCCCAGCGATTTTACAAGAAGCCAATCATCGAAGAACTTTTTCAACCAAATAAATGACTGGGAATCTTGTAAGTTGTATCTCATGATCACACAACTAAAATTTGAGAACAGTTTATTCCAAGTCCTCGAGAGATAATAGATCCTTGGTACATAACAGCGAATATTGGCAACTCTTTATACATCGGTGCTCCAGCTTGGAGTGTATTATTTTGCAAATGTTCCCTTCACTCGTGATATCCTGACATGGTTTTCAACCTTCGTCTTAGGCTCGTGAGTGTCAAATTCCTTCTCAGCTTTGAACATAGTTTCCAGCAAAGAATTATCCCGAATGTCTACAGGTCTCATATGTGTAGTGCAGTGTACTCGATGACTGTAAGACGCCATCAAGCGAGGCAACATGTCCAGCCACTTGTTACTTCTCCGAAATGAAAATTCTTGTCAAATTAGTCTTCAGAATACAGTTTAACTGTTCCGCCAATGAAAACTTTCATCCCGATGTGGTTACTGTAATGATTAATGTTATTCACAGCCATTAACAAATGGAAGGAAGGATTGTAGAATTCTCTACCAAGATCCATTTACAAATTTTTAGGTGAACCTTTGTCATGCAAAACTTTCATAGCATTGCTCACAACATCGAGGCCACATTTCCTACGAACTGGTATAGTCCATGTGTACTTACTGTATCCATCTATGACCATTAACATATATTTGAACCGACTTTGTATATACAGATACTGATAGCTTCATCTATTCTTTCCACTCTTAATATTTTTACCGAGACCTAGCTACAGTTCCTATGTTCAGTGCTAAATTCGACATGTTCTGCTACCCTGTCGATCATCTCTGCTACTCCCAACCAATGCCAAAGTGTTGGGGAAGTTTAAGGATGAGTGTGAAGGAGCCATTATGACCGAATTTGTGGGGCTTCGGGCGAAATTTTATAGCTACAAGTGTAAGGGCAAAATAGTTGAGGGCCAAGGGAGTGCAGAAATGTGTTTTTAAAAACAGGATTCTCTTTGAAGATAATATGGGTGTTCTGCGCCAGCTGTGAGTCAAGGTACATATCATTCACTCTGACCAGTTCTTTATAGTGAATGGATAAATAAGCTGGTTCTGACATGGAAGGATGATAAGAGATGCATCCTGGATGGTGAAATACATACTGTACCATATGGCTATATTGTCTGAATTATAATTTATTAATAGGATGACATTGCTTCCACTCTCCCCTTTTCCCTTATGGTTATCGTTGATGTTCTGTACATGGCATACATCATATTATGTGTGTCTGTCCCCGGGAGAGCGAATGGGGTCGGGATGCACAGGCAGTTCCTCGCCCCAGGATAGTCGAAGCTGAAGCCCTTCCATTCCCCTCTCCCACAATGATATGTGTGTGTGTGTGTGTGATGTTTCGTCCTTTTATGTATTTTTTTCCAGCGACATTATGTAGCACAAGAAAGAGCCATATTCATTTTGTCGCCAGGGTTTTGCTCATGACGACACTGTTGAAAGATGGCATGCTCTAGCCTCGTGCAAGGGGTATACTTATCTTGTCAGGTGTGTTACTGTTATGTCATGACGTCTGTACTATTTCGCATTCCACAATCGCTCATGCATGTATTTGTGCACGGGATTTGGCATCTATGTTGCATCTCCTACCTGGGGTTTATAGCCAACCCCTGGGAGACTCAACGCTTATCCTAGTGAGGGTTGTGAATGTGAAATGGTATTCGTATCACACTAACATTGCAGTAACTAACTGGTGGTCGAATCGTACTTGCATTTACTCTTTATTTCAGAACTGTGGCAGCAGGTGGTAGTGTATACTCTGTTTCGCCCCATGCTGGTGCAGGTGTGCATGCATGCGATGTGTTTGTGTATGCTCCATTTCACCATAGGTTGGAGTCTTCAAGACTAATTATTAAATACGATCATTTATTTATGTGCTTATTATTGCTCTTATATATAAGAACCTGTGGAACTGTGGCCAGAATAGTAGATAGACTGAAGTGTTTTTCTATGGTATTAATTTTTATTTATAACTTTTACACATATACAAAAGTGTGCGCATTCATAGTGCTTGCCGTTTTTTCCTATATGAACATTCGGCAATAAACATCCTCTTTTTTTCGTGATGACAAATTAATTATCTGTGGAGTGCATGCGTATTTTATTTATTTTCCTAATCATATAATGTCGATGCAATGGTGGTCGTGTAGTATACCGACATCGGACTGGCGAATGAAGGGTGGTCGGATAGAAACCTCGTGCCTCTAGTATTTTTTGAGTTCCGAAACAGCTACCAACTTAAAAAAAACCTCAGCGCTCCTAGCAGCCATCCTTTGAATTCACCTTCCCGATGCTAATACATCCCTGCAGGCAACGTTACCAATACACACAAAATGACCACATTGAAACCAGCACTCCTCGCTGCAGGCGGTAGATCCTCCCACACCCTGGTGGTGGGTGCTGGAATTGAATATGGCCACTACAGCTGCCGACTGGTGGTGGGCATGGGAATTAAAGATGGTCGCCAACAGCAGACGACTGTGATGAGGGAATGTCCACGATGGAGAATGTGGAAAGCCAGAGAGAGAAAATAAAGGGGACCGGAAGGAATATGAGAAAAACCCAAGGCATAGAACAGACGAGAGAAGATAGGTGTGGGAGATAAAGTGGCAGGAAGGAATGCCAAAGCGCGAGAAAAAATTTCGGATTGCAAGAACATGAAGTGGCTGGGAAGAATTATACAGCAGAAGGGAAAAAGGGAAGTTCCAAAGGGGAACAAAGGGAAATCCAAGGTGGCCACCATTGGCGATGAATGACAGAGCAGGAGGTTTCTGCATGATATCATTCAAGATGACTGTCGTGCCTCCCCGGTCCCTGCACCAGAAATCATAATTTCATTCTACTTATATTTCATGTTATTTTTTCTTATTGTAATTATTACCTCTGTTTCCAGACATTTTACATTTACCATGAATGTGCTAACATCCTCACGTAGCGGTACCCGATAACTTGATCCTTATACGCAAATTTCACACCTCATAAGAACACTTACGATTATTTTGAGATCTGATCAAATAGTACGCAGGATATCTCTCGCCAACATTCCCGTGCAGTAATTACAACTAGGCTGGTCACTGTGAACTGAGCACTTCTGAAAGCAAAGTTTAGGAGCTACTTTTGTCCTCATTTTGTATCCTTCCACCACATGTATAACTAACATTGCCATTGACCATCTCATTTTATTCGTGTACCATTCAGGGGAAACCGTATAATTTTTTAGGAAAGTAAATCTGTTGAAAATATGCACATCTATGCTCATGCGAGTATAAAATAATAAACGCTACACTTTCAATACAACGTCAAAACGTAAAACTATTTTTCCCGATTCGTTGCCAACTTTTGGAGCCCGCATGCCAATGCGTATAGCATTGTGTAGTTTTAGGCAGTGATTTTTCATTTCAAAGGTTGACTTAAAAATGCTCACTTTATTGTCAACACCCTCCAATACAGGAACGGTTCTAGTAAATATTTCAAGACACACAATGGTTATACCCTACACTGTGTCTACTACTGAGCAGTCACAACGTAACTACGGATGAGTACGTATAGTCCTTTCTCTAATTAGCACTAGCAGATGAGCCTTTAAATTGTTTAATCATATATTCCAATGCTGAAAGCATGCTTGATTGGCATTACAGGCTACACTATGAAAATTGAATTAAACCCCAAGGATAACAGTGCCTAATAACAATTCCGAAAAATGTAAAATAAAAGCAAGCTGAACTCAAGGTTGGTTCGGCTACTGTCTATTCTACCCAGGTTAGGAACAAGACGAGATTTCTTATGGGACAGTTTGGCACAGTTAAAATTTATGCCGCTACGTGGGTAGTGTTCCGAAAAGTAACTTTTTATTAAGATTTTAATCTACGTAAATAATGCAAGCGAAAGGTTTTACTTGGTTACGAAATTAATTTAGATTTGATCTGTGATTATGACAATTATCCTGTTTAACGCAGGAACTAGAGAAACTCCGGTACACACGCAACAGTAGCGCTAACTAGTGACGAGAGTTTTCCCTTTGCCTGACTTTTAAAAATTGAGCTTCCCAACCTGTAGTAGAAGTAACCTTAGCTCGGTTGAACGAACTTTCAACAGGTTTAGGCTGTTCGCGGTAAAAATGAGCTCTTTTGAAAGCACTGATTAAGCTCTGCTTGTATGCACGTTGTGTATTCTTGTGCCTTATGTAAAATTAACATTGCCATTGGCCTCATCACTTTATTCATACTTCGGTCAAGTGAAACTATGATTATTAGAAAAGTTAATATTTTACAACTCTCCTCATTTTTACAGTTCGATGCATTAAAAAATATTAGCGAAAGAAATAATTTAAGTTATAACAAATGGTTGCCAAACACTTTTTATTCGACGTTAAGACATGGAACTACTTTCCATTCATCGTTACAAACTTCACTGGGCACGTGTCACTCAGTGCGCCAGTTAAAATATATGCAAGCAGGGGCAGTGACTTTTGTCTAAGAATGATTTCAAAAGTGCTCACTTCATCGTGAACAGCCTTTACACAGTGGAGTGGGCAGTCGGTGACGGATGGAAAAGGAATTGACCGAAACTGTATGGCGTCCCAACAATAGTTTCCGCAGTATCGTGACATCAGAACTGGTGGAGGAAGCCCCGGCTCAGAAGCACATCTCGGGCGACAACACAGCGAGTTTACGACCGCAGCCATCCGCCCCGCCGACACCGCCCGGAACAAAGAAATGGCCCTGATAACAGCTGCGCGGCGAATGGCGCTGTCCAGGCGCCTGCGACGCGGATCTTCTGGAATCACCAGCGGAGTCATGGTCATTCCTTGCAGTTGCTAATTCTAACAGACGCGCGGATCAGCGCTGGAAGTATTCATGTTGTAGTCCATTCACGGTTTATTCGGCCTTTTTGTATCAAACCTTTGAAAAATCTCCTCATGTATGACGTGTTTAGTCACAAGCGTATCACAAGCGTTTTATACTTGTGTTCATAAAAGTTACTTTTTTTCCTGTTAAATTGAAATTATGTCACTATCTTATCTATAAATTATAATGCTTCGTTGATAAATAATTTGAATAAAAAACAGGGAGAAAATAGGTATGTTGGTAGCGCCTAGTAAGAAACAGTTCTTATACAAAATATCATTACAACTGAGTACGCACGAATGCGGTGCGTTGTCCCTCTGGTGTAATTCTCCAGACTTTATAAGCTTAGTTTGCACGAGGCGGAGGAATATCCTGGAAGTAGAACTTCAGCATGGTTTCAGAAAAGGCTGAAGTAACCGTGAATGGATTATACTTACATTTCTGAAACCCTGCTGAAGTTCTACTATCCGGAAGTTCCTTCGCTTCGTGCAAACAAAGCCTAAATAAGTCTATAAATTAGCGCCCAAGGGACGCACTGCATTCGTGAGCACTCAGTCTAATAATATTTTGTAGAAGAACTATTTCCTACTAGGTATTACCAGAACGTCTATTTGCTCTATGTTTTTATTCATATAATTTCTTAACGAATTATTTTAATTTACAGATAGAATATCAGTAAAGTTAATTCACAACAAAAATAAGATACTTCCATGTTAACACAAGTATAAAACATTTGTGATACATGGCATATTAAGGGAAAAAAAACCTAACACGTCACACATTGGGTGATTTTTTAAAGGTTTGGTTCACAAAGTGTGAAGATACTTGAAGCGAACAGACTACATCACTAACGTGTGCAATAAAAGAACCAAATGGAAAAAAGCATAGCAGACAGACGGATATTCGCTTAGGTGTGTACAGTAAATGCAAGTTAAACAAGTTTCTATTTGAGGGGAATAATGCTTAATACGGTGAAGCAAAATTACAAAGGATTCTTCTACACGAAGACCTTATACAGCAGCCTTTTTTTCAGGACTGTCCGTTTCTAAAGTTCCCTAATTTGTTTAAAGTGGCTACACTTAACATGAACGTTCCGTGCATCAAAACATGCACTCTCTTAAGGATTAAAGTTAAATTAAGCATCGACATCTCCTAATTGTTCAGCAGGAAATGAGGCTATTCGTTCGTTTTAAGCTGTCCTCTCGTAGATCACAAATCAAAGAATTTACAAGGATATAGGCTACTGCAAGGAAAGCAATGTTTGGTTAATCTGTACACTTCCGAGTTGAGGGATTTGGAGGCTACTTAAAAAGAAAAGAGGCCTTGTAGCGCCCAAAGAAATGAAGTAAGATGGAGACGAGAGACGAAACACAAGGGGGGAGGGGGACAGGAGTACCCTAAGAAAACCCGCCAGCCAATGACAACAATCGACATGTTTCCCAAATGCGAAAATCCGAGCGTGACTCCACCAAGCCTCGAACACGAGCCGCCTTGGTTGGAAGGTGATGTTCTTGTCACGAACACCGGGGCCCCTGGTATCATGAATAACAAAGACATTATTTTCTGTAACCATTAAAATATGCCATGAATATTTTCAGCTTCGTATTGAAGAAGGAAGCTAAGATACTATAAATACTACTATCGAGTTAGAGGTCGTTACAGCTGCCAATCATAGATTAATTTTTACAATATATTAAAGTGTGCGCATGTCCTAGGAAGCAAGCAATGTTGATACATCTGAACAGAAATTCGGCATAAATTGAAAAGTCCAAAATGACGCCATATTTAGTTTTACTGCGTAATAACTAGGATTCCGTGGGTTCGAATATAATTTAGAACATAGAAGAACTTCATTTTAGGTTTGGTTTACATGTTAGCTGTTCGCCCTGATAGTCTGCGGACATTAAAAGCAACGCTCTAAAAAAAATTCATAGTTATCTGTACGGCAAAGAAAATAGTTTATTTGAAGCTGTTTGATTTACAGCAATACTATGTAGCTTTGGTTCAAAGACAAAAGTCACAGAAACATAGGTTTGCTGTTATTACATACTTTCTTTATACTTTTGTTTTATGGAAATATTAGCTTCCTACATAGCAAAGAAACACACATTCTTTGAACTGTTTTTTTTTTTCACAGTAAAGAAATATTACTTCGGATCGAAGGCAAAGGTTTAAAGAGTGTCTGCCGTCCCGACGTTAACATTCGTAAACCAATATATTGTACAGTCACGAAACTGCAGCTGAGCAAATGTACAGTGCTGCAAACGTTTACTGTCATTCTGAAGTGCAATGCAGTCATTCTCTAATTCACTATACTCAATTCTTACCAAGAGGTGGCATTGTATTCTGGCCCATGTTACTACCTGACAGAACCTACATATCAAAAGTAATATACACGCAATATAGTCGAAGTGGTAATGTGGTGCAAGGCGCTAAGCTGATAACACAAGGTATGCGGGTTCGAGTAACGGATCCACCCTAGTATTTTTTTACTACATGTAATTTTTAAAGAATTGTTACCTCTCTCATATTTACAAATTTCGGTCGTTTTACGACCATTACCACAAAAACATTTGCTCAACTACCGCAGCGACAATGCAATGTCATCGTAATCATTCCTGTATAGATAAAACAAAAATTCTGTTAGTGGCAAGCCTACTTTGCAGTGGTTCATATTTATTAAAACAATTTTTCTTCGCGGCAAAATATCACGTGTTGCAGCAAAGAAAACGTTTTTGCAGTGAATAAGACAAAAATAAACAGAAACGAATAACGTAGGAGCATGGATAAGACTGTGTAAATAAATTATAGAAGGGAGCTTGAAAGGATGTGCCCACACGCGGGATGGCATGTAATGTCTCAAAACACACGACATAAAGCATGTACAGATATGCCTATTTTTCATGCTGTTCAAATGCATTGTTTTGATAGCACTGTCACCGTCCGTGAGAAATAGTTCATATTTCATATTTTGATTCAAAATTAAGATCTTAATACGTAACAAGACACAGGTAGATTATTGTTAAATAATGAAATGCGAATTGTAAACAGACTTCAAGTTTGGGGAACATGAATAAATGATGTAATTGTTTCCACGGGAGTTCAACTTTCCAGTTATATATTGACGGTCGAATGGTTACAAATATATTGTTTTCATTACTCAAGATAGCAAGTTTTCTTCTTCGCACGGCATGAAAACCAGCACAGGGATTGAACCAAAGACGTCGCGTAAAAGAGAGGCGCCGCCGGGCTACAAAAAAAAAACGCGACTTCACTCGAGGAGAGTAGAGATGTTGCAGCGAGAGGAATGGAAGCGTTCGTCGGCGGACAGGTCGTTCCGCAGACGTCTGGCCGCGCCCTACAAGCATCACACGTGCGCCAGGCGACCTTGACCCCGGGCCGCCCACAAACTGTTCCACCGCCACCGCCGTAGAGCATCTGGCCCGAGCGCCGAGACGTTGCTACCTACCGGCCGCGAGCAGCGCTGCGGCAAGACGCTCATGTTAACACATTTCAAACCCCTGCCTAACTTCTCCCTGGTGACTATTATACTATGTGGTTTTCTACAGACCTATGTAAATTCATTAAAACGTATTAAACACACTACCAAAATTGTTTGAAAAGTTCGACTGTGAAAAAAGAATATATATATATTTAGTAACATATTTATCTAGAATCTACTAATTGAAACTATTTTTACGTGTCTATTTTTAATCAAAATTTAAGCGTACTTCTCATTTGGATGCTTTAAAAAGCACATTTTGCAAAACAAAAAATTCTTTCAGCCAGCCACACCATCATAATAATTACATTGGTTGTATTTACTAAAAATTTGTAACAACGTTTACACATATTTTTAATAATTTATTTTATGTGCAGCCATTTCGGGTACACGAGTTATTTTCAAACTTCTATCTGTAATACTTTTTGACGAGTTCCGAATGTTGTACAATCTGATGAAATGCTTCATTAGAAGCCTTCTACCTTAACATTTTGTTTTATCCATGTATGAGAAACGTGATAATTCTTATTAAAAAAATGTACATGTTACCACTTCGTAATTTTACGTAAAATGCTACCCACACGAAAATAGAACTTTTGATAAGAAACTGGCACTTATTGGCGACCAACGTTTTTAAACTTTTTTTTACGTTAACATATACACAACTTCAACTAGAGAGTTTTTCGTGCGGGTAGTTTCAAAAGTTTTAAATTAATGTTGAACCAGCAGTATTCATTCGCCCCCGTACTTCAGTGTTGGCAAAGCAATAATTTCCTGTACACTAACTAAAATAACCGCCAGAAAAGATTATACTGTACAGATGTAGAGGGAAATGACCACTGCGTGCACAATTGCCAGGATAAACTTCTTCCAGGCTAGAATCACAAAAATTACGCATGTGCTAAATTACTCCTGCGGTTATTCAGGAAACTCCGGCCAGGGATACCAACAATTTACGAGAAGCCCAACCACGAAACTGACACCACAAATCACGTGAAAATACGGTCTCCAAAACGTACTGTTAAGCGCTCAGTGCTTTGTTCCGCGCGAGCGAGTGAAAGTGGAGGTCAGAGCAGTTATATGATAGCGGCGGCGCAAAGCAGAAGGAACGTTTACAAAGCGTGCCTATTATGCCTTTCAGGGCGCGTGCCGCTCCAGACGCTGGGTATCGGATTTCTTTGAGACATCTGAAGAATGTTCTGGATTATTGATCTCGTGTCTCTCAGCTAGACTCGGGGTGCGGCGAACCTCCCAGGTCAAGGCCAGCAGCTACTATAAAAGGAGTGTAGGGCCTTCGATCCGGGGTTGTTAAATGAATGAGTTTCAGCGATCGACGACTAGCGAGAAAAGAAGCGTGCGACGAGGGAAGTGACCAGCTGGGGGAAAATCGACAACTGCAACATCAAAGCAAAGAAGAGTACGACTGCAGGCTGGGCTATTGGACTGGATGTGTGAGTGAAATACATTACAAATGATGGCAGCAGATAGACTGAACGTGTGTTAATGATAGGCATGAGTTAATAGACAATACCAGAGACATAGGGAAGGACGTTAATTAAAGTCAGAATAGACATTAAATATTGCACTCACTGTGAAACGAAACATTAATAGTGGAGACAGATAATTTTTAATGCTGTGAATAATAGCTGTGTGAAAAAATTGAATAATTAAATTTAGTTCTTTTATTTTTATTAAGATCTCCATCCCTCACGAACTCAGATACACCGCCCAGGCATAGTTTCAGAGATACAGCAACACCAAGACGTTTGGCATAGCCACCAGCCACTCAGTGCACTATTCGCGCCACAATGAAAGAACGCTACTGAAATGTTATTTCCCAATCCTGAGATGGCAAACAGAATTTCCCCGATACGAGAGTTGTGTTTGCCTCTTGCATAATATGTGTGCAAGAATTACGACTTCTGGTTTCAGTTTGAAGAAAATCATGGGTTCTTTAATGGCCGCAAGACTTATTTTGAACAGAAATGGATAACAATTTAATTTTTCTATAGTAAATTGTAGATAGTTTATTACGTTTGGAGGAAAGTCGTTTTCATGAATATTTCTAACAATAAATTGACAGAAAAATACGAATAAAGTTGTTAAATTGACGATCATAAACACATTAATATTACTGATTTTGTGGATGCGTGTTAGGGATTTGGTACAATATTTGTCGCATCCCTTTATACTCTAATACTTATCACTGAATTTTTTGGACTGCTATTCTCAAATAATAAAGTATTTATTTTTAATAATTACTCCTACCATGTTAGTAGACGCATACTTTAATCTTTCTTTTCTCAATAAAATGTCGGAAAGCATGAACTTCCCTTATAAGTGTATTATTAACATAAGTTACTATCAGTGTATTATTAAAATTAATTACCCCAATTAAACACTAATTTTGCCGAAAGGGAGTGGAGTAACCACCATAACCATTTTTTTTTCGAATTCTCTGGGCATAGCCAGGTTTTTTAGGGGATGGAGATCTTAAAATAGTCAGACTTGTTAGGCCACATATCTTAATACTCTTTCTAAAATAATTTGGATCGTATTTAGTTTTCCGTCGCACAATTAAGCACACAAAGGCTACAAGCGACGAAGTGTCCCTGTTATACAGAGGTCGATGAATCATTGAACCTCCGAACAACCCAACCGACACTGTGCTCAAACACTGAATCGTGTCAACATAGCGCTCCAATCTATTATCTACTTGGCACTCTCACCGTATGTCAGCGATGACGGCCACAAAGGAAATTCTGATGTTAAAGATATGCTTATTAAAAATAATTATAGGATTTTCTTTCCAAAGGTCATGGGATTGCCTAATCCAAAGGAGACACCGCCACGCTAAATACGCATGTTATTTCCTTCTCTTTTATTTTCCTTCAAAAAACAGAGGTGAATCGATAACACGTTTCGATAATCTTTACAAACCTGAACTAATCAACATTAAAACCTTTTCTACCAATCTGATATCATGTTAGGTGGAAGAGCGCTAAACCTTAATTTTTTTGGTGGGAGGGAAAAAAGAGGGGAGGAGGGAGAAGGAAGCACCACAAAACTATGCGGTTTGCATATGTTATAAACCCTTAAAATAATTTGTAAACTATACTCACAACGCAATGTATTAAAATAAACTGAAGGAAAATTATTTTATTATTTGTACTAGATGGAATCGCAATACAGGAGCAGCTTCTAAACACAAATTCCAGCACTCTTCGTTACATTTACTAAAATTATCAGCAGTGAGGCACGCCAATGATAAAGGTGGCAACACAGTAGCCACACAAACTATTTCAGACATCTAAGATACGTCCTATGCTCCGAGAGGCACAAATACGACCGAGAACGAAGTTGGAGAGAAACAACATGGTTGCTACAGAATATCAGGATCAAATTCCCCTAACTTTTCCTGGTTTTCCATCCAACAATAAAGAGATTTACAGTCTTTTTCGGCATTAAAAAAAATCAACCGGAAAAAGCCCTACTTTATGAAATGTGATTGAAATAAATTTCACAGAACTCGCAGCTTCTGATCGCCATGTACACTACGAACAGCACGATTGTTTACTTGCCAGTCTTTTTATTTCTAACATAATGGAAACAATTTTCCAGTACCCGTGAGTTTTTGGACAAGTTCCTTGGACTACTGCTGAGAATATTTGGCAATACAGAAAATATATTACACAGTATTATATTACAGGCTTGAATTTACAGGATCTGTCACCTGTTTTTCCGACATCTCCAGGTTTTCCCTGACCATTTCGAATTTCCTGACTTTTCCATGTTTTCGACTCCTGATTAATTAATTTATTAACAATGAAGCAAATAATGCAAATAGAAATTATTAAATCACACAAATACACTGAGGCTTCATAAAGAAATGGTCCTCAAACGTACAAAGTAAAATCGAAAAGTTCAAACTGCTCCAAATCAGCAAATCTGACTACAAGATCTGTTGAAACTGCTCCCCTTGAATCAGTAAACTACTGCTGATCATTATAGTTGCTGGTATTCACCGAGTAAACAGTGATTTACACTAATTCGTAGTAGTGAATTGCACTAGTCTGAAACCTCAAAGTATTCAATGGATTCGCCAGAAGATAACATCTAACTAAAGATTTAGTAAAATAACTCTCCTGATTGAAGTCACTGATAATGGCCGTGTTCGAATTGGCACTTTAACTAAAAAAGTCACGTGACCCGAATTAGTCCACTAAAATGATAACGTATTTGGTATTTTAGTACTTTACTTAGGTTTTAGTATGCAACGAAGCTTACTAAAATACAAAATTACCAAATCGCAACCATCGCTGAACACGTGACTATCGACGGCGTCCGAATTGAACCCTTCTAAATACCAATCAATATATTTAGGGTGGCTAGCAGCATACTTATAGCAAACTCCCTGACATTTCCCTGACTATTCCAGATATCCCCTTACATTTTCCTGACCAACTTACGCGGCCAATAACCAAAATATCTTCGTTTTTCCTCAAATAAATTAAAAAATTCTTTATGGGTCACAATTTAGAACAGCATAGCCTTCATTTATGGATGCTTTCCTATAGAGAAATAAATATTTATAAAAAGTAGAAAAAAAAAATACATAGGTACAAAGATGGTAAATGGAAAAGGGTAACAGAGGTTAAATACTAGCACTCAGAACCCGAAAAAAAATTACAATAAAAATACAATAAACAATAAGATGTATAAATTAAATGAGATTCACTAAAACTGTTTAGATTATTATTTAAGAGAAATTTAAAAAAATCAGCCAAGAAAATGTGTGTAATTATAGTTACAATCAAAGTTAAGACAACAAAATTGTCCCTAAGCTCATAAATCTTCCTACGAAGGTGGAATAAACTAAATAACAGTACAATCCATAAGATTACAAGTAGCAAAAGCGCAAACTAATATTTACTTTCTTATTAAATACGTTTTAAACTATTTTATCTTAATTCGCTGTTTTCTCACTAATTTCCCTGGCATTTCCAGAAATGTAAAATTCCCTGACTTTCCCGGGTTTTCCCTGATGCTAGCCATCCTGACCACGCTCGTTGTTTTACACCGCAGCCTTGACTGTCCAGCGCAAGCTAAAGAGGACAGAGTAGTGATATGACAAGCGGGCGGCGCGTCACGAAGGAATGTTTGAAAGACAGAGCTGTAACGTAAGCGATTACAAAGGCTAGCTACCAGGTGCCGATGCGATAAGCCATTTTGCGGCTGAAACGCTCCTGACTTCCGGCACATTGAATTCCTGCTTTTATGTGACGGGATGTTCTGGTTAATGCCCAAATTCAACTCAACGTGACTCGGGATGCGGCGAACGGTACAGATCAGGGCAAGTGAGACTATTTAAGCGCGACGGGCCCCCAAGTAGGGATTTTGGGCGATTGTGTAACCCAAAGCGATAAACGACGAGCCAGACGAGCAACGAGTGGCGTCGAAAGTGACCAGCAGGAGTAAAATCTGCGGACTGCGAACATCGGTGCAGTGAAGGGTGTGACTGGCAGGCGGGACTATTGAACTGGATGTGTGAGTGTAAGATGTATCAAACGATGGCGACAGACAAACTGAAGCTGTGTTAATGAGTGTGAAGTAAGAGACTATAATCAATATAGTGACGTAAAGAAGGACTTTATTTAGAATTCAGATAGAAAGTTTAATCTTGTAAAGGCTGTTCACGATAAAGTAAGCACTTTTGAAATCAACCTTAGAAAAAAGTCACTGCTCCTATCTGCATAGATTTTAATGGGTGCACTGAGTGACATGCACCCTGAAAGTTGGTAACGATGGAGGGGAAAGTAATTTCAGATATTCGCGTTGAATAAAAAAGTGTCAGAAACTATTTAAGTTATCGCAAAAGATTACCTATCACATTCTGGTTTTTTTTAATGCACCGAAGTGTAAAAATTAGCAGATTAAAAATAAAACTTACTTTTCTAATAATCTTAAAGTTTTACTTGTCCGACGCATTAAGAAAGCAATGAGGCCCATGACAATGATAATTTTACATAAGGCGGAAGAACACAAAACGTGCATACAAATAGATCTTAAGCAGAGCTTTCAAAAGTGCTTATTTTACCGTTAAGAGCATATAAGTAATAAAGACGTGAATAAATTAATAATCAAATTTAGATCTTTTATTTTCATTAGGACCCCTATCCTTCACCACCTTGAATACGCCTCTGGGGCGTCTTTTAACAATACTACATGGTCAATTCCATCAAAGCCTGTATAACCGTGGTCATATCTTAGGGAATGCCGTAAAGGAAGTTTGATGACCAGTATGAAGGGAGAAAGACGAACATGGCAGGCAGGCAGGCGCGGTCAGGGGTCGATACGGCTCGCCTGCCGGGTCCCCAGGGGACCGGCTCGCTGAACCAGCCTCCCGCTCGAGTACGGTGACACACACGCCGCTCCGCCCGCTGATACAATTACCCACTTGTGCGTACGCGCGCGCGCAGCCGTCCCCTCGCTATGCCTCGCTCCGCTGAACATCAGGGGGGGAGAGGGGGGGATGCGCACGGAGGCAAGCCGCCCCGGCTTGCCTCCGTGCGCTTCTCTCCTGCCGGCGTGCACTGCAACACACCGCCCTCTTCACGTTCTCTCTTCAAGAGGAATTGTGCTTTGATGCCTTATATAAACGTCGATTTGCTGTTGAAACTAGTTTTCAGGGAGTGTATCGAAATGTTTTGCTCGTAAAGATATACAGTAGAACCCTGTTATATCATTCCCGCGTATAAAAATTTTCCTGCATATAACACTATTATTTCACGGTCCCAACTAGTTCTCCGACTAAATGGTTTCATTTCCTGCATATAACAATGTTCATATTTTTCATTTTCTGCTTATAACATCAGTATTTGTTCAATTCCTTGTAGCATCTCAAATGCAATTTTTCTCTTACGTTTATAAGTTTATACTTAAAATATTAAGGATTTTAGAGATGATTGTCCGGAAAATAATTGATAATATAATGGTCCATGGAATTCAGATCACTGATATTTTTGCATAAAATGGTTCAGGTTAAGATTGAAGAACTTTACTAGCTATTTATATACAAAAAATTATTACATTAGAATTTTGCTTTGCTTGAAGTGCCCCTACAGGTGTAATACTGTTTTCTACTTATTACATTTTCCTGCATATAACATTTTATTTTACTGACCCTTTGAAAAGTCTTATAACAGGGTTATATTGTAAATAACTATATGTTACCACCTATTTACAGGTGTTTAGATATCCACTAAATTTATTGTTCAGCTACTGGCGTAATTAAATAGGTAAGATATCTTCCGGCAGTAGTCAGAGAATAATAAAGGCAGTCAATATCTACCAATGTAAAAAGACGTAGGAGACTTATTTAGATCTTGACGTGCCAAAAATGTTGATATCCACTATGAGAAGTGTTTTGACGGCTCCTTATTTCGGAGTTTTGAGAGTCGGTGAGTGTAGAGCGATGTGAGGATGAGGCAGCGCCGGAATGCGAGGGCGGGGGAAACGAGAGATCACCGAGAAAACCCGCCGACCAGTGGCATCGTCAGACTCGATGCCCACGCGTGAAAATACGGAAGCGGCCCCGCCGGGAATCAAACTCGGTTCGTCCTAGGTGGAGGCGAGCGCGTAGCCGCTGCGCCACCGCCGCCCCAATACGCACTCTGAAATAATAGTTACGACGATAAGTCAATAAATAAACGTCAGTTCAGCATTCCTCTTAAGGCAACCGCATCCCTGGCGCTTTAATTGCATTGCAGCATGTTTCAAATATATGTGTTTATTTTTGGTAAAACTATTAGAAGTGCGTCAGTTATGTTTACCTACGAAAAGAAACCATACCCCAGATTAGAACGGAATGTTCAAGGTATCACGAATGTAATAATACGTATTACTGAAGCCATCCAACTTCGTCAAAAACCAACTGCTCATTCACACTATTGTATCTATAAACGTAGATACTAGCCTGACGTCAAACTACGATAGGAGCCTGTATTGAACATTGCTACACACTTTCAATTAAAGACGCCGCCGAACTTGAAGCTGTTTAGCGCGTTACAGGCAGAAAAGTGTGGAAGCGATAAGGACGACACTGACACGCACGCCTGGTGCCCGATCACCCATATGTGCAAGGCGCTCAACTGGCGTGCAGTGTTCTCGTCTTGATGCGTGTACCTGTGGGTCTTCAAGCGGTGACCCGATCATTTCATTGGTGAAACGTTTGTAGTAAAGTTCAGTGTAGATCCCTATAAAAGATTCGCATGTTTCCGACCAGTATGTTATGAGATACAACAGAGTGGAAAAGCCATTTTTAGGTATGCCTACGTCGTAAGGCTCGGAAATAGCATTCATAATGTGCATGATATATTACTAGTATTGTAGGCCTATGTACATCGTCTGAAGTGCATTTTATTTTCGTACATCGGCCTAATGAGAACTCGTTTAATGATTTCGTAAAAAAAAAAATGCGGATTTCAAACAAACTGCAACGATATTCAAGTCAGGTAGGCGGCGCCCTTAATAAAATGATGGGGTCACTGCTTAAAGCTTCATAGCTACACGGAACACTACGAGAACGCTGCACGCCAGTTCAAAGCTTTGCGCGTAGCGCTGATGGGGCACTTGGTGTGCACGGCAGTATCACCTTATAGCTCCTGCGATTCTGGGCCTCAAATAGGAAAACAGCTTTAGGTAGACGATCGCCTTAAACCTGAAATATTCCTTCTGTTCACACCGATCCTGCTTGAGTTGTATCACTCAAAAATTTGGGGAAAGTATGGAAGTTCATTTATTAATTTATTAAATGGAATGTTAATTTCTACAGGCATTAATTAATTTTCGTATACCAATTTCACAACTTTAACGAATTCGTTTAACTAATTTTTACCTTGCACCCAGTACTATGTTTTTAAAACTACTCATTACAACCACATTCAACAGCTGTCGCTGAGAGAATGCCTGATATTATTTACATGGACTATACGGTGAAAAGTAAAGGCCATATGGCCCACAACTCTCAGTTTGACACTCAAAGCACAGGCGACATAGCGCACATCAAAGACTCGTCCTCTCAAAACATCGTTACAAGCCGCCCAACCAATCTCTTCTCTCAAAGACTCGTCGCCTTTGTAAGCAAGGTTTTCAGCTAGATAGCAGTCTTCTGTCGTGATACATACGAAAATGTGATTATATACTCATGAGCAGTTTAATTACAGACACCTCTCTAGTGGCAGTTGATGTGGCATGGCATGGACTCTACAAGGCACCGCAAGCTGTCGGAAACCATACTGCCATCGACGCGTACGTAGTACCTCGGCTCATACGCGAGGGTCCAATGTCGGTGTTTCCGCGCCCACATTAATCGTTTAACCTTGTCACGCGCAGTGATAAAAGGTACCCTAGTGGGCCAGCGGGTTCTCTGCTCCATAGCGAGGAGATGGTTCTGGATGGAGTGGCGGCTCACAGGTCGTTGTGGTCGAGCAGTGAATTTGAGTGTGATCTGCAGCACTGTGGCCTGCCTGCCTATACGTAGCTAACGGCTCTTCACGATAAAATGAGCACTTTAGAAATCAACCTTATAAAAAGTTCACTGCGCCAGCATGCATATATTTTAACGACCACACCGAGTACATTTGCTCAGTGAAGTTGGTAACGATGGAGGGGAAGTAGTTCCCTATATTAAAGTCGAATAAAAAGTGTTAGGTAAGCATTTATAATTACTTAAATTATTAATTTCGCATTCTGTTTTTACCCTGATGCATCGAAGTGTAAAAACTGGCAGATTTGTGAAATTTTCCTTTTATAATAATTTTACAGTTTCGCTTGACAGACGCATGAATAAAGTGACGAGGCCCATAGCAACGTTAATAATGCTAATTCAAAAGTGCTAATTTTACCGTAAACAGCCTATACCAACCGAGCTAGCCGACTGCTAGCCTGTTCATCGATACGTTGTGCTACGCCATGGCAGTTGTCCCTCGCGGCGATGGTTTTACCCGAATCCATAAGCTCACGGTACACTCTTCAGACGGTGGCTTGTGGAAATCCCATTACCTGCACGACCCTTACACCTGGCCCCAACTGTCTGGCCAAGATCACATGCGTTGAGATTTTGTTTCATTTTGTTTCTTGTCCATTCTGTGCTCGAACGTTACTCGGACTGTCGATACATGGGTTTGACGACATCCCAGTCTTGCGTGGCTGGGAACTATTCCATTCGGCGCGGGGACCACACCACCACTTCGCTAACACGGCAGATGTATCAAATTCAACTGCTCATGAACGCAAGCAGTGACATCATTTCACGACTTAATAGTAAAAACTTACTTTACTACATACGCATACTACGAAATTACTCACCCAAACAAATTGTTATACTACCTAAAGTCATTCCTGGTACAGATCCTTTTAATAGCTGTGTTCAATTTGAATAAATAAGGAAAAACTGACACATTAACATATAACTTAATATTAAATGCCATTTGCAGTTTAACCCCACAACATGCTTATTTAATGTATTTCCAGGTGAATACATTTCAGTACCTCTGCACGCCTGTTTAAACATGTTAACTGACCAGCCGAATGTAGCACTAAGATCTCAGTTGGAAGGATACCTATTGAATCTGAAGTCGTGCACGTCTATCGAGGGCAACAACGTTTGTAGAGTCTCTTCCCAGAATCTCACAGGACACCCGTCGATGATAACGCCGGTTATCAGCGCAGAAGTCAATGGAGTCAACACACAGGAGCTGCCGCAGCTGACGAGCACTTTCCAACCTCCTCTTGCACAAGAGGGAATGTGTTCGATCATCGCAGCCCAAGATCACTCCGCACACTGCAGGTTAGTTAAAAATTTACACACCGGAATATGAAAGTTCAGGACTAGGTAAAAATAAATTGCGGTCCACTTTGTACAAAAATTTTGGTAAATGGGCTACGTAAATAACTGCGCATCCGAAAATTAAAGTTCAAGACGAGAAACTTGCAAAATCAAATTTCAGGACGAGAAACGAATAGGAAAAAAATGAACTTCGTTTAAATTCGGAAAAAATTCAGATAAAAACGTCAAGTAAAAATCAATACATCGGAATATCACAGCACTGGACAAGAAACGAGTACATAAAAAAATTATCTTCGATGAGGATAAAAATCATCATAATATGGGTTAAGTACAACATTACACTAGAAAATACTAGGTAAAAAAAATCAGTTCCGGTAAATTTTTGCAAATCGAAATGGACGAGAAGCAACTATCTGTTCAAATTTGAAAAAAAAATTGGTTTAACATGTTTTCCGTGGCCTTTTTTTTTTTTTTTAATAATGAAGCGCTGATAATGTTCTTGATAAATGCATTCATCATGAGATGCAAAGGTTCAAACTCATGCTTAACAAAGTATCTGATCCATCCACCAGTAAGCAAGTCCGCGGTTTCCATGGGCACGACCTCTGAATTACAAAATCTTTTTTACAGTAAGTCTGCACTGCGCTTGACGCCCGGAGGACCCTGGCTACCCGAAAGCTGTCCAGGGCTTTCCCCGGCAACGAGTGACACATTAGCGAGGAGAACGGGAATTCACGGATAAGAAGAGAGAGAAGCAGCTAAAGGAGATAGAGATAACGCCCGACTTATCTTCTCAGCCAGCGTTCCCTTGTTGCTTTTCTTTTCGCAGACGCATCTGGCAGCAGTAATGTAATGTAATTACTCCCCAACGTCTCGGATAACGAAGGCCGTGCTCAAACTGGTTAATTTATGTTGCTCTTTGGAGTTTCAGAACGTTTCAATTATAACACGGAATTCTCAATCACTTGCGATGTGCGCTTGTAACAGCATAATTAAATTATATATTTTTTTAAGTTGTGAACCTTCATTTATCATGTCCTGTGGGTATACGTCTTTTGATATGTTACCTAATCGCTTTCTTTTATAGCGACGTCGTATTATAGGTACTACAACGAAAATTCATTTTCTATTTCATACATTTTCAATCAATTATAGAAGGAATAGCCTATTTGAAAAGCAGAACCTATTCTTTCCACGCAAGTTTTGTGTAGTAGCGTGTTAGATTTACAACAGGAAATAAGTTATAACTAAGATATCAAAGTACTGAAGAGTAATTCCTTTAGCGGAAAAGACGCATGGCTTACTACGTCACTATTGTACGAATTGTTACGGAAGAATCTTATTTAAGAAAATAATTGTGTTTATGGCAATTCAATGGATTTCTAAGGTTTCCATGTTTCTTGGCGGTATACCTGTTAGTTTTAATCTTATAAGAATGTTATTAACAGCACACTTTAAAAAATATTTTAAGTTTTGTCACGTTTCTTATAATGAACAGCGTTTTAAGCTAGAGTAGGCCTACGCATATAAAAGTTACCCACTGAGTAACGAAAAGTAGTTGAAGTTACTTTATCCACTAAAGTAACTTAACTGGAATTATTTTTCAAATGTAACTTACCCAACACTGCCACATGGGTACATTTGATATGCGCTTATGGTGGAACATGAAGGCCTACAGTCGCCTCAAAAAGTATTGGCATACCCACATTTAAGAGGCCATGGTCATGGTCATGAATAAAGCCATATATTTCAGTAAACAATTACTGACATACATCACATAAAGGAATTTGCACATATTACCTGTCCACAACAAATAAATACAATCTGCACATTAAAAGCGTCGTTTCGGAACAGAAAAAGTATTGACACAGAACGATTTCTTTGCATACCGTTTGTGGTGTGTTACACATACAGCACCATTTGACGTTGTACCCACGGATGGTTGTTTACAGATCAATTACTTGTCTAGCACAGTGTTATGCGGCAGTAGTCACACGAGTCCGAAGCAAAAGGTACATTCAGTGTCTTTACTTGATAGAGCAGTGTTGCTCCGTTTACAAGGGAAAAGTTATCGCAAGATTGGAGAAGAACTTTCAGTCAGCTACTCTACAGTCGGAAGGTCCTTACAACACGGGAGAGTCGACGAATCGTTGGTCTGGAGCAGAAAGGTCCTTATAAAAGTGCGGAATCAATGTCATCCAGCAAACGTCCAACCAGACAATGAGTGTTCTGACGATACGAAATATTTCGAATGGCGCTAATATTCATGGTAAAAAAAAAGACATACATTTCTGTAATTAACCTTAAGAAGCGTTTGCAGTTTGCTAAGGTGTATATCAATAAACCGATATAGTTTTGGAACACTGTAATATTTTCGTATGAATCAAAGTTCACTTTATTCGGATCTGAGGGAAAGAAGAAAGTGTGGCGCATACATAACACAGAACTCCAATCCACACATAATTCCAAACGTTAAGTATGGAGGAGGTGTTGTAATGGTTTGGGGATGCATGGCGTCTTCTGGAGCTGGAAACCTAGCTGGAATCCAAAGTACAATGGACTATACGAAATACATCGAAGTGTTGCGCGCTAATATTCATGATCGTGTGCTGAAATTAGGACTTAATGAAATATTTCGTTTCCAGCATGACATTATCCAACACAACCACCGCGAAAAGAGTGGTAACTACACAACACTCCACGAATGTTTCTTACCTCATCAGAGTCCCAACTTGAATACTATTGAGCATCTGTGGCAGCATCTCGGCGCACAAATCAGAAAAAGTGATTCGACAGGAAAAATGGAACTTTGGGGAGTACTCCAGGAGGAATGGTTTAAAACCACTCCAGCAGCAGTGACACAGAAATTGATAAACAGAATGCCACAACGTACGTAAGCTGTTATAAATGCTAAAGATATGCACACAGGCTATTAATATGTACTACTGGAGAAGGGTTTTGTTGTATTTTGTGTGCCAGTAGTCTTTTGTTTTACAGAAGACAAGACATTTGTTTGTTATAATGTATTTATTTGTTATAGACAGGTAAATATGTACAGAAATATATTTTATGTTATGTACGTACGTCAGCAATTGTCATCGTTGTTTACTGAAATACACGGCTTTCATCACAACCGGCCTCTAAATTGTGGGTGTGCCAATATTTTTTTTCGGACAACTGCATATGTCAATAATTGGACATGAGAGGTAGACATACGTCAGTATAGGTTTAATTTATAAATCACAAGTATCCAGAATGAAGAACTAAAAGTATTACAATGTTGTCGAGCGTTTGTGTAACCAAAAATATTAAACTATTACATTCGACTTGAAACATTATGAAATACGCACGGAGGTATATTTTCCCGCGTAATACTGCCGTCAAACGGCAGTCGACCAACATATTCGAGAGTTTGTATATGTAATACCTGCCTCTCATCACGTATTTTATTATGAACGAATGAATACTTGGTCACTCCGTTAACTACATCCGTTATATGCCTGGACTGGTGATCAAGAACATTCAAGGGAAGATATCCTCATATGGCACATGTTGCGCTTGAATGCTTAACCACAGTAATATTAAGTTTTATAGAAATAAGGGCAAAACATCACAAGTCGCTTCCACTGTGTACTGTGCAATGCAATTTGTTTTCGAAGGTTATCTACCTCCACAACGTAATTTGAGAGCGTCAGCTTCGACGCCAGAGGTTCAGAGTTCGCAATGGTAAGGTAATGGGCCATTATGTCATTTCTATACGCTATTAGTAGTTAAATAAGCATTTTGAAAGCCCAGCTTAGGCTCTACTTTTATGTCCCCGTTTTATCCTTCAGGTAACAATATCATGGATCTGAACAATATAAGTATAGATTAAGTAAAAAATGTGAGATTTTCAACAACGGACAGTAAATAGCTTGTAACTATTACTCATACTATACTCTTACTCCCCTGTAAAAAAAAACTGAAATAATTTCGGAGTTAATCAAATTTTACATTAATCTTTTTTATAATAAGTTAAGAGACATACTTTTCCTACTGCTGGATGTCCGTTAAAATAGCTAGGCCTATATGCAGTTAAAAACAAAGGCTTTTCCAAAGGTTAATTTCAAAGGTACTCAACCGCGAGATATTAGTAAGAAATTATTTATGAATTGTTCAGTTTGTAGTTAAGAGAAACTTAACGAGGACGAGGGGATTTAAACAAAATAAAATTCACTATCTCTTGCAGTTTTCTGCTACCCAATTAACCGCAACTATAATCGATTCACGGATATTTCAGACTTTTCTGAACTAAAATTTAACTTCCAGGATATTCCTCCGCCTTATGCAAAGAAAGCTTAACTAAGTCTAGAAAATTACACCAAACACTCGCTGTAATAATATTCTTTTTCTTACTAGGTATTACCAACATAACCATTTTCTCCCTGTTTTTATTCATACTACCAATAAACGAAATACTATAATTAAAAGTTCAGTTTCACCAAAAATAGGCCACTTCGATCATAACAGAAGTATAAAACGCTTGCGTTACAACATTTTTAGGAAGCAACCAATCACGCCATACACGGGGTAATTTTTCAAAGGTTTGATTCAAATAGTGTGAAGAAACCGCGAACAGACTATATTGTTTGTGTATTTCTTTTCCTGTGGTTGTGTTAAAGGCTGTTCACGATAAAATGAGCATTTTTGAAATCAACCTTAGAAAAAAAAGTCACTGCTCCTACCTGCATATATTTTAACGGGCGTCTGTGTGACATGTGAAGAGTATAGTTGGTAACGATGGATGGAAAATAGTTCCGTATCTTAAGAGTCCTATGTACCGAAACGTTTTCTGTGAAATCGTTGTTGCGCGTAAAACCGTATCTCAGTAAATAAAAGGTCTAGAAGTATGACTTTTGTCAGAAAAGATAAAAAAAAATCAATTATCTATGGCAGTGTTTTTTTACTTTTGTCATATTAAGTGTATTCTTTGAGAAAAAAATGCGTGAAAATGGTTAAATATCGCATTTTTAAAACTTGCCTATGCAGTTCCCTTAAGCGGCAAGATAAAAGTGCAAAGTTACGGACGTAGTTTAATCTGTGGGCTTTCATCGCGTGTAATAAAACCCCCATGTTACAGATCTAATTTGCACAGTACAGCGTTACGCCAGAACCTTAGTACTGTGCAAATTAGATCTGTAGGAACGATGAGGCGCTAGGCGTGCGTGTAACTGTCGCCCGTATTGCATCCTCGCTTCTTGACCTTGGACGCGCAGCTACATAATCCCCTTAACGTCAAATAAAAAGAGTTAGGTGATAATTGAAATTATTTCTTTCACTTTCTGGATTTTTAATACATCGAAATGCAAAAAAAAAAAAAAAAAGAGCAAATTTCGTAAAATATTTACTATCATAACAATCCCACAGTGTCACTTGACCGACGCATGAATAAAGTGATGAGGCCCATGACAATGTTAATTTTACATAAGGCGGAGAAAGAGACAACGTGCATACAAGTAGATTTTAAGGCCATTAGTGCATGAAAGTAGTATATTTATATAATTTGTGTTATACCTTGTTCCACAGCGGATTTTTTCAAAATTTCTGGTATCTCAAGATGCAAATAACAACTTTTAACACCTTCTTACGTTGTTAGATATTCACTGCCGTCATTATTCTCGGAGCTCTAAATGAAGAAAAGGAAGAATTTCTGTTTTCTTATCTGCAATCAGTGCTCTGAGAAAAATAACGGCAGTGGATATCTAACAACGTAAGAAGGTGCTAAAATTTGTTATTTGCGTCTTGAGATGCCAGAAATTTTTAAAAATCCGCTATGAAACAAGTTATGACATAAATTATATAAATATACTACTTTCGCGCACCAACGACCTTAAGCAGGGCTATCAAAAGTGCTTCTTCTACCGTAAAGAGCATATAAATGAATACTTCTAAGTATTTGTTTTAACATGTTGCGTTACTAAACACCTCGCCGAGCCAGATACGTGCCGAGAAGATAACGGCCACAGCACCTATCTATCTACCTATCTGCTGTAAACAGCAAGTGGACAGACTGGCGGTGTATGTACACTGGTGACGAGCTTTTTTTAATTAGTAATTTGGATGGCCAGAAGTAAACACGCCCACTGCCAAAAGTAACGATTTAAAACGAACACTGTATCGAGACATCAACAAAATATTTTTAATCGAAAACACGAAAAAAACGAAACCATGAAAACTCACGAACATTCTAGACGACACAAACACAAAACACAATGAATTTGAATTAAAAGTCAGCGAGAAAACACGCGTGTTGGTAGCGCCAAGTATGAAATAGTTCTTATATAAAATACGGTTACACAGAGGGCGCACGAACGCGGTGCGTTGTCCTTTGGTGTAATTTTCCAGACTTAGTTAAGCTTAGTTTACACGAGGCGGAGGAATATCAAGGAAGTAGAACTTTAGCAGCGCTTCAGAAAAGTTTGAAGTGACCGTGAATGGATTATAGTTGAGTTTTAGGGGTACTTTTGGAATTTTCTTTTTTAAAAAACATTAGCTAGAAAAACACTGAATCCAATAGGGCCTATGGAGGGGCAAGGTCCCCCTTAATGGGGCTATGTAGCTGCGCGTCCAAAGTCAAGAAGCGAGGGAGCGATACGGGCGACAGTTACACGCACGCCTAGCGCCTCATCGCTCCTACGCGCAAGGCGTGCAGTGTTCCTGTCATGACGCTGTACTGTGCAAATTAAATCAGTTACATAGGGGTTTTATTATACACGATGAAAGCCCACAGATTAAACTACGTCCGTATCTTTGTACTTTTTTCTTTCCGCTTAAGTAAACTGTATAGGCAAGTTTTAAAAATGCGTTATTTAACATTTTCACGAATCATTTTATCCAATAACACACTTAATATGACAAAAGTAAAAAAAATACAGCCAAACAACGATTTCACAGAAAATGTTTTAGTGCATAGGACTCTTAAGGCCTCAGTTAGTTGTGTGTATTAAATATCTGTTGAACTAAAAGCCATATTAGAATAGCGGGGTAACAACTACTTACCAACCAACACGAAAACCGGGATCGAACCCCGCCATTGGCAACGTTTCTGATGTTTAGACTCGTCAATATTGTATTCCAGCAATAGGAAGCAGTTTGGTACATCGAGCGAAAAAATGTTCTTTGGTAGTGAGAGGCAAATATTTTCACCCAGACTTACTCTAACATTGCCAGAAATAACACGCAGTTACGCTACACGTAAGAGTATGCTTGTTCACAGAAATATCTTAACAGGAAATTTCAAAATCACCGTAATTTTCATCCCTCAACTTCATACTTTTAACTAAACGTTGTTGCTAATGGCATTTATCTCGTATTCGGTATTCTTATCACGTCAATGGAGTACAATATAACTAACTTGCATTACCAAACACTGGTAATTTGCTTGCATTACATTTTTCCTGCATTACGAAAGTGTTTATTTTCGAAATAAGGAAATTTAAATTTAATATTTAGACACCGAATGGAGATACAGAAAGAGGAGAAGGGGTTCATTCTTTTTCTAAGCTACGATCATAACGCATTCAGCACGGGCCTGTGACTCGCGCCCACCGAGTTCGTTGAAGCTAACAACCTCCAACGAGCATAAATTTGTATCTCTCAAGGCCGAACCGCACACATTGGCCAATGATAGTGCTCGATATATCTATTAAATACTCTCTATAAAACCCAAGTCCATTTGGTGTTCAAGCGTTCGTTCCCAACGACTCGAACAGAATCATACTTGATAATTCTCTTTTAGTCCTAGGCGTCCATTGAGTCTAGACTCGCCCATGATTCAGAGCATCCAACTTCGCCACACCAGTTCCTAACAGCGCCAAAATCTTCCAAGTCCTTTCGTCTTTTGGGCCGCGTTGTATTAGTCTAAATCTATTCCACTATTCTGAGTCAATTTCGGTCTTACAAATACATAACATGTTTGCTATCAACCTTAGTAAATGCCCTCTTGTTAGTAAAATCCCTTATTTCCATTACGTTAGATCGGATTATGACTTGTGTCAGTATAATTTCTGTGTCAGTTGTACTTGGCCGTGACTGATTCCCAACGACGACGCCTTTCCAAGGAGGAATACTGTGTAATTATTGCCGAGAGAGAGCTACAGCAATACTGGCACTTACGTTCCAGCTCTGTGGCTTGCTTCCTGTGATAAAAGTACAACAAATTTACAATCTGTGTTATTTTCTCGTCGCGCTTCGTTGGCTCCCGACACTTTTTTTTTTTTTTTTTTTCAATATTAAGGTCACAATTCCGTACTAAACAAACGCATCCTGATTAACTTCCAGGTTTATAATTTATACGTAATGTAATTAGATACACAAATATATGCTGCATATGTTTACGAGCGCTACATAATGTAAATATTGGGAAGGATGGGTGATAATTTATCTCGTACTGTGTCATTAATAATGAACAAACAACATAAACAAACATTGCTTCCGACACTAGCGTCATCCAGCACACATCCGGTGGGACATAAGGGGGGCGGGGGAGAAGATGGAGTCGAATACAGCGGACTCTTCCCGGCGACACCATAAACAAACATGAAGTCACCTCCAAATTGTAAGGCCGGGAACACGGCAAGCTCCACGGGCCGGGCCCGGCCCGTCACTGACTCCCGACACACACTGGCGAACCATTGTGGCATACTGGGTAACACACACTGTTCGCCGGACGCTGTTGACCTGACAACATGACCAATATAGATATTGATTGAATTGTTAATTGCCAGCGTTTAGGAAAAGCCTGAAAGCTGAGACAAATCGAGTAAAGTTAAATTACAAAGATTGTAATAAAAAAATTGATGCGTGCAAGTTTGTGTCTACATTATTTTAATGAATAAAAAATACCAATTATGTCATACTATAACAATATTCTAGTATGTTATATTTGAAAACGTATTATGTATCATATTTGGAATGAATTAAATTTAACCGCAAAGGAAATGGCAAACAGATCTACAATTATTTGAACCAATTTACACGATTTCCTGGTACCAACAACTGGGAAAAATAAGATATGTACATAGATATCAAATAGTTAAGCTTTAGCTGTAATAGTGTCGTATACGTACTACAACAATTTATTATAATTACTATTTGTTGACTCAATTTAACACAAATGCTTCCTTTAAATACCGCTTAGAAGGTCTACAGTGTGAACATTTTAACTTAAATGTACGCTTTAACTGTTAGTTCCATTATAAATTAAAGGCATTGAAAAACATGTAAAAATTATTACATTGGTTGCTGTGGTTATCATTCTTGAAAACTACGCATAAGAAATGTAAATGAACTCATTTAAATTTTCAACTGGCCAACTATTGATTTTCACTTCATAACGATTTTAAAGTTATCAAACATGTCGAGTTTTTAGACTTTCGTTAAATTTTAGACCCTTGCCAATTGATAGAACCAACAGGGATTTTAAAATAATCAGCAAGAATGTTGTTCTCGAGATTGGCTCCTCTACCACCTTGGGGTATTTATATAGATTCTGCCAAGTCGTATAAACAATCCACAGTTAATGTTTCTTCCTGTTGCAACCATATCTCACTGACAAAATTTTGAAAAACTACACAAGCCTTCACAATATCAACTGCAAAGTCCATATTCACATTGACAGGACGATGAAAAATCCTCCATTTATTAGATAAAATCTCAAATATACATTCCACGTACCGCATTGACCAACAGTGTCAACAGTTGAAAATCCTTTTATTTACAGAGAGGTTCTTCCCCCCGAAAGGCCTAAGTAAATATTCTTGTGCAAACCAAAAACTTCATCTCCCATGAGAAAATAAGGCACGTTTGGATTTTATGTTCCAAATAAAGGACTTGTTGTTGATATGCAAAGTGTGTTTTCTTCTATGATTTTCCAAAAAGAACATTCTTTGAATATAGCTCCTATACAGACACAAATCGATAATTCGTGTCAGCTACTGCTATAAGTACAATAGAAAAGTAGTGTTTATAGTCAAGACAAAATGAGCCTGAAAAATCTTGTTTCAAGAATCGGTGTCGGAGCAAACCCATAATTATTCATTTACGCCTGTTTTCTTCCATGACTTTGCACAAACAAAGTTAAATGAACCGGGCCCGTGACAGTCTTGGGACATGGCCCGTCCCCGGGCGACCGTGGACGGTGCTGTATGTTCCCGGCCTAACAGGCGCAGAGCAGTAGAACAGCGGGGCGAGCGAGCCCACGTTTGTCTTTTCGACCACAGATCCTTACCATCTTTTAATGTTCTGGTAAAAACCAATAAGAGCCAGCCATGCTGACACTTACTGGCAGCTCACTTTCTCTCCTTTAATTTTCAGGTTCATAGAAGAGATCGAAGGGGGGGGGGGGGCCCAATAGCGTCACTTCTCCCATCAGAGAGGCGCCCAAGCACCTCTCTGGTTACTGCCGGCATCAACTTAAGAATAAACAACTCTCCCGCCCCTCCTTACTAATCTTTCCAACTCTATTAACTAAGAGCATGTTTTCCAAACACACTGTCTCCTGTAGCATTCTATTTTATTTTATTTTATGCATGCAATAATTTTTTTAATTTTTACTTCTCTGTCGCAAGGGTTCTTTTCGTCTCTCTTGACGGTTTTTTCCCTTAGGTAGGTAGTCATGGCCCCAAAGTGCAGACCTCTTTGCTGCGATGCATGTCTCCTTGCATGATTTCCCTTCCGAGTAGGCGTAACGGGTTAGCACATAAAATCCCTCCCTACCTTCGGGCCTTAACTTCACGTAACGCTTAGAATAAAGTAGTTTAGAAAAAAAAACGAGCCCACGAGCCGCGCGTTTTGATAATAAGCACCTGTTTGGTAAACACGGAAACAATACGGGAACTACATTAAGACCTGCAGGGCAGCGAGCTCGGTCCTACCACAGCCAGCCGCCGTCGGTGCAAGATGGGACTACGACAGGGGTTCGGCGACGATGGTCAGCCTTCGACAATAGCATTAAAGTGAAGGCATTCCAACAGGTTTCTTACAGAAATTTTGTAGGTAATTGTGCGTGGCATGAAGTTATAACTTAACTATAAGTACTTGTAACTAAATAGTAAATTATATATTGAGCTCCCCCGACGTACATCTAAGTAATTAACGTAACTTAAGATATCGATTATTGTATAACATAATGTCAACGCTGCACGTTTACGTTTATCTATTTTAAATACATGACGAAGTAGATTATAGCGGGTTATTCATCTGAGCACGCTTCCCCCATATATCCTGTATGGCACCCATATGGAACCATCACAAAACCCAATATATCCACTGCCCCACCTGGATGACGGAGCATGAACTACATGAATACAAAATGGCGGCCGTAGAGCCTGAATGATAGAGGATGCTGGCTCCGACACTCCTCACACTACATGCTTACACAACTTGTATCTCATCTACCTTCAACCCACATATAAAACGAAATAGATTGCAGATATCTCCCCTTCACCAGAAAAAGATACGGATGCAGCTCAAAGTCCCATAAGTCCAGTAGGAGGAGAGATAATGCGTCAGTACGGCGTCTTACTCGCAAAGGCGATATAGCATTTATTGCGAAAGTCACTATGACATTTGAGCTGCGTTTCATCAAAAACACATACCGATTACTATTTTAAAATAAAGTTTAGTTTGTTACACAAATAACATATGTTTTATGACAAGTAAAATAAACCGTATTAATAATTTATACATGGACACTATCCTTCCCGCGCATTTTCCACTACCTGTGCGTCGGCGGGTTTGTCAGAGTAAACAACATAATATCTGCTTTCATTAGATCGCACGTCAGTTCATGCACGAGTTTATATATGTAGCGTTATTAAACGCTGTTCACGATAAAGTGAGCACTTTTAGAATCAACCTTACAAAAATGTCACTGCCACTACCTTCATGTTTTAACGGGCGCACTAAGCGGCATGGGCCCAGTAAAGTTGGTAAAAATGGTTGAGAAGTAGTTCCGTATTTTAAAGTCTAATATAAAGAGTTTGGCAACCATATACAACACAAATTAAATTATTTCTTTCTCTTTCTGCATTTTTTAATTCATCGAACTGTAAAAATGAGCATATACGTTAAATATTTACTTTTCTAATAATTTTACAGTTTCACTAGACCGACGCATGAATAAAGTGATGAGACCATAGCAATGTTATTTTACATAAGGCGGAAGAATACACAACGTGCGTACAAGTAGATCATAAGCAGGGCTTCCAAAAGTGCTCATTTTACCGCGAATAGCCTATAGTTTCGTTTCTGACACGTTTGCACACAAGTAGTAGGAGCGGAAGTGTTTTAGGCCACTTCTGATTAATCGGATTAACCCTTTGATATGAAATTGATATTAAAAGGGCCAATCCTTAATCTGATCAAAATCTTTAATCCGATGGGATTAATTATTAATCCGATAAAATATAATCAAAGAAATTTGACAAAATAAGTTTCATGAAAAAGTTTGATCAAATTTCGTTGATGGATTTTTTTTTTTTGTTTTCTGTTTGTGTGTGTATATATTTATTTCTTTTTTGGGGTAAGGAGCAGCTCTGGTACGTCGTCTCCCTTGGAGCTCTGGCGTACTGAGGTGTGGTGTGTCGAGGACAGGGTATATGTGTTGAGTTTTGTGCAAGAGTGGCATAATTGTTTTTTCTTTTGGATTTGCGGGGATATTGCACATAGATGGTGTTGGGAGATAAGCGACTCTGAAAGTACAATTTACGTGATGTATTATTCCAAATGAATAACAGTGGTGATGTATAACGCAAGAGAAATAATCAGTCTTTAAACGAATATAACCGAGATATTTTTCAAACGAGTTCAACCAATCAATATACATGAATAACCCAAGAGAAGTATAACGAACACAACTACGTGAATAACCTGGTGTCGACAAGTGCTAACTCAATAAACGATCACAACTACGTGAGTATCCTGTATTAAATAAACTAACGAGCTACAACGAAGCAAAAATGTCCCTATAAATTAAACTGCAGTCTTCCTAAATACAATAACAAGGTATTTGAAAACACGTAAAAAAATTTACAATACTTGATGCCTCCGTATTCTACATGTACCTTACATGATGTTAAAACATGTGAGACTGGTGAATGAATGATGTCAGTGTATAATTTGCAGACTCCTATGAGCTGTTTCGAGCGCCGCTTGACAGGCGACATATTGCAATAAAAGCTTAGCGAATCCCGTAGTTAACACTTGTAGAGGAACTTCTGAAATGGAATCCACACATTAAAATAAATTTATTAATATGCATAAGAAAGAAAACATTTAACAATGAGTGATATTAATATACGTCCTTTCTCTCTGTAGGTCGCTGCAGCACTTACTTGGATATACCACTTATGTCGAGTTATAAGCTGAACGAGGTGTTGAGAGCAAACAGAAACTGTGTGTGCATCGGCCTACATTTGATTATAGACTGAGATGAAAAACTGGGAAATGAACAGAAAGAGATGTGAATATGATTTACGTGACGAATGGGTAAAAATTATTTTTACCATGCACATACTAATATATATATTTATTTATTTATTACACTAGTTAAATTATAATATATGCAATGAAATCGCACAAGCACCTATCAAAGAACACATCTGATTGGCTGTGATGTCAGTCAAGGAATGATTGCAGTGTACGACACGTGCCACCTGATAAACTATTACGTGGAGCTTGCGATCGAGTTGAAATTATGGCAAAAACTCTGAATTTTCCTATTAATCAATATTTCCATAGAAGACTTGTTTACCGCCTATCCTGATAACTTAAAGATGGAAGCAAACAACTTGAATACGCTATGTCCTACAACAGACAACAAAACAATTTGCACACTACTCATACACATTCTGAATTATATATAGAAAAAAAACGTATCCCTATCAATCTACTATAACGATAAACAATTTAATCACATCTTCCTGAACGTTTCAAACGAAATTAAAAAAAACTTACCCAGATATTTAACTCAAATTGCACTATTGTAAGATGAAGAATTCACTTTTGACACAATTTCCGTAGAAGCGTAAGAAGACTTAGTCCTGCGAAGCATAATACTGCAACACTTTATCAAACTTGCTTGAAGAAAAATTATTAAAAATAACTGACGTCCTACATCGACCCAAATAGCGTTAATACAAATTTCCTTTCAGTCTGGGAAATTCACTGCACTTGGTAACGCAAATGCGAGTTGAAAATCCTATAAACTTAACGACCGAGCTCAGAAACGGGATTTACACGATAAACGGTAATAAAATTATTTTAAAATATTGGACCCATTATATTGGCTTAACAAGAGTTGAAGCCCACTGACCACCTTCCCCATCGATCGTTGCATGGGACCCTGGCAGAATGCTGGATCAGGAGAGAACGATGTATGCATGTATCGAGGGTGATATTTGGCATAAAACTAACATGGCGCTGGTAAGTGAAAGCTGGACAGATCTCTCCTGCCGCCCCACACCCCCCTTCCACCTCCCCGACACCAGACTGTGTCTTCGGTTTGCTCGAGGACTTTCTGCACTACCTGTCTCGGCGATGCCCCCCTGCCCACTGTCCAGCCCAAAACATGTTTTTATATAGATGTAATATCTCCCTGCCATGGAGGGTGCTACACACCCCCTCCCCTACTCACAGCCCTAGTCCACAGCGCGTATTTTCCGAGAGTATTATTTTCTGCCATTATGTGCCTCCTTTCCCTCCCTCCGACACCCAGCCCAGAAGGCATGTTTGTCCAGATCAAGGCTAGCTGCTTGTCTACCTACCTTCCCTTGGACCAGCAAATTTTGAACTCATCCAAAGCAGTGAGATGTTTGCTAAACTACGCTCTACCAATGTATTTTGGACTCTCCCGAAACTCTGCCCTGTCCAGTTCTGTGAGAGGCATAGTTATTCCCCCCGCCCGCCCCTTCACCTGACTCGCAATACCTGGAGCAGGTCAGCAGCCTTCAACCTTTGTGCCACGGGATGTTTGAAAAAAGTTTGCACGCAACAGTTTCAACCGTTTTGAACGTTTATTGTAAACAAATATATTTTAACAATTTCCACTATTTAATTACTACACATAATTTGTGAGAAAATTTACAAATACTACCCAATCACGATCTAGGCGAACTATTCGAATGAATAATCGCATATAAATTTGTCACAAAATGAATAAACCTACGAAAGATTTGAGTTCCAGCAACTTCGTCGAAGGAAAACAATTAAATCAATAAGTTACTTAACACAAACTCAGTTTATCAATCCGAAATAATTTTACCAAAAACTCCATCGAAAACGTATCGCAGATAAAGTTTAAAAAATTCTTGTAGCGAACACACACAGACTAGCTTCGGAACATTTACGAATCCTAGCCTAATAAGCACGGATTATTTAAAATAATAATATTAATAGATGCACGCAAACTTACAAATTAAGGAAAAGATTTCTACTCTATAAGCAATCGCAATAAAATTTTCGCAACTTTCATAGTTAACGCTCATAGAGAAACGTAATTCAATCGTTAATCAATGATTATTAAAAAATAAATTATTTTATTAACACGCGTGAAAAAAAATTTTGTTACGGAGGTTACTTATGCGAAAACTGGAAACATTTCGAAAAATACTGCTACGAAGACTGTGAGCGAGGTGTGAACCCCGACCAGATAGATGAAGAAAGCACCTAGCAAGTATTGCAGGTAGTCATCGCAGCGAGGCGAAGCATGAGATCAGCGCGAGCGTGTAAACAGAATGGGTGACCGCTTTAGGTTGGTGTGACTTTGTTCGTTAGCCGCTAGCTCAGGAGGGACGATCTCCTTCCTTTGTCAAGGGCAATGCACCACCCTGCCATACTGTCTTTAAGCGACTAGCCTGTCTCGCTTGGGACAAGGGCTGCTACTAGTAATACTTTAGTTTCATACATGTCCTGACACGGCCTAGCTGTAGAAATCCTACAGGCTTCACACAAAGTATCAAAACACATTTTCTTTCTGAATAAACACTAACTGATTTAAACAATAAAGGCAGATATAGAGTAAATTGCATTACTATGCGTTTTAAATATCCCATGAAAATCGCCAGTGTTTAACTATATTTTACAAGTCATTAAACCTCGTATACTATAAGTAAACTATTTATTTCGTCTTATTTTCTGTTAAGAAACAAAACTGTTTGGTCATTGCGAATCTCTATTGTCTTTACTTAGTTAAATATTAACGATTTAGTCATTTTTATGTGATATTCACGCAAACTTATTTCACAGCGAAACAGTATTATTCGCTGTTGTAGAAAGCGCTCGGGAAAAAAGATTCTCCAACTGTTGCGAACACACACACACCTGTTAAACCGACTGAAGGAAAAAGTATGTACTCAGTTCACATCCAAATATTTCTGCTCGCTTAAAACATATTCATTAACCAGGTAATTTTGGTTTTGTTATGTTGATATGCATTTTTCAAGATATATATGTAAAAATGTAACACCCGGGAATAAATAAATGTTCTTCACACAAACAATGTGTAAAGTTACGAACATTAATTGATAAAGTAAAACATTATATTCTATTTTTGCGAAAACGTTGACTCACTCATTTAACTAAGAAACATGTTTTATAAACTTCCTGACCTACAGTTTGGAGATAAAGGAAACAAACATTCATTTTGAAATTCATTTTTATATATCCTATTTTTTTTATTTTACAACAAAAAAATATTGATTTACACACACAAAAATCACATTCTTCTTAAAATATTTATTTAAAATACAAAAACAATCAATCTTCTTTATATACCAGAGTTTCACAAGAAATTATTTATTTTAAATAGGTATTTAAGCATTACACTTTGCATCTTTATAACCTATTTGTTTAGGGTATAGTAAGATGCTTCTCACACATCTGTGGGACTATGTTGATAACATTTTAGTTAATATCGCAGGAAGATGAACTCGTTACTCTCAAATCTGTGAGAAATTGTTATTCACAGCCGATTCTAGATGAGGCGTTGGCTCGCGGGCTGTTAGAATTTCAGATTAGTTATTTTAAGCCACTATCTGTCAGTTGATTGGCTGGCAGTTTGATTGACTTGTAGATGCTATTGTGCCATTTAACTACCTCATTGGCGGTATTGCATATAGCAGAGCTGAAATTATGGTATTGAGTGCAGAGTTGCAGAAAAAGATGTAAACAGAAATTCTATAATATTACACAGGGCAACACCAGCCGACTGAACGAAGCGCTGAAATACATTAAGTGCAAAATTTGCAGAGGAAATTTGACATACACATCGTACTGACATGAGGCAAGGCTCGCACTTCAAAAGCTCTACACACATTCTGGGTTTCATGAGACAGGAAATTTACAGATTTCCAATTTTATTAAAACCTTACACCAAGCGAAAAAAAATGATCTGGCATCGGAGCGAGTGAAGAGATTTGAGTGGTTCTCGAAACCGGGGGTCTTGAGAGCTGACAAGGGTGAAGCAAGGCGAGTAATGAAGCAGCATCGGATTACAAGCTTTCCTATAGCTAACAAACTTGAATTACTTAGTGTATTTACCACCAGTGGTGAACATTCTATACTGGGAGATATGTACATCCATTTTTGATATCAGTTGTAAAGTCCACCTGCTTCCACGAGTACAAAATTCTTCAAGTCTGGTTGTTAAGTAAGACAGAATGTTATTGTCATAAAGTTCACCAACATCGGATGAATGGAAGACAGGGAACGAATGACATTGTAAATTGAATGTTTCTGTAACGTCTTCCTCCGCCATGAGGAATTTCAAATACTTACATGTTACTGTTATACTAATTCTAAAAGGTCGGGGTGATACTTTAGTAAAATCTATCACAGGAATTCTGCACCTCGTGGAAATTGTTAACTATCAGCGCGTCAGCCTGCCGGCGAACGCGCTAGCCAGTATCTCGTGTCTGAGATTGGATGAACTTTTCACTGAAGCTGGAAAGTGGAATTCTAATTACTTTTCATCCATGAATTAATATATCGAATTTGTGGAGGTAATTCAGTGGGTGGAGCTGGAAATGTTAGGTGTTTTGCAATAGGTGGACTCTGCAGAGCAGATTGTGGAGCATGTGGACTACATGGAGCAGATTATGGAGCATGTAAGCAGATTGTGAAGGTGGAGAACCAGTGTTGCAAGTATTACAATGTCTATTTAAAGCATCACTCCGAGAAAATTGCTTCTGGCAGAAATCACACTGAAACAGTTTTCTTGAAGATTGCATTCCATAGCAAGTTCTTTCATGTCATAATATGTCATTTTGGAGAGTTATGCGGAACTCAGCAAAACAGAAAAAATAGTTTCAAACTATTTATTTTGTTACATTTTTCTTACATTTGCTTAAAGAATACACTTTCTCATCACTGTGTGTTTACAAAAACATTTTTTTACGTCATATCTTTTCCATTCTCTCCTTGGCAATACAGTATTTTCATATGTTTAGTTGTCATAATTTTTCTGTGTTTTCTAAAACAATAAAAGAGAAATATCAACAATTAGAGACTATTTTGTCACTAATTGGAGGAATGCGATATTTCCCTTTTACCAAAAAAGAAGATATTGTGCCATGGAATGAAGCATTGCCCGATTCCGTATTTATTTTGACGATGTTTGGAGCAAACCACAGGGAGAAATACAGCAAAATTTTAGTATTGGTCGACATTCAAACGTTGATTGTTTTCATCTATCACAAAAGTTACGCACGTATTCCAAAACATAATTTGCATGATAATGCAAATATCATAATTGTGTTTAAACAGTATGAATCTGCAACATTTTTACAATGATCATGTTTTAGGCGATATGACATTTCCAAAGTTTAAAGACGTGTGTTTTTACGATTGGGGAAAAAAATACGGGTTTCTGGTGATTATAGCAATGCTTCCCCTATATAAAGGTAGATGTAGGTCTGGATTTGACAGTTTTTTACTTCCCGAGCAAGAATAATGAGTATTTAAAAGTTTGGACATAGTGGTACAAAAAACAATCAATACAATGGGTATGGCTGTAAAAGATACTGATGCGGTAAATAAATGTTACATGGAAGACTTAAACATAATCATGCTAAATACGTTTAAATCACAAACGAACGATATTCAAGAGAAATTAATAGTTGATGGAAATGATAATGTTTATAAAAACACTAGTGTAATTGCAAACCATTACCAATGTTGGTTAAAATTTTTGCAGAGTAATGAATTTAGAATAGAAGAACATTTCATTGGATTTAGTAAGGATTTTAATGATACGACAAACAATTTTACAACACAACTTGCAGAAATGCAAGATAATTAAATACTTGTAATTATTGAAGTGGTACGCACTAGTACTACAAAACAACTTGAAACACGAATGGAAGAAATACCAAAATATATAAGTGATGAATTGATTAATAAAAAATATGGATTTGTTACCCAAGCAGATCTGAGAAAACCAAATAATGATATAGAAACACAATGAACTTATTACTAATGATTAAAGACTTTAAACTATAGCTAAAGTGGATGTTATTTTAAATAAAAGTCGATAAGATTGAAAAAGCACAAAACTAATCGACTTACTGCAGCAGTTTGAAAAGCAATGACTTAATTCATATATAAATAGCTGAAATTTAATGTAATGTTACAATTTATATCTCTAGAAATTATGTGGGCTATGCCAAGTTAGTTAAGGGATGGAGGTCTTAATCAAATAAAAAAAAAATTATAATTTCCTTATTTTATTTACAATAACTACAGCAAAATTCTCTGAACTCACATTCTTACAATAAATTGAAATCACTTACTGTTCACATATGACACAAATTAATAAAATGTATAATTACGACAAAGAAATCAATGAAATTAAATAATTAAAGATCAGTCCCAATAAACAGTGCACCAACCTATTCAATTATTTTATAATTTATGCATCCATATTCGACAGTTCGAATATTTACAATAAAATCAGTATTACACTTCCATTCAGTCCCACCTCAGTTCAGTCCATGTCCCGCAAGTCGCATTGTTCTATAGTCCTCCAAGCACCCTCATGCACAGTAGGCTTCACTCGTCGGTTTCACACTCTCTCATCCATTTACGTCACGAACACCTCGCTCGCTGTCGTCCTGTGGTCGTCCACACTTCTCTTAGCTCGCACACACTCGGCCAGGTGGGCTCCGTCAAAGACTGTCGGCCGCTGGGTTGCAGCAGTATATATAGGTATTAGGCCGCCACCTAGAATCTTTCCCAACTCGCCCGATGTGTCGCGGACGCCTGAGGCGCCTGCCAGTCACACCAGAATATTCTTGCATCGTCACTTAACATATCGGAAACTCTGGAAGGAAAGAGGAGGCCTGTGACACCAGCAGGGCTCGCAGCTGTCGGCATTCACTGGATTTCCAGAAGGGGAGAAACAGAAGGACGTGAGCACATCGTTCCAGGAAGAGGGGAGGGCGAGGTGGGTCTCATATTACAGTGCGGGGCAATTGAGTCGGCGCCAGCTGCAGCATGTAACAGTAATATAATCAAACATGTCTGCCTTGGCTTCGGAATTACATAACTTTATATTTGCTGTGAAGGAGAAATATTTACAAGCTAAGTGAGCCCAAATGGAGCGGGATGGTTTAAACAAAGAAATATTTAAACCTGTTAGGAGTATAATGGATACATTACATTCTGTGTTGAATTCGCCTAATGAATCACCTTTGGAAATTAAATTAGAATAAGAATCTTTAACAAAGGAAAAGCAAACTCTCTCATTTAACACTACGTTATTTATCTTTACAACATCCTTCACCTCAGCGCGATATGACATTTGGTGTATATCGAAATGAAACACATGGTTCCTTGGAGGTTAGGTAACAAGTTTTTGTCTGATGATAAAAGTAAAATGGATAAGCCGACACAGATTTGGAAAAATATACAGAACTTCTTTGTCATACGAACGCGAATAACCATTTAGGAGATGAAAACCACCCGAAACTACATTTAATAGGAGATATTGTCGGAAGTGGAATATATAAAGATAAAATTGAAAATAGATTTTCTCCTGTATATTGGAACAATCATAATTAATTGGTTAATAGATTAACAATTTCTAATCACTTCGAGAGAATCTGGTAATTATTCACATACAAACAAAATTGTTCCTACTATTGAAGAACTTTTCTGAAGAACTTCACACTCCGGCCACGATAAGATATCCTACAAGAAAAATTATTACTAAAGGGTTAAATGATATTTTTCAAGCTGATTTGTGTAAAATGGCATTTCTATACAAATACAATAAAGGATACAAATATATTTTAACTGTAATAGATGTTTATTCGAAATATGGTTGGGCTATACCTTTGAAAAACAAAACTGGGAAACATGTTAGCGGTGCAACGAATACAGTTTTAAAAGAGAGAAAACCAAATTCACTCCAAACCGACAGAGGAACCGAATTATTTTCTACACAGTTCCGGAAACTAATGACAGATTATGGTATTAATCACTATGCAACTTATTCAGACCTTAAAGCCAGTGTTGTGGAACAATACAACAAATTGGTTAAGCAGTTAAAACATTTCATGTCGAAAGGGACTTACAAATGGGTGGGTGTTTTGCCTGAAATAGTTAAATTTTATAATTCTAGATATCATAGAACTATCACGATGGCATTCAACGAAGTTATGGATAATAGTTTAATGAAAACCATTTATAATAATGTTAAAGACATCGACAAGAGAAAACAAAAGTTCAAAGTTGGCAAATATATACATATCTCGAAGCAGAAAGGAATCTTTAAGGGAAAAAAATGGTTAATTGGGCTTATGAAATATTAAAAATTATTTCAATTAGACAAACACATCCCAGAGTGCATAATCTAGAAACCTATGAAGGACACCCCATATAAGGTGGTTTTTATGAACACGAACTAAAAAAAGGTTCTCCAAATGAACATTTGATTAATAAAATCATTAAAAGGAAAAAATACATGACCTTGGTTCGATGGCAGGGTTATTAAAATCACACGACTCATGGGTTAAGAATACAGATATTAAAAAATTGTAATACAATGATTATAAATTATGATACTAAATAAAAATATTTTTAATAATATTTGATATATTTTTTGATTAAATATACCTGTTGTTAGCAATAGTATTTCTATGTGCAATCTACTGTGCAATCATATGTTTGTTGATTGAATTATTGTTTCATTGGATTAGCATATAAGCGAGAATTGCTGCATTTATTTCATTTCATTTGTAACGTAAATCATTGTATGTGATAGCTCTTAATTGTGATGTAATTCATATTTAGGTTACAATCCGTTACATGTTATAAATAATTAAATTGGTATCGGTGCTAGACTCGTATTTGAAAGACAGTCTGAGTGGGCTGTTGTGTGTTTGATTTTTAATTCACTTGGTATTTGTGATTGATTGGTTTCATTGGAAATACGCACTTAGGTTTTAATTTGTGGTTTTAATTTGTAATTCAATTTGTCATGTTTAGGTGTTAAATAAGCATTTGATTTGTAATTCAAGTTCGTATTTGTGTCATGTGTTCTTTAATTGCTTGTAATATTACATTTCTTGGAATTGGGATACAATTTCGTGGACTTTTACAGCTTAAATGATATTAAGGGTGTGAATCCGTTTCAATTTTATTTAAATTTGTTTGAACCAATATATATTTCTTGGAGCTTGGATAATGTTTCCTGGATTTCGTTACTCGGATTAGATTTATATGGGATTTTGTGTTTTAATGCTACAGATCTACAAAATAGGATAATGTTTCCAGAATTTTTCAGTTTAATTTAATTAATTGTAGTATGTGAGTGTGTTTGGTTAGTATTAATTGCTACTGTTAGTATACAGTGATACTCCCTCACTAAAACTTTTATATGAAACTCATTATTCAATTTCTAAAAAGTTTTGATGGGGTAAAGTATTTTTACAGTGTACCCTAGTATAGGCTGTTCACAGTAAAGTGAGAACTTTTTAAGGCCCTCCCAACAGACGTTGACCACTAATAAATATATCTTATTACAGCACCACGCATTAAATTTTGAGGGTAGTGAAATGTAAACACTGTGTTTATTCGTCACAAAGCTATGTTTATATTAAAAAGCAGCAGGAAGATGGAAACAGGATGAAAGGGAAAATTTAGATGGTGTTAACGATTTTTTTTCATAGTGTACACTAGTTTTATTTTTTGACAGTGCAAAATATTTTTGATGTACACAAGTTTTATTTTTTAGCGGTGTAAAGTATTTGTGACGGTGTATACTACTACTTTTAAGATGCAACATTTTCCTCTTAAACAAATGGTTTTCAAAACTGGGCTTAAAATGAATGCAATAGTGTTTCAGTGTTGTATTATAAACAAAGTCCACGTGCTCCAAACGTAAAAGATGTGTGCTGGGAAAGATAGGCTAAGCGAGACAGTTTGCAAAGTACTGTATTTGAGAATGAAAGTTGTTGGCCAAGGCAATGTGCATCGTGGACTAAAGTCGTCAGTAGGGAGGAGGTGGAGGGAAAGTGGCCAGTCTCCCTCCTAGAGCTATCATACAGGCGACAGCGGCGCATGTGCGGTGGGGCACAGCAGTGAAGTGGAGTGTGCAGAGGAAGGGGAGCGGGTTTCGATAGTGCCATGCTAGCGGTGCTTTTCTGGAACATGTATCATTATCTCGCCTGCCATGTACACAGCGCCGTGTACGGCCCAAAACCCCATCCGCTGCCCATTTTCTTGCACTGTTCCTGCCCCGCACACGTAATCCTCTTCCGCTCATGTTACTTGCCTTTCACCTGCTAACCACACCCTCAGCTCGCTACCTGTCTACTCTCGTCCCCGGTATCGTTTGTAAACACACATCGCGCTGTTGATAAACTACGCAAGCATGTTAAGAAATCCACACGCAAAAATATGCACAATTATTTTAACAGATTGAATATGTATGTTTAGTATTGCCCTTAATTTAAAGACATTTGGTTTTAACCTGAGTTTAATGTAAGTTTCCAATGGTTGAAGAAAGTTTAACTTGTCTATTACTTAAATCCAAAGATGCGTGTTTGGAAATGTAAATAATTATGTTCTATCAATGTTAAAAATTTAGCGAGTGAGAATCTCTCTTGTAGTTAGCTGTAGTTTCTAAGACTAAGCATAAAGGTGTTTGCTGGAAAACGGGATAAAGTTTATTGGATTAAAATATAAAAAATTTCTTGAAATTTTTTGGGGATTAAAATTCATTTCTTGGAATTAAAATTAATTTCAAATTTAGGAATATAAATTTCATTGGTGGTACTTGGGTAGCGAAATTTTATTAGGCTGGAAGTACGTCAGGCTCTTGGTTGCAGTTAATCAGTTTTCACGATTGGTCGGTCTCCAGGCAAAAGTGATCATTTATAGTGCAGAGAAGAGAGGGGAACTAGTCATGCAGGGTGAGTTCTAAATTCACTGGTCCAAGGGGTGTCTGGAAGTTGGAGACTCTCCGGCGTGGTAAATAAAGACACATTCTGGACTGGACGGGGGAAGGGGATTATTACCCGAGGCAGACAGTCTTCATCTCGGAAAATGTGCACTACGAGCTGATGGTTGCAGGGGGTGGAGGAACTTGGCACTAGACAGGTTTTGCGGAGCTTGGTGTTGGATCGATATAGTGGGTGCAAGGAACCTGTCATTTCGGACAAAGATGCGTTTTGGGCCGGACGGGGGAGCGGTTAGGGCAGTGGGGGGAGGCCAGGGCAGGAGGGTGCATCGCCGAGACAGGTAGTGCAGACAGTACTTGAGCAAACAGAAGACGTGGTCTGGTGTAGGGGAGGGGGGCGTAAGCAGATAGGGGCGAACTGTCCAGCTTTCACTGACCAGTGCCATGTTAATTTGATGCCAAATCTCATCCTGGCTACACGCATACATCGCTCTTTCCTCTTCACCGGGCGCACAGTTCTGCCATGGTCCCGTGCGACAATCGAAGAAGCAGGCAGTCAGCAGAGTGGGATTCACCTCTCGTTAAGCCAGTATAATGGGTCCGATATTTTTAAATAATTGTATTGCTGTTTATCGTGTAAATCCCCATTTCTAGGCTCGGTCAATGAAAGTTTATAGGATTTTCAACTCGTGTTTCTGTTACCAAGTGCAGTGAATTTCCCAGACTTAACGGAAATTTGTGTTAACATTATTCGGATCGATGTGGTACATCGGTTATTTTTTAAGAATTTTTCTTCGAGGAAGTTTCCATAAAGTGTTGCAGGATTATGCTTTGTGGGATTAAGTGCCCTTATGCTTCGATGGAAATTGTATTAAAAGTGAATTCTTACTCCTACAATACTGAATTTGAGTTAGAAATCTGGGAAAGTTTTTTTTTAATTTCATGTGAAACGTTCAGGAAGACATGACTAAATTGTTCGTCGTTAATAGTAGCTTGGTACAGAAACCTATTTTTATAGATATAATTGAGAATGTGTAAGAGTAGTGTGGAAATTGCTTCGGTGTCTGTTGTAGGGCATAGTGTATTTAAGTCGTTTGCTTCCATCTTTAAGTTATCAGAATAGCCAGTAAACGAATTTTCTACGGAAATATTAGTTAGTTAAAATTCAGTTTTTGCCATAATTTCAACTCGCAGTCATTCCTTGACTGACATCACAGCTGACCAGACATGTTTTGGGAGAGGTGCTTGTGCAATTTCATTACATGTATTATAATTCAACTAGTGTAATTTATATATATTAGTACATGCGTGGTAAACATGATTTTTATCAATGTGTCATGTGAATCGTATTCACATATCTTTCTGTTCATTTCCCAATTTTTCAGCTCAGTCTATAATCCAATGTAGGCCAATACGCGCACAGATTCTGTTTGCTCTCAACACCTCGTTCAGCTTATAACTCGATGTATGTGGTATATCCAAGTAAGTGCTGCAGCAACCTACAGAGCGAATGGACGTATATTCAAATCACTGATTGTTAAATGTTTTCTTTTTTATGCATATTAATAAATTAATTTATATTAACATGTGGATTCCGTTTCAGAAGTTCCTCTACGAGTGTTAACTACGGGATTCGCTAAGCTTTTATTGCGATATGTCGCCTGCCAAGCGGCGCTCGAAACAGCTTACAGGTGTCCGCAATTCCTACACTGACATCATTCATTTACCAGTCTCACATGTTTTAAAATCATGTAAGGTACGTGTAGAACTCGGAGGCGTCAAGTTGTGTAATTTTTTTACGTGTTTTCAAATACCTTGTTATTGTATTTAGGAAGACTGCAGTTTAATTTATAGGGACATTTTTGCTTCGTTGTAGCTCGTTAGTTTATTTAATACAGGATACTCACGTAGTTGTGATCGTTTATTGTGCTAGCACTTGTCGACATCAGGTTATTCACGTAGTTGTGTTTGTTATACTTCTCTTGGGTTATTTATTTATATTGATAGGTAGAACAAATCTGAAAAATATTTTGGCTAAATTAGTTTAAAGACTCATCATTTCTCTTGTGTTATACAGCACTGCTGTTATTCATTTGGAATAATACACGATATAAATCGTACCTTTCAGAGTCGCCAGTCTCCCACCGCCGTCTACGTGCAATATCCCATCCAAATAAAAAAAAACAATTATGCCACTCTTGCACAAAACTCAACACACACAAACACATTATATATATACACACACGCACCACCACACACACCCTGTACCCAACACACCACACCTCAGTACGACGCCAGAGCTACAAGGGTGAGGATTTACCACAGATGCTCCCCACCCCAAAAAAAGAAAGAAAATAAAGAAATATATCCACACACAAACAAAGAAAATACATCAAAGAAATTCGATCAAACTCTTTCATCAAACTTCTTTTATCAAAATTTTTATCACATTTTATCGGACTAACAATCCCATCAGATTAAAATTGGATGAATTTCTTTGATAGAATTATGATCGGATTAAGGAGTAACCCTTTTGATATCAAAGAGTTAATCCGATGAATCAAAGTAGCCTAATAATCAAAAGTGGCCAAGAACACCCCCGCCCCTACTATTCACACACTGGCTGTTATAATCTTGTCTTCATAGCCGAGACAAGAGTTCAGCGAAGAAACAGTGCGCGGTCTGCGGCGTGACACGAGGGAGTCGTAACTGTCTGCCGCTAGTGCCAGTCTCGTAAATTCACGTCCCGTCCCGCCAGCAAGCGGCTTGGCCGTGTACATCAAATACCGCTTCAACACACAGACAGCTTCTGAAGAGCCTCCTTAATTATCCATGCAGAGACTTCCGTGCGCCGTCGTCTCGAGAGAAAATACCTCTAAGCTGATAGTCATGAAGAGGGTTGTAAACACTTCACAATGAACTCCGAAGTTGCCAAGGAATTAATCTGGAATCCCTGCTCCTAAAAATTAAAGGCATCAAATTTCAATGCGAATCGTGAGTAGGGGTGCAAAGATTTGGGTGGCTCTTAACGCTGAGGTCTTGGGAGCCGATGAAGGTGAAGCGAGATGATTACGGAACAGCGGCGCAATGAGGAGGTGGGGAACGGGGAGATCCACGAGAAAACACTCCGACCAGTCGTATCGTCCGGCAAGACCCCCCCCCCCCCATGAGCGAAAATATGGAAACAGCCGCGCCGGAAATCGAACCCGGTTCGTCTAGATGTGAGGCGAGTAGTCCAACCCCTACATCACAGCGGCCCCTTCAATACAAGAAATAAATTATTATACTCGGGCATTATTTTTCATGGGAAATGTTAACTTATGTTAATACATTTTTAATGAAGAGTAGTCATAGATTAAATTTAAAATTCCCTTTCTTTTTTACTGCACTGTGGTTAACACTGCGTATAAAATATTTTCAATGAAATAAAAAGATAGGGCGCAAAAATGACTAGGCTTAAGTTCTCAACAAATAATATTAAAATTATTAATAAGCCAGTAATTGTGATAAAGATATATATAATAGCTGTAAAATATAATACCATTTATTATATGCAAAGTAAGTTTGCGTCCAACACTTATCCTAATTAACATGTGTAAGTGTCGCTAATGGCGGTGTAACCTTCCCCCCCCCCCCAAACTTATCTTTCAGTCTGTGTAACCCCCTCTCGCCAAGATAAATTTCTGCCTACGCCACTGCAACCTCACGAACCCCAACTTCACAACGCTAAGCCAAAAGCCATTAGCTCGCCTCCCACCAAGGCGAACCGGGTTCAATACCCGGCCGGGTCCCCGGATTTTCGCAAGTGGGAATCGTGTCGGACGATGCCGTTGGTCGGCGGGTTTTCTCGGGGATCTCCCGTTTCCCCTGCCTCTTCATTTCGGCGTCTCTCCATATCCACTTCTATCACCCTCGTCGGCTATGAAGACCTTAATGTTAAGAGCTGTACAAATCTCTTCACTTCTAGGTAAGGAATGGGTAATTTACACGTATTCCGGGAGCTCGAAATGCTTGCTGTGTTTGAAATCAGCGTTAATTTTTTTTACGAAACCATTAAACGTGTTCCCATCATACCGATAAACGATATACCCAATCCAAACTACGTGGACTCGCCGCTAGAAGTAGAAGGGGAACGAGAAGAGATGGAAAATACGGGTCCGACGGAAGTCACCGCGCCCAGACGAAGGTCGTTGGTCATCTGAAGAATGTCTCGCTCTCGTGAACTCGCGACATGTTCCCTGCATTCCGCGATATGCGACGCAGTGACCATTCCTAGAGGCGCAAAGGCCAATTCGACTCTTAACGACGTTTGCCTTCGTAATTTACAAAGATGCTACCGGTTTCGTGCTCATGGATGTCCATTATTTCACTTTCGCGCCATTTTCACCTTACAATTTCCTTCAGAATACCTTGGACATGATCAGGTCCGTGAATGATGAGGGGTTTTGATTACACTGCCACGACTACAAATGTTTAAACCGGGACATGGGATGCTGCTCATCAATTAGCAAAACATCAGCAATTAAATGTCACAAATAATTCAGTTACTTTTTATGAAAGTCACATAATTAAAGAACAACCAGCACTTCAGTTTGAGTTGACACATAATATGCATGACATTCATAACAAAATTTCTTGAAGTTGTATTGATACAACAAAATGCTTTACAGCGTTTCTACCACGAATCTGCTCTGTTAATCTGCACACTGTTACGTCAAACGTGAAAATATTCTTTCCACAATTATTTCGTTATACGTATGCACTAGGAAGAGGAAATACATCATGGAACATCTTCAATAAGTGTAAACGATGAGAAATGGTTATCATTTGAAAAATTTGAACCACTTGCACGCATAGTTGTATAAACTCACCCTCGCCCATTGTATATCAAGTACGTTTTTGTAACAAAAAAAAATAATAATCCGGGAATTAGGGTCGCGGTGATTTGGTAGTCAGACTACTTGCCTCCAACCAAAGCGAACCGACCGGGTTTGATTCCGGCGGATTTTCGCGCGTGGCAAACGCGACGAACGCTGCCGTTGATCGTCAGATTTGCTCGGAGCACTTCAGTTTCCCCTGCTCTTGTATTCAGCCACTACTCCATCTTCACCTAATTTCACCCTCACCGACGCTGAAGACCAAAACATGTCAACCTTAACATCCTTCGGCAATGGAAATTGCTTTAGAATGAGCACAGTTGACAACTCATTCAACACACTCCTACACAGGAACTTCAGTAACATCTAAACAAAAGTGTCCAGTGGTTGAATTGATGCACATTTTTTTTTGCAGATAAGCAAAAGGAGTCATAAACAACATTTTGCATTCACTTATTTTTTGGTGGTTCCACGTCTAGTGGCTTGAAAAAAAGTATGTGTCTTTCCACAGGATTTTAAGATTACGTGTACAGTGTGTTTAAAAAAAAGGGTATTCCATTTTTTGGGAAGACGTAGTATGCTCCAAAATAAGAAAAAATTGTCTAATAAACACGGATCCGAAAGCCCATACCGTAAGAGCAATGGGCACTTGTTCAACATCGCTACAGGAGATGCTCAATGTGAAGTCCATTCATAGTAATGAAACCTTATACCCTACATAGTAGGGAATCATGCATCATTTGAAACATTCCTGGTTGGTCTAGGATGTACTGGCAGGCATTGATGACGCGTTTTCTATTGTGCTAGTACATTAATATTATATATATATATATATATATATATATATATATATATATATATATATTATATATATATATATATAGAGAGAGAGAGAGAGAGAGAGAGAGAGAAAGCAGTATTACCTACATAAATTGCGCCATAAACCAAGCTAATCATCTACTACAGTAGTAAAGCGTTCATGTACATGAAAACTAAGAAGATAACACGCAAGGTCTCGTCTTTGCGAAGTGTACCGGAGCTCCAAAGTGCTGTAGAAACACCCATACCCCATCTCAGCCAAAGGCAAAAGGGACGCCTACAACGCAGGCCAGTGGCCATAAAACACGATAATGATGAACAGCTCGTCTGTCTGGTGTTAAGATAAGGGCAGACGCCAACATCACCAACAACCTCTAATCGTCGACGCCGAAACTAACACACACGATATCCACTTCCACTGTTGGCATGTGGACTTCGGGAGGAACACGGGGCCAATGCTCGAAAACACACCTCAATGTTCGTGTGCTAACAATTTCAAGAGGTCAATTCGGTTGTAAAAACCGCGAAAACCCGCAGGGCTAGCTCCAGACGAAAATATTAGTTCCTGTAGTACCATAATATAAATAGTCATTTTTACACCAAGTAGTTTAACAGTTGTACCAACCATTCTAGTGAAATAGTTCGAAATATTGAAAATTGAAACATGTCGAAGAGTTTAATATTACTTCATTTTTATGTAATGCGGTATCAAATTTTTCAATTTTGCATTCACATACGCGATCCACCACCCTGCATACTTTGTATTTATCATTATCTCTAGTGCTTATATGGAAGTGGAATCTGGGAAGCTATCCGTTACACTAGCAACGGTTCGCATACAAACCTCATTTACAAATGTGTCAGTCACGATCAAGCAAACCCTCTCACGTATTTTCAGCGCACACATTTCTTGCTTGCACGTAACGTTTGCGTCAGCGTCCAGAAAGTACCCATTTCAGAAGCAGCACACGCCAATGACCTTATAGTTATAACAATCGTCAAGTTAAAATCTATATATATATATATGTGTTATACGTAATGAATCTATTAACGCCTAAAAATTTAGTGACACCCAACTGGAAAACCCTTCACGTTATGTCCGAACGTACATCCCAAATCATTTCGCGCCGTATCGCTTTGTTATATTTTAGCCACACTAAACTCGTGAGTTACTTTTGCTGTGACGCATCATCTATAAACGTAAAATGATCGCACTATTTACAGTTATGGGGTGTTATCAATTTCCTCCTCTCCACCCACGTTTATACATAACCATTAATTAGAAGAGCCAAATGCTGCTTACGACTGGCGTAATTAATGCGTTTAATTTTGTTAGTCGTACCGCACATCCATTTGTATACATAAACCTACATGTCAAAAAAATTATAAATCGAATCAAGCTATTAAAAACGCACTTCGGTTCATTGAACGGGCGGTTCGTATATGAATCAAAACTCTAGCAGATCCCCAGTCATACAACCCCTAATAAGTGGTCCACACTTGGTCCACAATATGCGAAACAAAAAATCTTATTTGCGACGTATTTTAACGAATGCTCTGCCTTAAAAGATTGCTGTGGCCTGGTGGTTCATCTCCCTCCCCAGTCTCCTGTCTCCAGCCAGCAGCTGATGAATTATTGGTCTCGAAGGAGGCAAGTCCAGCATCGGATCACATTGTGTGGACTGTGGAAGAGGTGGGCAGTTCTAGTAAACTGACAGGTGGTACCTGTCAGTGACTAGTTCCTCCAAAAAAGTCGGGATTTGTCTCAACTTTTGATAACCATCTCGATACTGGATTACGCCAACGCTATCTAGTAATAATTAGCGCAGGTATGAATATGCTCTTACAATCCTCGAGACAATGTTGCAGACGGTGAGTGGCGACTATAGGGCCTACCCGTGAATTCGGCGAGAGGCAGCCGTTACTGGTAGCGTGGTGACAACTACCTGTGTCCATACCCACTGCAGGAAGTCATCGGATCGGGGGACGCCGACCGATGCCCATACCGCGCTGGCAAACTGGTGGTCTTCTGATCCCCGTGACTCAACGGCCTTGCGCATGGTCAGTACTTGAATGGGAGACTACCACGTAGCCGTCGGCACATTAAGTAGACCCACTAAGGGTGAACACATGATTAAGCAGGAGGCGGAGGTCGCATCGACCACATACTCCGATCTCTATCCGAGACTGGGACACAAGGCGACACCTGTCCACCATATCGGGTTGCGGTACTCCCGAACAAGTGCTGCGGTGTTTATGATTCACCTTGACGTCGAAGCGGAGGTGGAAGGAGCACGCCGGACAGGCCCATGACCAGGATTTGAAAATGGGATGAGTTCTGGTAAGGACACAACTCTATTATTTACTTTGCATTACGTTTCACAGCTAACATAATTTTCTGGTACATCCTAGTTATAAAAATAGTCGAGAGACAATCAAATAGCGTCACCTTTTACAGAATAACTGAAAACCGATACTAGCTGAGTTTGTTAATAATTTTTTAAATACTGTTTAGTTTTGTATCTCTTGCAACTTCATGGGAGGGATTTAGTCCCCAAACCCCTCTCGTGCACACGGCCCCTGACACCAGGGACTGTTAAGATTGGTAGACTGATTAGTCTAGCGTTCTTGTAACGTTTTTGTTAATCGGGCTATATTCATTATTTAGGTGATTAAACACAATGAGCTATCGAGTACTTGTTTATCATTTGCATTGAGGACTTTAATATGGCTAGTAATTATACCCTGTGAAAGACACACCTGTATAAATTTTCTAAATATTTTAAATAAATTTTGCACGTTTATTAAAACTTTCTCATCTTTCACGAGCTTGCACACACCCAGGCACTTGTAACAATAGGCCCCTATGTCTTAATCACAAGGAATCACGATGTAAAATCTTTGTGTTGAAAATGCAGCTCCAAATATTACAGGTTTATCTATGATGACAAGAACTACGTAAATGTGACACAATATCTCTTCCCGCATTTCCTTTGACCAATAAAACTGTTTTGAAACGTGTTTCTTGGATTCTGGCTGCATCTTATAAAGCACTTCAGAAATTAAAATGCATTACTTAAGTTTTAGGAAATCAAACTATAGGATCGAGGATACATTTTACATCAAAAGTAACCTCGTTACAGTGGGTTTGGAAAACAAAAAGAAATAATCCAATCTCGTATACTAGTGACAAAAAAACTATGTTTGCATATCGAAAAACATGAGTACTTTCTCGACTGTTTCATTTTGATGTGCACTGCATACTTTTTAAACAAGAGGTACATTGGTTGAATATCAAGACTGTATCTAGCGGCACGGATAAATTATTGTAATTTCTCGTTTAGCACTCCAAGAGGCGCCTTGATTATCATCGCTGCCATCTAGACGCCTACTGGTAAGAAAACGGGCTGGGAGAGTAACAGACGACCCAGTAGCTCGCTTTGCAACGTGCCGGAAACCACGGTGTTTTCTAGATCCAACGAAACGTGCTGCGCGAGGTAGGTTATGCAATCGCCGAGCGTTGCAACGACCTTATCAACGGTAAACAGCTTCTCCTCTACCACTGCACGCCAACGACCTTGCTCGTCACTGCGGTACACATGATGCAAGCAATGTTTGCCATTGCGATTCCGGACACGCGTTCTGAGCAGCGAAATGTTCCATTCGTTACCCTTTCCATCCATCCATCTATCCACCCGCCCGCCCGCCCAACCATCCATCCATCCATGTATGTGTATATGTGTGTGTGTGTGTATGTGTATGTATGGCCGGCAAATGCCCATAAAAATAACGACAGCGAGCGTCGTTTTGTATACAACGTCACCCAGGAAGCCTGAATTGCAAACCGTCCCACTCAAGCTGGGAAGCTCAATGTTTAGTTAGGCAACCAATAATATTCGCCACCAGAGAGCACCGGTGTCGCGCGTGTGTACCAGATTTTCTTCGTTTTACATGGAAAAAAATGGGATATTGCCTTTCACACACACACACACACATTATATAATATATATATATATATATATATATATATATATATATATATATATATATATATATATATATATATATATATATAATTTACCGGTTTGTATTGATCTGGAACCTACGTAAACTATATATATATATATATATATATATATATATATATATATATATATATAATTTACCGGTTTGTATTGAGCTGGAACCTACGTAAACTTTGTTCTTTAGACTAGAATGGGAAATTCACGAAATATGTCCAAACATTGTTTAATATTCGGTTGTAAAGTTGGGTTTAGAAAAAACACTGCAGTACACAATTATTTTAGTTAAATATGAGAACATAATCGAAAAATCACTTTCAGTGACATAAATATCAGACATGCTACTAAAATAAGCTTATTTTAAACGCTCTACGGCAAAAAAAAAAATTTGTAAAGGCTGTTCACGATAAAGTGAGCATTTTGAAATTAACCTTAGAAAAAAGTCACTAGACCTACCTGCATTTTTACACTTTGATGTAATAAAAAACACAGAAAGCGAAAGAGATAGTTTAGGTTATCAGAAATGGTTGCATTACCCTTTTTATTCGACGTTAAGATACGGAACTACTTCCCATCCATTGTTACCAACTTTACTGGGCGCATGTCACTCAGGGCGCCCGTTAAAACATATGCAGGTGGAGGCAGTGAATTTTTCTTAAGGTTTATTTCACAAGTGCTCACTTTATCGCAAACAGCCTTCACAAATGTGTTTCTGCCATCGAGCGTTTAAAAATAAGCTTATTTTAGTAGAAAAATTATGAATTTAAGAGCAGACTAGAGAAGTATTGTGACAATTACTAATGCAGTGAGCCTCTTGGTGCAGTCTTTTGCTCTATCTGGCTGCCATTGTGTTCTAGGCATACTTCCGAAACACCTTTACGGTAGAACCCTCGTGCACATCAATATTATGGTGAGCGACTCGCGTGTGTGTGTAGATACCAACTTTCGTGACTACCACGTAACACAAAACGTGCACAATGAGAAGCTTGCGTGCAGCATCGCTGTATTCCCCACTGAGCGCCTGTGACTCACAGGTTGACCCGGTGACTCAGCACACTACGTGACATGTGCGGCCGGTAGATGTTACACCGCCCCAGAAACAAAGCTTCAAGAAATAATGCACAACTGGCATTGATAGACGGACAAGCGAAATATGCAGTACGCGAGGCATGCGTCGCGACTCTGTTGAAGTTCTCAGAGTGCTTCCAGCGAAAAGTGGATAACGATCTTGCCATTACGAAGGCGTAGAGTCAAGTGAGAAAACTTTACTGCAGCCATTAATTTAATGCAGCAGTTAACTGTATCCATTTAAAAAGATTTTGAGTACCTAATTCTTTCCTTGCGCCATTGGTAGCTAGATTATAATATTATCCCAGTGGCTTAAATGAAAAAAAAAATGTATTCGGTTCGTTTAGTTCACTAAAAATAAAACCTACGGAAAATGGGCAAACTTGTTAGCAAAAATGGTTTCCTTCTTTATTAAGTATGTGAGCTACACGAAAATTAGGGACCGTGAACTACATAAACATCCATGATAAAAAAAAAGGAAAAAACGATTATTTGAAGTTGTAGTCCACTTTGGATGTTCGATGTCGAACGTTCTTACGACGTATACTGTGTTTCATATAATTTCAATAAAATTTTACAGATATTGTGACCAATCTACACAGCATGTAAACAGTAAACGCCCCCATTTCCAAAGTACTGTGTCAACTGATGGTTGTTGCAGGATTCGTGTTGGAGTTCTTGGTGATGATTGCAAAAGAAAATAGTACTCGGAATTAAAAATTATAATATGAAAAGTTAATGATAATTACAACATTTATGGTTAAAATTAAGCTCATAGACTAATACGCAATTATTATGAGTTATAGAGCAAAGGTTTTTAAAATATTTACAAATATTATGGTAGAGCATGCGAACATCACGGTTATGTGAAAGGTTTCCACCAATCTCCATCTATGGTCTCCACTCGCCCGGTGAAAAGCCGTTGTTGCCATTGTCTCTCTTTCGTCATAATTTGTTAATATGCGAGAATTCCTTACTGGTGATGTCGGAATATTATATATGCAGTTAATTAATTCTGTATTTACGTATTTCATTAAGTGTAGTTCATCGTAGGTGGCTTTTTAGAGCAGTCTCCTCAGTGAAATGAATTATCGACACGTTTCTGCCGCTTTGTAAAATGGTTTGATGTGTGCTGTGGCCCGCCATTTTCTGTGGCCATCGCGAAAAATTATTTTCGTTGTGAAGTGTGAATTCGTTGGTTTCAAGAAATAGTTAAAGTAACTTGTTAATTGCATAAGTAGTAGGCAAATAAATTATTTCGCATCAGTGGCCGACACGTGATTAATCATCCAAAGTTCGGTACGTGTTTAGGAATTACGAACTGAACAGTAAGTTTGTGTGTTTTGTAAAAAAAATTTTCTTAAATTGTTGTTAGAATATTTTAAATGTATTTAAACTTATATTTCATTGGAACTAACGATTTTTACGTAGAAAATAAATTTGCTTAACATGTTTACAATGTGCATTTCTCACATCGGTATTAACTGTGACTTATTTATTACGTTTTGTTCTTGCGCGAGGTTTTGAAATGTACGTGGCCTAAATAAGCGCCCTTTTAGTATAGTTCATTATATAAAATATGCAATGATATTTATCTCTTAAGCATTCCTCGCTTCGGTACAAACAGCGACACATTTATCGCATTTAGTTCTTTCGATGGGTTATAGTAAATTGATTGCTATTTTCGCACGAACAAAAATCTCCAATGCACCATCAAAACAATGCAAGTTCCAAGCGCCATTCTCTAAGAAGAACCACAAAAAAAAATTCGTTTCCTGAAACTATAGTTCCCCACCCCAACAATAAAATAAAACAAAATCCTAACTAGTATAAGTCTATTGTGTGATCATAACAAAAATAAAACAGTTGGGAAAGGCAACCACCTATAGTAGCCTAATTACTGGACAGAATTTGTCAGTCTTTCAATGCTTGCCATTAGATTCGTAGTTCGTTTACAAAGATCGGTTTCTTCACCGACAGAAGAGCTGTGGCGGAGGGATACATCGTGGCCGCACTTCTTTTCGAGAACTGTCAAAATTCATTGAAGTTATATGAAACAAACTATATCTGTACACACACTGCAGTTTATTCCGTTCTCAACCATAGAGTTAATCATTTCTTACATATACACCCTCCTATAATTCACAGAACTAAAATTCTGCGCCGTGCTAAACACTGTTGTAAACACAACTGAACGACTTTGTTCTTTACTGCAGAGCCGGCCATACGCTTCTTAAGACTATTCCTACACTATACGGATTTTAGCCGGGCCGGCGGGACGTCCGGGCACGCAGTTTGTCCGGATGAATTAAGGGTGTTAACCCACTATCCAGTGGAAACGTCCGGCCTCACGATTCAGCCGAGCACTTGATTATCAGGTAGACCCAGTGGCAAAAATACTTCAGTGAAGACGGTTCGTTTGCTTCATCGCCAACGTAGCTAGACGTAAAAGGACTTACTGGTTTCATTATATTTAGCAAGAAAAGAATTCACGTGGTGCTTTCCATTTTCTTTTCGAAGAGCACCGGGCAGATGAAAGTAAACGTTTCTAATTACTTCCGTACGTCTGTTAAAACAACTGATGCACTGCTCGGGTACTTAAAAAAACCGTTTCAAAAATGCCATCACACGTGGGGACATGCTTGCCGTCGCTAGTGCTATCTTCAAACTACGGCTGAAAAATTGCAACCAACCAGTAAATAGCGTCCGGCCGAATATTGCAGACTATTTATAACGGCCGTCTAGCGGTTTTGCCGATCCGGCGCCAGACGTCTCCTGTCGACAATCCGACGGGTATCCGGTGGCTTGACCAGGGATTTCGCCGTCACCGGATGTGTGACCTCGCAGGTACAGCAATGTACACTCTCCAGTCTGGCGAGAATTCGTATATTGCGCCGGAGGCCTTCGCGCTGGCTTCACAACTGAAAATTGTTGGCGTACTTAAGAATATGTACATAAGAACTCGTTATTTAAAGTGTTGTTTCACGATCGAAATTATAAGGCTATGCGTGGTTGGGTTTTACTTAGGCGTTAGAAGAAATAATTACATCTTATATCTTAAGTAAACGCTCTGTGGCGGTGACCAATCAGAAAAGAGCAGCCTGTGTCGCTGGTGAGAAACTGATAGTTCAAGTAATGTAACTTTGTTTGTTCGTTTGTTTTATTGCGTCCGTAAGATCTTTTTTCAATACATAGTTGCACTGGCCAAGTCAAATAACAGTACACAAAGCATTTTAAATATTAAAAAAGTCATGCGTATGTGCATATTTATGACTATGTTTGTGAATTAAGTTCTACATAATAAGCTTCTCTGCCTGAAAATATGAGCTTTGAAGAGTTATCTGCTTGCATTTGGTTTTGCCATACGAGGTTAGGTTAGGAACAGTTATCAACCTAAAGTAAACAAGACAGCTAGTCCCATGTTATCACTGGCTATACCTCGCCTACCTGGAAGTGTTTTCCGCGTGAGGCCGAGAGGCGCAGAAGTGATAAGGACGACACTTCCTCGCATATCAAGTGCGTCATCGCCGCTAAGCGTAAGACTCTGAGTTGACGAGCAGTTTTCTCGCCCCTATGCGTGTACCTACGGCAGTTTCAGCGGTGACCCTTATCATTTTATTGGTGGAAAGTCTATAGGAAGTATCAGTGCAGGGCCCCCGAGTAGTTTTGTATAGGCTATTCCCGGTAAACTGAGCACTTTTGAAAGCCCTGTTAAGATCTACTTGTATGCATGTTGTGAATTTTTCCGTCTTATATGAAATTTGCATTTCCATGGACCTCATCACTTTATTCATGTGTCGGTCAAGTGAAACTGAGATAATTAGAAAAGTAGATCATCTACAATTCTGCTCAATTTCACTCTTCGATGCATTAAAAATACAGGAAGCGAGCGGAAGTATTTAAGCTATCACAAATGGTTACCTTACACCTTTTATTGGACGTTAAGTTATGGAACTACTTACCCTCCATCATTACCAACTTTACTGGACGTATGTCACTCATTACGCCCGTTAAAATATATGCAGGTAGGAGCCGTGAGTTTTTGAAAAGGTTGATTTCAAAAGTGCTCACTTTATCGTTAACAGCCTTTATGGGCACGACACGTTGAGATATAACACTTTGAAAAAAACAGTTTCTAGCCGTTTCAGAGTACTTAAGAACTGTTTTTCAAATGTGTGTGACGTCTTTAAAGCACTCAACAGCCCTAGTCTGAAGTGTGCATTCATTTCGTAGATCAGCACATTAGACGCACATTTAATAGTTTCGCGGAGATACTTGAATTTCCAACACACTGTAACGCAGTTCAAGTGCCGGGTACGCGGGCGACAGGATAAATATCACGTGAACTCTGGATCGTAAATCCAAAAGACGGACACATTTTTGTGTACGAGAACTGCGGTTACTGCGTAATTCTCAATTCATTTTTTTTTTCACTTATAAACCCCACTTTACGAGGAGTTTACTCGTACACTGGGTTAGCGGGGCATTAGTTCATTCACGGTATCTTCGGCCTTTTCTAAAGCCCTGCTAAATTTCTACTTGCAAGATATTCCTCCTCCTTGTGCAAACTAAGCTTAACTACTTGGTGCAAATTATACAGAGGACAACACACCGCTTTCCTGCGCACTCGATTGTAATAGTATTTTGCATGAGAACTATTTGTTACTACTGCGCTACCAACACGCATTTCTTCTCACTGTATTTATTCATGTTTATTATAAAATAAATATTATAATGAATAAATAAAATGTAGGTAAAAACTTCAATTTAACGAAAAATAATATACGTACGTCAGTGTTTACAGAGGTATAAAACGCTTGATACATGGCATATTTAGGAAACAACTTAACATATCATGGGGTGATTTTCTAAAGTTTGATTCAGAAAGGGGGAAGACACCGTGAATGGACTATACGCGACAAGCGAAGGTGTACGGCAGTTTCCGGGCGGCGAATGAATGGGCGGCGACGCAGAAGGGGCGCGGCCGGTTCTCCCCGCGCGACGTCTCTATCGATTGTTCCGGGGGCGGAGAGACGCTCGCCCGGACGAGCGACGCGCGCGTCGAGCCAGCCTTCCCGCGTCGCAACGCCGCGCCACCGTCGCCATGGTCCCTCCCGTCTCTCCTGCTATAGGCTGTTCACGGTAATATGAGCACTTTTGAAAGCCCTGCTGAAAATCTACTTGTATGCACGTTGCCTCTTCTTCCGCCTTATGTAAGATTAACATTGTCGTGGGCCTCATCACTTTATTCAAGCGTCGGTCAAGTGAAACTGTGAAATTATTAGAAAAGTAAATATCTAACAAATCTGCTCATTTTTACACTTAGATGCATTATAAAATAAACACAACGCAAAATAAATAATTTAAGTTATCAGAAATGGTTACGTAACATTCTTATTCGACGTTAAGATGCACAACTATAGTCCATTCACGCTTTCTTCGGCCTTTTGGGATCAAAACTTTGAAAAATCACCCTAGGCGTATTATGTCAACCTGTTTTTTCAATAACTTGTATTCCACAAATATTTAACACTATGAATACCTTTAGAGTACTGTATTATTGAATAAATGAAACTTTACCTTAGTATCTTATATAACCTGTAATATTTATTTCGTATTAAATACGAATTAACAACAGCGAGGGCAGCGACGTGTTGGCAATGGCCGGTAAGAAATAGTTCAGTTACAATATTTTTTAACCTCGTTTTATGTATACTATTTGTAAGTTAAACGTTGTCAATTGATATATTTGTACTGTCAGGTAGCACTGACGGAAATACATTTCATTGCTGCAGTTAAAAATATCCGCGCAAATTCCCGTGCTTTCTTTTTCCTGTCCGGAATAAAGGTTAAATAAGCGAAGCAGAACGTGTCTCTCTCGTTCTCTCTGTCTCTCTTCTCTCTCGGGAAGATCGTACAACCTGTGTAGGAAAGGTATACATTTTGTTATTTCTAATTTCAGCACATCTCATACTAGTAACACTAATTATGTCTGAGATTGTAATTTACAACTGAAACGAGATATTATTGTTTAAATACATATTATATAGTATTTAGATGCAACGACATATTTTAGATGCGATGACGCGACACAGCTCGTTGCGCGAAGACACTTACAAATCCAGCAGGTTGGCAGACGTGGTGTGGAAAGTGTTCCCAATATGCCGGCGGCGGGCGACATACAATGACACGGCGTGTTTCTCAATGAAGCGTCAAGTTCGTACTCGTGTTTTTGAAACATCCTACGGAAGTTACAATGTTGTGATAAATATGTGTTTCTATGACAGAGTGAAATGTGTTGTGATCGTTGCGTAAGAAAGGGCGTGGTGGCTGCGTTGTAATCGTTACGCAGGCCAGGTGCGTGTGTTTTAATTTCAAAAAATGTGCAAAATGTATACGTTTTAACCATGAACTGATGTTACGACGAAATTATTTACCTTCACGTCTGTTTATCACAACTTTGTACCTTTGCGCTAGGTGTTTGAAAAACAGTTGTGTAACGAGCTTACGTTTCTGTGATTTTAATGTCTGCAACAATCCCAACGAAATACTAAGCCCGCCCAGATAAAATTACATAAATAATAAAACAAACTTACAAACCAATGCATGTAAATATTAGCGGAATAAATGTTACGGTAGGTCTATGTGTTTCCGAGTTCACCACTATCTTTTACGCTTGTCGATGTACAATAAATAAGCGACACGAGTTGCGTGCTTGAATTTACTGCGTCGTTTCGTTGGACTGGTTATCCCTTCGTTTTAATTTTTATTCCAAACACATTAATAACAACAGGTTAAATATTACTGTTGTTTAGGTGTTGTAACAAACACCGTTGTGGCAAAATATTAATGTGTATTATTTGTAACGTCCTATATCGTGTGTAACAAATAGTTATTAAGCTGACCTAAATAATGTTATAAGCCTACATTTTGAACATTCGTAGGAAATGGTTTCTGCAATATATATAGCATGATTCTCTGAACAGCTGTAAACAGCAACCAACGCATTTGACAGTTATAAAAGTAGAAGTCACGTGGCAGTGTTTATGTTTACGTGTAGCGGAAGGATACGTAATCAGTATCCAAAAGTAGAAATTTGGCAGGGCTTCAGAAAAGGCCGAAGTTATCGTGAATCAACTATACTTTCCATCCATCATTACCAACTGTACTAGGCGCATGTCACTCAGGGCAACCGTCGAAATATGTGCAGGTAGCGCAGTGACATTTATCTAACGTTGATTTCAGAAGTGCTCACTTTATCGTGAACAGCCTTTACGAAGAGAGCTTGTCCGACGACATGCTCATCGGTTTTCTCGCTTCAAAACAAATCTTGTACAGGACGCGGCAAAATAATACCCACATTTCAATACCAAGTTAGAATACAATGGCAAGTGATACACGAAAAGTAACAACTTTAATGAAAAGCACATACTATAGAGTTTTGGGTCAGGTAGTTTTGAACATAATGTCACGTCAGTGGCGGCTCTCATTGTTGACATATTGTTATAGTCGTTCTACGAAGTGTCGCATATCCTTCCTGGTGATCTGTCGTGGAATGGCGGCGACCCATTTAACTGCGGCACTGCCGATGTGCGGGGAGCACTGTGGCTGTCTCTGGACGGAATTAATGAATTGGGGGGGGGGGGGACGTGGTGGACGTCGACGAACGGGTGTTGTTTCTAAATGCAGATTCCTGCATTCCACCTTGGATGATCATGATCGTTATGCTAAATGTCGCTGTACGGATATCGCAATGTCTCACCGCTGACTTGGTGTGACAATATTCATGTCCTACTGAAACAAAACTGTATCGTATGTGCGTTTCATTACAGTTGTTACTTTCCGTGGATCACTAGCCATTATAATCTAATTTGTTTTTCAAATGTGGACATTATTTATGCCGCATCCTGTACAATCGTTTGGCACGGTCCCCAAGTGCAAAAATCCCGGAGCGACTCCGCCGGGAATCGAATCCTGTTCGCCTTGGTGAGTGGCGAGCGTTCCAGTCGCTACACTCAAATTGTAGATCAAATATGAACATTTAAGTAGAAATTCAGTGGTACATCCAGAGCAAGATGCTTAAACAGTTATAACACTCCCAAAATTAAAGAAAATACAGTGACACAGACTACAGACTGTTCACGGTAAAATTAGCACTTTGAAATCCCTGCTTTAAGATATACTTGTACGCAGGTTGTGCAATCCTCCGCCTTATGTAAAGTTAACATTACAATGGGCCTCATCACTTTATTCGTGCGTCGGTCACGTGAAACTGTAAAATTATTAGAAAAGGGAATACTTTACAAATATGCTAACTTGTACACTTCTGTGCATTAAAAAAACCAGGAAGCGAAAGAAATAATTTTAAGTTATCACAAATGGTTACCTTGCACTTTTTATTCAAAGTTAAGATATATAACTACTTTACATCTATCGTTACCAACTTTACTGGGTGAATGTCACTCAGTGCGCCCATTAAAATATATGTATGGAAGGGCAGTGACTTTTTCTGAAGTTAATTTATAAAGTGCTCACTTTACCGTGAACAGTCTTTACGAAGCTTTAGTCGACAAAGCCAGCGGCCTTTAAATGCATATTCGTTATTGTGTCTGTTTAGTCTCTACTAGAGCGATACATCTTTAATCTCGAACCTTGCAAACACATCCATGCGCTACACATGTATATTATTTGAGTTCGAAATTATATTTCTCCTTCAACATGAGTGGAGATGAGGATATCACGCCTCTGAACTGGCTAAATAATCTACGAAATGTTACACGGAACAAAGTTGAATAATTACTGGCTGGTTCGGGAGGAAAATGTTTGTGTGCATGCACTCTATGAGGCGCTGTGAACTCGCCAAGGTAAATTTGAGTCTCGTTGAAAAACTTGAGCGAAGCAAAGAAGTCGGAGGTAATATTGATGTCCAAGTACCCAATAAATATCACGCAGACGCATATTACAATCACGAACGTGGCAATACCAACTGCGATACAGACTGCTCAGGGGGAAAGAAAAAGAAAGGCCGGGGAAATTTTGCTAATTCATTCATAGACTTCTACACACATCAAAACATCAGACTTTTTCATTTACAGCTGCTTCAGTCAGTATACAGTTCTTCTCCATACACCGTAGAATATAATTCGGTGCAAGTTTTCGAGAGCAAATTTTATAAATGTGATCCAACTACAAAACTGGTAGGAATTCAGGTATGTTTTAAGTACAGCATTCCCCAGATGAATACGCAAAACTTTCCGGTACTTGAAAATTTGACATCGTATATGCTAACATGAAAAGAGCACATATAAATTTATAAGATAACTAGAGAAGATTTCAGTAACCGTTTATATCTCAGCTTTGTAACTTTTCCTTAAGGGGTTGAAACATGTAAAGGCTGTTCACGATAAAGTGAGCACTTTTGAAATCAACCTTAGAAAAAGTCACTGTCCCTACCTGCATATATTTTAACAGGCGCAATGCCCGACATTCACCCAGTAAAGTTGGTAACGAAGGAGGGAACAATATTTCCACATATTAACGTCGAACAAAATGTGTTGGGTAACCATTTGTGACAACTTAAATAATTTCTCTCACTTTCTACATTTTTTAATGCACCGAAGTGTAAAAGAGAAAATTTGTACAATATCTACTTTTGTAATAATTTCACATTTTCACTTTACCGACGCATGAATAAAGTGATAAGACCCATGGCAATGTTAATTTTACATAAGGAGAAATAACACACAACCTATATACAAGTATATCTTAAACAGGGTTTTCAAAAGTGCTCATTTTACCGTGAAGAGGCTTAACATGCTAAGATGTTTCTGCGAGTTGAGTATTTGCGACATATGGAATAATTTTCTTAAAAGGATAATAAGAGCACTGAACAAACATTGAACAGTTCCTTTTTTATTTATCACGGCGCATATTTCTATTTCACACGCACGTAACGACGCGCCCAGGTGAACCCTGGAGGTGCATGTTCGTTCGAAACAGCTCAGCAGAAGCTCGGCCGTCAAAACCCGAGGCGGCGCGTAATACTTGGAAACAAACACAAATGGCAAAGACGCGGAGGAGGGAAATCCCTGGGGTATTTAGTTTATATACAGCACGTACTCAGGGTACACCGGCGCGCGTTGCTATTGGAGTTTACGCCTGGAGCCGCGCCCGGAAGAGAATACAGTTCTCCAGTAGTAAGCCGTAGAGGCAAGGAAATAAATTCGCAGCGTAAACTTTTTTCTTTTATCTCGTTTGCACGGATGCGCTCGTTAAATACTTTTGCATCTCACTGAAGGACTTAAAACACAACTTCAGAATGGCTGGAATAAAAACCCGAGGCAAAATTGCGTTATGAAAAATTCATGTGTTTCTGTTGTCTTTTGACAACATTTATTTTACTTCAACAATCGCTGCACCAACTCTCGAAAAATTACACACCAAAAGAACCGAAACTTTCAATACATATGAAAATGAAATAGATTATCTGGTTTAAAAAAAAAATCTGACAAAATAACTCGAGGCATTTCGTCCACCCGAAAAAATTCTTAATGCGCATATATTTTTCAATACTGCGTTGCAGGCACACTTCTAAAACCTCGTATACGCTTACTTCTAAAACCTCGTACGTCTAATTATTTTTTCCCCGAATGTTCGATTCTAAGTGAAATGTTTGTATATTACACATAAACTGCTGATAAAACAGCTTAATTCTGCTCAGCATCACGTTGCTAATTTAAAATAATAAAACCTTGCACATTTCTTCAAGATATTAGGCTTGTCTGTGCCACTTCGTCAAACGGAGTTACATAAGGTTTTGGAAGTTAGCCGACGGTCTGCAGCGTGAGTGGCGACGTTACACGTTATGCAGATAAAAGACTACGGACTCCCGATTTATTTAAGAGCTCCGAACCACTTAAGGTAGACAGAGTGGCTTCCAATGAAACACTGCACAATACAGAATACATTATTTAGTAGCGCACACACTAGCAAAATTGTCAGTCAGGTACGATTTATGTTGCATATGAAAGGAGAAAACGTATTATTTAGGTAACACTGTAAAATATTTTGCTTGAATTAACTTATTCGCTTGTTTTAAAAATAAATTAATAACAGTCACTTTTTTATCAAATAAGACCACTGTAATAATTACTCTGATTGTATGCAGGATTATTCAGCTAAGACGTTCACCCCAAATATCTTCCGAACCGCTGAAGGTATCTGAATTTTGATTTCGAATTCGTAAATAGCACTTCGGAGCTCATAAGACCGTCTATGTCTGTACCGAAATATAACTAATTACTGAGATATATTTTAAATGGCAGCATACTCATTTCTCTTGATAGCATAACGTGTTATTAAGCGGCGAGTTTGGTGACGTGATTATTTAAATAACCCAAGAGAAATTTTTGCGATATAAAGGGGTTCATAGCTGTGTACGCATTTGACTGTACCTAAGGCGGGATAGGTTGATGGGAGATATCCAGTGGAGAGTTCCTACACGTACTTCACTTACTGCAAGGATTCCACGCTTTGTTGCATTGGTGTTAGTAGTATAGAAATGCCGATTCGAGCGCGGCCCCCAGTTATCAGAAAACCAACGGTAAATGAAATGCTCGAGCCATCAGAAAACATCAGATGTCGATACGAGCGCAACAGCATAAAAAGTGGCTCAAAAAGTTGCGTTTGGGAGCAGTTGCAAAAAAGTTGTGTTGAACTTTGCGTTTGAGTGCATCTGCAAAAATACGCGTAAAAAGTTTCGTTTGGGCGCAGTTGCAAAAAAAAGCTCAAAAAATTTGAATACGTAAAAAATTAAAATGTTGTATATAATAAATGAGTGCGAATAAAAATCAACTGATGTCTAATATGAGGACGACCATGGCAATGAAAAGGGTTAACAGAACTGGTAATGTTTGGAAAGAATATAAATTTAGGAAAGACGTTTTTGCGGAAAGAAAGAAGAAGAAATCTCAAGAGAAGTATTTCAAGTGTGAAACTTGTAATCACTTTTACAAACCATCTCTCATAAGAAGTCATCTTAAAAGTAGATTGCATAAAGGTCTTACACCAATACATAATAAATCACATGAACCAACAAATGCATGGGAAATTTTTAAAATATCACAACATTTAATATCAAAACAGAAGTTCCCACGACAGAAACAAGTGAAATGTGAAACGTTAAATCACTATTACAAACCATCTCTCATAAGAAGTCACTTGAGAAGTAAAATTCATTAGTATCGCACCCAGATTCAGTGTAGAAGAAATCGAAACAGCATTTCAAAGTAGGATCAAGGCGTATGCTGTAAAGAATGTGAATGCATACAAAGCCCCAATTCATTTCCTAAACAATGTAAAAGAAACTGTCATGGGACTAATTAGTAAACATTTAAAATCACTCAAAGTGAACATGAAATTCTTCACCGAGTACAAAAGGGGAATTGGTGAGAATATTGAATATGTAGAAAGCGCCTTTAAAACAAAGAACGAAATTATACTGAAATCAACTAATCTGGATGAATACTATACCAACAGCATATCGAAAATCATAGCTGAGATGGGGACTTTCGAAGCAAAGGGATATCAGTGGGTACTCAACAGATTATTTAAACTAGAAGTGCGAATAAATAAATATGTACCATTCAAGGGCAGTTCTTATGTTGATCTCCCAGAAAAAATCAAAGCTAAGCAGGAGGTAATTAATGTTAACAATGATCAAAAATGTTTTTGTGGTCTGTCTATCTGCATTGCATCAAATACAAAAAGACCCTGAAAAAGAGTAAATAAATACATAGCTTACGATCATGGGTTTGATGATGCACTTAAGGCTTTGGAATTTCCAATGAAATTGGATAGCATACCAACCTTTCAGAAAAGAAGTGGAATTTCTATTTATGTATACGCATACGAAGAAGATTGTGGTAAAAAATAAATAATCTGTCCATTAAAAACAACAAAAAATTAGACGGATAAGCACATAACCCTACTCTATATCAAAGACGAAAAGAACGACCACTACTGCCGGATAAAAAGTCTTTAGAGACTTATCGCATCACAAGTAACAAATAATGGTCACAAAATACTTATATGCGATAGATGTTTGCAACATTTCTACTCTGTAAATAAGCTAAAAGATCACGAACAAGACTGTCGAGATTACGATGGTGTTAGAGTTGGAACTACCATCTAAAGGAAAAAATGACAAGATTAAAAAACCAAAATCATTCTTTGAGAGTTCCGTTTGTGATATATGCTGATTTTGAATGTTTGTTGACTAAAATTGAAACTTGCCAACCAAACCCCGACAAATGTTACACGAAAACATACCAAAAACACGAGCCTATTAGCTTCTGTTACTATGTAAAATACGAACATGGATACTATAAACCACCAGTAACTTATGAAGGATCTGATACATCCACTGTATTCGTTAGAATGCTAATTGAAGAAGCAAAGCCAATTGGTGATATATACACAAATAAAAAACCATTGCTTCCACTAACTCAGAAAGAACAAATTGTTTATGATACAGCTGCCCATTGTCATATATGTGAAAAGCCTTTGAATGGTGATTCTGTGAGAGATGATGATCATCTTATGGGAAAATTAGGGGAGCTGCACACAGAGATTGTAACTTATCGTATAGAAATCTATGTTTTGTCCCAATGTTTATACACAATCTTTCTGGCTATGACACACATTTATTCATAAGAGATCTTGGCATCGATGAAAATAAAATTGACCTAATTCCCAACAACAAAGAAAAATATATTCATTTTACGAAACATGTGAAAGTGTAAATCTTAGATTTATTGACTCATTTAACTTTATGGCAAGTAGTATCGATAAACTCTCTAGCAACCTTTCCAGAAGCCAATTCCGAGAAACGTGTAAGCATTTTTCCAATGAACTTCTTGACTTTGTTACAAGAAAAGGCGTTTAACCATATGACTACATGGATAGTGCTGGAAGATTTTGTGAGCCATCACTTCCATCCAAAGATACATTTTACAACAAACTCAATAAATGTAGCATTACAGACGAAGATTACGAATTTGCGAGAAAGGTGTGGGAAAAATTCAACATAAAATCTCTAAGAGAGTACACAGAACTCTATAACAAATCTGATGTATTGATATTGTCAGATATAATGGAAAATTTTAGAGATGTGTGTCACAAAACATATAAGCTAGATTCAGCATGATATTTCACAGCTCCAGGGTTAGTGTAGGATGCTATGCTCAAACATACTAAAATAGAACTAGAATTATTAACAGATTACGACATGATTTTGATGATAGAAAAAGGTGTTCGTGGTGGAATTTCACAATGTTGTAAGCGATATGCTAAAGCAAATAATAAATATATGAATGCTTACGATAGTACAAAGGAAATCTTTTATCTTGCATATCTGGATGCCAATAACTTATATGGATGGACTATGAGTCAGTATTTACCCTATGGTGAGTTTAAGTGGGGAAATACAAATATAGATGTAACAACAATACGAGATGATTCTAGAAAAGGTTATATATTGGAAGTTGATTTGGAATATCCACATGAACTACATGATCTTCACAAAGATCTGCCATTGGCACCAGAAAATAAAATACCGGAAGGTTAAAAAAATCCCAAACTCTTAACTAATCTGGGTGGTAAAGAAAAATATGTATTACACTATGTAAATCTTAAGCAATATCTATCTCTCAGAACGAAGATGAAAAAGATCCATAGAGTTCTGGAGTTTGATCAATCAGATTGGCTCAAGTCCTATATTGATCTAAACACAAATATGCGAACAAAGTCTACAAATGACTTTGAAAAATATTTCTACAAATTAATGAACAATACTGTTTTTGGAAAAACAATGGAAAATACTAGAAACAGAGTGGATATACGGTTGTGCACAAGTTCTAAGCAAATAGATAAACTAGTGGCTAAACCAAACTTTACAGATAAAACTATATTTACTAACTCTTTGGTTGAGTTCACATGATTAAAACAAAACTGTGCTTTAACAAACCCATTTATGTTGGAATGAGTATACTTGATCTATCGAAAGTCTTAATGTACAATTATCACTATAATATAATGAAACCAAAGTATGGGGAAAATATTGAACTGTGCTACCAAGATATTGATTCGTACATCTATTATATAAAACCACCAGACTTCTACAGTGACATGAAAGAAATGGTCGATCATTTTGATACTTTTGACTATAAAAAAGATAATCCATATGGTATACCATTAGTTAGCAAAAAGATGATTGGCAAAATGAAAGATGAATGTAATGGAAAAATAATGGAAGAATTTATTGGATTGAAATCGAAAATGTATGCAATAAATGTGGAAGGTAGTGTAAAAAAAAGAGCAAAGGGTGTGAAAAACACTGTATTCAGAAATGAAATTAGTTTTGGTGACTACAAAAAGTGTTTGTTTGATAAAAAAAAAAAGTGTTGTACAAAAGTATGAATCTTATTAAAAGTAAGAAACATTAACTCTATACGATTGAGATGAGAAATAAAGCATTAAGTCCCAAAGATGATTAAAGATTTATTCTTAAAGATGGCATTAATACACTACCATGGGGACACTACAAAATTGAAAAAAAAAAAAAAAAAAAAAAAGTGATACTATGAAAGAGTAGTTGCCCATCACGAAGCACTAGTTGCTTTATCGCCGATATCGTATGCATAAAATCCTTTGTGACAGACAGTTTTCAACAGCCGATAGACTTGGAGTAGTATTTCGAGACGACATCTCGTCTCGAAAGGTTCGCAAGCGAAGCACGCCACGTATCAAAATTGTCCGCAAGGCGCAAGCTGTAGGGAATTAATGCTTATCAACATCGTGAACAAGCTCGTCTACTATCGTAGAGAGGTGTATCGACGAAGAAGGTAATCATTGGTTTAAGGCTAAAGACGTTGCGAACATACTCGAGTATGCAAATCTGCGACAAGTAATCAGAGAACATGATAGAGAAAAGTAAAGGCAATCATACGCTGATATAGGCGTGAACCAATCGTTCACCTTGATAAATATTCATCCGCATACTGTATTTATCAATGAATCAGGTTTGTACGCATTGATCATGAAGTCGAAGATGGCAGCGGCTGAAAAATCCCAGGATTGGGTGCATGAAGAAGTGCTACCATCCATATGCAAATACGGCGAATACAAGTTAGAGCAAAAGTACAAACCGCTACTGGAGGACTTGAAAAAAAAGCTTACAGTGGCTAAAGATGTTATCGACTAAGACAATAATCTGTGGTTCAAAGCGAAAGACGTTGTGGAAATACTGATCTGAAAAAAGTGTTGCAAGTGAATCTAATGAAAAAGCATAAGACCCCGTTGTCACAATTAAAAGAGATCCCTCGAGGGACCTCTTTTAAGAATGCGCATCCTCAGGCGGTTTTTTCAGTTCCCATTTAAAACACTCTTATAGCGCTATTAAAGAAAAATTATATAACAGTAAATGTCTTTACTGGATCATCCACTAAAAACTAATAACCATACATGTTTGAGCACTATTGAACTTCGGTGATTCTTTCACTTTTACCATCATAAATTAGGTTTCTTTGGCTTACTAGTACCACATTACAAATAGTTGTGGCTGATATTGGTTTATTAAAATCAACTACAAGTTTCAGATTAGTTCGATCTTTTACAATAACAGTTTTTCTGTAAGAACAATCAATAACATACAATGGTCTTCTCCCAATAAATGACTCAGAGTTGAAGCACAATTCATTATTACGATAAGTAGTATCTAGTTTAGTCTTTGAATTTCTAAAATCATTGTAAGCAATAAACATCTTATCGCAAATTTTATCACCAATGTATAAATTCCAATTCTGTTTGGGAAACATTTCATTCCGTCCATTCTTAATAGAAATATTTTTGACAAAACAAGAGTCAAACATTGAACCACGTTTGAAATGCCCAGGATTTTCTTTTCTGATTTGCTGAAAACCAACAATGACAAAGTCTGGCATATCGAATGGGATTGAATTGAACTGATCTTTTATATCAAACTGAAATGAGTTTGCATTAGTAGGTACTGGTTTTTCAAGACATTGCCAATAATTAAAACCAATTGGTATTTTGGGATGTTTGTATAATTTTGCTTTAATTTCGTCTCCATAAAAAGGATCGTATTCAACAATTGACCACAGAATTTCCAATTTCTCAATAACAATTTTACCAGCATCTGGTATATCAGATCCATCTGCTTTCTTTGGAGTTCTTCTGTAAAAAGAAACATCATGATTAGAATTTTGAATGAATGTGATCTTGTGCCCACCTTTCCAGAATATTTCATTACAGTCTCTCATAACCCCAAACAAATATCTTAATGGATAGGTAATTTCGTTACACTTATCTTTCCTAACATATTTACCTAGTTCTATCCCGCACATTTGGAAGTATGCTGATTCTGATTCCGAACATAGCAATGCATGCATAATTGTTGAAGTGATGCTAGGGTTGCCATTACTTTCGATTATACAACCATGTTTAGAGATCTCTATTCTTGAGAACTGGAATGGGAAGAAATTCTCACAAAGATCAATAGTTGTAGTTTTTTCATAATCTGTATTTGTATCTCTTTTAGTTAGTTTATACTGTTGATATACATAAGCTTCATTCAGATGTGAAAATACATCGCCAATACGAATATCAAACTCAATGCGCTTGTTGTATTCATTCGAATTATTTTTTGTTTGGCAGTTTGGCAGAAACGACTGACGCTCATAACTTTCAATTTTTTGTTGATCCATTTATTATATAGAAAAAAAATTCTTACACTTATCTTATCAACCCAAGAATTATGACTACTATCAAAACCTTACCATTTAATTAGCAGCTTTTTTTCATACATTTGAGACAGTATACATTTAAGTTATCATTGTTCATTTTATTTATTCATATAATAAATTAGACAACAAAAAATTGCAAACAATATAGAGAGAAGAAGACAGCTAATTGAAAAGTTTAAAACTTTTAGAAAATTTCGCCAAGATGAATATGATAAAAATAAAAAACACGATCAACCATTGATAGATGCGATAGAAGATATGGGGCAAAAAATTGGACACGCAACAAATTAGAATAAAAACTTAATAAAAGAACATATTCCATTTGCTGTTAAGAATTTGGACTACCCACAGACACCAACAGAAACATCTTTTGAAAGAAAACAGTTTGGTAAAACAGGCACCAATGAACGCTATGACGATGGCATTAAACGAATTGGCGATGACAATGAACGCTATGACGATGGCGTTAAACGCATTGGCTGTGGCAATGAATGCTGTGACGATGACGAATGCTATGACGAAGCATTGGGGCATTTGAAAACTGATATCTCACAGTTAACCAACTACAAAACAACATCTATTGATAAGAAAGTGGCCGATTTTTTTAATTGGCTGCAAAGATAATGTTTTAGGACTAAAGGCTAATAAATGTAGATTTGTATATTGGTGATAGCGAAGTAACATTCATCAATGACAAATGTACTGTAAAAGGCAGGACATACACTGGAACTGATGGTTTGATGAAACTGCTAACTAGTAAGAAAGTAACAGAAAGTGACTACACTGCAAACGACTATGAACACTATAGTCGTATCCTAGCAGATACACAGATTTTCAAAGCAATGATCCAAACTAGGGAACGCCAAAAACGAGTAAAGGGAATAAATAGAAAATGATTGTTAAACACATTTACGAATCGATTAAAAAGAAACGTCCCTCACCTAAAAAAGGGAAAGGTATAAGGAAGTATACAGTCTATCACAAAGAATACATATGGATGGATGGTGTTAGGATGCTTATTGACCGTCTTCTCGTTATTTAAGAGAATGCTTGAAATGATAACTATTACAATGAAAAAGTTGGAATAATGAATATGCTCAACAGCAAGTTTAGTGACTTTGTTGTGAATAGTGAATAATCCAAAAGGTATACCATATCTGATACGAATGTTAAACACAATACCACATACTTTTTGGGAGTCGGAGCAGCACGGAAAAGGGTTACTCAATGACATAATAAATTCACTACCTTTTGAGTTGCATGCACCCGGTTATCAGTACTTAGGTCCGGGTACCAGACTAAAAGAGAGAATTCAGCGTGGGGACAAACCCATTAATCCACTAGATGCGGCTGCAATGGAACATGATATATCTTATCATCATAAAGATCTAGCCTGAAAGATAAGTAGCTGACAAAGAACTAGAGAAGAAAGCTTTCAAAAGATTAAGTTCAGATGCTGATCTCAATGAGAGATTGTGGGCTGGTGTTACTGGATCTGCGATGCATATTAAACATTAAACGTAAGCTTGGCTGGGGAATTAAATTGAAATGATAAAATATTTGTTATAATAAATGAAAGTAAAAAACATTGTATTTCAAGTTCCTAATGATGAGTAGAAGGGTTTCAATATTGATTCTTTCCTAATGAAAGACCTAATGGATCATAAAAACAAGAAATTGAAGGAGGACAAAGGGACGACTATCACAATTTCAGTTCCACAGCTTAACAAAACGTCCAAAGAAACGAAAACTGGAAATGGTTTGATAGTTCACAAGGGTGGATTTTCACCCTTAATTTTCGCAGCATTGGGAGATCTAGGAGTGTTAGCTGACGGTGCATCATCTATCGCAACAACAGTAACTAATGCTAAGAAGAAAAACCAAGAATCGGAAGAACAATGTAAACATAATTTATCTATGGAGGAATACAGCAAGGGATTGAAGAAAGTTAAGTGGGGGGAAAAAAAAAAAGTAACTCCACACAGTAACTTTAATATTGATAAAATGGTTAAAAAATTTAACATTAAAAATTTTCGGTGTGTATTTATGATCGATGAGCTACTTAAGACGCCACTCGATAATGAATGTGGGATTGTTAATCTAGATGTTTCAACACACACTGGTTATGCTATTGAAAAAAAGCAAACCACAAATATTGTTTTGATTCATTTGGTGGAAATCCACCCCAACAATTAATAGCATATCTCGGAAGTAATATTTTTATAACGATGATAGAATTCAAAATTTCAATCAAGTAACTTGTGGTCATTTGTGTGTAATTGTGCTAAATCACTTATCACATAATTTTAAATTTCCAAAAATTATTTCACTATTAATAAACAATATATATGTGGAAATGCATTAATGAACTCTTGGATTGAAGATCAAATTAAAGAACACATGGACAATGATGAGAAGATCAGTCCTAAAATTTTGTTTCCAACACACAGTTCAACGACTTTATAACCACACTGACAAGAAATAAAAGATCATTGGATAAAGCCTATCTTACTTACTTGGAAGTAGATAATAATATAGATTTTGAACAAAAAAGACTAAGACATGTGGGAGATCCCATTGCACCGATGGATGCAATCAATTTAGAGTACTACTATAGTTGAAATAATAATAAAACCAGAAAAATATACAAGTGTTATCAACTTATATATTATAAACGGAAAAAAATTGACATGTATAAAACTTTTGAAGTATACCCTGATGATCCGATATATTTTAAAATACCAAAAGCCCACAATGTACCTGAAGGTACAATTGTGTTTATTGAAACAGTTATGTTATACCAATCCATTTAAAAAGATCAGATTATGTTGGTTTTTAATGGAAACACTTCCATTAAAAACATACTTATAATCTAAGGATTAAAAAGTCTTTAATTTTATTATGGTACTTACCATTATTTAACTTACGAGTCATACCTATTATAACAAAGCCATAATCATTTTGAACAAGACTCCCTAAATTTCTCAAACGACATATCACCACCAACAAAATCACTATGAATATGTTTAATATTTGTATCGTCTTGTCTGAATATGCAAAGAAAATTGGTATTATCTCTTATAAGCTGCTTAGGTACTTTTGAGTATGTCTGGGCTAAATAGAAACAATCAATCTCTTTGTGTCTACCACGAGCAAAGTAATCCCTTTCCATATTTTGATTTTTAAGTATGATATCATCGAAAACTACAGACTCTTTATGACATTCATTTACATCAACCATTTCTTCATTTTATGGAAAGAAGTATGCTACTGGTTCATTAAATAATTTTGATGCTACTTCTATATCTTTCTTTAATTTGATATTTTTGGTTGGTCCAGACTTTTTGAACATACATAGAGAGAACCAAAGTCCAACCATCCCTGAGCATATATAAAATTATCTATCATAAGTGTAGTTTTTCCACAGTTACTAGGACCCACTATCAAACATTTAATATTATTAGGTAATAATTCACCATGACGTTTTGTCGATACAGTCTTGTCCAGTATTCCTATTTTAATATCCCATTCCACATGTTTCATGTTTTTCTTCCTCATTTATTAATAGATTTTTAAAATAATATAATAAATGAGTAAAGTATTCAAACTAACAGATAACAAAACAGTGTTCAAGAAAAGACTACATTACTCTTTAGAGATAGAGGGGCACTCATTGGCTTTAGTTGAGTTCTATACTACTTATCTAACGTATTACATTATCTCTGGGAGAAATAAGCTCTATTTTGTGGGTCAGTCAGACTGATATGGAATCAGCAATTGATATTCCAGTTGGTCAATATAGCTTAAAAAATCTTGAAAAAACTATAAAAGCAATCTCTTCATTTAGTGTAGATTCAATGGGTGGGAAAGAAAATTATATATCTTTCGAGCTGGATAAAATAACAAACGGAGTGAAAGTAAACTGTACGCTTAAATTACAGTTTGGAAAACGGGGTTCAATAGGAAAACTTTTGGGTTTCGTAGAAAATAAAACTCTGAAAGCAAATGTGGACCATTATGGTGATACAATTCCAAAACTTGCTCCATTTGAAACAATAAATATACACTGTAATATAGTAAATGGTATGATATTAAAATATGATGAATATAATCATAGAGAAACTAACATAATTTCCAATTTTAAACCAAGAACATTTGGATTTGGCGACACGGTCTATTATGAACTAGCTTATCCATTATTTTTTTCAGTGCAAACAAATCAAGTTAATGAAATAATAGTTGAAATTAAGGATGAAAAAGGTAAGTTAATTAACTTTGATTTGTCGGAAAGAACAGTGGTATTAGAGATGAGACCTTAGATATTTTTTGGTTTGGAAGTAGTCATATCCTATGTATAATAACGTTAATAGTTTTTAAACTATTAAAGTTTCATGTGATAAAGATGCATAATATTTCTATAGAAAGTGCAATGAAAGATTTAGAAAAAGAACTCAATGTTTCGGGTACTTTAATATGTCGAATTTGAAGATGTGTATCTAAATTTTTAATTAGACTATGTTGTAGCACATTGCCGAAGTCAGGGCGATAATGTGTTTTAATGATTGGATAACCATTAAAACTTTATAGAGATATGAGCATAAATAAAAATCAACTGATTAATTATACGACGATCATTTACTCTTTTAAAAACCGAATAGAATGCATTTGTTTAACACACGCGATCCACCATTCCATCATATGCAAAACTTATACCTCCACGATTAACATAATTTAAAACTTTTTCACTGAAAATCCGAACATATATGTCTGGTAAGGTTACTTCAAAATTCCCAGAAGTAATTACCAATTTGTATCCATACCGTGTACCATTCATTTCAGCATGGTTTATGGGATAGGACTGTCCAATTGTAAGTTCGGAAAGTTTCTTAGATTGTTTGGTTCTGTTTAATACATCTAGCAACTGATCCATCTTTATTATATACAACATTTTATTTTTACGTATTCAAATTTTTTGAGCCACTCTTTTTTTGCAACTGCGCCCAAACGCAACTTTTTACGCGTATTTTTGCAGATGCGCTCAACACAAAGTTTAACACAATCTAACCAAACGCAAAGTTAAACACAACTTTATTGCAACTGCTCCCAAACGCAACTTTTTGAGCCACTTTTTTGCGGTTGCGTTCGAATCGTCATTTGATGGTTTTCTGATGGCTCGAGCATTTCATTTACCGTTGATTTTCTGATATCTGGGGGCCGCGCTCGAATCAGCATTTATATACTACTGGTGTGGACAGTGAAACAAGCACGATTACTCGGTGAATTAATTGTAACAAGCTATGAACATCAAATAAAACTCACAAAAATCACCAAAAGTAACAAACAATATTTAGCACGTGTTCGATACCGGTGTTTCTGTAGCGCGTGTGTCACCTGTATAGGAACACTTCGCTGCAAATCCCAGCGGATGATGCAACCTACCCTGCTACAACTACTCATATCTCAAAAAGTGCTTGTCGGGTTTTCAAAACAATCACGTCATTGGACTCGCCACTTAGTAACATGTTACGTTATTGAGCGAAAATGCAAATATTATTCCTTTTTTTTTTTTTTTAAGTACATAACCAGAGTAATTATATTATGACCTTGCTTGATGATTTTTAGTGTGCTTTGTAAATGATCCAAAATGGAAAAATTCTTAGATTTTGATTAAAAATACTCTTATCGATTTACTAAGACATATAAATGAGTTAATCGTATCAAAATATTTTACAGTGTTACAAAATATATGCATTTTTCTTTCATATGCAAAATAAACGGTACTTTTCTTACAATTTTGGTAGTGTGTGTACTTACTAGTTTATAATGTATTCTGCGTATTGTACAGTCGGGCAGAATGCTGCATTGGGAGCAATTGTATCGAACCATTACTGGTACTGTCTTCCGTCACACGAGCGTGACTCCTCAGCTTGTACCGTCACAGAAAACCACATAGTTGCATCTGACTGCGTTAATACTGAGGTAAAGGCAACATCCATGATCAATGTTCTTATGTGATATATGTAAGACTATAACAGATAAAAACTGACAGCAAAACCACTGTCACAAATAAACCGTTACCACATAGACCTACATTAAGGTAAGAACTTAACAAATGTGACGCAGAGTGAAGAGTTACAATTAGCTCTAAGGTCATCACCCTTTAATTTGCTATGTGAATACGCGTAGTTAGAATCCGAGATCAAAAATACATAGCAAGGATGTTTTCTATCATATTACAGTAGCTGGGGTTGCTCAGATGACCATATGGTTCTCAGAGAATCACTCTTAGAACTGTTCATCGCTATCGTATAAAAAACCAATACGCAATCTTAATATTACTTCATTAATACTTAAAATTAGAACAATTTAATTTTAAAAATAATTCGTAAAATAACCACACCAATGTATACGAATAGTGAGACAGTGCGAATGGTATATTATTTTCCCAGGCATCCAGGGTGCCTTTCCTACATTCGCTCATCAAATAGTCAAATGCGTAGGAAGTCCCCAAATTTGTATAGTAACAATGATCAACATTCCGGTGTTTGCAGCCTGACAAGTGGTACTATTTCCATACAAAGCATACATTAAAAACTTCATTACAGTTTAGAACGTTTACCAGAAAATTGTTTACATTACCTTCACTTTAAATTATGATCATCATTTCAAATTTAAATATATATTAATAACAACGATAGTGATGATGGATGAATAAATAAATAAATGATAATCATTATGAATGATAAATAAATTATGATTAAGAATTATAAACAAATTATATTTATGAATGAAGAATAAATGATTAAAAATGACGAAGTAATAATTATGAATAATGAATGTATAATTAGGAATTACGAACGAAAAAATTAATAATATGAATTATTATAGATAATGATTAATGATAATTATTAAATGTAAATGATGAATGATACGATAATTATGAATGACTGATTAATTAATTATAACTGTAATAATAATGAATGAAGATTAATGTGAATGATAAATGAATGATGGAAGATAACGATGATGGTGGTGATGATAACGCAATTTTGACCTTATTCCCAAAAAAATACCAGAGCATATTAATATTCAGCCCAGGACTTTTTACACTGTGCTAGCAAAGCACTATAACAAATAGTTCTAAATGAGGAATACACTTCTGTTTAAAAAATCGTTCGTATTTATAGATATTTTTCTTTGCAAACTGGGTAAAGTGTTAAATACGCTTTCAAACAGAATTTCGATTCTTTCGTCGTTAATATCTTACTTAAGTCATCTGAATGTATCTCAAACTCATGGGCAATGATCGATATAGCAACATTATTTTCGGCTCCATCAGTTCGTATGAAACAATCACAGGGAACGCCCTACGTTCTGAAACTGTAATGTCCTGGCCAAGCACGATAACTGGTATAGAAGCTACGATAAGAAATATGATCGATCCTATTACCAAAACTGGTACGAGAGCCAGCCGAAAAAGCTAGTGTAACAGCTGATAAGGCCGTTATGTTCATGGTACAAGAAAACACAATTACCTGTACTAGTAACCTACAAGCACGGAAGAGCTTTGCCGAAGCACCTGATCAGGATAATTTCAACAACAAAAAAAAAAAAAAAAAAAAAAAAAAAATTGTGTGGAGGATAAGAAATGGTTCCGGAAACGTCTGAGTGAGTGCCACCTCTTTGAATCGACTTTGCGTGCTGTGTTCCATACTCCGGTTGCAAAGGCGGAAGTACATTAGGAAACACTGCACTGGGGTTTTACAGTCTCCTTCCGCGTCGTCAACTGGGCGGGGTCCAATCCTGAGGCGAACTAGTATGGGCGTGGGATGCTCGTCGAGAGTCCATGGCTGAATGGCTCAAACCCGGAACGCTGTTTCATATGAGAAGATCTACGTCTAACGAAGATTCGCCGTCTGAATACCCCACCGAAAAGCTCCGAGATGAGAGTACGTGAATAATGGCGTATCCAATAATAAACAATTAAGTATCCACTTACAGGCGTTAATACAGTGCTGTTGAGGAATTTGAAGGTCACGTAACGGTCGCTTTGCAGCGACGCCAATGTCAGTGGGCAACGTCGCGAAAGCGTCACAATTTGTTGGGAATAGCTACGAGATACGTTCCGTGGTAAAAATCTCGATACTTGCACAGCGCCGTCAGCAGGGCCGAGTTTGTGTGTATGTCGCCTGCGGGCAAGCGATATTTGGCCATCCATATCTCGCGGATAGCCAGTACATTCGTAAGCTAACACAAATCCACGGGAAGCCTGTTCGTATGTTTTATGTCAGTTTCATTTATATGATAAGGTAATAAAATTCATATCCTAGTTTAGATTTTTTAATTTTTTAAAATCGAAATAATTTATCTATACATTTAAAAAATTCACTTGCTATTGCTTGATAATTTACAGTCCCAACAAAATAATCTAATAATTCTGAACTTTCTTACAATTAAAATTAATGTTCTATAATTATGAGTCTTAATTAAACAATTGCATTAATTACGTTTTGTAACCGTGAGTTTCAAATAACTTCTTCCTGATACTGCACTAACAGGTAATTTTTGAAAAATTCTCAAAACTATTAATCAGTTTACGGAATATGACATCAAAATGTATGTTGTAATATACGTCGCGTTAAAGAGTGTGCAATTCCACTGTCCAAAAACGTATGTCACAAGCTCACTGATAGGATCAAAGCCATCAATATCACTAATATACGAGCTTAATGAACGGAAAAATCTTAATCAAATTAATACATTTTTATTTTCTCTTAGGTCATTCCAATTAAGTTTACCAACATATTTACGTTCGCATTGTGAAATATGGTGATACTACTACTATATTTTACAGTAGCGTTTGTTGCATTTCAATTTGTGTTTAGTATTCACTGCGAATAGGTTTTCCGCGAGTACAATAATTTCTGGACAATGTCAGGTTAGGTACTTTATTAATGATCCCTATATAGAAATAATAATAATAATAATAGTCTTTAAAATTAATTTTTTAAGTCCTTTACCAACAGCCCTAGGATTTTGTCCCCTGCGTGCATATGAATACTGAACACCTAACCAACGCCGGTTGTAAGGTTTTAGATGTGTGGATGACGTAAATAATGTGTAAACATTATAACTAATACACTAGTAGTGTGATTCTGGTAACCACTGAGGCCTTTTTTCCTCTCCAAGTCAATTTTTTTTAATATCTGCGATTAAGAGCGCTTTATGAAGACGCAAGTGTTTAGAAATAGTAGTCGTGTCATGAAAACATTTCCCAACAACGAGAATTCTTTGCTGAACTCTACAAATGTAATGCAGTTACAGCGCGTAAAAAAAAAAACTATCACAAATATAATCGTAGACCCTTACACTAATTAGTTCTCTATCTAATATACAATATGTTACCTTCAAATAAAAAAATATTTCTAGAAATTTGCCGAATTTCGGTTTTTTATTTCAACGATAGTTCATGTATTCGAATAACAGTTTTCAACGTAAATATTAAATAAAACCTAAAATACGATGTAAGAATTAAGGATTCCTAACTGTTTCACGCATAAGTTTACTCTTAGTTTTAGTCCTATTGGAGTGCATGCATCTGTCTACGATATGGACTCATACAAATTTGGTATATAAGGAAAATATGAACAAAACCTTGAGAGATGGGAATGCACCTCAGAGGTAGCAGCATGCTAGTACAATAAAAATAAAATACAGAAGTCAGCGTTTTCTTCCAATGATATTCAGATCTTACAGAATCCGAATAATTAAGTTTATATGTCTTCTTCATTTTGTTTAGGTGAAAAATTCTGACAATAAACAGTGCAGTACGTTTTAATTAAACATTCAGAAATTCGGCGATTTGCATCAAAACCATAAAGCAGAAAAAAAGAAACACTCATGGTAAAACTAAACGTAATTTTATAGGAAGGAGTATAGCAAAGATAATGGAAGTTTTGGAGCTCACAGACACACGATTTCAAATATGTAAGTTATTACCTTTGTTCTTGTTGGAAAACTGAAACAAGTTTAGGAAAGGGAGCCGAGGAAGGGAGAAGGAAAGTAAAAAATCGGATCGAACGTGTGCCACTTTATTACTTACTAGCAGGCCAATGCTACTTCGTTAGCCCATACACAAAAAAGAAAGGAGAAATGAAGGATTTTTTTAACAATGCTTTTTTATGAAATAATCCTAAGAAAAGTTTAATCCAGTACCTATGTACATACCTGATCATTTTTTCCGGAACCGTTTGAGATATCTCGATGAAACAAAGACTCGGGTGGTCCTGGGGTTATTATCTATAGACTGTAAATTTGATGGCGATACGTTCAGTGATTTTTGAATTAAATCTGGTCTGACAGACAGACAGACAGACAGACAGACAGACATACATAAAAAAAAAACCTTAGTTATCAATTATATTATACGAAAAAATAATTAAAAGTTGAAAATTCGAAAATCACAGACAGACACTTCTATTTTAGTTAGTAGTATAGATTGGTGTATTCAGTTGACGTGGACACTGTAATTACGCAAGACTGCGAGTTTTCGCCATCAGTTACAATTTTCTATTTTTTTTTTTTTTCGGAAACGGTGGACTGTGCCAAATAATTACTAGTAGTTCCAAGCAATTAAAAGCAGGATTTTATTCTGGTTTAAACATTGACTACCTTGAAACTTGCGAACGGATTATGCTAATCAATTAACTCATTCCAAACGTTAATTACATGAATTGTTCCCCAAAACGAAATTTTGCTCAAAAACGATTGCTATAGTCCATTTTTGTACGAAAATTCTTTGATATGTAATTCACATTCTGAACATAATATAAAGGAATTTTCATACTTGTTCAATGGTAACTCATAATTATAAAATCCGTATAAAGCATCAATTTAAAAACCGTTTCCTGCCCGTTCCAACTATTACGCTTAAGAGATTTTCCTTGGAAAATCAATTACAATTTTATTGATGCCATCAATACAATTACCGTAAGACTAAATAATACTACCATGCAAGGTATTATTCCCGTGCAAACAATCAAAACGGTTTCTTATTGGCGAATGTGTGTGTGACGTAGTTATATTTTGGTTTCACCATCTTAACGTCAGCATTGGAACGTATCGCGGGCCAGTGGCCGTGGATTACAGAAACTTTGAAACAGGGATGAAATTGTTTTTGAAAACTTATGTCTCTTGCAAAATGTACTAATGGTTTTAAACTGATTTTGCTTCAATTATCGTCGCCTTCGTTGATGTTTGAAATGTCGGCGTTTCAAGAAACGATTTTTACTGTTTTAGGCGATGAATTTTAACTTCTATGTAAATATTTTATTCAAGAATTTTACTCTCGCGAATAACCACTTTCCTTATAGGTTCATGTCTTAATTTTATCACTTTCCCGCAAACAAATGCCTTTTAATTCTCAAAAAAGTCAAGCCATTTTTAGACATATTGGACGAACATTATATTTACGTAAGGCTATAACTTAGTAGTTATTTTGGTATCCCAGTATTTTGAATAAGCCCAAAAAAAACTATAAATAAATAAATTACCATGATACGGGTATGAATAAATGTTTTAAACGTATGGCTATGTAACAAGCATAAAAAGAAGCATCAAAATGATACAGCAATTTTGAAAAATATGATAAGTATTCATTACCGACACAGAACGTTTCCGTATTTCAAAAACAAAGTGCACAAACACCAACTTGTGTTATAATGTAAGCCACATTATCAACTTTATGAAATGTAACAGCAATTTACAGTTGGCCGTACAGGCACCACCTTTAAAATAAACATTACTGTGTTACGAACAAGGACAGAGCAATTACGGTAAGGAAACAACACATTAACTTAAAGCTGAAATGATCTCCACCCACAAAAAACATGCCTAGTTTTTTATGACTCATGCTACGTTTAAACATGTTTCACGCTTTATTTTTTCCCATACAATATTTGCAGGTATCTATCAGTAGTATATTTCGTTGTATTCTTGTATAGTGGAATTATGCAACGTTTGCTGGTGTTCGGTGATGCAGCAACAACATTAAAATCCTCCGAAACAAAATACAATAAAAATTCGAAATGTACATATCCCACTAAGGCGTCTGCATGTAAACAACAAAGAACATGTACAGTGAAGTCATAAACACAACATGGCGGTAGTAGAATGAAATTATGCAAACTGGGTCAGGAAAGCAGGGCGGGCGTGATAGGGTGCCACGGCGGCTATCTTGGATGATGTTATACCGAAACCTCCTGCTGTGTCATTCTTCGTCAGCAGCGGCCATCTTGAATTTCCCCTTTTCCCTCCTGCTCTACCATTCCGCCTCGGCTCTTCACACTCTTGCATTCCGATTAGATTTCTCACACTCTGGCATTCCGATGTTATTTTTTCTCATACTCTGTCATTCCTTCCTACTTCACTCTCTCGTCTGTTATATCCCTTGGGGTTTTTCTCATATTCCTCCTAGTCTCTTATTTTTCCGATTGTCCTTTCCTCTCCCTCTTACTTTCTCGCGTCCTCCAGCTTGAATGTCATCACCGTCGTCTGCTGTAGGCAACCATCTTTGATCCCCGCACCTGTCACCAGAGTGTTTGAAGTTCTACAGTTCGCAGCTACGAGCGCTGGTATGATGTGGTCATTTTAAGTATGTGTGTTGGTGCAGGGACGCGATAGCATCGGAGGGTGCAGTTTAAACGGTGGCTGCCAGTGTAAAAAAAATTGAGTTATTTCATATTTTACTTGTAATTTATGTGAATAGTGTACAGCGAGTACCATCCTAAATTGCTACACGTATGTATGAACATGTAGGTGGAAATTAATATAACCAGTGAGCTTAGCAGAGACGACTGACTGGATTAGCATATGTGGAAAACTCCATTAACATGGCTTATGCAAATATGTACACCGCTCCTCATACATGACACATTTGGTAAATATATACATATATTATTTCACTTACCATAAGAGATTGGCAGAAGACTGCATTGCCAATATTTTATAAGGGGAAACTTATCTTGCTCCGAATGCTAACACACATGAAGAACACTGACAACACATTGACACTGAAGGAACAGAGGATGAAGAAAACTACCTTCAACTCTACTAATACAAGCCATCCGTAGGTGAAGTGATATTTTCAATAGGAACTCCTTAAGAGGTCTCAAAAAACAAACTTTCAAATTACTCAATAGCCAAATGTTCAGCAGCCTAAGAAAAGTTATGTTTACCCTTACATCTGTTGCAAAATATCAATTAATCTACGCTCTCAGGTAGCTGATTAATTCATGTTTTATAGTGCCAGTATAAAAAAAATTTCTTCAGCGACATCAAAAAATTCAGAGAATTGTCTCAAATCGCACACCAAATTAACAAAGCTACACGCTAACGTGATTTAAAATTAGCTTTGCCTGGCTATATTAAAATTGTTTCAGTTGCTAGATCAGAGTTCTAGAATCTCATGTTATTCGTAGTAAGTCTGGGAAGGTGATGAATACACTGTTCAAGAGTTTACTTGCACTGTAAAGCTTCGCCGCTGGATAATCAGTAACTTACTTAACAGGTGATGAAAAATACCTTCTGTATTTCAGTATTTATTATGCTTCAATTGCTCACTAGCCCTCTTCTTCGACCTTCTGCTCACTCCGTTGGCTGTATATGACTTTTGATCAATATTTCACTTGTCAATGCAATAATAAAATACTTAAATTCTCCTATTCAAAACTGAGGATCAGCAGCCCTGGCTGACCTACATTGCGACCCTTAAACATGGAGACGAGGTCCATTCATTACCATATAATTTTAATTTGATTTTTCCAAGTTTAAATTACCCTCGAAGTATAGATATTAATTATCAGGCAGATTCATAAAAGTGGCTCAGGTGTGACGTCATAAGTCACTACCGACTTTGATGAACATAACATTACTATCACAACTTAACAACTCAAATAAAATAAAATAGCTGCTGCATAAATACTAATGAACAAAACATTTAAAAAATATAAAATTACTGAATAAATAACATAACGTCTTGCATAATAAATATTACGTGCAAGTCATCAGTTAAATAAGCAAATGTGTGAAATATACACATAGTGTTACATGTTAATAAGTAAGCAAACCATATGCACAAAAGTGATGTCACATCAGGAGTGTTGATAGAGCAGGAGGGACTAAAAGGAAATTCCAAAGAGAAAAATGGAAATTCCAAAGAGGAAAAACGGGAAATCAAAGATGGCCACTGCTGACGAGGAATGACAGAGCAGGAGATTTCGGCATGACGTTATCCAAGATGACCGACATGGCACCCTGGAACCCCCGCCAATGTCCCAGTTTGCATAATTTCATTCTACTGGTGGTGTCTGGTTTTCCTGTGCAAAATCATAGTCTCTTTTAACAAATGTTATTCTCGAGTTATATACACAAATAAAGAAGTCACCACAGCCTAAATCTTACAATTTATCATACTCTCAAGCGGTAGACAGAAAAAATGTAAGAACAATCCGTACTGAAATAAATAATGTTCTACTGGTAGAACCCTTGACACTGTTGCTGGGACAAACTACTTCGCACAAGCATGGACGGATCGAGGCTACGCAGAGACCTTCGGACGATTTTCACTTGCAGATACACGAATACTCAGATAGAAGAAGATCCGGTGCAGCAGTTGTTCAAGGACTTCCAACAACATCCGTTATTTTGTACCGAGTCCGTGATGGCATTAGCTGTGTGCAACGCCGCTCGGTTGTGAAGCTACGCTTCAGATATCGCTGCAATTTGTGCTTGACAGCGATACAAGACTCACATGCAGACTCAGTGGACAGTTTCTCAACTATGTAGAAATGCCGCACTCTTGTGTGTGTTATATAATATACATTCGCATATCTGATTTAGAATCCCAAAAATGCACTTAAAAAATTCTGGTTCAGAAAATAAGCCATTGCTATGTCTTTCACGATTGAAAAGTCTAGGTCATTACTCTGCAAACCAAATCCTAATGTTAATGGCTTTTTCCTTAAACAATCTGCATTCATGGGTCTTCTAAAACATTGTTGCACTGAATATGAAACCAGAGCCCCACGATTGTGAATATTGTACCACAGCCTTCAAGACCTCGAATGTAGCTGTGAATCATGCATCTGCAATAGAAAGCTATGTTGTTGATAGTATACACATGTTACGTCAAGAGGAAGAAGAAATGGTTACCAAGGATTCAGGTTGGGCCCTGGCTTCAGCAAATAGGCACTTACTAATTTTCTTCTACCCCGCTACAGAGAATTACAGCATGGTTTCGTCTTCGACCGATGGGATGGTGATATAAATTATTGCAACCATAGGAAGTTGTCCGGTTCTTAAACAGAGCTTCGCGGCGTCGGTACTGCATGAAGGCAGCACTGAGGGATCGGCAGTGAGGGGTCAGCACTGTGAATCGAGTATGATATGTATGTCTACATGCAAACCTTCGCCGATTGATAAATAATTACATGGAAAACAATAATGACACTGTGTCAAGACCATCAGTTAAAGTTGTAATGCACGACACCATGAAATAGTGAATGTTCGAAGAAACCTACCCCCATAATACTAACATATGATACGTGCAGTGCAACAATCTGGTATAAGCGATAATTTAAAGAGAGACATTTGTACGTATAAAGATAACGCACCTTCGCTTAACTCGAGATAGAATACATTGAGCCTATTGCCAGCCTGGCACTCGTCAATTGGAAGAATGAGCGCAGGGCTTATTTGACGGTTGTCTACTGTAAATGTGGTCATGAGTTCCAGCTGGGTGAAGAACTTGTCTGGAAGGAACTGTTGAGAATGTGACTGTATGGTAATGTGATTAAAGAACTACATAAAATGATTGGTAAAAAAGAATGCATAGAATACAATCCTTAAATCTCGCCGATGAAATGTGTTAGTAACTATGTATATAAAGCAAAATCTAGACCCAGTATATGCCAATGCTGCTACTGTGGAAAGAATTTAAGTTTTTTTTTATGAAGATGGCACAAGCCGATTACTGTACGAAACCTATTGTAGAGCTTAACTCTATGGATGCACCTTCTCCCATGACTGGAAAAGTACTAGGTACACAGTGATGCTACTGTGGAAAGATTTCAGCAAAACCTGCCATGCTCGTCGATATGAGAAAAGTGAATGTTCAAAAGGACCAACCTCCAAATCACTATCATGTACTAACTATGGGACAGCATTTGGCAGAAGCAATAATCTAAAGAGAGACACTGCTACATGTAAATGTAATGTACCTTTGTTTGGCACGAGACAGCATGCATTGAACTTGCTGCCACAGGACAAGACTATGGCTAGCCATCCCGCTGATTCGTCGTGTGAAATAATGCTGGTTCGAGCGACCATAACATTACCCAGGCCTGCATCGTGTTCCAAAACAGTGTGTGAAGAAGGAAATATGAGTGATGCAACAGTCATTTACTACGAAGAGAATGAGCCTTACAGACCGTCAGAAGTTGTAAACAACAAACATGTAAAGTTACAAACGAAGATGTTACAATTAACCAGGACATCGAAAACAAAAATGTGACCTTCAAGTCTGCTGGTGCTGATGTGAAATATTCATATTCTACTGATGAAGTGCCGACATCTGCAAACTAAATGTGTAAATGTGTTGCTAAAGATAAGACCTACTTGAAGTTGGGGCAAAAGAAACACAGATTCGAACCCTATACTCTGGGCCCAGAGGTATCTCGCAACTTACTCATCACAGGAGACCATACATACAGACATGGTTCGCGAAACTTTCTGCGAAGAGTGATGTGAAGTCTAGCTACTTATTTTCTGAAGACCTCAATGGCCTGGCTGATAGACTGTGGGTGTTAGTTCGATTGCAATGAAGTGGATATCTTTTTGGCAGTGAAGAGATAAATTCGATTATTGATGAACTCAAGAGCTATTAGCTTTATTGAATGTCATATTATGTATGTGTGTGATTTGGTTAAGAAAAGGAATAAATACAAAAAAAAATATTTATGTTTAATTTTTAAATTCCTATCATTTAAGAAATGTACCTACTGCTAAGTGTTTTGTAAATGTCCGGTAGTCTGCTGTATTTGCAATGAACAACTATGGAGTATGGCTATGTAAAAATCTTTGTTGGAGATAAATTTCATTGTAAGCTTTGATGTTATAAGGATTTTAACTATATACACATACATGCCCAGTATACATAATTTTCACAATACTTGCAGCACTCACTTCCTGACGGACAACAAACAGTGTCTTTATACTTCTTGCTTTGAATTTTGAAGCTGCACTTCAGATAAACACTGCATTGCAGTTATTATGGTGTTAAATTTTGTAGTCAATGGTGAATGAACAGTTACTATCTTAATGACGTCCAGCACTAGATCTGCTAGTAAATGACTTGCTACAATACTTCCCCTCACTTCCCGATGAAAAACAAACATTGTCTTTACACTTCTTGCTATGCCTATTCAGACTATCACTGCGGGCGAACACCACATCACCGTTATCGAAGTGGTAAGTCTTGTATGCAATGCTGAATATGCATTGGATACTTTCATGTCGTCTTAATGTAAGGAGCGAATCTCCAGCATCCCTTGCTGTTGGCGATGCAGTTAATGTTACAGATGGTAAGTCTTCAACCAATGATTCCGTCTATTTGTAACAGTGTACGCAATCGCGGTATATGAAAGCAAACGTAAACATCTGCTTTTCACCATGCTCGGCGACGAAGTAAGAACCATTTTTTTACACAATGTATGCTTGTATACCATTATCACTACACGACAGTTTGTGTTGCCCATCTCGGGGTGTCACAGTGTGACCTGCTTGTTATGTATTTAGATGTGTCTGGTATGGTGCAAGTATTTGAGACAAACATACATGGCATATGGTTATGTACAACATATTTGTTGGAGATATAGTTCAATACGATTGTTGCGTGATGTGTTCGATACTTAAATATGTAGATATTACACAGAAGTTTTAATTGTGTGTCGTGTTGTATTTTTACCCATGAAATGATTGGACTCTCTAGGAGATTGAACCTGCGATATCTTATTCTCACTGTCTCCAGCACCATTAGGGTACAAGAAATATTTCCTATAAAATTTCAATAGCATATGTAAAAAGTAAGTATGCTTATCATTCTGAAGTTTACATGAATGTTTTGGCAAGAGTGGTGCAATTACAATAATTATAAGTGCCGAGCTGCTTTTTTTGGTTGGTGATTTATATCATACATGGAAACGCAGGGTAGTCATTGTGGCCTGTGCTTCTGTTGAGTTCATATCATAGCTACGAGATACACTTGTAGTCTCCAGTCTTCTGTGTATGAAACAGTTACACCAGTTTTTTTAGTTAAGGTAAACCTCTTCTCTTTACGTTTAAGTCTTCTAAAAGCAGAATACATACAGAGTTGTAATATATGTATGTGTTGCGATGCCTCCTTACTCGTCATTACAAAGTTAGTACATTTAATGATATTTCTGTATTAATAAAAATTTGTGGCGAACGATTAATGGCTAATTCTTTTCATAATGTGCTTACAGTTCTAGCACTATATAATATTTAAAACGAAATAAATGGTTAATTCGTACTGTGTAAACTGAATTCCTGGCGTACAGGGAAGTGCAGTGTAACTCGGCTGGTCTGCCACCCTGAGCCTGTCGCATTATGTGCCATCCCTTCGAATTGCCGAGACCTGTATGGTGCTCGCGCTACCGGCCGACCAACTAAGCTGCCTTAGAGATTCTCAAGATGTTAGTTAATGGCACAACGTTGGTCGGGTAGGATGCATTCTGCTACTAGTGATGCGAGTGTTGGCTGTATTCTGAATTTGACAGTTTCGTTTCAATCGCTTCGTATGGAAGTCGTTTGGTATTCTGTTATATTAACCAGAACGGCCTGGTCTTGTTAGCATCGTCTAATGCAGCTTACAGTAGTGGACACATGTAATATGTGATTGCAATGGTTGGTAAGTGATTATAACTATTTTCCTATGCATTATATTTTTATATATGTTTGCAACAGTGTTATCCTTATCGTCCCCAACCTTCACAATGGAAATTTTTTCGCCTAACATAACATACAGCACTCGATACTAGAGCAATATGCATTGGTTGGTAAATGCTTGTAACTACTTGCTTTTATAATTACTTTTTATACCTGTTTCCATAAGCATGTACCAGTGTCGTCTATCGTGCGCGACTAATGGTTTAAATGTATGTTGTTTCGTAGCAAGCAAAGGAACATAGTCTTTAAAAGTCCCACAATGGGTATCGCACTTAGTACATTGTAGATTTTTTTTATGCTTGTCCTTGTGAACATATGCTCTTTTCATGTTCTCGAGCATTCCAGTTTTTCACCAAAGTTCTTGGTGCAATGGTAACGTTTATATAACTATTACAGTCTGCAGAACCAACGGGTATGTTTTATAGTAACGTGACCGATTTTTCATGTACAGAATGTTTCATAGCTTTTATATGCAGTTCCCGCGACCCTGTTGTTAGACCGATGGTGTTCATTTGTATTAACTTGTACATGTTTTAATGTAACCGGTAACTACCTACACCTTGCTACACCTTTACTTTATCCAATGTACGGGTCGTTGTTAAGGATTACCCATGCTATCGATGCATCTGGCAGCTGGCCCTCGTGTCGGGCTGTGATTATTTATATGTATTAATTATGCTGAGACCTCCACGACTACATACATCATGCTCGCAGTGCGATTGTATATGCCTTAATTTTTTCGTGTATGGATCGTTGTTGCATTTTACCCATGCTAGTGTTTATACACATATATATACATACATACATAGCAGACTATGAGCATGGTGGTGGGTGATTGATGAGTGCGCGCAATACGAAGGCTTCAGGTGTAATTGACCTTGTTCACGCTACTCGTCGCTGGAGGCGATGCCTATGCTATGAATTTGGTGGCTATAGCTTCGGCGGATGGGAAATTGTGGTCAACTAAGCTTATAAGAGGACCTAAGGCGTTTTTGCCCTACATCTTAAGCAGTTCGTAAACTACAGTCAACTATGTTTATAACTGGGCCTAAGGCATACATGACACACGCGGTGCGACTCTAGGCTAGCGTGTGTGGGCCGGCTTCATTCTGTGCTGCGCTGAATGCATGGGGAAGTTGGAGATACAGAAGTACTCGCGTGCATGATCCCTGTGCATTGCAGCAATATATGCCATGCTTAATGCACGGACAAGTTGGAGATACAGAAGTGCGCGTGCTCGAATGCACAGACAAGTTGGAGATACAAAAGTGCGTGCTCACGCATGATCGCCAAGCATGTGCATCGTGGCGCAATTGTGTATGTATGGCTGTATATTACATACAAATGCAGTTTTAATTGGTTTCCAGCATTCATGTGGACTGGAATAGGCATAGCATAAGTACTATTAAATTATATATATAAACTTTTACACATATACAGGCGTGTGCACGTGCATGCCGTGCCTGCAGTTTTTCTATATGTATTCGACATTATATCTCGTCTTCGTGATGACAAGTTTATTATTTGAGGAGTGCGTAGGCCGATGCGAGTATTTACTTTATTTATTCTTCTAGCACTCCCCATTCAATGGTGATTTGTATATAAAGTCGGGGCCCGTCCAAATGTTTTTTCGAATGCCGGGATGGTAATAACTATATTTGTATTCGATATTAAACACCCTCCTTTCCTATATGTCACAGTAACTTGTGGTCAAGATGCTGGACTACCGACCAAAGGAATGCTGGAACGATCCCACACGCCTAGGACATTTTTTGAGTACCGAAACAACCAACTAAAAGAAAATTTCAGCATTCTTGGCGACCACTGATAGAACTAAACTCTCCGACGCTAGCACGCTCCTGCAGGCGACGTGATTACCAACACAAAATGGCCGCATCGATGCCATAGTTCCTAGCTGCAAATGGTAGAACTTTTAGCACTCTCTGGTGGCAAGCACTGGAATTAAAGGTGTAGGGCGTAAATACAAAGAGAGAGAGAGGGAGACACAGACGATAGGGGTGGGATACAAGAAGGAATTATATGAGTCATGAGAGAAAAAAGGAAACCAGAAGGAATATGAAAAACCAAGGGATATAGCGGGTGCGGGAATCTAAGATGGCGGGGACTAAGGCAATATGACAGGGTGATTGACGTGTGCAATATTGGCATAAGTGCGATTAGTATGTACAGTTAACATATGTGTGTGATTTGTAATGCTGTCCTTAGTATAGTCGTACTTGGCTTAGGTCGTAGAATATATACTAGTAACAAGTTAGTGCATGAAGTTGCATGACGGGGCAATGAACTCGAACATTCTTCAGACAAGATGGATGGCACTGGCATTGAATGACATTGTGAAGTACTTGTAAATGATTGCACAATCCGGTTGGCATTTGTTCATTTTCCGCCGGATTCTGCCTAATTGTGCAAGTGCCAGCCACATTGTGCAAAACACATTTTTTTGTAGGAAAGTTTGTGGTTTTGAGGGAAGTTCGGGAAATTAAGAGAAATTCTGGCGATTTTGAATGTTTTTGAGGGAAAAAAGGGATTTTTTGGTGGGGAGGAGGGGGGGGGGGGGAGAAATTCCAAGATGGCACCCATGGCACCGCAGCCAGAATCGTGTGAATTCCCTATTTTTAACTACTTACAAATTTCACAGTAAAATGTTGAGAAACTCGAAGAATTATTTATTTAAAAAAAAAACATTTTTTTTTACTTGTGGTTGTTTGCACTGGAAAACCAGCCCTGGACAACCACTCACCGACTGCATCAATTTTGTCCTCGTCATTTCTCAACAACTTTTCACACTCCTTTATGCCCCTGTTTCGCCGTTCGCGTATATTAGCAGTTTTCCAGCCCATGCGGGGTCAAGTGGTTGCGTCTGGCGTTCCTGTCGTGATTGTATTCAGACTGCCTGTTTTCTGTTGAATAATTTCGCTAATTATCTGCACGCCACTACCTCAGTTGCTCTTCTGAATTGTTTTACAAACAACTGGCGATGGCACGTATTACATTTACTCCTGTGGTTCATTTCGTATTACGTAGACCCTACTCGCTGAATCCCTGTCCGCTTCACAGTCTCTCATGCACTTCACCTGACTAATTTTTTTTTTTTTTCATTATAGCTAAAGAACTCTGAACTTCCTGTGTTTGGAAACTATGAATGTTCGTGGAAAGTGCTAAATTCAGCGAATGCACATGTTATGTAGACTAGTTACAACTGTGTCATCAGGAAATATACGAAATGCCCTAGAACTAAAATTCTAACTGGTATCTGTCACGGTTGTTCTAGTATCAATAAGTATTTTCAAAACTTTTCACATTTCAATGATGTAATATACAACAGGAGCCTCACAAACATGCAAAAAAATTCACATTAGAACATTGGGAATTTATATCGTGTGCCAAACAAATTAAAAAATATAACCTACATAGGTAATATTCAGCTACGGCTGAAAATAGGTTTTGATACTACCAGAACAGCAGAAAGAAATTCCCTGGAAATTTATTATGGGCATAGTTAACATTTAATTTATTTTTAGGAATCACAATAAAATTCAAAATTCTGATAGTTACACGTTAAACCCTACCTGCAAGCAAGCCGAAGTTCGGCTTTCCAAGAAAATATTTCACGACTCAAACAACACATTAGCTGAAATTAAACCTTGTGTTATAAAAACATTTTTTTAATTAAATCCTTACAATATCATAATAAAAGTGTTATCAGATATATATCAAATTATTTGGTTTCCAGGCGAATCTGTTATTGTTATCACATAAAATATCTTCAAAACAAACAAGTTGGGGGGAGGGGTGTCTCTTCAATACTACTTATGTATTCTTGCAGACAAATATTTCTTAGGCATATGCGTGCCATCAGCTCTCTTCTTTTTACACACCACGAAAAATATACAAAATTATAACTACACAATAATAGAATTTCAAGCAAACACAGAAATTAAATTGCGAAAATATTTAAAAGAAGAAAAACATAGTATGTACATACGATTTGTCAGAATGTAGCGGTAATGCATTGCATACTTCCTTAAGAGGGCGGACACACACTGCAACCAGCGGCTGCGGCAAAAACGCTGGAGTGGGAGTTTTCGGGTTGCGGCGACAAAAAACCGCTGGCCTGAAAGGGAACACATTGGCGTTCTGTGTCGGCCCGTGGCGTCGCGCGGACACCAGTCAGCCATTTTGGAGCATGCGGTAGTGAACAGCAGTTATTGGTCGATATGGAGGTATTCAATAATGAAGTTCACGACTGGCCTCCACTCTGGAATGTGAAGCATTGTGACTACGCAAATCTGAATATTACATACAATATGTGTAGAAAAGTTGCTATTCAGAGTAGAAGTAGATGGGATGGAGTAACAAATAAAGAACGACATGAACAAGGTAAGAATACTGTAAAGCGTGCATAGTACAATGCAAGCATAGTGGCACATGTCATATCCTGTGTTTAAACGAAACTATATAATTAAACATCAGCGTTTGTACAGTACACAGGTGATTCAAAAGTTTCTACAATGAAATGCTATAATCTAATCACCGTACACGGAACACTATACCCTTGTCTTCCTATACCCTTTAAAAGAACATCTCATTACACAATGTGTTTAATTTTGAAACGTGCATAAACTAGTGGCGATTAAATCTGGGTTGATTACATTCAGTCATTTACAAGCGAGTGTCCAGTAATGTTCACATAAAATAGGTTATAAGCTTTAATGTTTGAACTTTCCAGCGACATCAGATCATCTCCATAAGTTTTCTTCCGAAAATTTTTGCATTTAAAGAAGAGTCATCTGTGCCAATAGTAGATCTTTCGTATCGTACGTTAAAGTGTCGTTAAATTTGAAACCGTGCTCTAACCTCACGAGGTTGTGAAGTACACGCGCAGTTTTAACCAAAATGCCTACAAGTTTGGGCTTAATTGTATCGCAGTGTGAAATAGCGATATTTATTTAATAAAATACCAAAAAAGCACTCCATAAACCCACGTGCTCTACTCAATATTATAATTAAAACCTCCTTTCTTTCTTATACAGCTGTTAAAATGGCTATAGTCTCAGAACAGGCTTATTCATGGAAAGGTTTTCGTATGCGACAAATGCATGGGGCTTTGGTAGTCTGTTTCCAAAATGGGTTAACTGTTTTGTGGCAAGTACAAAGAGCCAGACGTTAATATTTCTTACTATCTACGTCTAGGGTTGTGAAGCAGTAATTTTCACCGAATCCTCCAAGCAATGCGAAGAAGAAATAATCCAAATTTCTTATCATAAGTGTCCCAGCTTCACTAATCTAATGTGCTTCCGGTCTAGTACTCCATGTCAGTTCGGAAAGTTAACACTTTTTTTTTTTTTTAATTCCTTTGCAATTCTGGCAAAGTTATCCACAGTCGGCTCCGGCATAAATGTGTGCATCATTGATGTCCATATCGCACAACACATTTCCTTCACAATATTGGATACAGTAAATAGAACAAATCAGAACTCAATGCAAGGGACTGACATGTATTTATCTCCAGTTTCAAGAAACCCGAAAATTAATACAAATTTTAAAATGACTATTTATATTGCTACGATTAAATAGAAGGAAGAAAGACTATACCCTTGCATGTGTAATTTTTTCCCGATATAATCGTCTTAAATATATAATTATAGTATCTAATATTCTCAATGCGATAAATGGAAAATTCGGCAATAATACAAATGTTATTCCGCTTACTACACTTGTAAAACATTACCAGTTAAACATATCTTTAAATGTATTTTTATAGGCCACATACATTTTACGTTAATTAATTTTCGCACCAGCACGACTGCAGCTGCCATTCTCAATGCACATTCATGGTAGTTAATCTCCCGAGAACTAACTATATTATCGTACATTTCACATAGGGCAATTGGAACCTGGCTGAATGACTGCATATCTCAACCACATATTTTATTTTTTACCAACTCTTCACTTGCTTATATAGACGTAAACCTCCGACCCAAATTAACGTAGGGTGAGCGATACCTTTCTGTTTATTTGACTTAACGACATCAAGTGAGCTGTGACCTAACGGACCAGGAGAATGCAAGTGATTAATGCGTCTGGACCATGCAGTTTCGGAATATCCTGTCCAGGAACTTTAGCTACTACTATACATTTATCCTTATTTATCAGCTTCCAACGAATATCCAAGCCTTCGGAAAAACAAAAACCCAAAACAAAAATTGTGGCTTAAATCCTGACTTGTTATATGGAACACAGTGGTCACGTTAAGGGCTGCTGTATTAAGAATACTTTTCGAGGAAAGTTATATATATATAAGATTTATTCATTTTAAAGTAACTTTATTAACAGTTTCCTTTACACACTTCTTGTGGATTTCAAATTAATTAATTTTTATAAAGTAACTAAATACTATCATTGAAATCTTAGTTATTTCTGGGCTTGTGGGGGAGAAAAATCCGAAATAAAATATTCCTAGGTTCCAACCTTCCGACACTAAGCTTTCATACGCTGGTTAACAGTAAAGTTTTAGACTTACAAAAAAAAAAACATAACGTGGCAATAAAATGCCTTGTTCCAATGCAACGCTAACACACACATGTATATATTTGCGATACGATTAGAACACAAACACAGTAAAATAATACCGGCATATTGAATCTTTACACAAAAAAAAAAAAACAAGAAAACGAATACCCGTGATGAATAAAGATCAACCAAAAAAAATAGAACCATGAAAAGAAAGATACAATGCTATAAAGAACAATCGAATAAAAAAATACCCAATTGCGAAATGACATCTTTGGCCTATACGTCGACCGATATAGTTGCAAGTAAAACGATAACCGTACAACAGCAGAATTCTCTACCCAGACAGAACTAATAGCCAACAGATTGCAACAGCACTTCGGCCAATACACTGCTATGGGAACTTCACAAAAGCAACAGCTACATATACACTATCTACCAAAAAGTAATTGGGCATCTGTCCACAATGTTTGCTCGGTGGTTGTCACTCCGTTAGAATATCGTAGGGCCACCTCTTGCGGCTATAACAGCAGCCACCCTGTCTGGCATGCTCTCTACAAATGTTTGCAGGACATCCACAGGGATTCGTCGCCATTTCTCTTGCAACCATTCTATGAGTTGAGCAATGGATTTTGGCCGCGCCTGACGAGCCCTCACCCGGCGATCCAATTCGTCCCAAAGATGTTCTATAGGGTTGAGGTAGGGGCTCTGGGCGGCCAGTCCAATCGGCGAACACTGTTGTCGGCATACAATGCACAGTAGCCCTTGAAACATTGTACTTGGCATTGTCATCCTGGAAGTAACACGGGTCCATTCCGTAAAAATGCCACAATGTTTGGAGCATTTCATTATCCAGAATGTTACAAAGGGCCTCTGTGTTCATGCTACCACGGACAAACACCGGCGGTCCTACGCCGAAGGCCGTGAAACACAAGTCAACTGACGTACTGAATTATATATTCACGGGTGCCCAATTACTTTTTGGTAGAAAGTGTATAAACATCGCCTTGAACTAAAGAAATCGACTGAAAACAATGAAAACTTAACTAAACGCAGGCTTACGACAGGAATCCAGCAAGTGTGGCGGCGATGGCAAAACCCGTATCTAATTCGGAACTTGACGGTCGGCTAATTAAGTAGGCCATGACGGCCGGGTCGCATGACCTGGACGAAGGGGGGGGGGGGGATGAAGAGGAGAGGTGGAAACACTTCTGTTTACGGCAGGTCGTCGTGATTACGGAGTAATCCTATCTTCAAGTTTGCGAACACCCACCGTATACGTGGGCGAACGTTCTGCATAACAGTGGCCGATGAATTTGAACTACTCAATTAACCTACTTGGGCTATTTTTGTATAGCTCGTCTCGTCACTTCCTAGTGAGCAATAACAGCAACTATTGTATCTTTATATTACCAACATATATTTATTCACAAATTAACTCGGAAAACATATTTATCCGAAACACACACAGGATGTTGCAATATCTGTAGTTATTTTCTTTATAAAATTAAACATTTTACAAGCGTATAAGTTAAACACCTGTGCGCTATCTGAGCAAACATTACATGCTAAAAGGAGAAAGCATTTCTAAGCCCAATACGGTAATAACGACCGGATTTCTAAACTTTTTACGCTTGCAGTACACGTGTAGAAGTAGGAGACAATTCACACACAATAGAATTTAAAAAAAAAACATCAAAATTAGACCATAAAAAGTGAGACTGTTGCTTAGTTTTACTATTTGTGCGAGACTTGAGGCTCATGTTTCCAGCATGAACGTTTGAAATCAGGTCTAATGTAGACATCGCGACACATCGTCAGCAAGACACGAATCGGTGACAACTGTTTCACCATCCATCATACCGATATAATTATTTCTCGCTTTGTTATGGAGATTAAACGGTAAAAATCTCTTATATTTGTTTCTTTTCATTATTGCGTGGTAATTAATATATTTTGTATACGTCTGAAATCCCGCAGCGCTACTGGACGATCTCCCGGTACCCCAGTATATCGCGGCAAACCGGTTGGAAAACATTGGCCTAGATGGTACACGTGCCAAATAACTTAGCTAATTGAACACATTTCAACTATGTGTAGATTCCGAGTAGATGGAATAGCACAATTCTTGAACACACGAAGGGTCACTGGCAACTTTAAAAAGACGGTCATCAGTCGTTTGAAGTGTTGGAAGTCGATCGTTGCTACGCAAGAGTATATGTTATACCAAGGCCATAACAAGCGACATACAGTCTCTGCGACCGTTTATTTCGTTGTAGCTCCGCGCCGGCGGATTTAAACTAGAGAAGAATGTCCTGGACGATCTCCTCACCAATCGTGTCCTCAAATACCAATCAAGCGGCATCTGCCTACTGGTCTGGTTGAAACTCGATTACGTAAACAATGAAGACCTGTATGCGGTCTTCGTATCAGGTTCTTCCGGTCCAAAGCGTATAATTTTGAAGTTAATAAATTCAATGGTAACGGAACGACCGGTAAGTGTCAAAGATTCGATAGTACCACAAGATGATCAGATTGGCATGACGGTCCATTTTAGTGCCCGACAAGATGGACTGAAAACATGAAGTTAATTCCGTGAAATGGATAAAATTTTGAGGAATGAGCTCTTCCATAAACGTATTGAACCGCAACAATACGAGGAAGCGAAACCTCGAACTAGGCCACGGGTGTTGTTAGTGTTGAAGAATCTCGCCAAGTGTAAGGTCTGCAGGAGTGACCAAGATCACCCGCCTAGGACTACCAAGAAGGACCTGATTAGCTGGAGGGACTGCGTTCATACAGCGTATTACGATCCTCACACATGGAGATCCAAGTGTGACTTGAGTCTTAGAAAATCATGTACGCACTACATTGACATTAACATATGAACCATGTGTGTTTACAGTCATATTTATATATCCTGATGTCCACGACAATGTTTTTCAGACTCCCTTGTGTCGCCATCTGCAGTATTTTTCTTATTATGAGGCACGTAAGTGAAAAACTGGTCACTTCATAAGGGGCGTGCAGAACACTCAAATAATCTGTGTGCTCAAAACTGTATCCTAAAGAAAAAGGTTTGAATAACAAAAATCATAATTATTTGTCCAAACAGAATTGTTTAAAGGCCTCAGCCTACTTGGTAGTTGAACTATGCTTGCTAGGTTAGAAAAATAATTTAAACAAAAAAATCTGTTCACGTTTACGTCTCAGAAAATTTGAGGATGAATTAGAGAACGTCTCCCCAAGAAGACCATTTCCATCACCCAATAAGATAACCATTCATCACACGAGACGTCGTATTTTAATTTTACCACATTTTCATGGTATCAAATTTGAGGTTGAAACAATCTGTTAAGGTTTATAAATTCAATTCGTATGAAATGATTGTACTATACAACCTTTGCTGCAGTAAATAGAGAAAGGCTAAAATCAACTGGACCAGAAAGTTACAGTGGGCTCAGAACCACTTCGCAACTGATTTTTTTTATTCACGGTCGCAAATTGAGAGGGTGTAAAATCAATGGTTAGACCTCTTAGCTCTAGAGGCACAGGAAAAAAAAACTAACGGAATTATGAGATAACATCACAGTACGCCAACTTTCGCGGCTTCCAAAATAGTATCGTCCAAAAAAACATTATATGAAGCATAAAAGCATGTAAATCTGAAGCGATGGAATTGAGGACACTGACAGAATGAAATCAATAAAAACAAAGGAAATATACACAAATATTACATGAAACGAGTTGCAAATTTATTAGGCTGGTTAAACACAAGTTTAAAAGATTGATTCATAGTACCCTAAAGAAAGAAAACAATTTATTACGAACATTCAAGAAATTTGTTTGACGAAAAGATATTGCTGGTTGTAAATCGTACGGAAAAATACCGGAAGCTAAAGTTTGATGAGCATAAAACATTTAATTACCGGTCGCGCATCTCCGCGTAAAATTTGTTTCTCCATTACGAACAAAGTTAAGGTTGAAATATATATTTTTTCTCAAAAAACTATACACTGTCTAAAAGAAGTACTTCAGCATACCACATAAATAATGTCAAGACATATTTAGACACATAATTTTAGCTTGATTGGTCGCCTTTTTGAAAACCATAGACCTAAACATATATATAACATAGAATCTTCTTCAAAGATTCGAAAATAGGAAAATATCCCGAAAAGCTGAAGGGGGACAAAAATTACCGTACATTCTTACTAGCGTATAATGTTTCAAGGATATTATAAAGTAAGTTGAATGACGATATGTATGTGGGTTGCACATAATCAGCAAGGGAAGGAATCTTAATAACCGTCTCTATTTGAAGGTGCTACATAAAAACTTCAAGAAATTTGTCTTTTAGAAATGAGAAGTTAAGCTCCGTGTTACCCAACAACAAAGTAGGTTTTGGTATACTTTCCTTTGGATGGTTTACGAATATGTTTACAATGATAAACTTCCGTCGATGCAGCTACAAGTAATGAATCGAAAATATATCGTGACTATCATGACATAGTTCATGTTGAACATCACGAGATAGCAGACCTAACCCGTGGCCGAGTCTGCCATTTCGTATTACGTTAGAGCGAAACAATGAAGTGTGTCACTAGCGAAAAATAAAATATACTTCTTAAATCTATTCTAGACACCCTTTATTCGTGCGGAAATATAACAGGCAGTAGTTTTCATCTTTATGGCATTTTAAAACGACTTTTTTCTTTGTGGGGCGTGTTAGCTAGAATTAACCTCAAGAAGTGGGGAGTTTTCTTTCCACTGTCGTTCATAAGACACCTTGTTGAACTGTCTTTACATAGAGAGTAACGTGCCATCCGAAAGCTCGTCATGGCGATATTCCGCGTAGCAGAATATCATACGCTAACACGGTAAATGATTTATACGTAGACAGTAAAAAATTACGGAATAGGGCCCCAGGTAGTTCAAGAGGTCATGAGGAACCTCGCAACTTGCTGCTAACGGTCATTCCCTGCCTCCTCCCCCCCCCCCCTCAACGCAAACCAAAATATCTCATGGGCGTCTTGAAAGGCATTAGCAAACACCAAGAGCACACCCACACCCATTGACAGACGACGTTCCGAACGAGTATTCCCACACAGCCTCACCCGCCTCCTCCCACAGCTACCATCGACCCACTGTAGAACAGGAAGATAGACTCGGCGGAAAGAGAAACGAGGGCAAGACTGGTCCGAGTACCGCCTCGCTGCTCCTAGGATACAAGCACACAGGCGGTCATTCATGACTCCCTTCCCCTACCCTGTGGCAAAAGGTACTGCCGGGGGCGGGGAAACCCACCTGCCACCTCCGGTCACTCGGCGAGACACCGCCATAACTATTTATTAGCTGCCCACTGCTTACACATCTGTATCCAGATACCTACCTCTCTACTTCGAGTCGAGGATGAAGTGTGAAATATATGTTATCTACGATATCTGATTTTTTGAAACCTCGGCAAAATTAATTTGATATAACTGAGAAAAAGAAGTGAAGAGAGTAAATTATTTACCAGTGATTACCGCTAAGTGCTAGCTTACACGTGAAAATAAGGCCTCGCACAAAGGACCACTGGCATAAAAAAGAATAAGCTGACCGGAAAAGGTACATATACGATTGCGGTTCCGAATTCAAAAATAAAAATTGCACTCATGTTTAGACCAGTTCGTTCTTTCCTGGACCGGGACGTAGCGCAGAAACCAACATCTGCTGGCCGCAAAATACTGTATAACTTAATTGCTACATCACTCATGCTCGCGAATAATTGGACTCTCAACTTATTATTTACACACACAACAAACGACCAGCCGAACGTTAAATTCAACACACTGCTGCATAGGTTCGGTAAGTATGACAGTCAAATACAAACTCTCATACTAGGAAATCAAACAAAATTTTAATAAGGATAAATACACGATCCACAACATTTTCGAACTACCAAGTGAGAATTAGTCGCGCATCACCTGCGAACACCACAGCAAAGATATTAACACACTAATAGAAAATTAGTACGCACAGATAAATTATTTAGATAAACATAAATAAAATTTTTTGAGGTTTGGGCTCTCTGATCATGGTCAACAAAGTGAAATTCTGATTTCACCCGTTAATACCCATAGCCTTAAAGCTTAACTGAAAAAAACTTTTAACTGAAAAGATTTTGACAATCAATGTACCCTAAAAAAACATTCACTGCGCGCTCTAAATTTTCAATAAACAAATATTAATTGTTTAAGCAATTCTTGGAGGGGTTTCAAAACAAATAGTATCTTGCCCTCATCTAATACGACAATACTGCAAATGCAAGTTAATGGGAACCATACACAAAACAAGCCACGAGCGTAAAGGAAGGTGCGATGAATTTCCTAAATTGCCTGCAGCTGTCCGGAAGCCTGAGTAAGGAGTGAATATTTTTCTTATTGCTATTCTGTACACTGCTCCGCGACAGCCCTTGCAACGTAGGCTCCCCTTCCTTTACTGATTTCAATGGCCAGTGATTTCAGTAACATCACTGCTACGGTTCCGATATTGCTGACGAGCACTGACAATTACTAGCAGTCATTTTGACGAGTAGCTGGGTAGCTCCCTGTGCGAGGCTAGAAAGATAACTAAAACACTGAAATCATAAGTTCAAGGTATTGTAGTATTATATTTCAGATAGTCCTTTCGGAAATTCTGTGAACTTACAATAAAAAATTAACATTAAAAATAAATTTATATTTTAATAAAAGTATATTATAGGGTAATTCTGTGCAACTCAAATTAGCTGTATATATAAATTAGCTTTAAAATAATTAGCAAATCTAAATTTCATGGCGGAATTCACTCTCAAATCCAATATATTTTGCTTAAATATAATTTACTGGCAAGTGTTCCGAAACTTTCGATTCACTGACCAGGTTTAGTATTTTCTGGTTACTAATAGCTGTTCCCTTACTGCTAAACGTCCATCCAGACCGGGCGAGCAGCCGAGCAGAATGCTCGCGAACGGTCGACGAATGTTCGGGAGTACTTCCTGCCGTCATTTTGGATTACGTCATTTACAGCCGTCATCTTGGATTAAGTCATTTCCGACCACCATCTTGGATTTAATTTCTTTAGTCACATTCGTTCCACCTCATGCTCTATCATTCTACCTAGGTGTCTGCCATCTTGGATTCCATTTATTTAGTCACCTTCTTTCCATCTCATGTCCTATCATTTCACCTCGGTGTCTACCATTTTCGATTACATTTTTATTAGTCACCTTGCCACAAGATGCTCTATCATTCTAGTCATGTGACTGCCATCTTGGATTCCACCTCTCACCTATGCTCGACAACCATCTTGTCCGCCATCTTGTTTCCGGCCATCATATTGTTTCCCACTCTATGCACCTACACACAGACACCTACCTACTACTCTACCTACCCACAAACCCACTGCTCTTCCTACCTTCCCACCTACACACTGTGCTACTAACCTACCTAACCTCTTAACTAACCACCTACTGCTCTACACATCTACCTGCCACTCCACTAATGTACCCACTGCTCTACTTACCTACCTACAAACCCACTGCTCTACTTACCTACCTACATACCCACTGTGCTACTTACATACCTACATACCCACTGCTCTTCTTACATAGCCACAAACTCACTGCTCTACCCACCAACTGCTTTACCTGACTACCCACCCACTATTATACCCCAATACAACTCTTCTTACCTACTGACATACCTACCATTCTACACATCTACTGCTTTAACAACTTACTGCTCTACTCACAACTCTAATAACAAACCCATCTACCTACCCACCTACCTATTGCTAGACCAACTCACCAACCTACATACCACTCTACCCACCTACCCACCACTCAACTAACCTCCTCGCATACAAACTAATCTATTCACCTACCGACTACCCCACCCACTGTTCTACCTGCATATCCAAATACCACTCTACCCACATACTGCTCTACCCACCACTCTACTAACCACTTACTGATCTATACACCTACCCACAACTACCAACAAACTAATATACCTAACCACCACTCTATACACCTACACATCCCACCTACCTACAGCTCTACCCAGCTACACCCTCCCACCTACCCAGCACTCTACCTACCTACCCATTATCCTTTCACTCTACCATCCTACCCACATTCCTAAAGCTCTACTAACCTACACACATACCTACTGCTTTACCCATCTAACCAACTGCATACCATTCTACCTATCCACACACACCCACTGTTCTTCTTACCTTCCCACCTACACATTGCTCCGCCCACCTACCTACCCAACTACGTAACCACATCCCGATCTACACACCTACTCACCACTCCAACCAATGCTCTACCCACATAGCCACCACTCTACACACTTACCTACATACCCACTGCTCTACCCACCTCCCCACCAACACACATCTCTACTCACCTACCCACTAAACATTCACCCTCCTCTATAATTACCCACCAACCACTCTACTTACAGTCATACCACACCTACCTAACACTCTACCCTCCTACCCACTGCCCTACCTCCCACTCTAACCACCTACTCACCTACCTACTACCCAAAAGTCTACCCACATCATTACCCAAAAGTCTACCCACATCATTACCCAAAAGTCTACCCACATCATTACCCAAAAGTCTACCCACATCATTACCCAAAAGTCTACCCACCTCACTGTCCACCAACCCATTGCTCTACCCATCTACCCACCACTCTACTAACCTACTTACAAAACTAATATATCCACCCACTCACTGCCCTACCCACCACTCTATGGTGCCTACCTATAGCTCTACCCATCTACACACACACCCACCCACCTACCACTCTATCTACCTACCCATCCACCTATCACTCTACCCACATTCCTAACGCTTCACTTACCTACACAGAGCTACTGCTCTACCCATCTAACCAACTGCCTACCATTCTTCCTAGCCACATTTCAACAGCTCTACTTACTCCTCACTGCTGACTCCTCTTTGCTGACTCCGCACTCATCTCCACACCCTCCGCACTTAGCACCACAAGCACCGCATGCAATGCAATTGACATCACATGCACCGCAATTGACACTGCACGCACCGCAATTGACACTGCACTCTCCGCACAACTCTCAGCGCCCTCCGCACAACTCTCCATGCCCTCCACACTTTTCTCCGCACCGTCAGCACACATCTCCGCATGCTTCACATGGCGCTCCGCACATTCACACACTTCTCCGTGTTCTACCTACATACTCACTACTCTTCTTACCTTCCCACCTACCTACCTGCATGTCCAACTACCAAACTACCTCCTGCTCTACAAACCTACTCATCACTCCAACCAATGCTCTACCACATACCTACCACTCTACGTACTTACCTAAATACACACTGCTCTATCCATCTACCCACCAACCCACTGCTCTACCCATCTCCCCACCAACACCTTGCTCTACCCACCTAACTACCTAACCACTAAACATTCACCTTCCTTTATTATTACCCCTCCAACTGCTCTACTTACAGCCGTACCCACCTACCTAACACACTACCCTACTAACAAAAACTCTACCCACTTCTCTACCTTCCACTCGAACCACCTACCAACCAACCTACCTACCCATCCATCTTTCACTCTACCATCCTACTTATGTATATGTAGGCTGCAGCAGTTTACAGATCGTCGCCCATGACCGCGGGAACACTGGCAGCACCATCGACTCCTTCGGGTGGGTCACCTACAGCAGTATGAGCGGACTACCTACGGCAGTTCCATTGGCATGGCCAACTGGACCATTGGCCTCTGTTCCAGCAGTATATGTATGGTCAACCACATCTGCTGAACCATTCCGACATTATAAGAGTCGCTTCTGTGAAAAGACCTTCACGCGCAGCAGCAATTCTCGGCGACACGAGTGCTCTAATTGTACTAAAAATCTCTGCTGCACGTCATATTTGCGTGATAGGGGCGGTAAGCTAATCAGCTGTAGCGACAGTTTACTTAGACATATTAAAGAATATTGTAATTTTTTGAGGATGTTAGCGAGTGTAATAAATTAATTCAATAAAGAAATGTCTTTGAATAAAATTGTGTTTTATTTTGTTTTCCTACTTTGTCGGAAAATAATTAAAAATTAAAAAAGGTAAAGAAATAAATTTTACTAAAAAGTATTGTACTATATGTACAATTATATAATGGAATAAAAATATTTCTAATTAAATAACTTTAAATTTTAAATACATATTAAATAAATGATGCATGGCATCAAAGTCTTGCATTATGCTTGTAGGTATACTTCTGACTGGAAACATCTGTTTCAAATAGGGTAGAAATTTTCAAGTCTTTTTATGCCTAAAATATAAGGGCCGACAGCTCGCTTGGCTTCCAGTATGCTTACTTTTACGAATTCACTCTCTAACTTTTGTTTTCGAGGTCATTCAGGGTCATGGGGCCAAGGTAAAGGTAGTCTGCATCCAATATTGCGGATGGGTGATGCCTACCAATATGGTAGTCGCCTACCAAGATGGTGGCTTCCAGTTATGTATAATCAAATAAAGAAAACAAATATGGCGGCATCCAGCAACATATAAACAAAGATGGCTGCCTCCAGTAGCATGTGTGCGAGGGAGTCAGTCGTCTGCTGGATTCGAATAGAGGTGAGTAATTGGTGATGTGGGGGGACACCTCAGGAAATGAAAGTTTTTTAATTGAATTTTTTAAAGGGAAAAGGGGAAATTTCCAGGGAGCAAGGGAAATTTCGAGGGGAAAGGGGGAAATGGCCACCAGGGTTAAAGACTTCTTAATTAAGAATTTGTTTTAAATAAAATTTTATGAAAATAAAATTTTTAACGACTTCTTTTAATTTTAAAATGTCTTAATTAAATTTGTTAATTATACATTTCTTATAAATTTTTTAATCGATTTTTTAGATTTCTGTGATTTTTTTTTTTACTTTTTGTGGTTTTATAATTTTTTTCATTTTAAATGTCAAAGGTACTGATCCCAGTCACCTGGCTCTGAATCACTGATACCTGTCACCGGAGTCGCTGATCCCTGTCAGCATTTCTGAAGAAAAAAAAATGGATAATTTCTGTAAATCCTTTTAATAAATTTTAAATATTTATTACTTTTATTTATTTATATATATTTATTTTTTTATTTTTTTGAAGAGTTTTTGGAATTTTTTAAAGGCCTTTTTAATGATTTTTAGGGTCAAAGGTCTTCGAGGTCAAGATCACACGGGTCAGGGGAAAAAGGACAATGACATCCAAGATGGCGGTCCGGTGGTATAACAAGATGGCGGCTCCTGCTCCTATCCCCCATCCCCAACTTCCCTAAATCCTACTACTGCTATCGTAGCCTTTTATAAAATCAATGTATCGCCTGTTTCCTGGAAAGATCATAAAACTTAATAATTATATACAAAAAATTACTGAAAAACAAATTATGTTTGCCTCGATACAGAGCTTGATAGCATCATTTCTCACACTAGGTTTTTGTTTCAAGTTATCTGCAAAACTGGCGTCAAAAAACTGAACTTTACTAACATGTATTTCCCTATACCAATTTCTCGCTGCTATCAAACAAGGCAACAGCTTTAAGGCATGACAACAGTTCCAAGAAAAATTTAAAGGCAGACATGCACCTAGTGAAGTCCACCAATTGGGCCATGCATGGCGAAAAAAATTCGAAACCGAGAGACTTTATTGAACATGAATGAATGGGGTCGTCATCCTCGAGGATGTAAGGGCTCTCAAAATAAGTTATTGTGGCGACTCTCTCAGAAAACAGGATTGTCAAAAAGCACTTATTGATCAGCAAAAGAAGAAAAAAAAAGTCTAGCTCCATGCGTATAGTATCTCCGTCACCCACGAACTCGAGGAGAATGACTAAGTGAAATGTGGGCATACTGTCACTGGTTGCAGACGCTCATCCATGCAAATCCGAGTATTCTGGATTTTTTCCGACGAAGCTTTGTTTCACCTTTAATGTTTTATGTAAATTCTCCAAACTCGCACCTTTGGACCTGGTGAAAATCCCCTCGCGGTGTATCAAGAACCTCTCCATTCAAAAAAGTGTGGTGTTGGTGTGCAATTTCATGCCAGCGCATAACTGGTCCAATTTTCTTAGAGACAACTATCACCACTGCTGTATGGGCATCTTCGACACTTATGATATCTCATTTCATACGAAGGAAAGTACTTCCGTTTAAAATGTCGTTACAATAACTTCATTATTATTATCATTTATTAAAGTTACTAACGAAAACCTAGGATTGGAGTGTGACAGCCTGTATAACGTACGAATGAACGGCCAACGGAATTTTCACAACAAAACGCCGTAGTTTTTGATCCGCTAGCACACCGTAAACGAAATTAACTCGGTTGTAAACGTTATGCGCTTGATGAAAACAAACGTGCACTACCTAAAAATCTTTAAATAATTTCCATGTAATTAATGCTTTCTACTCTATCTACAAAGCTAGGTACTAATTTTGGGTTTTGTCCAAAATACGCGGCCTATTGCTTGTTGAGAGTTGAAACGTTTCCCTGGCGTACGAAACGTAAGCACTAATTTCCAATTTGTATTACAAAACTTGACAATATTAGAGCCGAATATCCATTCACACATAATAAGGCAATAAAATGTTTTACACCCATATTCTGAAACTGATTCATGGTTTTATTTTTACTCGTAGGTTTCCATGAATGATTTTAGGCCTCAAAATGTCGACACCGTATTCTCAGACACACTACATTACTAAAAAAATACAGTTTCATGTCTTCTACGTATGGTATGCGTCTTTTTATTACTAAACATAATTTAAACCTAGTTCATCTCAATAACATAAAACACACAAAATAGTATCTGAAAACTCATCTCGGGAATTCCTACGCGTTGCCGCTAAATACGTACATCTGCAGTTGTACGAAGAAGTTATCCAAGAGGTTATCCACTTTTCGTCAACTACCAACGAATGGTTATGGATTCCACCTTATTTTCAGACAAAGTGAAAGAGATACACACATACATTTCAACGAACTAAAAGTATGTGAGCGATATTGCGAGCCGCAGAATTATTCAACGATAATTTAGAAAAATCACAAAAAATATTTATCAAAACAGTACAACAAGAAACGCAAACGATTCGTTGACTTTGCGCAGCCTCCGAGACTCACGCACATTTGCTACAGTTTGCGCTTCAATTTTGCGTCCGTCCACGCACGCGAGCGTTAGCAACGTGGTTGCACAGAATCATTTTCGAAGCGAACTCGACGCAAACACGATTTGCGCACGCAACACACTAGCGTTGGCGGAACAGAATAAGCCCGCTGGCGTGACTTGAGGCGTTTTAAGAAGTTTTTGTATCAGGGATACCAGTTATTGCACCCATCTACCTGGTTTGCAGACTGGGTTGCGATGTGTTACGTGAGTGAGTACAGAGATTTAGGCGGCTCTTAGGAGCGAAGTCTTGAGAGCCGATGAGGATAATTGAAGCGAATAAGAAGCGGCCCCGGAATGGGGCGGGGGAAACGGGAGATCCCCGAGAAAACCCGCCAACATACGACATCGTTCGGCACGATTCCCACTTGCGAAGGATATATTACGAGTTTTTATAATAAAGTACTTCAGACTAGGGCGGTATACAACATTCAGAGATCAGGCTTGTTGCAAACACTATTTATAAGTTTTTCAACGTGGCCAAAAAAACATTTTAAAGAAGTTGAAGCTTAAAATATTTCGGGCAAATACATGGGAAAACAAACACGTATAGGACCCTGCACTGGACATTTCTACACACTAGCCGCCAATAAACTTATAGAATTACCTCTTGAAATCCCATTACCGAGTTCTGAGCACACACGATTCGATATATATGTGACCTGCCAAGATCGTCGCCTTCTCCATTTTTAACAAGCATGTAGTCAGCAACGATTATTAATTTTCTCTCGTTCTACATTACATCTTTTAATGTAAGTGTGTTTTTAACCGCCGTTTTTGGTAAGTTTGTTTGCGGTGATTTTCGCTTTATCCCCTTCATGTTAGTTTTTGTGGTTTTACTCTAGTTCTCTTTTTTATATTATTAGGCGGTCCACGAGTTTCGGGGAGCCCGCTCGTGTACAAGTACTAATGGCATCCTAACTTCATATTGCCTGCGGGATGTGCTATTTCTTGGCAACATCCTTCCCGGGATGTTTCTGCACTTCTAGTCGTGGGGTAACCTGCGCCCAAATGTTTTCCTTCACTTTATGACTTCTGTCCGCTTCTGTTCGTCAAAAATTAGTAATACATTTCCATTATTTTGTGCATGATGGATCGTGCTGCTCAGAATGCTAAACGGTCAAGACTGAACAACAAAAAAAACATATAAACATTGTTTTTGGCACCAAAATATTCAAATTTACGTTTCTATGTAATTAAAAAAAGTAACCTAAAACTATTTTACTTGCTTCAATGTGCCCTCGAGGCACACATGTAATTTAACCTTTTTACGGACCTCGTGCTCGAGGCATTATTAACCTCAAATGATGTCAAATGACGAGGTTCTTAATCTTGTTTCTTTAATAGACAAGTAAGTAATCATGTAACAAATGTGTCCAAAAAGATTTGGTATAACCTTTACTTTTTTTACTTTGTACCGGGTACCCATTTAAACACCTTTATACATATATATATATATATATATATAAACACAATAAGATGAATAACTATATAAAAATACAAAATATTTATTATAAAACATGATTCAAAATACTCCGATTATTTACGTTGAAGTGATTTGTTGTTTGACTACATATACCAGTTTATTTTATATATGAAAAGAGTTGCCATAATTGTGTTTTCTCTTCATAATTTTCTCAAGTACCTCTATGTATACAGAATTAATTTTTTTATCAACAAAACAAGTAATTAATATAAAAATTAATTTCAATGTGGCACATTTATGAAAACAAAACAACTGAATATTCAAATTTATTCAATACAGCAAAATTCTAATTTTGCTCATGTGTGTTTAGTTTGAACTAAAAGCTGGATTACATTATTCACTTATGTAAATCGGAGCACACAAACCAAAGGTTTTATTTTATCACCATTCCTAATACAACTACACACAGAAGTTCCGATCCACCTTCCTTGCCATGTGTCTTCCTGGCGATGGAATGAAAGTACATGTGGATGCTGGATTTCATTTCACGAGGCTGACACACAACAATGCACAGACGCGAGTGAGCACGCCACGCCGAAGAACACGACAACCATACGAACAGGTTTCCGTCTGAACGTGGGACAACCGTGGCCTATCATGATTGTGGATTATCCTACCGCGAAATAGGTTCTCGCGTTGGAAGAAATCCAACCACATTGAAGTGAAGTAGGAACAGTGGGTGGAGTAGGTAAGGGTTGAGCGACATACAAGAACATAGGCGTGCGCAGGGTTAGGTAATGGGGGTGTAAACCGAAAAATTGAAGATCTACTGTGGTAACATTAAAAATACAAAGAAAGAATATTTTTAAACATAGTCATCACACGTAGTCTGCATAACATTAAACCTATTTTTGATTCGTAAATTTGCAAGATTATTTATTTTCCTATTGACATGATACAATGGGGGGTTATAGCTGCAACTCATGTAAACCCCCCCCCCCCCCCTTTTCGCTCTCACCCATCTGCAAGTAGCCAACAAAGACCCTGTCGCATCAACGAGGACGGACGTTTAGTGCGCATGGCGATTACGGACTGTGCATCCACGTAAAGCACACTCGCTCAGGAGTTCAGGCATGGAGCACAGGGATCTGTGTTCGCACGCACATTGTGTCGCCGTCTGCAGCAACAGGGAATCATGTCCATTACTGTGGCTGCCACTGACTGCGCTCCACAGGTGCCTGTGACTGCCAAGGTATGTGGAACATCGCGCCTGGAGGGACCAATGACACGCCATGTTCTTCTCCGACGAATCCCGTTTCTGACATAGCATCCAGAGGGTCACATCCGTGTCTGGTGCCACCGTGGCGCACGCCTGGGTCTGGTCGAGTTCTCCATTACGCACCAACAAACCAAGCCAGTACCTTGAGTTATGATAACTTATGTGACGCCATCGTATCCCAGTTCCGCGCGCTTCTAGTCCGTGTCGCTGGTACGCTGACCAGCAACAGTTACATCGCTGATATGTTGGAGCCTGTTATTGTTGTTCCGTATTGTCAAGGTCAGTCTGGAGCCCTTCTACCAACAGAACATGGCGCGACTGCATGTGGCGAACATCGCCCGATGGTTCCTAGAGGACCACCATGTCACACTGCTTCCTTTGCTTACACGTTCATCGGATTTCTCGCCAGTTGAAGACGTGTTGTCCACGGTAAGACGACGACTGTTCAACCACAGGTCACTCGCAGCTACAACGGATGAACTTTGGACACGAATCGAAGCAGCATGGGCGGAGATGCAACCGAGTAATACGCAAAGTCTATTCCTCTCAATACCGCGTCGTGTAGCAGTGGTTATTTCCGTCCGTGGAGGGGCCAGACATGATTGATTTCCCCATAGTCTCTACATCATTACCGAGTTTCTCGAGCAGTTATGTCACACATGTGTGATTAATGTTCTGACCTATAAATCTGATTGTGATAGCTGACGTCCTCTTTGTTGTTCAAACTTTAATGTTCAGAAGTGTAGTTAACGGAATTAACTCTTTATAGCGTTGAAGATTCTTTTGTACGTGGCAACGTGCGAACTATACTTCCCACGGCCGAAATTATGTCAGTGCAGCTACAATTGACTAATTCCAGCTCTCACGCATTCTTATGGTACATATTATTAGCATAGCTAATTTTACACAAAAAAAATGCAATGAACTGACGACTAACAAGACATGAGGAAACCTTCCCAAACTTTTGATCCGGCCAGAAGTTGGTTTTTAAGAGCGATATTTTACAATTTTGTGAAAATAGGATTGCTCTAATTACGACATACAATTTTCACTTAAAAGAGTTTCCAAACCTGGAACGAGCTATTTTGGTGAAGGAATATCTTCGAGACAAAGTACTAGTTTACGACCAAATTCTGGATGCAACGAATTCACACAATACTACAGAGAGTTTGCAGAACAAGATCTTTGTTTTAAAGAACGTCTGTGTAGTTTTCCTCAAAATTCTGTTTTATTCATTTTTTCTAACTATATTTTAAACATATCCAATGCCAAAATTTTTTGACATTATCTTGGCATTTAAAACTTCCTAAACAAGCGATGTTACACATAATACGAAAAAATATATAATATGCTATAATATCTCATTTATAATGTGAAATAACACTTTTGTAACTATACAAAAAAATTGAGATTTTTGTTTCGAGATTTAAAGAAATTTTACTTAAAAAAACCACTGCAGGTAAAGTCCATAAAAAAGTGACGAACACTTATTTGTCAAGTAGGTCACTGTAATTTAGACATATGCCATATCTTTAACGTCCCTTTGATATTGCAAAGAAATTGTTGAACGAAAAGGGCGATTATGAAGAGAAAGAAAATTGTAAACAATAACCCTGCACGTCCTCCACGTTCATGGATGGCGTGTGTTGCTAATTTCTTGATACAGTAGATTTGGTAACTTACCGCATCAGATACGGGGAAAAACTATATACAGTGTTATTCTTGTCTTGTATTTCTCTGGCCGTTGGTCCCTTAGAACCAAGAAACAGTTTCTGGGAAGTTTCTGCTTTCTTTTGCCTGGCGCCCTCTCCTCTACTGCTTTTCAAAGTCCACCCTCCACGTGCAACGTCACCCGCGAGTGATCTCGCGAACAAGAGCCCGAGTTTGCAATCCTCTCCGGCGAACTGGCACCAGAGAGACAACTCCTTTACCTCGACGAGCCCAAGTAAAGACGGCAGAGGTTTCTTGTTGCTCACTACCTACCTACCTTCGGGCCACGGCTACCTTGTTTTATTATATTCCCCTCGTCCTGTCCAAAGTTTCATCTCGCTCGCTCCAACCCTCGAAGTTACACCGGCCCGTACCAGTATGGAGGCACGTCGACGGAAAGAGGTCTGCTCCCCTACAGAACAAACGGACGCAGATGCCGAACAGAACGAAGACGGGGACTGCCCCCCCCCCCCACACCCCAACCAAGGGAAACGAGGATTCGATGAAGTCGCTGGCTACCAACAGACCTGTCAAGTTTCTTTCTTCTTATCTCCATAAGGAAAATTGATCCTGAATTAAAAAAAAAAAAAAAAAAAAAAACATTAAAAAAATTCCTGCCGAATCAATTACATCAAAATCTTGACAAAACAAGCTCATTAGATCCTCTGCTGGAACAAAGCCATGAACAGACTCAAAGGCCAATTTCACCCAATGAAATCATCGCTCTGCTTTTCAGCCCATTAAAGCACTACTACTATTAATAAAACGAGGTAACTTTATTTTGTTTTACTTTACACTAAGTACGATTCATAAACCAATTAATGCAAGAATTTTTACTCGATTAGCAGACTACACTCTAAATCGGAATCAGTTATTTTTTACTGATTGTCAGTTGAAACTGTAGAAAAAATATCACTAATTCATCAGTCAAAAGAAATATACTAATTCAAACAGTAGAAAACTAGTTATTTATATATAGTTGTTATAAATTAATAAGCACAGATAATTCCTATGTGATGTAAATTAGGTACGAATTAATTTTTTTGTAGCAGAACACAAATATTGTCTACACAAAAACGTTTTTGGAGGTTTTTGGGCTCGAACCTCGCCCATAAAGCAGGGCATGCTGAAGCTTTCATGATCAGACATATCCACTGCCCTACTTTACCACCGCCAAATGTGTGCTCGTATTATGGATACTGAACCACAAAATGTAATGACAAATACTGCTGTAAATATCGTGATGTAAAAGCATTTCTTGTTGTCGAAATATACAGATTTTCTACGCAAGTACATGTCTTTGCAAAGTTCGAAAGTCAGCATATTTTTAGTGAATTTCGGATTCTGTGCTTTAAAAGATAAATATAGTGGATTCAATGTACGAGGTTATCGATATCCACTAGTATACGCCATTTTACAATGCAACGAGACACTAGAGATTTAAACTGATATTTTTAGTGACAGATAGATCAGTGATAATTTTACTGACTCGATAGTGCGGTGATTCAATAAGAAAGGTAGATTTACACCAACAAAAGTTTTGTGGTCTCTGCAAGTTAACAGATTAAATAATGAGGAAACGACTAATTTCATAAAATTTTGCATTGTTTCTAACATTTAACTGTCTAATTAACAGTTATTATTAGTCAATATGTCTCTTAAAAAAAAACAGTTTCATTCTGTAAAATGTTACATTGTAAAATAGCAGATACATAGAAAACACCGATAACATCGTTAAAACCACTATATCTCTCTTTTATAGTCCATTCACAGTAAAATGAGAACTTTTGAAAGCCCTCTTATTTGGAATAATAGTCAATAAATATATTTAATACTAATCTTAGAAGTTACCTTCCGAGTGCGGTGGAACAAACAATCGTTTTATTACTTGCAAGGCAATATTTATTTTAAAAGGGTTGTTAAAGGATTGAAAAATGGTTGAAAGGAAAAAGTAACTAGGGCCTCAAATGTGCTCACTTTACCGTGAACAGCCTATAAAGTACTCAATCTGAACTAAACTTGACTTAGAATTACTCCAAAATTTCCTTGTAGATGTAATAATTTTTTTTGCGACAAAATAATTGTATATTTAATTTATTTCAAACCGTAATGAACGGTTTTCAATCCTTGTACTTTTTATTAATAGACTATAAATAAACTGATTTTCAACTGTTTGTATTAGCGGATTTCATTTAACTGAAGAGATTAATAGTTTTCTATTTCTACTGATTCCGGATGGAGCAGTTTTAACTGACAATCAGTAAAAAAAAAAATTGATTCCGATTTAGAATGTAGAGACTGCTGTTAATAAGAGTAGTTGCAAGTATTAATTATTAAATTTTAGGTGATTTTACACTACTAAATAAATTATTTTTGAAATCTGTTAAAATTTATGAACATTTCAATTAGCATACAATATGACCAAAACTAAAATAGCCGCCGGCTTCAGGTAACACTGGATATTTGTTTTTTTAATTCGTCGTTTTCATGTTGGTAACTGACGGCCCATGGCAAGTGTAAAATGACATTTCTGTCAGTCTATATACGTAAGGTGACAGTTTAAATTTCAATATAAGCCCGAAGGCAAATTTTACTGAAATACACATTTACACTTTACATATTAATTTTGAGTTTTATTTTTCCTGGTGGATAATATTTCAAAGCGCATAATGCAAATGTTTTCAGTGACCGCATATTTGTCGGCGAAATTAATCGCGTATCGACTTATTCATCTCAGAAATGTGCTATTTGGCAGGTTATAAACGAACACAGGCCCCGTGTAATCAATATCGACTTCCGGCCAAAGGTCGGATGATTATCCAACCTTCCCAGCATTAATATAAAACTTCAATCGATTTTCAGTCTGCTTTGCAAGAACTTTACCCGATAACAGTTTAGCCTACGACTTTGTATGGAGTACTTCTATGGAGAGAGTGAGAAAGTACATTTCTGTAAATACTTGTTGGGATTACGGCGATTTATAAGAGAATTTAATTACCTGCAATTTGTGATGTGAACAAACACAACACATACGTTGGCGGCATATGTAAGTGTTCAACTAGCTTAAATGTAAATATACGTTTTTTTAATATTCATAAAGAACAAGTAAAAAAATCATTAAAATTTATTGTTAATCTTTTACATCATCTCAATAAAAACAGCACGGAAATAACTACGCCCGTGGATTGCGAGATAAATCTGAACGAGCATAAACATGTTACAAACGTATTTACAGCCGTTGAATAAGAAAGCAGGGCATAAATATCACAAACTGTGGGGTGAAAAATATATTTTCAAAATCACGAAAGCGCTAACAAATAACACAGTCCTTCGCACATAGGAGCTGCTTAGGATATGGAACTCTAATAAAAGTGTACACTTCCGAAAAATAACAACGTACACCCAAATATTACCATTCATATACATATATATTCATATATACATACATATATATACATACACATATATATTCATATATACATATATATACATACACATATATACATATATACACACAAACAAATATTACAAAAACAAATTAATACCTGGATACAATGGAATTAAGACATCTCGCACAAACTTCTTCCATTATGTTCCCAACTATGAATGAATTTTAGATATCATAGGTATGTAGTTCTCACATGTATCACAGGTATCTGATTACACTAAGCAAAGTTCGGACAGTACGTTAATACGTATCAGCAATGTTAACTGGTAATTTGTGAACAACTGTTTTCAATGTTAAGGGCAATGAATAATTACAATATGACATAAGTACACGTAAAACGACGCGAAAATAAAACAGTTATCGAATGAGGCATTCACCACCATTCAGTTACACATACAAAATCGAAACGAACTCTTTTACTGAAATCTTCACGAAACCCAATCTCGAAGTAAGTACCCAAAACTTTGTAACACTAATATCCGTAAGTGTAGATACTATCAAATAATGCGGACTTGATGCGTTCCGTGTCGTACACGAAATGCCTTTGACAGACTAACAGCGCAAAAGGAATACGCGAAGTCTATAGGAAATGCGAGAGTACAAAAATAAATAATTTCGCCATTTATCTAAGAAATAAAACAAAAACCAAACAGCCCTGCAAACTATCTAATAAACGTCTACCTAAACAAAATATGTAACATATCCGTACAAATATAAGCAAATACAACCTCATAGCGGTATTAAGGGATTTAAAACAGTCACGTGATAATGTGCATATTTGTACATATAATATTTTACATGTTGCGGAACGATAGCGCAATTCAGCATCCATCCAACGCCAAATTCGACAACTTTTCCTTTTAGTAACTTTCGATCAGAAATACAGATATAGACACCGAGCGCCCAGACCAAGGAAGAAAAAATATGTTTCAAGACATATGCCATAAGCTGAGTTTCGCACCAATTACGCTATGTAGACTCAAGAGGCTTCAATAAACCAATTACTACTTTGATATGCTTATTCACAGATGAATTTTTTTGCTACCCATTTTTCTCAATTTTATAATTTCCGCATTGCAAACTTAAGTTTATTTATGTGATCGTTAAGATTTCTCGATCACTGTACTGGCATGTTTTCATATATGCCTAGTGTTTAGAAATCTGTATTTATGTATATTTTTACTGAAAAATCTTTTTTACGTTAAATCCTCTAACTGAAATTGACGCAGACATGGCATCTCCCACTTGTCTTCTTTGTGACTTCCGAGTGCGAATAGGAATGTCACATTGTTTACGTCAACCTTCACACACCACCACCAAATACCAATGCCTATAACCTTTAGTTCCACGCATACCAACAGTAATTAACTCACAGGGTTATTTTACCAGACCCAATTTCCACAATGAACAACGTCGTGTCTACTTCAAAAAATTAATGTAGGCTATACAAACGCACACGTCCATCATGATTCACAAAAAAAATACAATATTTTATTATTGGAAAATTAATGCAGTAAGTTTACTAGCAGTTACATCGACAAGCTCTTATGCCCGGTTGCACCAATATCTTGCCCGATCTGAGATTTAACGATCCTAGTTCCGAACCAGGATCCAGCTTGATCTTAGTTCCAATGTAAAAGTGTAGCACCAACGAAATTTCATGATTCTGGATATCCGATTCGTCGATATTGGTTCCAAAGTGAGAGATCGAGACTAAGCATGAGACAAATTTTGCTATTGGTACATAATATATGACGTCCTAGAAGTAGGCGTATTTGTCACTATAGATAGAACTAGATGTGCGATGTTTTATCTGTTTTAAGTGAAGTATTGTATGAATTTTACTGAGTAATATTCAAGTGCGTATAAAGTTGTTTCAATTTCCCAAGAAAACAATCGAAAGTAGTTCTATCTGTTGACGTATTTTCAAACTACATTTGTCGACGATGGCTGATGATCTCGGATCGAGATTTCGAACCGCCAATTTCGGCGGTTCGAAATGAACTTCATCTCGATCTCCAGTCCAGCTCTGAACTCGAATGGTGCAACAGTTTTCTGTGTCGATCTTAGGCCCGAGCTCGGATTGAGTTTCGGACCACGGTGGTTAGTCATTTTTAATAGTGATATCGTCTGATACATCCGGTGTACATCGCCTTCGTGCGAAATGCAATATAAACTGACGAACCGGCAAGCAATAAAAATACAAACGCGAACCGACCTGAGCGTATGACAGGAAGACGGGATGGGTTCGCGCGCTCGACTCCCACTCCACCGTGTGCATAAGCAGGGCGACCCGACCACCTCTACAAGGTTGCCGCAGGGAGAAAGTGGTACGTGCAGTCTTGTTGATGTAGCTACCCAGCTTCGGAAGGCAATGCGGCTTCCGCCCAACGACCTGAGTGGATGCATGGAGAAAATATCGGGGTAGAGTGAGCATGCAGGCTGCGAAGTAGCCACTGTCTGTGTCCCAACCTCTGACTGCTTTTCTTCCAATAGCACAATTAGAAAACACGTGGGTATAGTTTTAGATTAGAAGACTGTTTATACAAGAATAGGCTATCCACGGTAAAATAGCACTTTGAAAGCTCTGCTTAAGATCTACTTGTACGCACGTTGTGTATTCTTACGCTTTATGTAAGGTTAACATTGCCATGAGCCTCACCACTTTATTCATGCGTCGGTTAAGTGAAAATGTGAAATTATTAAAAAAGTAAATATTTAATAAATCTGCGAATTTTTTACACTTGCACATTTTAAAAAAGCGGAAGAGTTAGTTAAGTTATCAGAAATGGTTACCTAACATTTTTAATACGACGTTAAGATAAGGAACAACTTGGCATCCATCGTTACCAACCTTACTGGGCGCATGTCACTCAGGGCGCTCGTAAAATGTATGCAAGTATGGACTTTTTTGAAAGGCTGATTTCAAAAGTGCTCACTTTATCGTGAACAGTATCCAAGTGTTTCGATGCAAGTAGAATATATTCAAGTTGGACATAGTATTTGAATCGTTTGAAAGCGTGTGTCTGTGTTGAGGATTCAAGGGTATACAAACACGCTTCTGACTGCTGACCACGCGAATTCACAGTTGTAATGATGATTGGCAAGTCAGCGTTGGCAACATGCACAGGAGACGCAAACTGGCCTACCGCATATTTAATCCATGGGCGAATGCGTCAAGTAGAGGAGATAAAAAAGTATGGCGTTATCTAGGTCCCTAGGTGTGATACAATGTTTTGGTGAACGGCCCTCGCTCAAAAAAAAAAAATGCAGTGTGTGTGAGGTGCCTACACAGGTGAACACAGGCCGTTTTCGAAATCAAGGGATGTGCCTTTTACTCCCGCGTCTCTATGCCCTTCATTTATTACTCCCACTAACTGGAAATAGTCACATTCAATGAAATTACTGCATCAAATTTCTTTTTCTAATGGCTGGTTCTATAAAACATTATAAAGTCTTCCAGCGTGTCATTTCGTGTACGAGGGTTGTCCTGAAGGTTTGATGTGGGTTTCCTTTTAGAAATAGCAGCACATTACACGCCGTTTCCAGTGGTGCACTACGTTTCAGACCACTTTCCGATAGCTACTATAAAATAGTGGATGTGGCAATTTTCACTTCCTGGTCCGTGCTAAACTTCCTTCCTTTTAACTCTTCGAGTGTTTCAAAGCTCGGAAATCATATGTGCGAGGCCTGGGCTGTGTAGAGGATGATCTAGATATTCCCCGTCTATTTTCTACTGATCTCCTATAGCTTGCGTTATTCTAAAAATTATACTGTTCAAGAATACGGGACATTTCTTTCCACTCGTTCAAGATATGTCTGGTAACACAACGCGCTGCGCGTATATTCAGCGAAGACTATTTGCAGGTATGCATTTTAATGTTTATATTGCTGCGGCTCTCGTTATACGTGGTGCGGCACGTCTACACGGTAACATAATACATAATGTATGTTTCAAAAGCTATATATTAAAAAGATTTGCGCGCATGTACTTTGTACGTTACATGAAACGAACGTGACGTGTTTCGAAGAAACATAAGTCAATATATAACCAGCCTATATAAACATGTTACCTTCAACATGAAGTCACCTTAATCACAGAAGTCATTCTTAAGGCGTTTACCTACCAGGAGCAATTTGGGCGTCTGAAGGTCACATACAAGGGCGCGACCAGAGCAACAATTACATGCACATAAGTTCCTCATTACCGCTACGCGCAAAGCAATGAATTGGCGAGCAGTTTCCATAATGCTGCTTGTAACTATGCGACTTTAAACAGTGATCTTATCTCATTTTCGTAATGGAAAGTCTACAAAAGTTCATTGGAGGGCTCTATACTACTTTCGCAGGTATCATTTTGGTATACATCTCACACAGGAGTTTGGAAAGGTAGTTTTTATTTATCGAAGTTTAATGTGCTCATCCGCCTTCGTGAAATGCTCAAACAATGCAGGCGAGTTCCATAAGGTTGTTAAAAAAATTTTTTTTTAGAATATTTTAAAGTTTCGTCTCATGATATCGCTGATAACTTCGTAAACATAGAAATCACTTGAAATATGCTGTTTTTCATGTTTTTTTGTAAGTTATTTTAACCATAAAGTTTGCTTTCGCAATTTCTTTGAAATCCGACAATTGATTAACATGCTTTTGACTACTTATTCCGCATTTCAGTTTTAACTCTTGAAATAGAATAATAAGTATAACAGCATAACAAATTTCAAGACAATAATTTTTCATGGCATGTTATAAACTGTTTAAGGTAAAGGGAGCACTTTTGAGGCCCTCGTTACATTTCTCCTGTCATTTGTTATCCTCTAACAACCTCTTTAAATAAATATTGCCATACAAGTAACATACACAGTATGAATATTCCACCGCACTCGGAAGTTAACGGCTTAGGCTAAAATGAAATATATTTGCTGGTTATTATTCCAAATGCGAGGGCTTTCAAAAGTGCTCACTTTATCGTGAATAGCGTATAGTGACATGAACATTTATTTTGTACTGTATCGTAAGGTATTACTTTTGTACCAATTCCGAATTTGTACGGAATATATATATATATATATATATATATATATATATATATATATATATATATATATATATATATATATATATATATATATATATATATATATATACATATATTCCGTACAAGGAGAACCTCCATACTAAAATATCAAAGCCGAGCACGCGAAATCGCGGGTGCCAGTCAAGTTAAATGCACTCCGACCCCACAACCATGCACGTTCGGTGACACGACTTGTTTATGAGAAACCTGAAATCGTTGTGCCTGCTCGGAACAGTTTTTACGAGCGCCAAACAGGCGACAAAACGCGGCACACGGGCAGCCGGAAATTTACGGCACTAAAGCGAGGTTTACACGCTTCCAGTAGCTGACATGGACAGTGGACTAGCTGCTGGTTCATTACTGGGTCCCAGCTGCTGACCGGAGATATACGGTGGCCCCGAGCGTTTACACAGTTGCAGTAGCTGACCTATGCAGTGGGCCAGCAAGTGAGGTAGCTGTCTTGTGTTCACACCCGTCCAGCAACAGGTCAATTCGCGAGCCGTGTTGCGTTAATAATGAATTGTGCGAGTGATTAAAAACAATGTCAGAAGAACGGCGAGTGTCTGTCTAAAAGCTACTAGGGCCATGTCTAAGGTACTACACGAAGAATGTCTAGATATTTTAGACGAAGAGTTGCATAGACGACGAATGTGGGTACGAAAATAGATTACGAGCCGTGCTAATAGCGGGGCGTCTTCAACAATTATGAGTGAGCTGTATGAGGAAGATCCACGGAAATTCAAGTGCGTTATGAGACTGACACCGGGACAATTCGATGAACTCTTGAAAAAGGTAACACCTCTTATCCAACGGTCAGACACAATAATGCGTGAGGCCTTGCCTGCTAAAGTGAAACTCGAGATACGTTGGCATTCCTTGCGTAATGAACAAACTTTATGCCGGAATTCATAGTCGGAGGCTTGTTTGGGAAAGAAGCTATACTTCATCAAGTAGTGCTTCCTCAGGCACTACTTATCTGACGAATTAATTCAAAAATTGTTACTTGAAGTAATTATTGTATAAGCACTACTTATTTGGGCCAAGTTGTGCTTGGTGTAGTATGGAAATAAGTATCTGTATAATATCAATACCAACATAACATAGATAAATTTGTCACTTTATTTACAGCAGTCACCCAGACAAAATTAAATTTGTACGTTAGTTTGTTATTATTTAATTTTTCACTGCTGTTTTGAATAATTTTAATTTGTTTTATCGCATATTTAAAATAAAAATAATCGTATGTGCATTAAAAACGTGTTTTTCATGTGTTATGTATAATTGTTTCGGAAGTTTGTTAGCCGTGCTTAAAAAAAAAATCTTAGTTGACGTGCATACTCGACGATTATATCATGTGTATGTTCGTTTTAATGGTATCTCAGTTAATTTAAAACCTACGAAACCTTGTAATAATATAATTCTGGACATTTTCGTTAAGCGCCAATAATCGCCATTCTGCGAACGACATTAGCAATCGTAAAAGTGCTTGCTTACATCTCATGCTACCGTTCAGTCGACTTAACCTGCGTTTCAGACCTCGTATTGCAAACGCAGGCCTGTGTGAATATTGGAATTTTCGAATACCGTTTCGAATAATGGAAGAAAATAGTACTAGAGTGCCCGTGATCTGTACTCATTTTTTGCCACAGCGGCTCGTTCCGCCATTTTCCAACTACCGTGCCGTTCCTCACGAAGCTACATACTCTTAAGTATTTACGTTTTTCCAAAGTTTTAAGTTTGTTGATTTCAGGGAATGGGCAAAGTGTTGATTTTACTGAGTGATTATGCAAATTAATTATTTCATATCAGTGATGGACAAACATTATTGTAGTGAAGTGTTCGTGCAAGGATTTCCATATAAAAAACGTGTTTGAGAGGTTGCGAATATTACAAACAGTAACTTAACGTGTTTTGTAAAGAATGTATTTCGAAACAGTTGCTATAATGTTTGAAATGCAAATATACTAAAAAGGCAGCACTATCAACTCTTTTGTCTTGTAAAAACAATATTTGTTTACTACGCATGTGTTGTACAGCCAACGAGTGTAAGGTTAACTTCGGTAAAAGTGTGTTTATTGCTGGAGCAATGCGCAATTCAAAATGACTCACGTGTAAGAACTGCAAAACAATGCAGTCTCATGAAAGACGTTGAAACTAAATATCCCCCCCTCCCTCCCTCATATTTCTCCCGAAATATAAAATAAAAAAGAGCCCCAGCAACAAAAATAGACTGTACAGCCAACATAGCCAGTACTCGTTCGGCAAACACGTTCGATCATAACCTACCTGTTTTGGACACGTTCTGTTTGTGTTTATGTAATAAAAATGATACAGTGGCACAGGTTTGTGTACTAAAATTTATGTTGAGATTTTTTAATTAGCCTTTTGTTAGTGTCAAAGCTAAAATGTTAAGTATAAACATCGGCTCGCTTTAGTGTAATGCATATTTTACCGTAATAATTGTTAATGTCGGTTTCTGTGATTAGTATTAATTTGCAATTGTCTTTATATGAAAATGAAAGGCTGTTTCTTTTTGTTGAATCTACGACACTTTTATGTAAAAACGTTTGGTTATTTTCTTGTTATACACCAACCCCTAAAATATATTACAAATATAAACCATTCAAAATTATTTGATGCTCATACTTATGCACCGTAACGTACTTCATATACAAAATGTTAAAAAATCGTCCTAGTAACCAAAACCCATTGCACACAAAAGTTAAGAAAAGAGGTTGTGTTTTCACATCAAAGTGTAGGATTTTAATTTTCCCATTTATCCTATGTAATTATCTAAAGTATATTCCTGTTCCCTCCAATATTTTAAGGAAACATCGTTTGTTATAAAAAATATTTTGTGAATAACCTAGACCAATTATAAATATTCAGTGCTTAAGTTCACAACGAAGCAGACTTGATGAAGTACTACTTATATGCATAAATAAGCAATGCTTCTCTGGCTATGAATACTTGAATAAGTAAAACTTATTTTGTTACTGTGAATACATGATAAGAAGTACTTCACGAAGCAGTGCTTAATGAAACATTACTTACAGCAATCAAAATAAGCAATACTTGTTTCTGACACTATTAATTGAAAATCATACTTAAGCACTAGTATAAATATTTCTTGTTTCAAGTATTGCTCATATGCTCACTATGAATTCCACTCTCAGACTACTGTCACTTTTGTTCCGTGTTTCAAAAGCAGCAATATCGGCATTGATCCCTGAAGTTTGTGAAGCAATCGGTAAATGTCGCAAGGATTATATGAAAGTAAGTAACTACTTATCAGTAGTATGTATTTATATATTACCCAACATATTCTAAATTAATTGGAAACCAGAATTTCCTATGCAAAAGTAGGTGTATCAAAGCCCTTACGTGACAACTAGCATTCACTAGCAAATATTGGAATTAACGAATGCATGTAAGGGAGAACATAAATAACGAACCTTCCAATTGTTTTATTATAGTGATGCTTACACATTACAAAATCACAAGATGTATTGTATATAACATTAAAGTATTTTGTAGACATAAGACATTCAATTGGTGTTATGGTGAGTTGTTTGCAGCAGAAAACAAATGTTACCAGCTGGACAGTTGACAATTTACACAAATTGATTACACGCGCAAGTATTTCTGGCTATAATATCACGATTATAAAACACATGTATGATTACATCACAGGAATACACAAATGTTATTCGAAACTACGATACTCCCCAAGTTCATTTGCGAATGCATCCGAAATAACATCACGAGTATGATGAAATGGATGCTCTCTATGTAGTTGCTGGGCCTATAGCTGGTTGAAAGGTACTGTCAAATTTGAGTGTGATGGCTGGGATAGGGATACAGGTGAGTTTGCTGGCGATTCATGGGCCACGGATAAATGCGGTGAAGGGTGCGAGTACGAACATGAACATGGCTGAGTGAATTATGGTGGTGATACTGGGTTCGGTGGAGGTGTAGTGTGTGTGTTGACATCAAAGACATCCTGTATTTCATCAAAATTGTATTTCCACGTTTGCTTGGAGCATTTGTATTGTACGAAGTTTGCGTAATTGTGCTGCTACAGTCCTTCCCATTAGAGTACATTCGTCGTCCTCTACAGGATTATAGAGATCATTGTTAAGTTTTCGAAGCTCCTTTACTGGCCGAAGTTACGTCTTGAACACGTTGCAGTTTTGTTGACAGAACCTGCCCTGTATTACTTCTCTTTCCAGTTGTCTTAACAGTCGGTGTTTGAGGGACCTTTGTAACCAAAGTTGCATTGCAGAGAGTTTCAAGGTAGTTTCCATTTTCATCACTATGAGAACTGGTTGCGTCTTCTTCCATATCTCGATTCTCAGCTATCTGAGGAGATTCCTGTAAAAAAAAAAAGGACATTGTTCAGGAGGTTTTCTTAAAATAGGTTTTGCCTTTTCAATTCGTTTTATTCATTAACTGAATGGCTGGTTGGTGTAGTGGTCTGTACACACGCTTTACACTCAAGTGGTTCGAGAACGAACATCAACCACTTTACTGTTTCAGATAACAGAACACACTATAAGTTATCTTGGAGTATTCCAGCTCCCTCACACATATCAATGCTTTTTGTTCTGCATGTTCATGATCATCCTCACCACCAGCCAACTGTCTTGTTTGGGCAACAGTGTTGTATGCTGGATGAAATGAATGGCCATGTGCTTGCCCCCAGCCTCATTAATTAATCCATGCAGACGTGGCTGGAGCAGCTTGACGTGTTCGTGTGGATATTTAATCGCCATGTGCAAATATCATGTGTTATTTATCATGAACCTGTTTTATTCTGTACTAATGCTATAAAATACAGTGGCTTTTGTTTTGCATATATGATTGCAGGTGCCTGATGCAGACGAGTGGAAGAAAATCGGAGAAGGCTTGCTCAAAGATAGAAAAATTCCTGGGTGCTGTGGAGCCATTGACGGAAAATATATCCTCATTAAAGCCCCTGCAAATTGTGGGAGTCAATACTTCAATTATCGGCATGCAAACAGCATAGTGTTAATGGCAATAGTAGACCACGATTATTGTTTTAGGTATATTGATGTGGGTTCCTACGGGTGTAATGCGGATGGTGGTGTATTCCAGCGATTTTCTCTATTTTCAGTCTTGGAAGGCGATTCTTTACTTCCGCATGAGGGATTTTTAGTGGGCGACGATGCCTTCCCATTAAAACCATACCTTTTGAAGTCATACTCTTGTAATACTCTGCCTTACAAACAGAAAATTTTCAACTACAGGTTAAGTAGCGCCCGCCGGATCGTTGAGAATGTATTTGGTATATTAGCATCCCGATTTTGCGTATTCGGAAAGCCAATCCAAGTTAAAGTTACAACAACAGAGATTGTGCTTACAGCAGTTTGCACTCTACATAACTGGCTGCGCATTACGTCTCCAAACACATACACATAGCCTGGAACCCTACACTATGAAGATATCGTCAGGGGACGTGTAAAGCCAGGATCATGGAGAGCTGATATTTCAGAATAGCCTAGTCTTCTTCGTTCACGAAGTAAAAACAGAGTGAAGAAAATAGCAGAAATGTTTCGTTTCGTGCTATAATTTCATGAGCAAGCTACTGTGTGCAGGGAGCAGTAGTGGAATTGACCTCCCCAATAAAGGGGGAGAATTTGGATTTTATGGTGCAAAATGGTACCATTTAAACATTGTTTCGTACCTAAATATTAAATACACCGCTTGTAAAAATATTAAAATTTTTTAACATAAAATTTTCCCGAGTGAAAAATATTACAAAGATATCTTCATCAAACCTTGAACCTTGCCCCCTCAAAATTAATATTATTTTAATACCCGTCAACAGGGAGGTATTTACATATGGAGAAATTTTGTTTGTATAGAAGTGTAGACAGGAACATTGATTATTCGTTTGTGAAAGATGGAAAGCAGTCAACGCGAACGAGCAGGGGCACACATTACACTAATGTTACACTTATGTTACACTTATCTGCAAACACTCACGTCAAAATTTAATATAATGTAAATTAATGTTTTAATGTAAAATTATATTACACAAACAATAAATGACAAATTTGAATTAATAATTTTACAGAAATTTTACAAACTCACCTACAATGCGCAACATACCAGCTGTTTGAATCACTACCATGTCGCTCAAAGCAGTATACACTCTTCACAAATATTTGCGTTGTTAGTACACTGTAGAGAGCGTAGGGGATTTGAAACAACGAAGAACCATAATTTTTTTACACGAAATCTTTTTTTTTTAATACGAATTCCGCCGTGACCCGTTCATAAACATCGACGGCGAGTTTCATTTTTGAAAAAATTTATTTTCAATGGACAGAAGTGTAAGATCAGAGAGTGATTTTGTCCAATTATTGTGTTCCGTGAGTATGTCTATTCGTTTTAGTGTTTAAAAAGAACGCTTTACAGATGATGTACATGGTATTGTTTCCACTAACGTACATAGTTTATGGAACTGTGGGAGAGCACGTAAATCATTTTCATGAATGTATTTAAGAAAATTTTGAACACTTCTAGTTTTCATGGCATCTCGACTATACACAACTTTTAGTTCAGACCGAAGCTTATCAAGGTCAAAGTAACTGCCATAGTATTCGATTAGGGACTTCAACTGGACCTCGGGAAAACTATGAGAAAACTCCTGGAATTTTGTAGCATTTACAAATTCTAAATATCTTGATTTGTTCATGTTTTCGAAACGTGTTTCGATTTATGTTACGGTGTTGTCTAATATTTCAGCGTGTAGCCTGGAATATTCTCGCTTTGGGTCTATTTCATCTTTCCATTTCAAAAGTTTTTTTTTTTTTCTGGTTCCAGGCCAAATTTTAGTGTGCCAGAGAAAACATTTTCAAAATCGTATCTGAGTTTACATACAAATACTTTCGTTTCGTTTATCTCCTGAATACAGAAACTGGCGTCCAGTTGTTTGGTCTGCATTACGTTATATAGGTGTCCAGTGCTACCAAAAACCTTAGAAAACAAAACTAGGAAAAACACATTCTCAAAAGTTTCTAGAAAACTGATAAAACCTTTTGCTGAATAAATAGTGTCACTATCCCATCCCTGTGGATTTTCTATTATTGCCGAAAACATTTCTATTGTTGAATGCGCTTTGAAGAAGTCTGTCATTATAATTCCATCTTGGCGCAACACCTGGAAGCCATTTCCCAACTATCTGATCTAGCAATACTACCCGCTTAGAAGAGCGCGGGGAAAAAAAAAAAAAAAACAGACCAGAAAGGGCACTGAAAAATACTCTACACTTGCTAATATTATTTACGGACTAGGTTAAGACAAGGTTCAAAGCATGTGCTGCGCAATGTACAAACAATGCACTGGAAAATTTGTCATGTACCAGTTTCTGTAGACCATTTAAATCTCCCGCCATTACTACAGCGCCATCATAATACTGCGCGACAAGTTTACTGCCAGAGTTAGTTGTAACAAATTCAATTTCATGACTTGCTATGGCTCCGCTGACTTATCACAGCTAACTTTAGTAAATCCATAAAACCGTTCATTTATCTCTCCATCACTCGTTACAAATCTAAAAACAGTGGTGAACAGAGCAAGTTTGGGACAGTCCGACTTCTCGTCAAGTAAAATTGAAACAAAAACTGATTTTTCAATTTCGTTTTTAATTTCAACTAACACGATATTTTGAATGGATTCTACTAGGTCGTTCTGAATATTGCATGAGAGGCCAGAAAATACTGTGGATGTCTCAAGGTGCTGCGACAATACTGGATCATAAGTTGCAATTAAAGAAAGTAACTCAACATAATTGCCACAGTTTTATGATTCTCCTGTCTCAGCATGACCACAGAAAGGCAGTTCCTGTACACTCAAGAAACATACATCTATTAAACGCTTCAAAATGGTTCTCTTTCTTTTAACTTTTTCGTAATGTTGTGTGCTTAATTGTTTGGCTCTATCTAGGCCAAAATAAACTCTATTCTTACCTAATTCTTTATGAGACAAAAACTAATTTATGTGATCTTCAGAACGCTCGTGTTTTATGACAGCATTGCGCAGATTGTTAAGGTCACAATACCCAGTTGCAGTTCACGTGTTAACATCCTTTGAAAGCAATAAACATGGCCAGCAAAACAGTTTGTTTAGGCTGTTACATCCAGCTAACCACTAGTGTTTATGATAAACATTTTTTTGGAATGTCGTACAAAATTACATTTCTTGTGTGTTGTGATCCTAAGTTCAGGTGTCGGCCTATCCTCTTTTATGATGTCAGATCTTTCCTGAAAAGTGAAAGTACTGCTGGAAAAATGCTTCACTCATAATCCACACACACCACACTTACATCCACGTGTTTCTGTTGCACTCATTCTATCTACTCGGTTCTCAGTCTCACACAGTAATTTTGTAATTTTTATGTAGGGTATACATCGCGCACGAATATGTATAACATTCTCAGAACCAAAACTAAATGAAATAAAAACAATGCGATTCGTGTTGTGCGCACAAACTTGCCCACTCATCGATCTAGTTACTGTAAACTACACAACGCCAACTGCTGTGCCTAGGCCAACTTCGGTTATCTCTGCTTCAGTTCGGTGAAGAAAGCACTAACATCGTAGCGTCTAGCACAGGTTGACGCAGCCATAAGCCCCCGTCCCTCCCCGGGCGGTCTTCCTACCCTGCCACCCCTTCATCGGCCGGGAAAACATTGCGACCACCTACCTGCTGAAAACATTACCTACAGTGCTTCCAAACATCTTGGTTTTGCTAGCCAACCAGTAAAGTACAGTATTGTTTCCCCCGAGTAGAATGTCTACCGCATGAGTGGAAAGTAAACTTAAAGTAAATATAAGTTAGAATTTAATATTTATTTTAAATATAACATTGTCAGGAAACTGTTTGCCTTGCTTGCCCTAACGAGACGCCACCGTTCTGCAGTACCCTGGCAGAAACCATGGCAACTTACAAGGTGCTTGGTGAATGCGAGTGAAGGAGCGAAACATGTCATTATTGGAATTTGTATAAAGTTTAAGGTAGCTGACCATATTATGGTTATTAGTTTAGGGAATCATAACGAATAAGGTGTAAAGTAATACTGAAGTGAATTAACAGTTACAAACTGATCCTGTACAGGTTTAGCTATTAAAATGGTCCCCCTAACCAAATATTTTAATAACTTTTCTCCAAATTGTTTCCCATGTGTATATTTCTCCATGGTCAACTGTCCAAAAAGTATTCATTACTTTCATTATAAATACGAATATTATTACAAACAATTATTCACTACTTTGCAAGCGACGAAACGGTCAGATCGCTTGCCTCCTACCAAGATGATCTGGGTTCGATTCCCGACGGGGTCACCACGTATTTTCGCAAGTGGGAATAGCGTTGGACGATGTCACTGGTCGGCAGGTTTTCTCAGGTTTCCAGTTTCCCCCCGACCTTGTATTTCTGCACTGCTCTGCGTCATTCACCTTCCAATGGCTCTCAAGACCATAGCAGTTAAGAGTCGCCCAACTCTATCCATCCCACAGTAACAGGTAGCTCTCTGAATTTGTCATATATTATTTGTTAATTACAATGCCGGACAAATTTATTACTTAAGTACTTTTTAAAACTATTGCAAAATAGTTTGAGAACTCTAGCAGTTTCACATAAATAACTAAGCATTTTCTCATATTACAGAACATGGCAGGAATTTACTAAGTGCGTACTGCAAGTTTCCATATTTATATAATTAATACATAACTCTTATTATGTGAACCATATATTTTTATATTATGTTACTCAGTTACTCATAAACTTACCAAATTACTTATGGTTGCTTTATCTCTGGTATTGGAAATTTTCATTAACTCTTCCATTATTGAAAACCACTTTAGCGATGGTGTGTATACGTCACAAGCCCCCGACAGCTAGATTTACTTCTTGTCACTTTCGCCGTCTCCTGGTTGAAGGTAGAACGTAAACATTAGATTGTTTCTTTACATCCGCGACAGTCAGATTATGTTGTTGTCCTTCATACAATCTATTATCGTCTGGTACGCAAATTGGCGGCTGTCTCTATTTTTGTATCCTGCACTGAAACAATCCCACAGTACTTCATTTTCGCGATACAGTTCAACAAATATCACTTTCTGGTCATCACACCAGCGATTAGCCATCTCGTGAAGATGATCACACTTCTTTTACGGCGACAGTATAACGACACATTCACACAAACGATACGTGGAATACAATAAATGACTAGGCCCCAGCACGCACGGTTCAGTAACTGGCCCTTTGTGTTCACAAGTGTCTAGTAACTGTCCGTGTTGAGTCAGTGAGAGTGGTGGGGGAAGAGGCCACATGGTGGGGGAAGGCCAGTGGGCCAGCGAAAACAAAATTCTTCCAAGTAGCTGGCCCATTTATTTGGGCCAGCTACTAGCCCGCACTGTTCACACGCTACCAGCAGCTGGAACATAGTTACTAACCCGTTTCAGGTCAGCTACTGGAAGCGTGTAAACCGCGCTTAAGAGCGACGCAGGTTATATTTAGCCGGCGAGACATAAGTCGAATTCCTTTCAGGTGTTGCGATGTCCACATCACGTACGGCCCAAAGTAGAGAATTTCACATACTCATATATTCCACTTGCAACAGATAGACATGTATATATCTGGCGGGACCTGGCTGGTGATGTTTTGTATGATCAAGGCCTAAAATCGCGGAAGCGTTGACGACAAACGCAAGGCACTTAATTAACGTACAATATGTCGGCAAAGTGCCTTTGTGGGACACCGCTAAAAGACGCTGCTAAATGGTGCAATTATACAGCCGTACATACCTAATATTTTTAAATTCTGTACCAGAATTTTTGTACCTAAAAAAATGATATTGAAGACATCCGTTTCAGCTATCCTTACTCTAGAAAAAAATACTCTATAAAACAATATGAAAATTTGACATTTATATACAGATGCGCAACATTTCTTTAGCTAAATCTGCAATTGTCTGCCTTTCAAATAAACTGAACTGTTTTAAAATAAAAACTCTATTTCTGTGAAGCTTTGCTCACATGCGCAGTCTCCTACCATAAAGAGACTTTCTAGCAAAAAAAAATGTTACACCCCACAAAGTTACGCCAAACGATAAGAAAACCAACAGCACATGAACCTTGAAATGTTTCCGCATGTATATATTCGCTGTAATTGAATTCCTCTCAAATCATATCCGCAACATTGGAATTTTGTTACGCGCGACGTAAGCCAATGGAATAAACTGCAGATGGATGCCAATTTTCTCCCGTCTCTTGACGGGGGGTCCATAGTAAACAATTTTACAGGCCTCAAGGTCACGTTTGACATAAGGGAGCATTGAGACGGGCCCCCTCTCAATACTGCGATATACACACCCTGTAAGCTGACGCGAATCTTATCTGTAACCATAGAATATTATTATGGGCTGTTCCTTCTAAAGCCCTGCTTAAGATCTACTTGTATGCACGCTGTGCATTTGTCCACCTTATGTAAAATTATCATTGCCGTAGGCCTAATCAATTTACTCATGCGCCGATCAGGTGAAACTGTTTAATTATTAGAAAAGTATATATTTTACAAATCTGGTCTCTCTTCTCCAAATCGATGCATTACGAAAAAAAAAAGTAAAAGAAATCATTTAAGTTATCACAGATGGTTACCTAAAACACTATATTTGACGTTAAGGTACGTAACTGCTTTCCGTCCATCGCTACCAACTTTGCTGGGAGCATGTAACTAGTGCGCCAGTTAAAATATATGCAGGCAGGAGCAGAGACTTTTTTCTCAGGTTTATTTCAAAAGTGCTCACTTTATCGTGAACAGCCTTGACAATCAATGTATGCCAATGGAAAGTGCAAACGTCGATTTGTAATTTTCTCCTTTATTTTAAGGAAATTGCACAGGAAAGTTCTAAATATTTTTTCTTTTTTTTTTTTCAACTTTTTCTGTGAATAAAGTACAAGTTGGTGTCTGTAAATAACTTATCTTTCCTGGAAATTTTTTTTATTCCCAGGACATTTATTTAATGAGATAGCCGTATATATCCAAATACTAATTTTTCCTACAATATTTTACCAGGCAGTCGCCTTAACTAGTTTCTTTTGGAATTTATGTACAACAGAAGTCCAACGTGGCAGCTCTAAATAAATGGTTTTCGCCATTTCTGAGAAAAACTTTTACAGGGTATCTACTAATTTCCAATAAACCAAATTAATTAATTTTCCGTGACTTTTTTTTCATGACACGACTTCTCGACACTGCGTGACACAAATACAACCATTCTAGGTGCGCAAATCTCACTGACTGCGAGCATTTAACGCATTTTGTTTAAGGGTTCGTGAAAAAAATCTGCGGTGAACATTACAATGATACAAATTCCCATTCAATTTCATTACTTTTTAATGGCTTTCACGACCACCTGCTCAATTTCATTACTTTTTCATGTTTCTCATGACCAGTAGGCACCCTGTTTAGTTACCGAGACCCATGTATAAAAGCAAATAATGATTTTTAGAAAAATATAACAAGGGAGTCCCCTTAACAAAACATGAATAGAACATATAAACAGAACCAACGCGAATGCACACAAGACTAAACAGCCATGGCATTCAACGACTTATATAAACGTAAAAAACAAGTTACGTCAATAACATAATACTAATGAATTTGGCGTACGTATTAATAGGAAATACATTTACTGTACAATAAAAACATAACATAATTGCAGTATTTGATAAATATTAAATTTACAATACACCTACATATAAATTCGTTTAGTGTAGAACTGAAATGTTTTTGTCTCATTTAATATTGTTCATGTTAGAGGCCCGTCTTGCCCTAAGGTTTTAAGGCATTTAAGGTTACCTGCGTAAGTATCTTACAACGTATCACGTCACTTAATTTCTTACTCTCATGTGGAAGTGCATTAAAAAAAATTCTAATTTTATTGAAACATTATGAGTGTGTATACAATTTTTGTAAATAAAAAGCACGTCCATAACGTCCAATTCGTCACATATGGAAAACTACTTATTTGTGAATTCTGATTTATCTCGATACTTTCTTTTTGAAGTAATCAATTTCTTTATCATTTTATAAAATATCGATTTACTCATTTTATACCATAAAAACAGCTAGTTCAAAGGCATAAACCTACTTTTAAATTGAATTAAATAGAAAACTATATGTATTTATAATAAAGTAAAATAAACAAGAGTTTATTACCGGGACGCTGCCAATTCGTCCAACATACTTATGTGCGAGGATAGGAAACACTAGTTAAACCGAAACACGTGTATTTACGATTGAACTGACATGTGCTCCATTTGGACTATTAAGATCTTACCATAAAAAAAAGTAGAAGGCCCCCTCCCCCATGTGCAAAACGAAGCCTCCAAGTCCTTTTCATCCAATTCGGCGGGGGGGGGGGGGGGGCTTCTTGTTACCCTCACAAACCCTTATTTTCCTTCGAAATCGCCCCTTTTTACAGGGCCAGGGTCCATGCATCGGCTCCGACCACCATCTTGTTTCCAAATTACCTTCGTTCGACTGCCATGTAGGATTTTTATTTCCTCCCGCTCTATCATTATATGTCAGCCATCTGTATGTACATAAAATGTGTTTGGTCTTTCAAAACACCATTTTACGAGGTACTATGAACATTAAGCCTTCATTCCGTTTTTGCGTCTTTCATTTCATTTTTACGTAATCATCACAGCGATGTGTGAAGGTTTAAACTGCATATAATGTGGTAAAGAAAGTGCACACACATATACTATTCATTTTAACAATCCTTATAATGTGGTAAAGAAAGTGCACACACATATACTATTCATTTTAACAATCCTAACATTAAATCAAAAAGGATAAGTACGGGCATACAATTTAAATCTTCACAATTTAGATAAGAACTATAAGAACTCTAAGTTTGTCAACTTGGCTTGGTAGCGCAGATATAAGGTCTAAAATCGAAGTGGAAAAGGCGTGCGAGTTCAATTTCGGCTAACTGTGAAATTTTGTACTGTTTTATTACGGTAAATTGCGCAATATAAATACTAAACTATCGTAACTATGTTTATTCCACGTAATTATTTGGCTACATTCAATAAAAACAATATTGAATTCACAACTGCAGTCTGCCATCACTTATTCAATCAGTGGAATTGTTTCAAGTCACCAATGCAATCAGTTGAAACAATCAGTGGTTTTTCACTGATTCTAAATGAAGCCATTTTCACTGATTCGAGTAGTTGAATTTCACTGCGAATCAGTGGTTTTCCACTGATTATAATTTAGAGTGCAATACTGCTGGCTGGTAGGGTTATTGGTATTTGGTTTGGTATGCTCGAGGTATAGTAGTCGCCATGGTCATTGGTATAGATGGCTGGTATAATCAGCTGGTTTGTTAGTTGTTATGTTTGGTTGGCATTGCATCTTGAATATTTGACATGTGTGCTGGTATGGCAGTCATGTTAGAGTTGTGATTTTTGTTTTGTAGATTTTAGTTGGTATGGACTTTATTGGCTTGTGGGGTAATACATTGCGAAGTATATTTTCTGGTGTTGGTAAAGCAGATGGTATGGGCAATCAGTGTATTTGGTTTGTATCAGTCGGTATGGTGGATGGTATGGGAATAAGTTGATTGTGTCGCGGTGTTTGAAATGGTTTTGTATGGTATGGGCTGTATGTTTACTTTGTATGGCTGGTGTATTTTTGAGTATTATTGGGTGATATGGTAACTAGTATATTTGGCTGGTGTTGGCCAGTCGAGCAAATGCTATGCATGCGTTACCATGGTTGGTGTGGTACCTGTATGTGGGTATATAAGCAGTCGGGTTCCAGTTAGAAAGGTTAGTTTGACAGTGGCCGTTGTAAAAGATACTTCATCTCAGATCGTGAAAGCAATTGAAATATATAATGGAAACAATGGTAGCTAATCCATCATCGTCTGAGGTTGGCCCCGTGTCATTGAGTTCTTCAGATGGGTCACCTTCAGCAGCACCACCATCAACTTCTTCAGGCATGATTCCGACAGCACCATTTCTTCGGATGGTACACCTACAGCAGTGATGTCATCGATGATTTCATCAAGGCTCCAATGCTGTTACTGTGACGAGATATTTGCTTACAGCCACAGTGCAAAAAAGCATGAAAGAACTACTGTGTGAAGGAACTTTCCTATACTATGCAGCGATGCATCAAATGCAACCACCTGTTCAAACGTGGCGATATGCTGAAGAGACATAATAAGAATTGTAAAGGAAGAGTTTCAGCAGCAAAGAACCGGCCTATACTAGCAATTGGTGAAACCACATCGAATGGATCCTACTTGAACCAATCAGCATTCAAGGGTATTTTAAAAGATTATGTGATTGGAAATAACTTTGTTGGTACGAAAGACATATGCACATTCCTTTACTATATTAAGCAAAGGATAATCAATCAACTAACAGAATTCGTTGAAAAAGGTCCCATAAAATTAAATGTTTAGCTAGAGTGTACCTACGAAAAGCCTCGACCTTTGGATAATGCCATCAGTCGACGAGCATTTAAGACTGCGAATGAAGAATTGTACAATGTTGATAGCATTCCAGAGGCTGTAGGGGCCTTGAAAAATAACTTTGTAGTGAAGAATAATATATGGCCACGGATTCTGGCTGGACACTTGCTAGCATAGACTGTCTTGAGTTGCATATGAGCAGATTATATTCATTACGTGAAAAGTAAACATGTTGCTGGAAAGACACTACATCAAAGGTATGGATAATAATGTAAGGATTCTCTTTCTAGGTTTGTAGTCTGAATTATATAAAATATATAAGTTTTCAATGTATAAACAAAATTCTTTTATTTCTTGTTGGTGTTATACCCTGCCGCAGCATGCCTACTTCCCTGTTAAATGGAACATGATAGCCTTGGTTTTCAGATCTGCCACCACATGTTGATACTGTGAGCATGATAATAAAAATATATGAAATTATGTGGGCAAAATATATTACTTGAAGGGTAGTGCTTGTCAACGTTAAGGTAGCAGAGGTATATGATGAAATGAAGTGCACAAACAATGAGAGTGGCTTAATATTGAAATACATACATTCTCGGTAATTTAAACACAACATACTTGGAAGTATACTGTTGTAGTGGTAGAAGTTTGACCCTGAAACTTGGAGGGAGGAATAAGGTCGAGCTAGGTCTGGCCATACCTGCTTCAGTGCAGTACAAGGTGAAGAGAGATCCTACATACTTTCTGCACGACTGGTCCTGCTATAAGACACCACAGTTATCATTATTTTTTTAGTAGACACAAATGTCAAAACTAAATTAAAGATTTCGATTGTCAAAAGTATAAACAAAGGTGGTGAAAGTAATAATGTAATCCAAGGTGTTTGGTCCAGTGCAGACAACAGAATGGAGCACATGCTACAAAAACGAGGAATGAAATAGCATGATAAAATGGCGATGTCGGCAGGCGCAACAATATGGCGAATATCAAGGTGGCAGGAGCATAATAAAAATATAATACAAGATGGCAGGGTGGAGCGAATGTGACTAAGGTAAGAGGGAATGATCGGACATGATAAAATAACATCTCAGATGGAGCGAATGTGACAGGTGGAATGATAAAGCAGGAGAAAGTAAAATCCAAGATGGTGGTTTAAGGGGCCCAAGTAAATAGTAGACAACCAAGGCGAGAAGGAATAACAGAGCTAGATATAAATAGTGTTGGGGGAGGGGGGGAGGCGACTAAGGTGAGGTGGAATGATGAGGCGAAACAAAGGTGACTAAGGAAAATTTAATCGAAGATGGCTAACATGGAATGATAGAGCGGGAGAAAATAAAAATCCCACAAGACAGTGGAATGAACGTGAGTAATTTGGAAACAAGATAGTGGTCTGAGCCAGAGAATGGACCCTGGCCCTGTAAAAAGGGGTGATTTCGAGGGAAATGAGGCTTTTGAGAGTAAAATAGATGCCCCCCAAATAGGATGAAAAGGGCCTTGGGGAGCTTCTTTTTGCACATGGGGGCTTCTACCTTTGTTTAGGGAAAATGGGAAATTTTAAGGGAAAAAAGTGAAATTATATCAATTTTTAGTGTTTTCGAGAGGAAAAGGGAAAAAACAAGATGGCGGTGGCCGAAGTCGCACAGCTGGCTCCCGGAGGAACCAAATCTATCTACCCACCAAATTTATTAATTTATTTAATATTCTTTGCGTCGAGTTTTATAAACATGGCAAAAGCCGTAAGACTGTGAAACACACCATGTTTTACAATAAAATTTAACCAAATCATAACATCATCCAATACAAAATTGGCATTTAAAAGCCATACTTAAAACAGCAATACCATACGTAACTAACAAATAAATACACGTTCTATAGATTCAGAAATATTACTACCTTCACGCCTTCAAATATGCTTTGACAGAATAAAAATAACATGACAACAAAATGTCTCAATAATCTACTACACTTTAAGGTCTTTGACATAATGGATATCGATGGGCAATTTGTTGAAAATGTTTGTGGCCATGTACAAGGGCCCATGCTTGACCATTTGTAATCGTATTGAGAGTTCATGTATATTATTTGAAGTTCAAGTGTTGTACTAGTAGTAGCTACTGTTCGTATTAAAGTTATCTAAATTATCCATGGCGAAACTCAACAAACTTCTCTCCATGAACCCGTCCTCCTTTTACTGCTTAATATATTCATTGCCCTCTTTTGCATTCTAAAAAAGTTTCTACTGTCAACAGAGTTACACCATAATATGACTCCATATGATACAACAGAATGAAAGTACGAAAAGTACATCATTTCAGCAGCTTCTAGACCCAAGACAAAATAATCTAACAATATTTCTTAAAGCAAAACAGTATGCACATAGTTTTTCATTACATGCGAGACACCAGTTTTCCAATTTAAAGTTTCATCAATACACTAGTCTAGAAATTTAACTTGTGGTTGTACAAATCTACATTTTGTCGCAAACTGCATGCATTTCGTTTTATCTATATTTAATGATAATTTATTTGCCTTAAATCACCAGGTAAACTCGGTAAAACTATTTATTGCTACATATGATTATTCTTTTATAGTTTGTCTAGCACATAACGGCTGGTGTCATCTGCAAACTGCACAGTTGATGCACCAGAGCCAAGCTAAAGGGGAAGGTCATTAATATACAGCAAAAACAACAGTGGGGCTAACCTTTTTTTTTATTTCTTAACTTAAATATTTTGCAATAGCCACTCGCAACGTCATTCAACGTCATGAACTGAGTTACAGGCCGTTCACGGTAAAGTGAGCACTTTAGAGGCCCTAGTTGCTTTTTCTATTGCGCCACTTCTTATTCTTTAACTACCTTTTTAAAGAAATGTTACCATGTAAGCAATAAACACATTGTTTACCGGAAGTTAACGTCTACGGCTAAAATAAAATGTGTTTGTTGACTATTATTACAAATGAGAGGGCTTTCAATAGTATTCACTTTACCGTGAATAGACTATACTCACATGATTCCCTGAGAAAAAAAAAAACATGTCCAGTGAAGCAGCGAGCAGAGGCAAAAAATACAATACGCTATTTTGTATTTCTGTTTGCAGTGGAAAACACTGCAGAAGAGACGGCAAGAAAGGAAACTGGTTACATCAGTCGGATAGTTACCAATACACACTCTTCGATATAGACACTGTGACACATTCATTTCTGATTTAATAACAGAATTGAATAAACTCAAAGTGATAAGCAGGTCAAAGTACAGGATGAATTTACTGTAGTGAACCGGGCAGTTTCTTCCCATCTGGCTGTAACTCAATCAAAAAATCACTATTTTTAGACGACGTCAATAAAATTAAGAACGACATATACGTCTGCTTGCGACGCAGAAATGTAAAACGAAAATAACCCATATTTCAATTACAATCTCATTGTCCTACCTTGTACGGAAAGTGGTAAAAATGATTTGATTTAAAATTATCTTATCCGGACTGAAATTAACACGCACGTGTATTTATTAAGAAGTTAGCCTACCAGCAAACTTGATGTACATTTTTTCAGCGAAATTATCAACTTTTCTAGATAAAACTGCGTGTGAGGTGGCGCAGTGGTTACCCAATGGATTTGCATCCGGAAAGGCCCGGGTCCGATTCCCTGCAGTTCAACCATCCTGATTTCTGTTTTCCATGGTTTTCCGAGCTTTCTTTAGGCGAATACTGGGGAGGTTCGTTACTGCTAGCCGAGTTCTTCCTCATTCATACTTGTATGAGCAGCTTGCTCCGTCTTGATAATGACCTTGCTGTTGGGCGAGACTAACCCCTACCTACTCACCTAGATATGCATGACAGAGTATGAGCTAAATACTTAATATGGCTAATAAGTTACCTAAACTTAAAATCACACCAGAAAACACTGCATTCTGAAACAGACAGATGTACTCACATTACCGAATGAAAGGAGCACTGAAATTGAACGGAGCTACGGACTGGGAACGAAAAAAAAAAACATATAAGATGTTAACTGAACAATCCGTACATCGAATATGGAACTCGGCAGGAATTAAAATCCAGAGTCAGCCATCAATAATGAGACAAGGGGCCCATTCCTACCTCTTTCCAGCAAAATGTAGGTTATACCAAGTTTTAGGTATAACTTGCGATATGCTAAAATTTGCTCTCAATCGGCTGTACACGTGAGGGGAATACGTAGCTACGCGTTCAAGGTCAAGAAGCGAGGGAGCGATACGGGCGACATTAACACGCACGCCTAGCGCCTCATCGCTTCTACGCGCAAGGCGTGCAGTGTTTCCGTCGTAACGCTGTACTGTGTAAATTAGATCTGTAACAGTGGGGTTTCATTACACGCAATGAAAGTCTACAGATCAAACTACCTACGTATAAAGAAACTGCATAGGCAACCTTTAAAAATGCTATATTTTACCACTTTCACGAATTTTTCTCCATTAATACACTTAATATGAAAAAAAAAAAATTAAACCAATGACACAGAAAATAGTTTTTTTTAAATCCTTTCTGGCAAAACTTCGTATTTCCAGAACGTTTATTTGCCGAGATACACGTTTACGCGCAAACAACGGTTTCACAGAAAACGTTTCAGTACATAGGGTCCTTAAGGGCGTCGCCTACTTGGATGTTTTAAGCGCGTTTGAGGAAAAGAAGCGCGGGAACAGTAAGGACGACAATGACACGCGCGACTGATGGTCCTTCGTTCCTACGCGCTAGGCGCTCAACTGGCGTGCAGTGTTTCCGTTGTGCTGCGTGTACCTACGAGACTAAGCGGTGACCCTATCATTTAATTGGTGGAAAGTCTATATGAAGGTTCAGCGCAGGTCGCTATATTAGTTTCACATGTTTCCAACTAGTATATTTTGAGCTACAGCAGTGTGAAAAAGCCGTTTTTAGCTATGTTGGAGGGCTCGGGAATAGCATTTACAATGTACGTGATGTATTGAGAGTATTATACGTACCTCACCCGAAATGTGTTTTCTTTTCGTACATTGATATCATGGAGACACGTTTAATGGTTTCGTAAAAAACCGCTGATTTCAAACACTCTGCAACGTGTTTCCACCTCCACGTAGGAGGCGCTCTTAACAGCTGATTGTCAAAACATTGTAAAGACTCGAGACTGATGTAGCACATGCCAGTTGTTGCAGCTTACTGCAATAACATATCATCACCTCGAAAAATGTATTGTTGGTGCAAATTAGGCGGAGGGTATTTTCAGCCCGGTATCTCAAACGAGACGTTCTTATATTCAAAGGTAAATATGGACACATTTTTGTCTTTGTAAGGCTACTGCACCGACATCCCGTCACACGGTTTGCCGATGCTCGGTTCAGGAAACTGCTGGCTTTTAAGTCTGCGAAAAAATTTTGATTGTATATTATCGGACTACATTCATCGCATACAATTTCTTCGTGTCATATTAATGGACCACTTTTATTGCATGACAATTTTCCGCGAATACATACCGAGCTCGCTTGGGTAGATGTATTATTATGTCACGCAATTTCTGTCAGTGGTGCTGCCTACGATCTGTTTGCTATTTTTGTTTTTATGGTCAATTCCTGTAGTTTATCTAAAATATTATATGGTCATTGTTTTGCTTTTAAAGTGGCTTCGATTTCCTCTTTTTATTCTATGTTAAATACTTATTTACGAATGATTGAGAATTTCATTTAAATTATCATGTTTCCAATAACTGTGTGTGATTTGGTCTAAATGCTATTTTTCCCATGGGTTTCCTGTATTTCGTTATACGATAATCGATCATGTGTGCGGCCAAGAAGTTTTAGACTCATGATCCCGTTGTCTGAAGTTCCTCACGTTTCTATGTAAAATGTAACGTATCTTTTACAGTGGAAAGAAGAGTGATTGCATCATTTCACTTCTGGCTGCGAAGTAAATGTAGAGAACTACGAAACTGGCGAGTACTTTATAAAGGTGTACCTAAGGGTGGTGGTTTTGTTTTATGTGCACAATTCAGTACTGAAAACTTTTATAGTACCTATTTGTTGATTACTTAGCTCTCAAGCTCGATGGCGTTAGCCTATGTGTTTGTTTGGGATATAAACTTACAGCAAAATTACGTGTCATTACACGAAAAATCACCCCCCCCCCCCCACTTCCTGAAAAAAATTTGGGGAAAGAACTTAAATAACTACCAATGAGAATTTTAGGCTTAGCTCTGCTACGCATTACATGGGTGCCTTTAGTTTCCAATCTTATCTCTCCAGGATTATGCAAACAGGTTATATCGCAGTAGCTCAAAGTGAGTTCAACGACTTCGATGTTGTAAAAGCATTTCTCACTGTCATATGTAAATTTGTAAATACACAATGCAGCCATCTTACAAACCGCCAAAAAAACTGACGGTCGATAATAATGTAATACTTCAAATATTTTTTTTATAATTTTGTATTGACAGGCTTAGGTCGTACTCGAATTATTTGTTATTTAAATGAGTGATTTACGATTCTGTTGGTTTTAATTTGGCTGCCTCTGTCGGCAGTTAATTGTTTAGCATAGCTGGGAGAAATATTTTAAGGATATGTAATTTTTGGAAACAAATGAATTTATTTTATGTTATCCCTGAAAGACGAATGCTATTTAATTACGGTAGCAAAACACAGTTCTTTATAATCAATTACTATTATTATGTTTTCATATGTATGTTTAGTAGGTTAAACTAATATTCTGCCTCAAGATGAAACATTTACTGGCGATTTAGTCATGTTTTTAAAAAGTTCGCAACATAAAAAATACGAAATTACAAAATACGTCATCACTTATACATACAAAATCGGGTCAAGTGACCATTTTGTTAACAGAATTCTAATGCATCAGCTTCTGTTTTCTCGCACAGTATGGTCCAAGCTGACATAATAAGGTAGGTGTTTATACATTAGAATTTCCCGGGAATGAATTAGTTATGATGATTTATAATTTTTCGCGTACATTGAAAGAATAAAATACTTAATTTCAGTAATCCACTAGGAGTTAATTTAAGTCTGGTAAAATTCCAGAATAGGGGCTTTTTAGAAAATGGGAAAAATAATACCTGGATATGTTAGATACGATTATTAGTAATCATAATTACAATGCATTTTTGAGGTTCATGTAGTTTTATGTAAAAAAAAAGTATAAAATGATAAGAGTGTACCGGGAAGGGGGGGGGGGCAATAAAAATGCTGCGTTTATGCTATAAAGCATGTATAATTTATGTAGAATATATTTATATTGGGTCAAATAATTGAATAATTGTACCACATGTAAGAATACCGTTTGAAACGGATCTTTAATGTATAAAACTTTATTTACAGGGTATGCCGAGACGTCTAGGTTATACAGGTAACAAAAATGCAATCTGTGTTGGAACATTATGTAATTGTGGCGAATTACTCAAGATTTACCATTATAATTTCCAAGATTGTACTACGTAATGTATAACTATTATTATTATTATTATATATATATATATATATATATATATATATATATATATATATATATATATATATATATATATATAACACGAAACGATATTAAGAGGCGTTGTTTATATGCAAGTGCAGTAAAACGCCATATTACTTTACAGACCAAATGGACAACAAGAGACGGGCAACAAATGTGCGTCGTAATTGGTAGACGTTACAGATGCATTGTGGTTCTGTCCGGCTTTTTTTTAAGGTCTGATAGTGGACTGTGCTGTTCCGTGACGGGAGATTTTAATGTAAAAGTTCTGCTTGGCGTGTTTTATTGCGTTTCATTCTGTGTGACGTGTGAAATGGAATAATTGTGCGAAAAAATGAGTGTTTATGTAATATTTGATTTATGACAAAAGTTAAAATATAATGTTTGTACGGTATTGTGAATGCCTATAATGTAGTCAAATTGAATATATCTTGTGACGTGGTTATTCATGTACGACTGGGTGAGTAATGTAATACATTTACAATTTTAGATAGTAAGGTTTTTACATTCTGAAATGAAGTCGTGGTATTGCGTGTGGTCGTGTTAGTTGCGTGGTAAAACGAGTGAAACATATGTACGTAATCTTAATATTGAATGATGTAAATGCTTTAAATTGCACAAAGACATATCTAAACAACACCTAAATTTCTAATTTTACCAATACACGTTACAAATACGATAGTGGCGAGGACCATATAAATCAGGGAACTCGCGGGGTACACCGAGTGTAAAATATGTACTTTTTCGCGGCAACATTGTACCCCACAAATTACCTCCAGTTCATAGCCCTCCCCAGTATAGAATTTGTAATTTGTATTGGTAGTATTGTCATTTTAGTATTATTCGGTTACATCTTTGTGCAATGAAACGTGGTTTTGTGATAAAACATTAAGGTTATTTCAGGAATACCATGTAAATATGTCAAATTGCAAAACGACCTAACCAAACAATACCTAAATTTACAATATTATCAATACACACTAAGACCCAAATGTTACTGTGGTAATGTATGATTTTCAAGCGTAGCCCCCTCGCAGGGGAAAATACTGTACAAGCGTAGCCAAACATTATACACCGAGCTAGAGTCCCAGCACCAGCAGGGCAGTAAATCCCCAAAACTGTAATTCAAGGCGCGCCGGCAATTTAGTTTTGGCGTTGACGCGAAGCGTCACGCATGAGCGAAGCTTGGAGTTTCCCCAGAAAAGATTTTCATGCGTAGCCCATTTGCACTGGGAAATAATGTGTGTGTGTTTAGCAATGTAACATTTTCGTGCCAATTATAATATTATTGTAATACTGTCTGATGAGAACATGTGTAATTGCAAAAAGATCGAACTGAACATTACTTAAATTGACAACGTTACCAATACAATTTAGAAATACGATAGTGGGGAGGGCTGTGAACTGGAGGGAAATTGTGGGGGAAATTTTTTATCAGGAATCGTATACAATTTTCATTAAACGTACATAATTTATATTCTTTTTTTCGCCAAATTTCTTTGATCTTCATAGCCCTCCCCACTATAGTATTTGTAGCTTGTATTCGTAATATTATCAATTTAGGTAATGTTCGGCTGTCTTTTTGCAATTTACCGTATTTTCATGAATAAATATTACATTATGTACATATTTTTCACTCGTTTTACCCCACAATTTTCCTGATCTTCATAGACCTCCCCACTATCGTCTTTGGGGTTTATATAGGTAAAATGTTGATGCCCCTAGTAAATTCGTGTTCTGTGTAATTAGTAGAGTAGGAATATACCACTTCCCGAGATTTTTTCTTAAAAATAAAAAATAAAAATAAAAAACTATTCTGGAATTTTACCACGATATTGATCATTCACCTACGAATCATTAAATTTTTCAGTGCGCAAAAGGGAACATATTTATTCACTTAGATATTTGGTACCGCGTAACCGCTCAATTCAGCAGCCCAACAAATGAGAATCCCCCAAGGGTGTGCAAAAATGTTACATTAGGATTACATTATTTCAACTTTCTTATAGGCTGTTCACGGTAAACTGAGCATATTTTAAAGCAAAGCTCAGGATCTACTACTCTGCACGTTTGTATACTTCCAGTGCAGGCCTGCGTAAATTTTACATTCCCAAGGGCCTGATTATAAGCGCGCCACCCAAATGAAACCAGGTAATTTATTTTGGAACGCGAGAGTGTTACTGAGAAGCAAATAAGTATAGGTTGTTCACAGTAAAATTTACACTTTTGAAAGCCCTGCTTAAGATCTACTTATATGCACGTCATGTATTCTTCCGCATTATGTAAAATTAACGTTGCCATGGTCCTCATCACTTTATTCATACGTCGGTCAGGTGAACCTGTGGAAGTATTAGAAAAGTAAATATGTTACAAATTTATTCATTTTTACACTTAAATGGAATAAAAAAAACCTGCAGGAGAAATAAATAATTTAAGTTATTACAAATGGTTGCCTAACACTTTTTATTCGACGTTAAGAAGTGGAACTACTTTCCATCCATCATTGCCAACTTTACTGGGCGCATGTCACTCGGTGCGCCCGTTAGAATATATGCTGGCATAGGCTGTTCACGGTAAAGTGAGCACTTTTTAAGGCCCTGCTAAATTTTTCATTTCAATTAATTTCTACCTTTCTGCCTCTTTTAAATGTAAACATTGTAATATGACTAATAAACACAGTGTATACATTTATTCACTCTAAAATGTTAACGTCTGAGACTGCAATAAGGTATATTTGTAAGGGGCTAATACGTTTTGGAAGGGTCTTAAAAAGTGCTCACTTTACCGTGAACAACATATAGGAGCAGTGACTTTTTTGTAAGGTTGAATTCAAAAGTGCTCACTTTATCGTGAACAGCCTTTATTAAGATTTGTTTACAATTGAAACCATAACAGTGAGCAGAGAACATGACCGCCATGTTTTCGAACCTACTGATTTACAACTGCGTTAACAGGTCGTGTGCACGATAGCTCCTGACATTATGCACTAAACGAAATGGTTATATTTCATTTCTTACGCAGGCGTATGCAGCAACAGCCAATCAGAGGCGAGTATAAAATTTTCAACGAAGTTGTTTACTTAAAATGGAAAAATACCTAGTTATGTTGCAGAAACGAAGAAATTTCGCAAGAAATTCACGTAGAGAAAATAACAGGTAACGGTTTATAAATTGGATTTTTAAAGGTTATTCAGAGATTTACAATTGCACAAATAAATATTTTAAAAACAAGCTAAAATTCTCAATAATTTTAATCGGTGTGAAATTTCAACACTATGATAATATGTTACCAATACCGCCAAATGACGTCAAACTCGTCCTCGAAATTTCATTACCTAAAAATTATACATAAGTATTCAATTGTGAATTAATTTCGCACGAGAATTCTGGTCGTGTGAATGTTCTACTGTTACGTTCTATGCTCTGTGCGAATGTATTTTGATTGTGAACCCAGCATTACACTCGCAACACAATGCCCAGTCCTAGGGCTATTTTTTGTATTAACTCGTTGCCAACTTAACTGGGAACATGCATACCAGTGTATATCGGCTGTTCACGGTAAAATGAGCACTTTTGAGGCCGTAGTTACTTTTTCCTTTCAGCCCTATTTTATCCATTAACCGCATTTCTGAATAAACATTGTCTTGCAAGTAATAAACAATGTGTGTATTTTCCACTACACTCGGAAGTTTACGCCCAAGGCTAAAATAACACATTTTTTGACCATTATTACAAATGAGAGGGTTTTCAAAAGTGCTCACTTTATCGTGAACAGCCTATACTATAGAATGTGTGTTTAGTTACAGGCAGTGATTTTTTTTCCAAAGGTTAAATTCTAAAGTTCTCACTTTACCATGAATAGTCTATAGAAATTATGAGTAGCATTTTTCCCCCTGGAAAGATCATTAATATCACCACCATTTAATATTTTCAATTCTTGCTAGTGGCTGGTATGGCTAATCTTTCAGCAAATAACTTAGCAGTGGCCAACACATCCTGTGCAAGAAGCATTTTTACCCGTTATGCAACCGGCATGGTGTACTCCATTTCATTGCTGCCATCTCCAAAAATGTTTTATTGCGACTTATCTGGACGGTTCTTACGTTTAAAATGTAAACAACGATTGTAATGATCAAAATTCCCATATCAGATACTCCTGTGCAGCCTTGTACTATCTGCCGTGCACGATGCCGCATTACACGATAACTCCCATGTAGACATGCTGGTAAACAGAACCTAATTTAGTCGGCAACATTACTTGATGTGTACACGACCTAAATATGCGCAATACCACTTGCACCCAAAGATATTACGTGCAGTACGATATAGTCTATTATCGGTAAAGCAAGCACTTTTTAAGACCCTGCTAAATTTTTTTCTTTCAGCCAATTTCTATATTTCCGCACTTTTTAATGTAAGCATTGCCGTGTGATTAATAAACACAGTGTGTACATTTCACCAAACTCAAACGTTCACGTCTGATGCTGGAATAAAGTAAATTTTTAGTGGTAAATGTTCGGTGGGAGGGCCTTTAAAAGTGCACACTTTAGCGTGAACATCCTATACATGCTGTTTTTTTTTACTTCTGCCTAGCAAAGTAAACTGTATCCGTCTGAAACGAGAAATCTCGACTAAATAAGATAAAAGTCTCAGTAATTCAGACTATCCAGAACATTAACTCAAAGCCAACGCAATTCGTTCCTTGATAGACCGTTCTTATACACCGGGTCTTAATTGAATGCAAAATTGTAGTCAGCTGAATATACATTATGTATAAAACAACTGCTGCATTTCTTGGTTTATATCCTTACGGTGTCCGCACTCTTTACTGCTTTGGTCTAATTTGAAACGAGAAGCTTTGCATGGCAAATCATGAGCGAAGTGCGTTAATCCATGAAACACATACAAAGCATGCACAATGTTTACAAACTCAATCCTTTTGGCGTGCACCACTTGCCAGCGGATATTAACCTTGTGCCATTTTAGAAAGTGATGCTGTAGCTCTACGTACAAGATCTTGATCCAGAGGAAGTGACTGACTTGCCCCATGGTTGTTTTATCGAATAGCGTTTTAACATTTTCCATGGCACACCTGTCACAATTAAAACAAGTACAAAATTTTGCACTCATAAAAATTTCGCGTGGTTTCGCAGGTGAACATTTAGATTTTCATTCATATGGCGTGTAATATTTACGTGTCAAAAATGATGCACATTACAGATTAAATACAATGTTGCTTCTAATCAGCCCTATTGTTATTTGATTCACGGAACGTAAGCGAAATGTGTTCGACTCGTTAATTACGATTTTTCAATGACCCAGTTTTTCAAACACAAAGCAGAAGTATTTTTTTTTTTTTACGACGCAGGCTATTATTACAGTAGCTTGCATATCAGCTGCAAACTTGTGTATACATACACAATGAAAACGACTGTCCATCCCCCCCAAGTACAAAATAAAACTCATCATCATCCGTTGTAATGCTCTGTCTTAGGGTATACGCCCATCAGTACTCGCCCAGAAAGAAACGATAAAAATTATTCGCTAAATACTTTTGTTCTGAATGCACGTTACAGGAAACATAGTTGATCCGCAATGTCAACGAACGAAGATGACACGCACAAGGACCGGCAGAACAAAAATAATACACCCATTATGCACGTGCGGCAAATAAAAATTATCCTTGGCGCTGAAAAGAAAGTCAAGGTCGTACCCACCTAGAAATGCAGTTCGGCGGCGTTCTGTCCACGTCGAGAGTCGCGAACAACCTCATCGGGACGGGCTTCATGCCCACTGTAGTGGGTGGCTTGCCCATCTTCTCCGCCATGTTTACGTTTACATCACAAAATGATACACGACTTACACCTCGAAACTTACTGACTCCGTTTGCAGAGAGCGCATCATCGCTCGCGCAGCTGAAATGGCGGCAGATACTACTGCTATCTAACGAGAAACAACACAACTAATCTGACCTTGTTATGCGCGGTCTCTGTGTCGTGCTTGTGAAACTATCTGAACGATATATGACCCAAGGATCGATTTTACGAACATGAGCCTCGAATGATTTGTTTTGTTTTATTTTATTTTATTGCATCCCTAACATCTTTTTTCAATACATAGCTGTAGAGATATATCGGAGAAGTCAAATTACAGTATACGATGTGTGACTCGTTTTCACATAAAATGGAAGTTTCTTAAAATTTGGTTTCTTCATAATCTAAAAGAAAGCATCTGTAGCCTTTAATATTTTACTAACGTATTCGAACCATGTTAACAGCTTCGGTAATATCGTTTTATTTAAACCTCGTTCCTTTATGAATGATATCGTTTATACGCTGTTCACGGTAATGTGAGCACTTTTGAAGCTCTAATTACTTTTTCTTTTCAGCCGTATCCTTCAACCGCCCTTTAAAATAAATATTACCATATAAGTAATAAACAGTGTGTATATTCCACCGCACTAAGAAGTTACCGTCTAAGGTTAAAATAAAGTATATTTATTGACTATTACCTATTCCAAATGAGAGGGCTTTCAAAAGTGCTCACTTTACCGTGAACAGCATATGAAAACTTTTACCGCGGTTTCACAGTAGGTTTCGTTGAGAGAAACTTTTGAACTGTTTGTTGCCGTTAATTATTTGTACAAAAAACGAATTGCGCAGACTTGATAAATACACTATATTTAATTTAGATCCTTTTTGCTGTAATTTTTGCGCTTAAATAAAAATATACGATGTTGGAGAGTCTACCAGCGAACATGTATTGATAATTTATTTATATTTTTATTATAGATTTACTACAGGTGTCCCGTTTATCCCATTAAACTTTTGAGTACAATACAACACAATACCATACCAAGCAATTAGACCAAAAAACCCTGTACCCATTTCTTGAGCCCAGTATGTTAGCCAACAAAAAAAAAAGTACCCACTCCTCAGGTCGGAAGGGCTTTTCCTCCAAAAAAGGATTGTTGAAATAAAGGCCTTCCAATAGTTAACCAAAAAAGTTTTACAAAGTAAAACACAGCACATACTCTCACTCACATACTCATACACACACACACTCTCTCCTCTCTCTCTCTCTCTCTCTCTCTCTCTCTCTCTCTCTCTCTCTCTCTCTCTCCTCTCTCTCTCTCTCTCTCTACTGTACTGTACTGTACTTACTGACTATGACGTAGGCCATTATTTGTTAACATAATCGCCATCTCCAGATAAAACTATCACAGGATAAAAGAGACAAGATTACAATAAAATTATTTATAGCTTTCTAAATATGTTTTTAAAGTTCTAAAGAGTGGTTTTTCACAGGTGTATTTTGTTTATTTTGTCACTGATAAATATTTACTATAAATCTGGATTTCTGAATATTTTGGTCTTTTTTTTAAATATTTTTGATGAATATTTTATTTATTTTTATTTTTTACTCCTGAGATCCCATCTAGTACCTCAAGGACAGCAGGGATATGGAGCATATCAATATAGTTATATAAAGTTTTTAAAAAGATTTACAACTGACACTTTAAAAAGTATAAAATATATACCAAGAAAATAAAACAATATATAATATATCTACATATACCAAATTAAAAGTAATTATATATTTTATCAATTAATTTAAAGAAATAACCGTATGAGGCAGTGTAAGTACAAACTAAACAAGGTATAATTAAGTTAGGAAGCTAAACTACTATATTACAATTTATACATAAAATATTAATCACAGCACTTGTCAATCAGAGTTATTGAAATATTCTGACATACAATAAAAGTTATGGGGAAGAAAAAAAGAATTTTATCTTACATTTAAATAGTTTTACATTACTAAAACATAGTTGCTTGTATTCGGATGGTAGGGAGTTAAATATTTTTATTGCTGCAAAAAAACTCCTTTCTGACAAAGAGAGAGAGAGACACTTTAGGAATATGTAAATTACTATTGTCTCTGGTTTCATAGTTATGCACCTCACTATTTAGTTCAAATTTCTCTAAGTTATTAGCAACAAAACAAGCAACAGAGTATACATATTGGCCTATAAATGTTAAAATTCCCTCATTTGTAAAGAGTTGTCTGCAAGATTATCTACTATTCTTATTGCATAATATTCTAATTGCTCTCTTTTGAAGGAGAAACACCTGGTTACTATTGGTTGAGTTTCCCCAAAAAATAATCCCATTGGATATAATAGAATGGAAATAAGAAAAGTATATTTGTTTTAATGAACACTTTGATACTAAAGATGATAAGTGTCTAAGTGAGAAGCATGCAGCACTATGGTAATTTTTTGTGATCTATGTATTTGTTCCAAATTAAATACGTAGGGGCAACAGCCTATCTTCTCCACGTTTAACAAATGTGAAGCCCATGCCTTGTCTGCATCTTTCAACTGCGCATGCGCAGACCAATTGTTTACGTCAGCCGCCATATTATGAGTGGCAGAAGTTACATAGTAAGTCACTATTAACCCTGTCCTTGTCTTTCATTTTCGTCTTCACTTTCGTGTTTCGGCTTCCACTCCATAGACTACTAATACCTCTGTGTTTAAATATTGATCTATCTGTAACCCCAAAAACTTTGTTGACTGTACTCCTCTTAAAGTTTCCTTATTGTATTCAATTTGATGCCAGCTAACAGCCAGCAAGTGTTAAGACCATAAAGGCGCTCACCACCACGTGACACGTGAGAAGTATGTGCACATATTTTTCAAGTGTCAAATATGTTTTCTTTTATTCCAGGTTCATAGTGTTTTTATGTTTAATATTTGTATGTTCATAAAGTGAGAAGACAAGAAATTTCAAATTTAAATCTACAATGTCAATTCATATTTTAATTTCTTAAGTGCCTTTTACTTTTCCATATAAAATATTTTACTCGGCGTGCATAGCACTTCCGCTTATGTGAACCCTGTTGGCAGCCACGATAGGTCCGCGCGACGCTTGCTTCTGGGCAGTCCAATGAGAACTGGTGAGGTAAGACGCTGTCACGTAAACACTACAACTTTTGAGCACTGATGTAGATTACCATAGTTTCATTTCAGTAAACCGGTCAAACTTTGCTTTACGTACGTTTGCCAGACATTTCCCCAGCATTATGTTTCCGCTTAAATATTAATTTGTTCCCTTGCTGCTTTTTGAAACTTGAGGCGAAAGGGAGGAAATATGTCGGAGAGGTCATGCGACCCGCGCAACTTGAATCAGGCGCCATCTGCCCATGCTAAAGGCATTTCACTGTAATTTGTGTATTATTGCTACGTGCAATTTTAAGGGCTTTAATTCTATGTATGTATTTGAGGGTATTTTTCATGTTTAATCATTTTACTGCCACATCACGTATGACCACGTGGTCAGATATCGCCAAGTACGTATCTGCGCCATCAATGCATTTTCAGGGCTATTTGTCTAATATCATGTGTGCCATAATTTATGCCAGGGTTCTATGTAATTTTATTCAGGGTTCCGTGTAATTTTCACACAAATTGATGCTTTGTATGTATAGCCATGTGGTCATTCTCATGTTTGCTTTTTCCGCCATCAGGCATGTTACAAGCCTGTGAATGTTTTAATCGTCAGGGTAATAATTTTCCCAAATGAAATACCAACTTGTCTGAAGTTAATTTGCTGTTTTTACAGAGAAATATTGCAATTTCACCTGCATCACGTGGTCCACTACGAACTTTATCCAGTGGCATCTGCGCCATCTAAGCTTGCTTTCACGCATGTGCGTGTTTAGTGTGACTACTCATATTGTGTCCCATCTTGTTTCATTGATATTTGTGTAATTTTTGTAATTTTGTACGGTGATATTATTTCCGTCCTAGCCAACGATGTATATAGGCTGTCGCCACACTAACCACGTGCTGGAGGGCGAGCCCCAACGAGTCTGCGCTAGTGATGCCAAATAATCTCACGTGTTCATGTTCATGTATTGATTTATCTTGTAATTCTCCATGTCCTCTCTTCAGAGAAAATCGTCAGTCCAGCCTAGCGGCTGTCGACCCCCTTCCCGTGTGTAAATTGTGTTTTCAAACACCACAGTGAAGTCATCCACACAGGAGTGTGATAGAGTAATTGCGGGTAGGAGAACACCCAAAGGGAGTTAGCTAGACACGTCCGAGTTTATCATCATTAAATTGCTTGGCACGTTATTTGTATGAGTGGTAAAATAAACAGTAAGTCTCACAGTGTTCCAATCTTTTATTTGTAGTGACAGTGTCCTTGCCACGCCATTTTTAAAGTGATAAATTGTTTAGTAAATGTTTAGTATTGCAAAGTGTATCGTTAGTATGCTCGGGTGAGATGGACACCCAGAACCCACAGCATCCCTGAGAACCCTGAGTCTCAACAGTTCAGTGACTGGGAAACACCGCTGGTGCCCTCATCAGTAAGTAACTTCTGTCATAGTTTGTCTCGTGTCTAACCCGATGACGTCAAAATTTGTACCTATGTATTAGTTTTATTTTTTGTGAGAAATGCTATATTTTTAGTTTTTTCGCTTTTAAGAACACGCTTATTAGCTGCAAACCAATTTGTAAGTTTTATTAAAACTTCTTGAGATTTGTCCTTTAAATTTACATTAATTCCTGAACTTATCAGAACGCTTGTATCATCTGTAAATAAAATCAAATCTGCGATGGACTGCAGGTAGGTTGGTAGGTCATTTACAAAGATTAGAAATAACAAGGGTCCGAAAATTGAACTCTGAGGTACACCATGTTTAACATACCCCGATAAAGATGTAAAAATTTTCAAGGTCATTTCATTTGTATTAACAGTCCTGTGTTGGCGATTAGTTACGTAAGATTTGATAAACGAATTCTTTGTATTGTTCACACCGTAAAATTGTAATTTTTCTAAGATTATTTCATGATTAACACAATCAAATGCATTTGTTAAATTTCAAAATATACCAATAATGTTTTCTTTCCTATTGAATGTTTGTAAAATTGTAGTATTTAATTTGCAATTGCCCCATGATGCAATTGAATTGCATCATTGATAGAAAAGCTCTTTCTAAACCCAAACTGAAATTATGTGAATATTTTATTTGACTCAAAATGATTAATTAACCTAGTGTGAATAAGCTTCTCTAAGATTTTCGAGACGGCTGAAAGAAGAGCTATGGGCCTATAATTCTCTATTTTTTGTCTGTCTCCCGTCTGAAACAAACGTTTGACTATTGCTACTTTTAGGCATTTAAGGAACATTCCAGAATATAACATACAATTACAGATATGACTTAAAGGTTCACAGACTAAAGTAGCACATTGTTTTCAATTATATTCAATTTATTCCATCCATCAAAACCATGGGAGTTCTTAGGTTTTAGTGATTTAATGATGTGAAATATTTCCTGTGATGTAGTAGGTTGTATAGTAATTTGTGGAAAGGCTGAAGGATATTCCATGTTAAAAAATTCTGTAGATTTATATTCAGCTGACTTTATATTTACCTATAAGTTCATCTACTAATGATACAAAATATTTGTTAAACATTTCAGCTACTTTTTGTGGATCACTTTCTTCTTTATCTGCTAATCTAAGGTTTATATATTTAGGACATGACTTTGTTTTACCTAGCTCTTTTTTAATAATATTCCTAGTAGTTTTTGTTTTGTTACTGGATTGCAGAATTTCTGTATCTAGGGCCGTATGTTTAGATTTTAAAATAACTTTTTTTTTAAATCTTGCAATAAGATTTATAGTAGTTCTTAAGATTTATATCTGGACTATTCTTAAATTTCTGATAGAGTTATTTCTTCTTCTTACATGATATTCTAATCCCTTTTGTTAACCAAGTATTGCTTCCTTTTTTATTTAGAAATATTTATTTAATGGGAAAGAGATTTTCAAATAATCTAATAAAAGTAGAATGGAACAAATTGAATTTGTCATCTACATTATTAGCATCCCAATTCTGGGATGACAGTGTTTGTAAGAAAATATTAAGAGCATTACTATTAAAATCTCTCACTCTCTTTTTCTGTACTTCATAGGTAGGATTAGTATAATGTCCATATGATACAGAGAGAATCTGGCCATCATAATCTGATAAACCATTAATATGAGAAAATACTTTGCTATCTTCAAAGATATATTGAACAACAAAAATATTATCACTTGCTGTTGAAGAAGTAACTGTAACTCTGGTTGGAAAGTTAGCTGTAAGTAGATGGGGAATGATAGAGCTGGCTCACCTCACTTAAATCAGCAATTCCCCTTAGAAATATAGGAGAAAACTAACATAACTATTTCCGTCTATTTTATCAAAAATTCAAGAAAAGATTTTAAAAACTCAAAAGCCAAAATTAAGCAAATTTCTCGATTTCAAGTAACTTTTTCATGTTTTCTAGAAACGTTAATTTATCAAACAAGTAATCTAAATCAATCAAATTTAATTCAGAATCATTCAAATTTAAGTCAAATCAATAGAATTGATAGATTTTAAGAGAATTCTATATTATGTATAGTTTTCCCATTCTTCATTTCTTGAGAACCTTTATATGCTATAAAAATTGTTTCTCATTTATTAATTTTAAAGCATTTTTATCGAACATATTTATACAACGATCTGGTAAAGTAATTATTTATGTAACATCTAGAATACAATTATTTTTTTTTTACCAAACTTAGATTCATAAATTTAGTCAATTCATATGAATTGTTTAACTTCTTGATAAGTGATCCAATTTTGTTTTATTTATAAAGAAAGAAAACATTTATTAAAAGAAAAAAGAAAAATAAATAAAATTATTTTTTATTTTAATAAATTTCTTTCATTATAAATAAACTGGAATCAATACGTGAAATAGAAAATAATACAATATGCAGGCAATGAAAAAAATGTGGTGAAGTATTAAACATAGAAAGTTTTCCATCGCATAAACACAAAAAAAATAGGCATATTAACACCTGTAAAAAATGTTCCACCGAACATGCTAGAAACCATTATGATTTAAATAAAGAGAAAGTATTAAGTGAATGTGGAAAATATGTTTCTAAACAATATCTCAAAGAGCATAAAAATGCTAAATTACACAAAACAAATTAAATTCTACATGGTGATAATTCAACTAAGACAAGCATAGTATGCAAAGAGAATAAATCTATTGATTCATTTTATCCCCAACAATGCTACTATAGACAAACATACAACAAAATGCAAAAAATGTTTAGTGAATACACAAGAAAATATTATCAAAACAAGAAGTTAAATAATTAAAAATATTGTTTTCAATATTTAACAATAAATAAAACAACATATTATTATATTCAATTAGTTATTTTTCATATTATTCTTGGGTAAAAATCTATGTATCAAATTGCCGTAAAAATATAACTTAACTAAAAAATTTTCTCTTATAAATAAACAATAAAAAATGCCAGTGAACAATCTTGTAGTTGCATTGAGCGATAGGAGCATGTGGGAGCTAAAATGTTTAGATAAAGAATTTAAAATTGAAATTGGTACAATCTGGGGCAAGCTGATTTAATTGCAGCAATTATACCATTTATAATAAATGAAGAGAGAAAAATAAACTTTACAAATTTAACATTGTCATATACCAACGTCAAAGAACAATATTCAAAAGATAGAAATGAATTAAAAGAATAAATTTTCATTCTCTAATAATGTATTTGAAAAGCCTAGAAATAAAAGTAAGCAGATAACAGAATGGTTAACAAAGAATAATTTTACAAATTTACCTTTGGCTGATGCTAATATCAATGAATTATAACCCAAAAATAAAAAAGAATTAGTAAAGCCTAGAAATAAAACTAAGCAGATAACAGAATGGCTAACAAAGAATAATTTTACAAATTTACCTTTGGCTGATGCTAATATCAATTAATTATACCACACAGATAAAAAATAATTAAAAGAAATATTTCCATTCTATAATAATTTATTTGTTAACAGAATAAATAGAAGAACCAATAAAAATTACAGAGTTAATACAGCTTTTAATGGTAGAATATCGACTTATAACATTGAGAATTCCTTTAATTTGGTGCAGCCTAATCACTTTTTAACTTCAGTAAAAGATAAGGTTTGTGGGATAATACATGATCATCTTAGAACATTTAGAGGGATGAAAACTAACACTAAATTTTATGCCAATTATCACAAGAGAGAAAATAACCAAGTAGACTTATTTTCATTTCAATCACAAAACTATGCAGTATTGAACAAAGGAGAAATTAAAAGAACTTAAAAAATTATAAAACAAGAATTACTAACACGATTATCTGAATTTGAGAAAAAGGATCAAATTGGAAATTAGATAGAATACTCAGAATACAATTAGCTATAAATAAGTATAATCCTTTAAATGTAGCACCATGTATTGAACAACCAGAGGAGATTAAGAATAAAAAAGCATGTATTAATGTGAAAAATGAAGATCAAAAATGTTTTCTTTGGTCAATCAAGTCTGCATTATTTCCAGCAGACAAAAAATTCGGCTAGAGTAACTAAATATAAAAATGTGGGGCTTAATATTGATGAAGTAATAGATAAATATGAATATCCAATTAAAATCGACGATATATCAAAAATAGAAAAGCAAATTGATACATCTATAAATGTATACTGTATTGCATGTAAGAAGTCCATCGTATATCCATTAAAACTTACAAAATTCAAAAAGGATAAACATATAACTTAACATTGTTTAAAAAAAAAGATAGAAACTCAAATTACTGTTGGATAAAAGATTCATGGAAGTTGCTTTCTGCACAAAAAACTAAACATAATGGTAAAACTTATATAAGTGATATGTGTCTTCAATTTTTCACATCTAAAGAAAAATTAATAAACACACAGACGACTGCTCTAAAAATGAATCAGTAAGATTCAGTATACCTTTGAAAGGGGAGAAAATATTTTTCAAAAATTATAAAAATACAATGAAGGTTCCTTATACAATATATGCAGATTTTGAATCAATTCTACAGAAAATATCAACAACTAAACCAAATCCAAAGGAAATAAATAGTTTTAATTTAATAAAAAAATATCCAGTTTTAATAGAGGATGATATTGATATTGAAATATCAGTTACATGATGCTGCTGGTCATTTATATTATAGTGTATCTAGTTATGGTGATTATGAGCCACCAGTTGTATATCGAAGCCCAAATGCACATAAGGTGTTCATACAATCAATGAAAAGGGAAGTAGAAGAGACTGGGGCAATATATTCACGAAATGAAGCAGTGCATCCACTTACAAAAGAAGAAAAATGTGTTATATAAAGATCTAGAAAATGTTCTCTATGTGCATGTGAATATACGAAGGTAAATAAAAAAGTACATCATCATGATCATATAAATGGAAAATTCACTAACCCAGTATGTAATAATTGTAATTTACAATTAAAATTAACCAATTTTTTTTCCCAGTATATTTTATAAGTTAGCTGGATATGATGCTCATTTATTTATTAAATAGCTAGGATATGATTAAAAAAGATATTTATATAATTGCAAATAATGAAGAAAAGTTTATTACTTTTGGGAAAGAAACAGAAAATTTAAAAGCAATTTATAGACACATGTAAATTTATGCTAAATAGTTTAGCTAAATTATCATCTAATTTAAGTAAAGATAAAATGAAATATAGACAAACGCATTTTCCAAAAGATCAAGTAGATTTAGTAATTAGAAAAGGGGTTATCCATATGATTATATGGACAGTTGGTAAAAATTCGAAGAAACAGAACTTCCATCAAAAAGTGAATTTTACAATAAATTATATGGACCTGATATAACTGACAATGATCATGATCATGCAAAACATGTATGGGATCAGTTTAATATTAAGTACCTTGGCGAATATTACGATTTATACTTGAAAAGTGATGGGTTGCTATTAGCAGGTGTATTTGAAAACTTTAAAAAACCTGTATAAATGCGTATGATTTAGATCCGGCATGCTATTTTACAGCACCAGGATTATCATGTAATGCAATGTTAAAAATAACTAAACAACCATTAGATTTATTGAGTAGTTATGTGATTTTAATGGTAGAAAAAGGAATTAGAGGTGGAATTCCACAATGTTGTAAGAGATATGTAAAAGCGAATAATAAATATTTAGACAATTTAAATCATAATCAAGCATCCAACTATTTAGCTTATCTCGATGTGAATAATTTATATGGTCGGGCAATGTCTCAATATTTACCATAAGGTGGTTTTGAATGGGTTGATTATCCAGAATTTAAATTAGATTATTGGCATAATTATATATTAAATCTTAAGGATGATTCTGATAATGGTTACATTCTGGAAGTAGATTTAGAGTATCCACAAGATCTACGTAAATAACATAAAGATCTTCCATTTTGTCTAGAAAATAAGGTAGTTCCAGGAACAAATCAGTCTAAATTATTAATAACTTTTTCTTAATAAACAAAACTATGTAATACACTATCATAATTTGAAACAGTGTCAAAATAATGGCTGGGTTTGAAGTGGGAAGTTTTTCCAATTGGAGTTTTGCTGGTGTCAATATCAAGGCCGGAAAAATAATATATAACACGTCACTGGTGATGTGTAAAAGCCTGTAAACCTGGGAGGTTCCTGGCGTGGTGTAACAGCTTGTAAACCTTTTGTAATTTTTGAAAATAAAGCTCACCATAGGTGAAATGTGTGTTGAACAAACGAACGATGAACAAACGAATGATGTACGAATGTTGAACACATTTTATGTATGTTGAAAAAATTATGAATAAATGTTGAACACATTTTATGTACATTGAACACATGTTATAAACATTAAAATGTGTTATGAATGTAAAAACTTGTGTTATGAATGTTAAGTAGTGCCATGTTTGAAATGATTAGCCTTCTTAAAACCTGTTAAATATTTTTTTGTATATAAATGAAGGCTACTTACAAGATGACTGTGCCACTGTGTAATTCTAAAGTAAAATTAGAAGACAAAAATTGACTACATTTTTTATTTAAATAATTTAAATTCTAATGATAAAAAGATAACTGCTATATTAGACAATAACAACGAACCATGGTTTAAGCTAAAAATGCTGCAGAAATATTAGAATACAAACAAATACATAAAGCTTATAAAAGTGTATCAGATGATGATAAGTGTCAACTAGAAACTTTAAACCAGTTCAAAATGGATGGGTTAGTAGGTAACGAGAAATAAACAGTCTACATTAATGAATCTGGTCTTTATTCTTTAATTTTATGTTCCAAAAAAGAAGCCAAGTCATTTTAAAAATAGGTTACTAAAGACGTTTTGCCTTCTATTTGTAAATATGGCGAATATAAAATCAACTTACAATTAAAAAAAGATCAACTCGCAATAGAACTACAACAAGAATAAGAAAAGAATATATAACTGAGAAAAATAAATAGAAAAATGATTATGATAGAAAATAATGAAGTTATTTATAATGTGACAATAAATTTACTACAAAAATACCATTCTTACAACGTTGGTGGAACATAAAGGAATAAAATTAAATCAAGGTAATCAGTTCACAATACATCTACATAATAAATTTGAATATTGTTATTTTGAATATTGTTTAATTATCGAGTTATCGAAGAATAGTTTAAATCTGATTTTAAAGCATTTCGAGTAGAATGTGATAAAGAATTATGCAATATGAATTTCGTTGATATAAAATATTATTTAAATTATTTCATCGGGAAATAAAATTACCAGTTTTTTAATGAATTAGAACTAAACAATTATGAAGTTACTAACAAATTGTTTAGTAACATTTTGTTACCTCTGCAAAAGTTCACACCATTAAAAATAACTCAAGAAATCAAAATAACAACAAAAGTTAATGATAAAGCAGAGAATAAAGTATTTTTAGATGAACTGGATAATGAAGAAATTATAGAAATAATAAGAGAATGCTATGCTACTTTTCCAAAAAAAAACATGACTTTAAGAAAAACTCTGAAAAACACCTAAGCAAGAACATTTATGAAATAAAAAAAAAAACGAGTTATATTTAACTTAACTAAAGAAACCTTTGGAGAACAAACCAAATACAAATTCAAAACAATTTGTTTTATATCAATTTTCTGTTTCTTTATTAAACATTTTAAAATTCCCTAAACAGCTGTTTTTTTAAATCCAAGAGTTATGTGAATTATCAAATCCCAACAATTTTACATAAATGTTATCATTCTTGGTTTTTAAAACTTTTTCAACCAAATATTCATTTGGATAGTCAGTTTTCATAATCTCATATTCATAAAAACTACCCTTTATTTCTTCTCCCGTGATATATTTCGGTTTGTAAGTTGGCTCATCATAATTTAAAACCACAAAAATGGTAAATAATTCTGTTGTCCAATTAGCTGTATATCCCTTTTCAAATATTTGTTTACTTTTGCTAACATGGACAGTATCGCCAATGTTATATTTCAGTTTAGTAAACATATTCACACAATCTTATTGTCTTAATTTGTTTCACTTTTTTATTGACATCAATTGGTTTCATATTAGTTCGATGTTTTGTATAGTTATATTCTTTCACTAAAATCATCTAATATATTTACCCATTTGTAACTGCCATTTAGAGCAAATTTCTTCCACATTTTGTTCTTCATTGTACAATTATATCTCTCTACAACACTGGCTTTAATTTCTCTGAATGTAGAATAATTATTGATGTTATATTTTTGCATAAGTTCTTTAAATATTTATTATAAAATTCGGACCCATTGTCACTTTGTAAACTATGCAGTTTTCTTTTTATCAATATACATTCTAAAGCATTTGCTACATATTTAGCTGTTTTATCTTTAATTGGTATAGAAAATGCATATTTTTAAAGAAAAAAACATAAAAATTGTCATAATATACTTGTATCCATTATTTTTATGTGGTATACCATTTAGATTACCTGTATCCATCTCAACAAGATCAATTTGCCATAAATCATCACTTTTCGTCTTGGGAAATGTCTTCTTGCTGGTTTATATAATTCATTAATTATAGCTTCTCTTACATTGAGCAATTTTTTAAAATGTTGATTTATTAGATTTGCGTATTGAACATTTTATTTTCTGGACTAATCGTCCATTTTTATTATTTACATTTTGTATATTACTATTTTTAGTAACTTTCTTACAATTCAAGCACCAAGTATTCTCCATTTAATAATAAAAAATAATAATTAATCTTTATATTTTACGAATATTTCTATTGTGGTCATCAATCCATCATCATAACTAATTTATTTCTTCTGATTTTAAAAGATAAAATATCTCAAATCTTTTATTGGCCGCATCTTTTCCATCTATAGGATCAGCCATATGATTAATTCTGTGATTATGAAGATAAACATAATTGTTCATACAAACAAATATTTTACTAATTTGATCTTGTAAAGCAGAAACAATAATATTGTATTTTAATCTACATAGGTGTTTAATTCATTAGCATTAGTCTCAGAGTTTTTATTTAAAGATTTGATTAATGGTTTCCCAAATATATCTGTCATTTAATAATAAAGAAATTATATCATGAAACTCTCGAAAAAAGGTGTAAAGATGTAACACAATTAAACATAAATGTTCACAGTTAACTGAATTAAAATTCTTAATTCGATTAGCATTGTAATAAACATCTCTCTTTTTGAAGTAATTAGTTAAATTAGTAGGAATATTACCTCCAAATGAATCGAAATAGTAGACATGATTATTTTCTTTAAAATATCAATCCCAATAAGTACCAGGATTTGCTGAAATGTCAAAATTTTTGAGAATTGTTTTTGGTAGTTCGTCAAACATATAAACATTTCTAAAAAATTTTACATATTTTTCAATATCGAAATTAGATAAAGGTGATATATTACATTTTCTATTGGTCTCCCTTTTCTTGCGACTATTCCACTTCCTGATTCATTTTCCAGTGCCATATTATGTCTCTGTCATTCTTCTAATTCTTTTTTTTTTTTTTCTAGTTTGTTCAACAGAATTGTAAATTGAGCTAGCTCCTCCACCTAAAGCACAGAGTGCAGGGAAAACTGATGTAAACCACTTCCAGATTTTTCTTTTAGTATTTTTTTTTATTGTTGCTATTGACAAAGTTAATTTGAAACCTTAGCATCTTATAATTTTCTATTTATTCTCTCAAGTTGTTCCTTTGTTTAAAAAAATGATCTATACCCAAATCTCTTAATTGATCAATGGGCATATCGAATGTTATATTTGTTAACTTCATTTATAAGTAAAAAAATATATAAGTAATTAATAAATTTTAATACTCCATCCTAATTTTCTTTTTGTATACATAGTTGAAGCAACAGCTGCAGAAGCAATTTTTTCACTTATTGGAGAATCTTTATCTAACACAATATCTTATTGTCAAATTTTATCAGCTTTATGTCCAGTTTCTAAATCTTTTTTGGTCTCTGTAAGCAATGTCATGTTGTTTGCAGGCTTTACCTAATTTATTTATTCCTGTGTCACCTCTTTCCAATCTTTCATTCAATTTTGTAAATGGTCTGCAGTAATTATACCCTGGCAAATGCATTTCAGGCAAATTTAAATTGTTTAGCGCCCAATGTGGAATTACATTTAAAACTCTTGTAAGATAAGGAATTCCTTTTGGATTATTAATAACTAAATCAGAAAACTTATTGTTTAGCATATTCATTATGTTTACATTTTCATTGTAATAATTTTATTTCCAGCATTTCCTTCATCATGCATAACTAATAATCTATCAATCAATTTTCTAACATCACCCATCCAAAAATATTCTTTTGGCAAATTGTTGTATTTTTTATACCTTCTCCATATATAGGAGTTCTTGGAGAAATCATTCTTTCTGGTGTGTATTGATCTTGAGCTTGAATCGTTTATACATTTTTCATAAATTGGTCTAATTATATTATTATACTTACAACCAACACTTGAACTTGGATTATTCTTTTTCTTATTAGGAATATATTTTTGAAATACAGCATTGGTTAGTAAAACAATTTCTGTGTAATTTTTAAGATCATTAGCATTGTAATTACCTTCAAGTTTTTCTGTGCTATTTTTTGTTAACAATTTAGAAAGTCCTTCTGTTAATTCATATTCGTTATTTTTGACAATTAGAATATCATCATCTATATTTACTTTTGTATCACAGATATAAAAATTATGTCCTTCCGGTAAACCGTATTTTTCTTTAATGTTATCAATATCTCCAGAAGTATATTTTCTAAGACTAATAGTTGAGACTTTCAGAGGTATTATACTCAAATTTGGAGACCTATCTTTCGTAAATAATTCTCTTTCAAATGATGTTTCTTCAGGAGTAGGTGGATAATCTAAATTTTTTGCTGCAACTGGAACTAATATTGATATTAAATTTTTATTTTCTTCACTTACTTGTTCTACTTTTTTACCAATATTTCGTAAATCGTGAATTAAAGATAGATCTTTATTCTTATTTTTTTTATAATCTGCTTCATGATTGTTTTTATAATTTTTGAATTTTTCAATGAGTAATTTAACCCGAGAAATTTCCTTTGATGAAGCTTTCATTTATATATTAATTTTTTTTACTTATAAATGAGTTATAAAAGTACCGAGAATTTTGAAAGGCAAACTTTCCCCCCAACTGATTAAACTAGGGGGAACTTAAATGTTTACAATAATAGAATTGAATTTGATATTCCTGTAGGTGATGGATTTTCTTTCCCGAATATTGCTTATGTTTTTGAGCAATTTAGGTCCAAAAACATTGTTGAAACAACAATAGTTATTTAAATAATCATTGCTATAATACACATCATAGAAAAAGACACGAATGGCGTTGTGGAGAATGGACTGTGTTATGTATGTTATCTTTAGTTTTTGTGCAGTTGTTATTATGTACATATGTGTGTTCGGCTATTAAAAGTAAAAAAAAAAAACTTATTGTGTAACACATCGGCCTCTGTTCCAGCAGTATATGTATGGTCAACCACATCTGCTGAACCATTCCGACATTATAAGTGTCGCTTCTGTGAAAAGACCTTCACGCGCAGCAGCAATTCTCGGCGACACGAGTGCTCTAATTGTACTAAAAATCTCTGCTGCATGTCATATTTGTGTGATAGGTGCGGTAAGCAGATCAGCTGTAGCGACAGTTTACTTTGACATATTAAAGAATATTGTAATATTTTTTGAGGGTTTTAGCGACTGTAATAATTTAACTGAATAAAAAATGCCTGTGAATAAAATTGTTTTATTTCATGTTGTTCTACTTTGTCAGGATAAAGTTAAATTTAAAAGGTAGGGAAATAAAATTAATTTTACTAAACGTGAACGTCTAAGGATAAAATAATATATATAAATATTGACTATAATTCAAAATGAGAGAGCTGTCAAAAGTGCTCACTTTACTGTGAATAGCATATAAAACAGCTGCGGCAAAAAAATTGTTTAAGCATTTATTTATTATGTTGCTCTAACAATATCATTAGCGATGTTTTTGCTTGTTTTTAACCGGCGTACTGCAACGCGCCTGCCCGGTATAAAGCCAGTTAACTTTTGGACTTCAATATTTGCTCTGCCGACCAACATAAAGAATATTGTGCTGTACTCGCTCACACTTAATTTTTGAAAGATAAATTTTTAGTACTCGGAGCTGAAAGGGCGTATTTTTCGTGGAGAAATAAGTCCGGGACTGAGCCGTCAAAATTCACTCCTAACACGGAATCTACAGTACACATTTAAAAGAGTAAGCTCCTAGGCATACGGCAAGCTGTTTACTTTTTTTTCTGCAGAAATCTAACCAATGCTAAACATTTGGGGCACAGTCATGTTTCAGCAACGGACAATCCTCAATTCTCAGCACTCAAGAAATCCTTTTTGGGATTGCTACTCGGACAAAACAGATTCATTATAGGCTGTTCACGCTAAAATGAGCACTTTTGGAAACCCTGCTTAAGATCTACTTGTGTGCATGTTATGTATTCTTCCGCCTTATGTAAAATTAACGTTGCTATCGGCCTCATCACTTTATTCATGCGTCGGTCAAGTATAACGATGAAATTTTTGGGAAGGTAAACATTATACAATTGTGCTCATTTTCACACTCTGATGCATTAAAAACACAGGAAGCGAAAGAAATAATTTAAGTTATCACAAATGGTTACCTAACACTTTTTATTCGACATTAAGATATGAAACTATTTTCCATCCATCGTTACCAACTTTACTGTACAAATGTCACTCAGTGCGCCCATTAAAATATATGCATTTAAAGATAATTACATTTTTCTAAGGTTCATTTCAAAAGTGCTCACTTAATCGTGAACAGCCTTTACCAACTACACATTTTTTTTCCAACCTTACATAAGAAAATGTGTTTTTAAGTGAACGTTCATGGCCTTTCCTGAATTGTTACACTCCAGGCAGCGCTCTACAGTTGTTTTCCTTCTCACTGTACATTTTCTCGGCTCTCATGTTTGCAACCAGCGGTTGTTGATCGACCATGTAAGGCCATTACGATACGCCATATTGTTCCGCGACCTGCGTTTCGAGCGACAATTCGTCGGCAGTGCAAACAACCAGGCATGCCCCTTACGGTTTAAGGAACATGTGGCCCGCTAAACTGTGATTGGCTCCGTGCGTAGCCAATAATGGAGTAGCTACAAGTAGCTCGACTAGTCTCACTGCATGCAACGAATTCAACTAGTTATTTGCTCTGGGAGCTGCTGCAAGAAAAGCGCGCACCCTGCTGTTGATACACCATCTCGGTGAGTGGACAATTATTTGACAAAAAAACATTTAAAACAATACTTTTAAACATCTTAGCCGAATCATATTCCCCGTACGGAACGTAAACAACTTCTAGCAGAACAACCAAGATGTCAATAAATATTTAATTCATTAAAACATTGAAACGCAACTCATGCCCATCAGTGCGTATTTAGGTAAAAATAGGGTATGAGATCAATATTGCAGTGGAGTAGCTAAAGAGTAAAGCTTCAGACGTCGTATTCCATAGGTTGTGCATCTTACAAGACCGGTACAAATATATCCAACACCAGATAATAACTTTGCATAATCATTTGTGGAAACGTATTACTAATCGTTACTACTATATAATTGGGAAAGTGTGTTTGTTTGTCCTTCCTTCACGTCAAAACGAAGCAACGGATCAACGTGATTTTTTGCACAGATATAGTTGAAGGGTCGGAGAGTAACACAGGCTACTTTTTATCCCGGAAAATACATAATTTCCTGAAGAAAAAAATGTATTGTAATTTTATATCGTTCCTTCATGGAAATGCTTATTGTAATTTTACTGCATTAAAAAGCATTGCTAGAATAAAAAATTCCGTTATATATCATTTATTTTTTGTCAATGGGCTGTCTTACATTCCTTCCTAAGAGCCGCAGTAGCTCAGCGGCTAGAGAACCCTATAGTGGGGCCGCAGAAACTCAGTGGGTAGAAAATCCAATAGTGGGTCCGCAGTAGCCCAGTGGGTAGATAACCCAGTAGTGGGACCGCAGAAACTCAGTGGTTAGAGAACCCAATAGTGGGGCCGCAGTGTGTGTGTGTGTGTGTGTGTGTGTGTGTGTGTGTGTGTATGTGTATATATATATATATATATATATATATATATATATATATATATATATATATATATATAAAGTGGGGCTGCAGTCCTAAATGTCGTGCGAATGAAGTCGCATGGGTCATCTAGTAAATAAACAAATAAATAAAGCGTGACTTGTACTATCCTCTACTCAAACTACCGTGACCTCAGTGTCACTGTTGACCGACAAATCGGAGGTGCAGTTAGTTAATAGCAATTGATTCCAATCCAGATTATTATTTTTTGAATTGATATTAATTTATATCAATTCATTAAAACAAAGATTTGAAAAATTTGGCATTGTTATTTTTTGTGTTTCAGGTGCAGAATGAACTTGGCATTCGCTGATTTAATAATGCTGGTTATCTCCTGGGCGACTGTTTGCACCAGAAACAGTGACATACTTCAGAATAGTTCCTTTTCACAGATACAGTTTGACGTAACTAAGTTCATAATTGATAAATATTTCTGCATTAACAGCTTACACACTGTTTTTATAGATGTAGATGATCATGTCTCATATGAACTTGTTTCAAAAATCCTAAGATATATTTCTGCTGTCAGTATGAGTCCTGTGATGAAAATACAACAAAATCTATCCAACTCGTTTTATTTAGACTCGATACATGTAATCGATAACTCTGAGAACAGCGTCGGGTACATTTTTTTCGCTGGCAGAGCACACGAGAAGTGTATGGTGAATAATAACTATTCCAGTACCAAGTTTTGGAATCCTAGAGCATTGGTTTTGTTGGTTATCACAGAGGAAACTTCAAGAACTTTAGAGGAGTTGGCTGCAATGTTGCAAGACTGTTGGGAAACTTTCAATATTTTAAACTCAGAACTGCTTTTCACTTACGTAAATTTCGAAAAACCTTTCATAAGTGATGTGTTCAGTGCCTCATTCAACCCATTTTTAAATACAGTTTCAGTTTATAATTTAACCAAATTAAGGGAAGGCATTGCCAAAACTGACTTTTACCCCTGTAAGATATGTGATACCCACGGTTATGTTTTCAATGTCACGCACAGTCTAAATCACACATTATGTTTTATTGTAGAAGAGCCTGACGGTAGGGTACACTTCCGTGGTCCAGATGGATCAGTACTTGATGCTGTGGTGAAATCACTAAACGGCTCTGTCCGTGTGGAGCAGCCACTGACCTCTATCCACGACTCGAGCCAGATGTACTCCAGGACACTGCATGCAAACGAAATGTTCTTAATGTCTCTGTTGATGTCCAAGCTAACATATCCATCGGGATTTGCATGTTTCACTGCGATCGTCCCTAAAGCTGCACAAATACCCAAATATTTGAACTTCTGTATGCCATTTAAAATGTCCACGTGGATCGCTTACTTGGTGTGTGCTGTCACCATAGTGGTGCTCTGGAAACTTATCACGTGGTACGATGAAGATACTGTTGTTTCAGATTTGGCTCTTGAGTCAGTAAGGCTGATCGTATGGGGAGCTGTGCAATTCACACCACAATTTTTCGTTCAAAGGCTGTTCTTAATTGCAGTCCTTATATATAACATAATATTCAGCAACTTGTACCAAAGCTACCTCACAAGCTATCTGACGACACCCCACTTCTACCACGATATTGACACATTCGAAGATCTTGCCCGTTCTGACCTCGCTGTGTCGATTGCCTTATCGCCAGATGATATAAATTCTGTCGCATCCGACTTCGATGATTCGGAGGTGACGTTGAGTCTTATGGGCAAGATGGTATTCGATATGACCGACGATGAAGCATTCACGATGTCTGCCAAGTACAGGAACATAAGCAGGATTGTCGACCGCTACGTGGGGTCGTACATAGCCTCCCACGTACAGTACTTCGAAAATGGACAGCCCCTGCTCCATGTGATGGATGACTGTTTTATAAAGATGCCATATGGCTACATGGTTGTGACTCGTGACAATCCTTTCCTCGCTCGATGGAGCACTGTAGTCGTTCACCTCGTGGAAGCAGGGTTGGTTGATAAGTGGAGGCGGGACCATGCAGATGAGTCCAAGGTGCAAACTGCAAGAGAAATGGCCCGTCATGAACCCACAGCCATAACAATGGAGCATATGTATGCTGTCCTCTTGCTGCTGTGTGCTGGAGAGTTTTTGGCGGTGCTTGCATTTTGGGTAGAAATCGGTTGGCGCCGAGCTAAAACGAGAACTTCGATCATTCAAAAGTTCTCTTAAAACAGGTATAGTATTTGCTTAACTTCCTATACATCAGTGGGTGCAGTTATGCAATTTAGAACCAACTATAATTAGTATACATTTTAAGAAGCACATGGATGAGTGTAGCCTATTATAAATAATTGAACCAACTTTTATTAACGATTTGCTGTTTTCTAGATGTATGTCAACCAACAACGTAGCAGAATCCACATTGCAGTGATTTACAATCTGGAAACAATTTGGTATAAGTTCACAAAATATGAGTGATGTTTTTGTATAAAGGAGCCATAGTTTAACATCAATATGAATGTATTTGTAGTATGTGTTTTTATTATTATTTACTATTAATGTAGTGATGTAATGCTGAGGCAGCTTTATGGATGTATAATAAAACAGTTCGTTACCAAAATTGGAAGACAAAATACATTATGCGTATTGTTACAGATGTTAAATTAATGTATGAAAAATTCACATCGTTCGAAATACTGAGAATGATGACGTTGATGTTAGATTTGACTTCACTTACGAAAGATTCTTGAATAATATAGGCATATAAAAATGTTAGTTAATCATCAGCTGATTTTATATAACTGCGTGTGATTAAGGAATGTGATGATGTTCTTATGTACAAGATTTCATCTTACTTCGCAGGACAGCGTGTATAATTGATACGATAAGAGTGACTGTGTTAGGTCTGAAATTTTCTTGTCATTTTACAAATTTTCCCAGTGTTTAGTTTTTTAAGACAATTGGAACACAATTGCATAATGTATTAGAACAAGCATTACTTTTGGGATAACGTAGAATATAATTTGCATAGTTGAAAAAAAATCGATTTTGAAGATGTTACCATATTGCTTAGTAACTTAATGTCCAAAATAGGCCACTTAACTACTTTTACTGGGCTTCTGGGTTTGAGCCAAGTCAAGAATTTCTTCTTAGACGCTTTTTCATATTTTACAGATGCAATAATCAGGGAAACAATGCCTGAACCAATTGAAACTGGCATAAAATGCTGGCAAGTATTTATATATGTTCACAAATTAATGATGCGCAAATTAAATACACACAAAACGAAATAAAACTTATACTGGAAACAACCCGCAGTAAATAGATGGCATGGCAAGACTACCGTGAAGCACCAAACACGGAAAATTAAGGAGCCTTCGTACCTGGAGATTTTTTTCTTTTTTCTGGCTCAGAAGTGCTAGAGCGATAAGGAAGACATTGCTGCGCACATTAAGTACGTCATCGCCTCTAAGCACAGGTCTCTGAACTGGCATGTAGTGTTCTTGTCGTTGTGCTACACGTAGATGTCAATTTTCGTGGTGGTAAGTTTGTGAAAAGTTTTAACTCATATCTCCCAAATGAATTTCGTATGTATGCAAACCGAATATATTTCGATACAGAACTTTGAAAATCTTGTTCTTGGTTCTGTTGGAGTGCTCCGAAATGATGTTTCTAACGCGCGTGATGTTTTGAAAGTAATCGATAGGCATCGTCTGAAGTGTGTGTTCTTTTCGTAGGTCGAAACATCGGGCGCAAGTGTAATAGTTCCGTAGAAAAAAAAAACTAATTTCAAATGCAGTTCAAGTGACTGTTGTAAGTTCAGTGTAGGCCTACATGGGTGCCTCATCGTCAAATACGCACACGATAACGTGGTGGGAAATAAGATCCAATCTCAGGGCCGGACCTTAGTCATATGGCTGTGAGTTGCGAGAAGCAGGAACACTCTGAGAAAGCCATGCGTGAAAGGCTCATTTCCATTTTTGCTGTAAAGCACGCCAATCACCAGCGAAATTGAAAACAGCTAAAGTCGAATGTTGGAGCATTTGCCACGCCCCATTCCCTACACTGAGTGGTAGCGGTGTACGCTATGGCAGACAACAAAGCAAACACCAAATCTGTCTGTATTCAAGTTATATTACGCTGCAAATGAACTAGTTGCGCATGATTAAATAAGAACACTTAGCAAAGAACACCTGGGTTTGGAATATTATGATAATTAGCTCCCGCCAGTGTTATGATTCCGTGTTAGAACATTATGCAGAATGTGAGTGGACATCACACAATACCAAGGGCTTGTGACTGCTGCCATGCCATCACTAGCATATTGTGCAGTCAAATGTCTACAAGTGTAGCACCTTCGTGTGTATTGTATACCGGTTAGGCCACTCATCGGCTGTATTGAAATGTCCACATGGATTTCTGGAAAACAGTTCACTTAATAAGACGACAATTTAAGCATGCTCAATTCATGATTTGTCTTGGCAAATCAATTGCTTTTTGGTCTTACAGAATTATATGCAAACACCCATTTACTCATTGAAGAGGATGATATTACCAACCATGTTTCCAGATATGAAAGATATCCATTATACAAACCACTGTGCACCGATTCGTTACTTAATCGCAAGTACTTTCTGATATTTTTAATAAGCAATTCAAAAGGGAAAAGTGGTACATGCATTTTCGTCTTGTACTTTCATAAGGAATAACTTGCCAGAGTTTGTCGTGATCGTTCAAAAAATTATCCTATATAAACATTATTAAATATCTATTAGATTTTATAACGGGCAGGTTTTATCAAAATTAGTTCCAACTGGTTCTACAGTCTTTAACTTTAGTACAAAATATGAATGTAATAATATTCAGTATGAATTTAATAATTTGTCATAATTTTTATAATGGAGGCTAGAGGGCCGGTTGCCAATGGCAACAGAGTTTGTTGATAATTTAGCGAAGTAGCCGCTCAGTGTTTGGCCGCAATTTTAGCACCACCTTAAGCCATAGCTGAGCCTTGCGGGGCCATATTGTCTTCTTCTACCACTAGGCGAGTCATGACGCGCTTCGCGGGTCCTGTAGGGTTTTTGATTGCAGAATTAAGGAAAGTGAAGCGAGTGCCACTACTGTATAACAGACCATTAAGGAGCAAACTCGGGACGTTTTAGGAGAACAGAAGAGGGTCTGTTCGGTCTGCACAACCGTGGTATAAGTTAATATATTTCGCCTACCGCGACTTAACATGTGGAATGATAAAGACTATATGTTCCGTGTACCAAGGCCCGTGTGCCTAAACCTAGGGAAGGTTATGAAGAAGATGCCTCGCGGGTCACACACTGCTGCAATTCTACTTTCTGCTGCATCTTATATTGCAGTGTGAGTTTGAAATATTTTAGCTTCAGCAAGCAAAGATTTACTTGATATGGCTGCTGATTTAATTTTAGTATCGCCCGCCATTTTGAACTGACGCGTCGTTAATTTATTTAATGGTTTAACCTGTAAGTCCTGATTGATTCTGAGTCCTGCTCCCTATTAGATTAGTGTGAGCATTAATTAATATGAAAAAGAGATAATTTTAAAGAACTATATAATTTTTATGAGGCGTCAATCACAGGGTCTTGCTACTCCTATTATGGTCAATTCATGCATCATTGTATAAGTCTTCAGGAATATTCTTGTTATTGCAGATAATATTAAATCCATTATAATATTTCAGCATCAATATTCCAGTACAATCTAATTATTTGCAATCAACCATGAATGCATGCAATTTATTTGGGGAGTGTTTTTATCGTAGTCAATACTGGTTATTTTAGGCCTTGGAAAAGAGAATATGATTTTGTGTCTTCAAATTGACTAATTGCGTCTCTAGTGGTAAGTGTGGTATTCAGAGAGAGCACTGTTCTTCCATCCTCCAGCCGTGATGTTCCAGAGCCCTGGTAGTGGTCCAGGATGTCAGTTTCGGTGTAACAAAATTAACGAATCAGTTTCTACTCCCTACGACGAGGGTGTCGAATCAGATCATTTGTAATTAGGTCCCGGCTGGAAGCTCATGTTACACGCCTATTCAGATCACCTGCAACACCATCTATTTCACATCAATCAAACCTTAAGGTACCAGGTATTTTACATACCTACGCCTTCTATTTACGTAAAGTGCTGGTACCCATTAATTACAATAATTACACCACAGTGTATGTAATTGATTTTTGCATTGAATAAATATTTAGTTGTCACTGTTATAAAGATTATGAAATTTCAACTAATATAAAAAATTTTGTATTTTAATAAAGCTATGACAGCTGGAGTGATCTGTGACGTGATTATTTAAGTCAAATAAATCTGACATGATGATTTGAAAGTAATAATTACTGAAGAATTGAATATGTATCATAGGGTATTGTACTTTATATTTTTAGTATATTATAAACTGAAGAATTCGATGATATAGATAGATGTAATAAATGTACTATACTAGGCAAAAATAAATGTGTTGAAAAGTTATTTATTAAAATTAAAAATTAATATGTAACTGATTATTGCATTGAATAAATATTAAGTTATCACCATTATAATGCTTATAAAATTCCAAATATAAAAGCATTTTCCATTTTCCTAAACTCCTAATATGTGGCCAGAAAAACAGCAAATTTTAACTTTGTTCCTGCAAAGTAGCTTTATGCAACCCTGAAAAACTCGGTGCATTGTAGGTTGTATAAATTTAGGGTAAAAATACATTTTATCAATTGTATGAATTTCAAAAATTATTTTATTTTTTCAGATAGAAAATTACTAGTATATTTTATATTAAAACATACTCACTGGCACAAAGTATTTATTCTTTGCAGTTACACTATTGATCATTTTGTAAGTCTTTCAAGTCACACATTGTATGCTGCTTTCATAACCAACACTAATGCTATTATTATTTTTAATTAGCTACATTCAGACAATGAAATATGTTGAGTAATAGGATCTATATGGACAGTATCAGTTATTGTTTTAAATTAGCTGCACTCAGACAATTAAATATGACGAGTAGTCGGAAATATGTTAAAAATACTAATATAGTTTTTGATTGTTAAGAGTACAACTTATGAAATATTCTAAGATTTTTTAAAGTAATATTTTTATAAAACCATGTAAAAATAAGATAAAGACAAATGAAATTTAATGTTGTGTGCTGATATTAGAATACTTTTTTTTTATATAAAGTGTGATCCATATAGTTTAAATAAAGGATAAAATGTAAATTTATTTTACACCAATGAAGTATACTTTCATATTTAATTTATAGCCTTTGTATGTCCTATTCCTCATGCCACTCGAAACATTAATTGTATGCTTGCCCGCAGTTTATAGGCCATTGCTGTCACTAGAGAAAGACTGTGAAAACCTCGCATGTATGTAAACACAATTAGTATCCAATGCTCTGATACTATCAGATGATGAACAAAATGTCTTCCTCTAGAATCACAGGTAAATCTATTGGTTTCTAACCTGGGTACACCTGACATTGCCATCCTGTTGAAAATACTCTAAACTCACTTTCATAGTTTGTGTCATGATAAAAATCCTCTGTGCGTCTGTTTTACACTACCATTTGCGGACTGTGAATACTGCTTTCAGTTAAGTTGGACACAGATTGTAGCTCCTTCAAGTGTGTAGTCACTCTCATTTGAGCTGGACAAATTGTGCGTGAAAATGTACAAACGTATTTATTTGCTGGTAAATCTGGTTTGATCCAGTTAGATTCCATTTTGACATGCAATTCAGGTGCAGTATGCACAACTTGCACCACATTGCTTCCCTTACAAAGAAGATCAGTCACTCTCTCCGGCCTGTTCTCTACCTGGTTTTGTATATACACAAGACAATCTGAGGTGTTTTGAGTGTTCTCTGAAACATTAAGGATATTTCAAGTGTGCTCTGGCTGTACTTCATTTACGCTAGAATTAACAGCTTTGATCTGACTTTGAGTAGTACATTTAATTTCATTCATCTGAGTTTCCATTGTTATTTTTAAATTACTAAAATGCGATTGTACGTTAAAGTCATCGGCATGTGTTTGACATGTGTTTTTAGTGCATTAACCTTTGATTGCATGTTGACTAATGTGGATGTTAATTTGTCCACCTGGGCATTTTGTGATCTTACACTTAATTGTACACTCTGTAAACATCTTTAACCTGCTTAATTTCCTTACATGCAATGTTCTCCAAATCTTTACTTATTTCAGACTTAAGCTTAGGGCCTAGCAACTGCATATCAGTTTACAAATCAATTTTCGTTTGTTGCATATCACTACTTGGTTTACTGTGTGAGTTTTGCATCTCAGTTTGCAACTGCTGTAGTGACGTTTGTATCACGAGAAACAAGTGATTCATGCAAACCTGAACATTATTATTTTCTAATGAGTGGCTATGGTTAGTGGCCCCACCTACCTGTGAATTGTGGTCAGATGTGGCTACAGTAAGCAAAGATGTATCTACTCATGCCTGCGTGGGGTTCATAATTTAATTTTCTAAACTAGGCAATGGTATTTACGTTTGTTCCACGTCCGATGGTTCTCGATGGGCTCTTCGGAGGAAATAACCTCCCTCTTCTTTGTCCATACCTCCTAGCTAACGATTTTCGAGATAAATTATTTAACTATCTCGGCCAAAACGTCGTGGCGCAAAATTCTTTACAAAACAATTACAATAATAAAATAAAATTGTGTAATGTAAGAAGAATGAACGAAAGTATACCTAAAGGCGTGTGTACGACATGTGTACATGGCATGGACAATAGGAAAAGAGAGAAAGAAAGGAAACTGTTGTCTTGTTCTCTTTTTAAGTTATTTTTTTAAATTTTCAATTGCCTTTTTCGATATTCCCAATAATTTGGTCTTCAACCCTTTCTTGAGGCGTAACATTTTAAACTCTTTATCAATTATTTACCTATATCCACTTATTTACACACCCATTACAACACTTTCCTCAAAGCTCTTTATTTCAGCGAACTGCCTAATTCTAGACAATCCCACAATCTCCTTAACTCTCATTAATCCTAATCCTCTATCTTTCTTTCCAGTATACAAAAACCATCTGAAGTTTGTGTAGGCATCTTCAATACCTTCTTAACCCCTCGCTTAATAACACCATCCACTTCCTCCAGGAAAGCCAAAGACATTCCTTGTACCACTAAAGAATAAATAAATCTTGGAATCCAATTGATTGGCATAATTTCTCATTTTTGATAGGGTTTCAGTGGGGCGCCACAAATCTGCTCAACTTGAGACTCCATGTCTTTTAAAAACTTATCATCCCTTCCATTGGCAAATCCATAAAAAAAAACCCGGTATTCTAATTGATCATCACCCTTCAAATATTCTATGGGCACACCTCCCAAATTAAACTTAGTGGTAAAAACGGCCATGTTTTATTCTTTACCACAAGGTGAGATGCCCGGGACTTGGGAACCGACACCTCCATCCCGAGATCAGTCACATATTCATTTTAAATTCCCAACATTTTATCCATCATGTCTACATCATCAGATACAAAAACCAAATCATCCGCAAAAGCTAACCCTGAATCACTTCCACCTTCTAATTTAATACCTTCTATCATTTCCAACTTTTTTAACATCGGATCCACAACTAAGTTAAAAAGTAAAGGGGAGAGAAGAGTCTCCCTGTTTGGCACCCCTTCTGATTTTTACTCTAAACTCATCATTAATCTCAATATCAGCTAAACTACACCTAAACATTCCTTCAATAATATTAATTATTATTTCGGGCGCCTGATTCCTTAATTTCTTCAAAATAGTATTATGTGGAACTTTATAAAAAGCCTTCTTAATATCAAGCTTAACAAATACACCAATTTCTTCTTCTCTCTCTTAAATAATTGTTGTAAAGTTATTATATTGTTAAAACAACCAACCTGCCTCATTCTTAAAACCTTTCTGTCTTTCATTCAAAACAATCTCTTTTTCCATCTTTCGATACAACCAGCCCGTGTATAACCTGTTCAATATACTACCAATTGTAATTGGCCTAAGATCTTCCACTCCATTATCCTTACCTTTCCCTTTTGGCATTTACACAGTTCTATTACCCTCCCACAAAGTTGGAAAAATTTTTAATTTTAAAATTCTTCTAATGCCATCTACCCCTGGTGCATTCATCCTATTCCTCCTCTTTACTACTGTCTCTATCAGAATTGGTGTCAAAAATTCATTAATATGCAAACATTCCCTAGCCTTTTCGTTAACTTTATCATTAGCCTTCATATTCACTCCCCAAATCCTATCATAAAAAGTTTGAACTTCTTCTTTACTCATTCCTAAATATTTCCTTTCTTACCCTAAAGTCTCATTCAAAATTGTATCTAATAAGTCTCTAGGCGATCTCTCAAATAATCGCTGAGCTTATCTAGATTTTCTCGCTTTATCTTTTCCACCTTTAGATTTCGACCTGCCCTTAAATCTAGCAATCTTCACCTATTTTATTTCATTATCTTCCTTATTACCCCTAATTAATTCCTCATTAAATATTTCATGCCATCCCTCTAACCTCCCTTGTACAATCGTTTTATCATTAATTCCACCTATTTCTATCAATTCCTTCCTAAGGTCAATCATCCCCACCTCCATATTCTTTTCCAACTTCTTATCTAATTTCTTGCTCAATCCTTCAATAGTTCCATCGAACATCACTAACAATTCTGTATACTCATCATCTATTCCTGTCTCCACCTCATTACCCTTGTTTCCCTCATCCCTTATTTCTCCTCCCCTTCTCCATCCTTTCCATCTCCTTACAAACCTTCTCCACCACGCCACTCCTCTTCCCTTCATATTACTTCTTCTCCAGTACTTTCCTTATGTATTTATGTGCTTCCTTCCCTATTTCTCTCTAATCTTTTAAGCACCTCATTATCCTCCATTTTTCTCTCCACTATCCTCTATTTCCATCTCATCCAAACTCTTATTTGAAAAACCCATTCTAGTTCTACTTCTATCTATAATACGTTAACCAATTATCCAACTCCTTTCCCTGCCTCTTATAACCCCTGCCACTTCTATTCGCTCACCAACCACTACCTCCTGATCATCCCCCAAATTCAACTCTACATTCTCCCTTCTCCCTCGACTTCCCGATGACCATATATTCCCTGATGCATACCTTCCCCCCTCGACTCTAAAATTAATCGCCTTACAACCTCCTTGATCTTCTATCATTATTTGTTTAACCAGTTTCGGGTCCAACAATTCCAAAAGCTCTCTATTTCTACCTACCTCTTCCTCACACCTATTCTCTAAACTAACCTGCATTCCAAATTACCTTTCCTCTCCGTCATCAACTCCCAACTCAGTATCTTCTTTCTTATTATTGAGTGATATTTTGTTATTTTCATGTTTGCTTGCAAGTGCGGTGTTTTTTTTTTTTTTTCATTCATGTGTTTCATCCGCATCTTATTCATGCAAAGTTATGAAAGGATATGTTTTGTTAATGCCCAAAGGCATTATTTTTTTAAGAGTTTCCATGCAAAGTGTGTCAAAAAGTAGTTCCAGTGTGCCGTGCAAACCTACCAGGACGGGTTTACATGTGACGTGGGTGAGCAGTAGCATCTGAGACTCGGTGAGGGATGGTTGTATCGCCGCACACTCCGGTGGCCTTCAACACTTGTGACTAACCATGTAGATTATCAATAACTTTTATTCATTTATCGGAACAGTTTTGTTTTATTTGCTATTGGAGACGCCGCCCTACTTCCCCAGGACTTACAACACCTGCGGAAGCTTAATTTTCACATTTAATACGCTGTATTGGCTTCGGGCCTTTTTTGTGTCTCACAACCCGCCAAGCTTAACCTTATCTATGATCAGTGCAAGTGTGAGTGAAATATCTCAATAAGTAATTTAAGGCATGTAGGCCAGCCTGCAATAGGCCTACCATTTAGGAAACACCACAGATAAATATTCAACACGTCAGTAACAAGGGTATTATGCATAGATGATGGAAAATCTACAACTGGATGAACGACCCGCAGCACCCTGAGAGCAGCAGAGTCTCCAGCTCCATCAACATCGGCGTCACTGCTCGGCAACGCCTGGTGCCGAGACGGGTAAATTACCATCCTCACAAAAGTTTCCTTAACCTGAAACCTGACTGCTCCTGAAATAACAGCTCACCCTTAATAAAATCACCACATGGCGTTAAAATGCCACCCTTCCGTGTGGCGTAATTTTCCTTCTATGAAAATTCTAAACCATCTGAACCAGAAAATCTCGCAAAACATGACCATTCTAAATTTTCCTGTCTTACATTCTGGTAATATTCCCGCCCTACTGCAGCAGGAATATCAGGAACAACGGATCAACAACAGTGTTTCGACGCCTCCCAGATGCCTGGAACAACATGCTACATGGTGTGGCGAAAGCACGCCAAAACAGCAGAGCAGCTGCCATTGGGACAGCCCCTCCCCCCGCATCTAAGCCGTTTGATTCCACCTCCTAATGGGCACAGAGGGATCAGCCACATGAGGGGAAGCCCTGCCCTATTCCACAGGATGTTATGACCAAGTATGAGCTAGGCACTCAACACTGTCGTTGCGACCGTAAGCCCAGCTTTTCCCTCAGCCATGTCGCGAACAACCGCGAGTGGAAAGCCAGTGGCAGTGAAATAGAAAAACAAAAACCCAAAAAACTGCTTCACATTTCGGATAATCAACAACCCCAAAAACGACATTTTCCAAATGATAACCAACCTAATTTGTGCAGTAATTTATTGTGTGCAGGGCAGGGGTCAATACCACTTCGTTGCATCCTATGGCAACTACAGTATCATCATGAGTACCTGAACGCGAGCGAAACCGCAACAGTAATGTGACTGACATTCACGTGTAAACAGTGTTGCGCAAACAGCAAACCACAAAATAGGCTTTACAATTTGGGCGATTTCCTCGTGGGTTTTTGAGCAACAGGTAACATCGCTTAGTAAAGCGGACTGTCATGGAGGTAAAGGCAGTGACATTACACAGTGTCGTATTGTGAAACGCAGGTGCACGAGCGCTATTTGACATCCAGCGAGAAACTGACATTGCAAGAGGATAAATTCACGTATCACGACTGCATGGTGGCGACCGATGTAAACAAACAACTGTTACGTGCCTACAGTGTCCATGTGGCACATGTCAATAAGAACACTCTGCGCGCCCTGTCAACACCAACACTGCGAGCTTTGCCCTCAGCACCTCTTCCATTCATACCATCCACTCCAGACCTCCCATAAGTACCAGCCTTTTTTTTCGACACAAATATTTCCACCAAATTTACCACCAGTAATGCCTACCCTCACCACGCCTTTACCTTCTGTTCAGCCCGTGACGTAATTTCCATAAAGCAGCTACGGACAAGTAGCTGCCATCAACTGGCCGCAGGAGAGCTGAGGGTAACCAGAAACCATTGCGACCAACACCACTTCACCACTAAGACCGACTGCTACCATAATCAGCACTGCAATTATCATCGCAATCACAATAAGCACCACAATCAGCACCGCACTCGCTGAGATAGTAGTCGTAACATAGGTATTATCATGCAAGATGTTACTTTACCCATATGCATCATCGCGGGGCCATCGGGTTGCGGCAAGACGTACGTCCTACTGAGCCTGCTGGAAGAACCGAATGGCCTTCAGTACGAGAACGTGTACGTTTATTCGAAATCGCTCCAGCAACCGAAATATCAGCAATTGGCACGAGTACTGCAGGCTGTGGTTATTTCCCATGCAGTGATAACGAAGCCGTCGTACCTCCGAACAAAGCACTGCGAAACTCGATTTTTGTCATCGAATACTTTAGCATGAGTAGTAGGGGGCGTGGGGTTCCTAGATACAAAGGGATGCCTCCTTTGATTAATTGGATTAACTCTTTTATATCTAATTAATCGGATTAATTCTTCATCCGATCAACAAATTTTATTCCGATTAAAAGTTTTCGCTAATCCTTAATCCGATCATTTTTTTAAATTTAATTTTTAATTTTTGGGATAAAATGGTATGAAATCCCATTAGTTTAATTGAATAAATTGATCAAAATAGTTTTGATAAGTGTATAGTTTGGAGTACTTTATTTTCTTTCTTTCTTTTTTGGGGTCGGGAGCGGCACTGGTACGTCCTCACCCTTGGAGCTCTGGCGTTGTAATGAGGTGTGTTGTGATGGGGAAGGGGTGTATATAAGGGAGCGATGTTGTCTGCACGACAACTGGCACTCGACTTAAGTGTGATGTGCTGGGGAAGGGGTATACATGTGTTGAGTTTTGTGTAAAAGAGGCATAAGTGTTTTTGGGTTGGGAGTGATATTGCTCGTAGACATTGGTGGGAGATCGGCGATTTTTTGGTTATAGTAATCAAACAGAAAGAGAAAACGACATATAGTTAACACACAAGAGAAATGCAGGAGTGATTAAACTATAACGTACCCCAGATATGGAAATAAATAAAATAATTCTAATGTACATCTGTTGGGTTCAGGAGATCGCAGAATGAATGACTTATAGCGTGTATTTCTGGGAAATGAAATCTAACCCATCTGATTAGATTCACATTTCAAAATTAATTAAACGGCTGATATTAGAGAAGTGTAACAAATGAACTCATAACTAACGCAACTATGTGACAAATGGATAAAAATTATGTTTATGATGCAGATACTAATATATAAATTACACTACTTGAATTTAAAAAAAAAATTAATGCAATCGCACAAGCACCTCTCCCAAAACACATCTGTCCGGCTGTGAGGTCAGTCAAGGAAAGACTTATAGACGTGGAGCTTGCGGCCGAGTTGAAATTATGGGAAAGAGAGTAGAACACACAACTACGTGTATGGATAAAATTTATGTTTGCGAATTATTATTTCCTTAGAAAACTCGTGTACTACCCATTCTAATAACTTAAAGATGGTTCAAAATATGCAAACTTACTAACAAACTGATTGGATACGCTACAACAGACAACTTTTCACAATACGGAACGATTCAGCACTTCCACTTAACATGAACAAATAAAGATTTCCAAACTCGCATTTTGAATTATACCTGAATCATATCCTATTTCCCTGCGAATTAATGATTTATAAAATAATTAAATTTTAACCCGACACAATAGCATAATACATACACGTGCGTTTCCCTCTCATTTGCACATGTACCTTAAATGATTTTAAAACATGTCCGTTCGTTGTGGAGTCTGATGTAGGAATGAGTTCAGCGTAGCACTTAAGTCGACTTATAAGCTGTCTGTTATAGCAGAGGCAACGTCAACCGAGGTTATGGGGGAAACTCCTCGACATTAAAAATTACGTCACAAATCAATAAAAATATCCTGTTTACGAATGCAAAGTTTTATATTTCCCTAACAATTTACTTTTAATGAGTTATTTCCACGAACAATTTAATCACGTCTTCCTGAACGTCACACATGAAATTAAAAAAAATTTACCCTGCTGCCATGTTTGAAATCCACAATTTCACTTCCTTGAGCTAATTTATTTGAATAAATCACTCGCATTATTTAACGATGTATCCAAAGAACTGGTTTACCGCTGCGAATAAATGTGCCTATCGTAAGAAGGAGAATAATTCACTTTTACCAAGCAATAAAACTTCTGCTGAAGATTAGCACGACGTTCGGCTCGTGTCGAAGCCGATGGTATAATTATGCCGAAGATTAACTTAAAAACGGAAATCGCATATACTTAATGAGAAAATATAATCACGATGTAACCAAACGATTTGAGCATACAAACCTCCTCGAAGAAAAATTATGAAATCAATATTAAGTTACTTAACACAAAAACAGTATATCGATCCGAAAAGAAAAATAAGTTAACACACGAAAGATTTTTCCCGATAAATTAACACTTATAAAAAATACTGAAAAATATTGATACGAAGTCTGTGAGGAGATATGTCGAGCGAGATCTGAACCCGGCGCATATATTATCGCTTAACAGGAATCACTGCTAGCAGTCAGGCGTACAATATATCTAGGGCTTAGGCTCTCTGAAGCCCGTTTGCTGTGGGTCTGCTACCCCTCGATCGTCGCATGGGACCCCTCCAGAACGCCGAACGTGGGTGGTGCGTGTATCCATGGCAAGGCTTGTCTTCAAACTAAAATGGCGACAGCCAGCTAGAAATGGTAACGAAGCTCTTGCCTGCACCTCTCCGCCCTCCACCATCCAGCTCCATAGTCCAGAATGTGTCTTTGTCCGAGGAGAGAGGTTCCTTGCACCCACTATGCGCCCTCCCCTCCAGACCAGAATGCATTCTCGACTAGCTGGAGCACTGCTTTGGATAGGCATCCTCTCCCCCCTCTGTTCCTCCAGAACCTTGTCCAGTACAAAAGCTGTCCACCTGCATACCTACATTTGAGCAGTGAATTTTGAATTCATCCGAAAGAGTTGACCTGCTTGCAAAGTTCCCTTCCTTCCCTCTGCTCAACAAACATTTACTTTCGCCTGTCCACTGAGTTGTTCAGAAAGGGAGGATTTTCCTATTTTTGAGACGCAAGGGATGGCTTACTTCCAGCGAAATAAAATTTTGCTGCCAAAGACCCAGTGATAAAATTATTTCCCTGAAGATGAAATGAATTTTAATTCCAAAAAATGATTTTTAATCCAATAAATTTCAATTACAGTATATAATCCTTTCCTAAGAACCAGTTTTTAAGTTTAATTCTGTAAACTTTGAAGACATTTTAAAATTTTATCCCGTTTTCCAGCAAACATACTACAAGAGATATTTTCACTCGCTAAAATTTGTAAGTAATGAAAAACACTCATTCTATTTAAGCAATACACAAGTAAATGTTTTTTTTTTTTTTTCAACTATTGAAAACCAACGTTAAACAAACTCACGTTAAAACCAAATATTTTTAAATTTTAGGTTAATGTAAAACATACACATTCAATATGTTTCAAATGTTTGTACGCACAGCAGAGAAAAATACGTATTTTATGTGTAGATTTCTCCGTAAGCTTGCATGCGAAATTTTCGACTACACTTTCGTATAGGAAAATATTATACAATCTCGTTGAAGTTTAATATTCTGGGTTGAGTAATAATTTGTTCCAAATTTATCGTAAACAAATAATTTGTGTTTTTAAAAAGCAGCACACTCGCGTAGTTTTCAATAGCGAGGTGTGTTTACAAAAGATACTGCGGACGATAGTAGAGACAGGTAGTGAGCTGAGGGTGTGGTTAGCGGGCGGAAGTCAGGTTACAGGAGCTGAAGAGGAGGATGTGTGGAGTAGTGTAAGAAAATAGACAGCGGATGAGAGCTTAGGCCGTGTGCACTAGTGTGACACCTCGCATTTACAACAATGTGTTGTGCCCATCCCGTCAAACAGCATCCCGTTCAGCCACAGCAGCACAAATGCATAGTATGACACTGGCCTAAGGGTATGATTAGTTAATCTATTAATGCAGAGCATTTTATGGTACTATTGTTTTTGCGAGTGCCCTTAAATCTAGCAATATTCACCTATTTTATTTCATTATCTTCCTTATGACTCCTAATTACCCCTCATTAAATATTTCAAGCCATCCCTCTAACCTCCCTTGTACAATCGTTTTATCATTAATCCTACCTATTTCTATCAATTACTTCCTAAGGTCAATCATCCCCACCCCCATCTTATTTTCCAATTTCTTATATAATTTCTTGCTCAATTCTTCAATACTTCCATCGAACATCACTAACCATTCTGTATACTCATCATCAATTCCTGTCTCCACCTCATTACCCTTGTTTCCCTCATCCCTTGTTTCTCCACCCCTTCTCCAGCCTTTCCATCTCCTTACAAACCTTCTCCACCACGCCACTCCTCTTCCCTTCATATTACCTCTTCTCCAGTACCTTCCTTATGTATTTTTGTGCTTCCTTCCCTATTTCTCTCTAATATTTTAAGCACCTCATTATCCTCCATTTTTCTCTCTACTATCCACTTTGGACTTCCTAGGTCAAATCGTCGATGACGCAGGCAACAAACCGAATCCGGATCAGTTTAGGTTGATTGACTAATACCCACCATCACGCACACAAAATCAACTCAGAAAGTTTTTTCGGACTAATAAACTGGCTCCAGGAGCACACTGAAAATTTCGCACTCATCAACATACTGATGACGGACTGGTTGTCGCCTCAATGGCGTTTACAACGGGACAATGCCACTGACGAGGATTTTACAAAAATCAAGCAGCAATTCAGGTCATACCCGACCTTGGCGAGGTACAACCCCAGCCGGCATTTGTACCTACAAACAGATGGCAGCCAGGAAGAACTAGGGGCCATGTTGTACCAGTGTGATGACGGCCAGGACTACCACAACATTGACTTCGCGGGCCTTGCAGCGAAATGGAGCAGACTGCACAAAATCACCAAGAGGTACATACCTACCACCTACTTGGTCCGAATTGGCTGTAGAGGCATTAGAGTCCATCGGGACGACATCTGGCTGTCACCAGGTGATGTCGCCGATGAAGTCGCACCGGCCACTCTGAAGCCCCACAATGGCGACGTCACTGCAAAGCTCCCACAGGTAGCAATAGAGGAGGAAGGTGCACCCACACCTCCACCAGAGGGGTCTACAACAGCGTACAATGTTGTGGCAACATCCAACACAGCAGTGTCCACCAGGAGTCATTGTGACACCGGTCCGGGTGTCGATGGCAGCTGGGCACCACCAGGTGTCGCTGGATCGACGCCGATTGCACCCCATAGAGCACAGCAAGAAGAGGCGGATGTGCCACCCTTGGTGACCCATGATGGCGACGCCGCTGTAGAGCATCCCCAGGGGGCTACCACGAAGGAAGGTGTGCCAGCACCTCCATCAGACAAACCACCAGCTGGGGCAGGAAATCCGACATCGCCTTGCGCACAGGCGTCACGCGGGCTGCATCTGAAGGCTCATCCATGTGCCGATGATGACACGGCACCTACCCGTGTGCTGTTCATCCACTCACACCACCACAGGTGCCAGCACTTCAAGTGGCGAAGCAGCCTGCGGACGCCATGATGCCCGTCGTCGTGGAGCCACCAACACCAGAGGCGTTCACCTCTTCGATGTCGCCCACATCAGGTGACACCCCAGGATTCTCTGCCGCAATGTCGACAGAATCAGGGCGATCACTGGGGGGTGTCCACTGCTGGCGAAGGGGTGACCGCCCACAGTAGGGCAACAGCAAGGGTCCCGTCGCTAGCCTGGGGGACACCAACTCATGAGCACCACTCTCGATCGCTGCCTATCCAGGTTGCTCCTGGTGGCAGCAGCGACGACGATGTACCAACACCAGCAGGAGCTCAAGTAAACGCTGTTCACGATAAAGTGAGTACTTTAGAAATCAAACTTAGAAAAAATCACTGCTCCTATGTGCATATATTGCAATAGGTACACTGAGTAACATGCACCCAGTAAAGTTGGCAACAGTGGAGGGAAAGTAGTTCCATATCTTAATGTCGAATAAAAATTGTTAGGTAACAATTTGTGATAATTTATATTATTTCTTTCGCTTCCTGATTTTTTTAATGCATTGAATTGTAAAAATGATAAAATTAATCAAATATTTGCTTTGCTTATAATTCTACAGTTTCACTTGACCGACGCATGAATAAAGTTACGAGGGCCTTGGCAATGTTAATTTTACATAAGGTGGAAGAATACACAACATGATCTTAAGCAGAGTTTTCAAAATTGCTCATTTTGCAGTAAACAGCCTATAGTGATGGTGTCAGTGAAGGCAGCGAGTGGGCCGGTTCGTTCCACCCCTGCCGGTTACATCGGCGGCCACAGCCGCCCCAGGCATGCCTGATGTGCGGGGACGCCACAGCATCCTGCACCGAAGCAGGGCGCCCACAGCATCAGCATCGGCAGCTGCTCCAATGGAGTGCAGGCCAACCAAAAGACACCCGCTGTGAGTAGCGGCACCCGGCCTACAAATTATCTCTTGAGAGGACGGGGTCGACGTGTGCTCGAGTTCCTCGTCTCCAGACAGTATGTCTGGCCGCACATGTCTACATCGCCACAGTATGCATCAACACTCTACAGGGGTTTGCTCTGTGGTTCCACGAGTGCAAGAGTGAGGCGAGTGTAGGGGATGCGACTTAGTGCAACAAAGTGCAATCCAAGGCGACGTGGTGCAACATGCAAAAGTAGGGCACCTAAAAGGGCTCAACTGCTCATGTCATTTAAACCCTAATTAAGGGAACTTGAAACTAATTGTTATTGAATGCTATTATGTTATTTTCACGTTTGTTTGCAAGTGTAGTGTTTTTTTTTTCATTCATGTGTTTCATCCACATCTCATTCATGCAATGTTGTGTAGGCTGGTGTCATACTATTATTTTTTGCAGCTGTGGATAAAACACTCTGGTTTGACATGATGGGCACAAAAATTGATTTTAATGCGAGGTGTCACACTAGTGAATGCCGCACTAGTGTGACACCTCGCATTTACAACAATGTGTTGTGCCCATCCCGTCAAACAGCATCCCGTTTAGCTATAGCAGCACAAATGCATAGTATGACACTGGCCTAAGGGTATGTTTCGTTAATCTATTAATGCAGAGTATTTTATGGTACTATTGTTTTTGCAAGTGTTTATTGTTTGAAGAGTTTTCATGCAATTGTATCGGAGAGTATTTCGCATATATTGCGCTGTAAACCTGCCAGGGTGGGTTCGCATGCCATGTGGAAGAGCAGTAGCATCTGAGGCTCGGTGAGGGATGGCTGCGTCACCACACACTAACCACGTAGATCATCAAAAGCTTTTATTCATTTACCAGAACCGTTTTGTTTTATTTGCCACTGGAGATGTCGTCCTCCTCCCCCAGGACTTACATCGCCTAGGGAAGCTTAATTATCACACTTAATCCACTGTATAGCCGTCGCACCTTTTTGTGTCTGTGTAGCCCTCCCAACAGGCCAAGCCTCTTAACAGTGTTTATTATTTCAGTGTAAAGCCTTTGGGCATTTCAGGGCACGGGACCCTCACAACCCGTCAAACTAAACCTTACCTATGATCAGCGCCAGCGTGAGTGAAATGTCTCAATAACGTTATTTGAGGTGTGTAGGTCAGCCTGTAATAGGCCTATCATATAGAAAACACCAGTTATAAATAAATCCGTATAGACAGGTTATCACTGCATTTAATGACGATGAAAATCATCAGTAAAGACAGTTCACTAGCCGGATAGACATGTTTCAGTAACAACCAAAAACATAAACATGTAAAACAGATAGTCCTAAGCTAAGAAAACATAACAACTACATTAGATTACCACAATTCCTCCACCCTCACTTAATCTAATGTCCTACATGTGTATATTTACACATGCTATAATATTCCCCTAGATCCCTAGCTCATTGACACAGTACACATATTTAGGGCCCGAAAAAGGTTTTGTCAGAATGTCTGCAACCATTTTATCTGTTGGAAAGTATTCGACTACAATCTGCTTGTCCTCTATTGCCTCCCTAATGAAGTGGTGTCTTATATCTTTGTGTTTGGTATTCTTATGGATCACTGTGTTGTACAGCAACTTCTGTGCATCCAGGCTGTCATTTAAAATGGTAATGGGTTTCCTCCTACTGCAAATTTCACTCAGGAGTCCCTTCACATGAAAGGCTTCTTTTTTGACTTCACTCATTGCTAAATATTCAACCCCGACACTGGAGAGTGCTACATTTTTTTTTCCCTTACTCCCAACTGACCGCAACACCACCAATCTTCAACAAGTGGCCTGTGGATGATCTTTAGTCCGATTCATATCCTACCCAGTCCGCATCCATGTAGGCAATGATGTCTTCCCCAGTCTTCTTGAATACTAGGGCATAGTCCAGAGTACCTTACAATTACATGCATACCTCAATACTCTCTTCGCCTTCGTCCAGTGTTCAGAGTCACGACAGCTATTAAATTGGCTCAAAACACTTACTGTATGGGCAATATCCAGCCTAGTGCAGACAGCAAGGTACATTATGCACCCCATTAACTGCTGATACAGCTAGTTTGATAAAGCCATTTCTTCATCAGTGGGCTTGAATGGTTTACCACTTGACTCCATGGGAGTTGTCACAGCCCTGAAATCAAGCATCCTAAACCACTCCAATATGTCCTCTGTGTATTTTCTTTGGTCAAGGCTGATTGTCCTCGCCTCCTTGTTTCTGACCACTCTCATCCCAAGGCACTCTTGCACTTCACCAAGATCTTTTAACTTGAAGCTTGCACCAAGGTCCTGAACCAGTTTCATCTTGTCTTCCTTGTTTTTACTAAACATAAAACAATCATAAACATAAGGGGCCACGATTATCAGTGTCTCATTGCTCCTCTTTTGATAAACACATGGATCATGCTTGGATTTTGTGAACCTTAACGCCAAACATGATCTTGTGAATCTGCTGGTTCCATACCCGAGATGCTTGTTTCAGGCCAAAGATTGCTCTCTTCAGTCTACACACCCTTTGTTTCTGGTCTTCAGCTATGATACCGTCTAGTTGTTCCATGAAAATTTCTTCTTCTAAATTTCCATGTAGGAAAGTGGTCGTGACATCAATGTGGTAAATATTCAACTCAAGTTCTGCAGCCAAAGAAAACAACATCCTTACTGTCGAGTGTCTCACCACAGGTGCAAACGTCTCATGGTAGTCCACACCATATTCTTGAGTGAATCCTCTTGCCACCAATCTTGCCTTATATCTTCGAAGATCTTCATCATTTCCCCTTTTAATCTTAAAGACCAATTTGCACTACACCATGTTTACGTTGTTTGGTTGATTGACTAGTGTCCAGGTTTCATTTTCTATCAAAGAGCCATACTCTTCAAACATGGCATTTTCCCACATCTTCCTACCCTTCCCAGAAACTAACTTCTTCCATGGTTTTTGGGTCATGTAGCGATTCACTGCAAGATGTGTGGTAGAGAAAGAAACCAGGGTAGTCCTTTAGTCGCTTATCTCTGATTGGATACCTCTGCTCTGTAATTTGTTCAGCTTCACAACTTCTGCCCTCCGAACCTTTGTCTTGCTCAACATGTACTTCAATTAGGTTATCCTTTTCCTGTGACCAGCTTCACCACCCTGCCTCTGGCTGGTTTCCTAATCATCCACTTGGGTTGTAGAATCTGAGACCATTGGTTGTAAAGCATGTGATTCACCTTCTACCCCACTGCCACTTAGTTTTGTACTGTCAAAGTCATGTTAAGCTTCTTCAATAAACACCACATCTCTTGCCTTATGAATTGTTTTGGGTGACATTAGGTCTATGAGCCTGTAGCCTTTTGTAAGCTAGCAGTATCCAAAAAAAAAAAAAAGCATCTCACTGCTCTAAGAATCCCACTTACTTCGTTTCTGTTTAGGGAAGCGAACGAAAGTATTGTAGATAATGACTTTGAGGTGACTAATATCTACATTTTGCCTTGACCATGCCTTCTCTGGGGCAATATCTTTTATCGCCTCTGTAGACGATTTGTTTTTAAAATATACTGCTGTGTTGAAAGCTTCAGCTCAGAATCTTGATTCTAAGCCAGCCTCTTGCATCATGGTCCTAGCCTTTTCGATAATAGCGCGATTCGCCCTCTCAGCAACACCATTTGGTTCAGGTGTGTGCTCAACAGTCGTCTGGTGCTTTATTACATAGTTTATGAGGGACCTTGCTAGCTCTTTGTTGACATTTTCAGTGCCATTGTAATATCGCAGACATCTTAGCTTCACACCAACCTCATTTTCAACAACTGTCTTGAATTCCTTTAACTTCTCACACACCTGGTCCTAAGACTTCAGAAAGTAGACGAAATTCTTCCTTGTCTTGTCATGTCATGAATGAAGTCAGAAAATATCGAGCTCCACTGAATGACTCTTCGGGCATAGGGCCGCAGACATCTGTGCGAATAAGCTCCTACCTCCTCGTGGCTATCGTCATACTGCACTTGACAACACAGGGTTCTTCATTTGTGTCCGAATCTGAATAACTCATGTGCCTGTAACCATGCCATTTGTAAGTTGATCTAATCCTACTCTGCCAAGATGTGCAAACCTCAGAGAGTACATTCAATCTATACAAGACACCAATGTTTGCTGCTGTCGCCTCAATCTTGCCTCGCACCTCAAAATAATCCTTGCGATACATCTTGCAACTACAATCAGAAAACACAACAACAATGCTTCTAGACATCATAGTGATGACAGACATGATGTTATAGGAAATCTGTGGGACATGCAAAACATCATGAATTTTAACTGTGTCATCCTGCACATTCAACTGCCCTGCAAAGTCCCCATATCCTGCATCTTTTAGGGTGTTCTTGTTTGATATGGTAATGGTTTTAACACCAGCGCTTCTGTAATTTCTCAACCACTCTTTCTCTCTGGTCATGTGGGTGACCCGAATCCACATACCAGTCACTTGAACATGCAGGTGCGGTCACTGCTGTAAAAAGTGAACATTCTGAGGAAATCGAATTAGGTTTATAAACTTGCCCTCTTCCATTTTGAACCCAGGGCATTCAAATTTTCTATTGCTAACCTCATTACAGCCGTAACATCGGAAAACATTTCCCTTTCTTTGGTGCTGTTTCCAATTATGAGCGTTGGGTCCAGGAGACCCCCTAATTCTGGCACATGACCTCAAAACATAACCCACACCTTGCTTCTCAGCCAGTTCCTTCTTTATGTCCTCTTGGAGCAACTTATTTTTTACATAATCGGACGTAATAGCTTTGCCCGAACTTTCCACGGCTATAACCATGGAGTCATATTCTGACACAAGCCGCTGAGCAAAACTATACCTGCAAACTCATTATATCTAGGGGCGCATATGTCGGCCAGTCTCTGAGCCAGGGACAGGACCCGAGTCATAATCTTCCATGTTCTTGAATTCGCTACGTTTAAACAGAATAGTGCTCTCAACAACCCTAAACTCCTCAGCAGCCCTTTGTCTTCGTATGCCTTCCTCAAGCTTTCCCAGGACACCTTTACCGTCGTTGCTGCCCACACATGTATACAGTCGACTTCACCATTAAACATATATTGATATGGGTCTTTTGATCCTTTGCGTCTACACATGCATCCTTTGTTGGTTCAAATGCTACAACATTGACGTGTGACGGCAATTGGCTGAGAGGGGTTGCCACATTCTGGCAAGGTTTTGTCATGCCAGTCAGATGCATGGGTGAGGTTGACGGTCGGCAGTTGGGCTGGCAAACTGCCGCTGATTTACTTGTGCTTGATGCGGCCCAAGATAGCTGTCTGGTATGCTGCTGGCGCGGTGGTTGTCGCCCATGGTGGGCTGCTGGCTCGGCGGCACTCGAACCAAGGGTTGGCGAGTCCCAGCAGTACGTGATGTCCTTGACGAATGTCAGTGGCCACTGGATGAGGTCGGCCTGTGGTCTTGGTGGGAAGCTGAAATAGCAGTCGGGTGGGAGCTGGAAGGTGAGGCCTCTCCAGCTGGCAGGCAGCTTGCGCTCATTCCCACGAGATTACACTGCAGGGTGCAGTTGGAACTGGGTTGCAGCTCTTGTTGGTGTTGGCGGCAGTATTTACCTTTCTTTCATGCCACCTGGTACCACTTCGTTGGTATGGCATAAGATAGGTACAACTGGCGACCTTGCGAAAGGGGAACAGGGGACAAGTTCCCTGGCTAGATGTAATACCAAAGCCACAACCGGACAGACCAGAGTGGTGCTCTGCTAACGATCGACATGAGGTGCGGTGGTTGTAGGGCATTGGGTTTCCTCTGGGTACCTGACGACAGTGGGTAGGGTCCAAGTGTGGGCAGATTTCCAGACCCAGTTTATCACACTCTCCGGCGATAGTACAGCGTAGTGGATGGAGTGTATCAACTGGACTCGCAGTCTTGATAACTCTTGACTTGATTTGCAAATGGTTGGGGCTCTACCCTACTGCACAGCAGGTGTACAGAACGAGTGGCCATCGATTGTGTATGTTTTCGACATAAGTGCGCCCGTATAAGGGAGCCCGCAGTCCTATACTAGGTTCGGTAAATTGGGAGTCAAGTGCACAGTCTCCTGCTTTGCTCTGGTGGGTCGTCGTCTACTGAATAGTACTCAAGAGGTTTGAAAGATACGCATATTTATTCCATGAGGAATAAACATATTGGCCCATACTACCTCTTAACTAAGTGGTACTGAACTGAAGTTAGACTATGTAAGTCCAAGCGAAGAGGACTTGATCCTAAGCTTATCAAGGTGATGTGGCTAGGTAGATATGAAAATAACTGACCCTAAATAATGTTAACCACTACCCTTCGGGTAGTGGTAGTGTTAACACTACCAGAGGGAACAGTGATTGACGTTACCAGAAGGTCAGTGGCTTGGCAAGGCAAGGGGTGTTGAAAACGTCTTCGTGGGTTGCTGGAGCAGTGTTGAAAAGCTTCTGGTGAGTCGCTAGGACTTCGAGGTCTGCAGAAAGCTTCAGCCCAAGAAGTGGTGGAGCATGCTGTCTGAGATGAGGAACATAGCCGACATTTTTGGGCTGTGCACAGACTTATATTCTCCTTGTCCATTGGCCCTCTGAGACATGGGGGCACGGTGGAGTAGTGAGCATCTGCTTCCTGATCAAAGCTGTCAACTAGTACCACTAGCATCATCTCTTGGTCTGCTGTGGAACTAAGTGACCTTGGCGAGGCGGTCTCGGCCACTCAGCAGGTAGTACAATCACAGTTCAGGGAAGCTGACGTGATGTCTGACTTCGGGTGAACAGTACAAACTAACACTAAACAATAACCCTCGGAACAAGGAGTGTAACATGGAGGTGCTCTGATAGCTGTAGTTCAGGGTTCCCACCCCACCTAAGGTTACGTGGAGGCAATCTCTCATGAGGCGAAGTCGTGTGTAGGTTTAGTTAGTATATGCATCATGCATAAACATTGTACGAAGATAACCAAGGCTGTATAAGTATGGACAAATCGGATAAGTCTAGCTCCCACACAAAGCACATCAACATCAATAACCACAAGCTACAATACTTGCATGAGCATGGCATCAAAACCTTGGTAGTTGGTGTGTTCCACGTTCCCCCAACCTCACATTCAGCCCGTTCGCATCATCGCAGTCTCGACGAGTGCAGTCAAGTGAAATGATAAATCATGTGCATTTGTGTTTTTATTTATGGGCATTTAAAATTCTTATTCAGTTTTGACATCAGATGTCACATGTGCACTATAGCGGCCACATGAGTTTGCTTGTTTATGTTTTGATGTACCAGTTGTTTTTATTGAAGGGTTATGATTAAATGTATTTGAAGGGCTTGTTTATTATTGTGTTAAGGTAAGTGCTGTGTACAAAGTGTACGCAGAATGATTTTGTGAATAAGAGGTTTTTATTGTGTTTGGCAGTTGTAGTGTTTAATTTAATTTTAAAAAAGATGTAATATATCTGTACTCATCACTGGAATACTACGAATACATCAATAAATTAGAAAATTATAAATAATGCAATAAGGACTTTGAAATTGTTTTTCAGTATATTTAGCACAGCACTTGCTTGTTTCTTTAAAACATGCCTAGTGTATTTTATATACAGATATGTGTTTTAAAAGTCATCTTATTTACGTATTCGCACCTGTGTTTTTTAAAAGAAAAACGAACATGGTGCTGATTTTGTCATATTGTATTTTTGCTAACATTCGCTAGATACAAAATACGTCACTGTTTTTATATGTTAAATCGGGTCACGCGATCATTTTGTCAGCAAAATATACCAATTCAGACACGGCCAGGGGGCCTTATCACGAGATCGATCGAGTGCAGTTAGTATACGAGACATCTCGCACAGTCAGCAACGTATACAAGACAGTTGTTGTAAGCTCCAACCCCTGAAACTTGCATACGTTTTCAGTGTGGGAGGGGAGTGCCAGGCAATCGTATACGATTGTCATGTTGGTGAACCTGCGGCGAGACGGGAACAAAATATTAGCGGATCTCAGCCAATCAGAAGCGTCACTGGCCGCAGAGTAGATAGGCAGAACTCGTGATCCTGGTATCGACGAGTTAGGACGTGTCTTCAAGGAGTAAGGAGTTGGGCCTGCCACTGTAGGTTTGTATAGCTTTCGCGACTTGTGAGTGTCTGCTCGTCGGCTGTTGGGTCTCAAAACCTAACAGTCATCTCGAGCCTAGCCCCTTGGGGGTCAGCGGCGACAGACTCTCTTGCAGCGAATAGGTATATTTAATTCTATCTTCTTACCGTTACTTTCCTAGTACACCACCCCCCCTTTTTTTTTTTAATTCTCCGGGTCCTGGACGGGCGAAGCTCGTTGGAGGAGGTTGGGCCCACCAATGAGATTGACGATATACATCGTCATGTGAAAAACACAGCACCTGGTGCTGAATTATATGACCCGAACCTGAACAACAGGTCTTCTATTTTTTCGAGCCGGGAAGTTAATTCCATTTTTCCCATCTCTTCCTCCGAAATGGATTTCGAATTTGAACTTCAGGGTAGCAACCTGAAAAGGCGCAACTCTTATGAAAACTCGGAGGATGCCAGAGCCGCTCTTCGAACTCAATTAAGTAAACGCCAAGCAAAGGAAAACATCGAATACGAAGAGCAAACCCTGGGTGAGTCCAGGCAACAGGCAAAATGTTCCACTGGCACGGCACTGGACGTGCAGCCTAACATTCCGGTTCGAAACCGGTACGCCATTTTGAGGGAGCAAGTGGCTTCCACCTCGTCCCCCGGCTCTTCTAGCCAACCACCAAACGTTAACCTGAACCTGTGCAACAATGCGAAACCCAGAAAACCTACTTTCCGCCTTGTGGTGCGTGACACAGGCAGGTATTCTTTCCTAGTTCGGCAGCTCCGAACTAACCATCCCTCTGGTTTTACCATCAGCATGGCCAGGAACGGTCTGCACATTGTTGCAACCGACCTACAAAAATATGAGGCAGCGACAAACATGCTCAAAAACACGGGCATTCCTTATTTCACATACAGCACAAACATAGATCCACCCCAGAAGGTTGTGTTTGATCTGCCGGCAGACACGGACCCAAATACCATCGCAGAGGAGCTCACACTGAGCGGGTACCAGGTAACTGAAGTGTACCAGTTTAAGTACAAAAAACAAACCGATCAAGACCCTTCCCAATTCCAGCTCGTACCACAGAACCGCTTCTGCGTCTCTGCAGCTAAAAATGACACTCTCGACCCTCTTATATCAGTAACCCCGCTTAACATGACAGTTGTTCACCCCCGCCAGTACCAGAGGAATCTCAGTGACGTTGCTCAATGCAAGCTCTGCCAGGCCCTGGACCACACAAAGAATTACTGCAAACTGAATGTAGTCTGCCCACACTACACCGGGTCACACACTCTGGATGCCTGTCCCCAGATAGCTGCTGCACCGAAATGCGTAAACTGCAATGGCGACCACCTTGCCAACTCAAAAGACTGTCCTAAATTACTAGCAATCGTGCAGCAGCGACAGCAAACGGCATTAAAAAAAATGCAATCAAGAATGAATACACCAATGGCAACGACGTCTGCCCCACAAGTTCCACCTAGGGATATCTCGTAATATCCTAAACTCCTTGATGCAAAATCTCTTCCCCCGCAAGCCTCCTACGCACAGGCAGCCAGAGGCCCCGTCCGCCACCTTTCAATCCCAACACACGCCACGCAGGTGCCCCTAGACCACGAATCCTTACAGATGCCAACCGCCCCACCCAGCCGGCAAACCCCCGCACCTGTCCCCAGCTCCGCCCCATCGGCTCCTGGTGACCTGGGAAGCACCATGAAGGACCTCATGAGGTTCCTAAAAGAGGCAAATTTCCGGGCCATCATGAGCCATTTCCGCGGCTACATGATAGTAGCAAACACCCACCCAGACCCACAAACCAAGTCCATGCTCCTCATGGAGGCGCTCATGACTTTTGCGGAGCAGATGCCCTAAATGGACCCACAATCCCTGCAAGCTTCCGGATCCCTATCCCTGTTGTACTGGAACAGTAACGGTATTTTCACACAGCTTTACGAGTTGGAACGAGTGCTGGAGATGTACGGGATAGAAATCGCATTAACACAAGAAACCAGACTGAAACCACGTCGTCGTTTTGCCATTAAAAACTACACTACATACCGTACGGACAGAGTACGAGCAGGCGGAGGTACCTTAATACTAGTTCATAACAAAATCCAACATCACGTAAATAAGGACCCCGACTGTGAAAACATAGAAACCACCACAATCAATATAAACACTAACTCCGGCCATATAACCGTCATCTCTGCCTACCTAGCGCCCCGAGCGAAATTAATAACCACGGATCTCGATAAATTAATAAACCAGCCCTACCCCTTCATTATTGCACGCGACTTAAACGCAAAACATACTGATTGGCACAGTAGAATTAATAATGCTAGTGGTAACATATTACAAAACCACGCGCAGCTCCACAGCTATATTATTCAGGCCCCCGACTCACCTACCTTCTTTCCTGCAAATCAGACATAATCCGGACGTGCTTGACATAGTTATTACTAATTTACCAAATTTATTTACTGAACTTACAACCCTAACCGAACTAGACTCAGATCACATGCCAGTTCTATGCAAAATCAGCACAAAATTACTTCAACACCCAGAAACCATCTTAGCAAAAATCCCGGTAACTAACTGGGAAGGTTTTAAAAGTGAACTGGCGGAAATATTTACAGAACAACACCTAACGATCCGCGACAAAATTGATATCGATCCAGCTATAGAAATCCTGGAAAATACTTTAAAAGCCCAATTAGCAAAACACACACACAATTTTTAAAGCAAAATTTCCCAGACATAGAAATGCTACTTGGCGAAAAAGTCAAGCTAGACATGTATTCCAACGCAACAGGACAGAAGCAAACAAAGCTAAATACAACAAGCTGAAAAAACAATTAAAAATCAAATTAGATACACAAAAAATAACAAAATGGGAAAATTTTGTTACCGAACTTTCAGACAACATAAACCAATTCTGGCGGATATCCAGAGTGCTCCGAGGTTCTAGCAAGAAAACTCAATCTACACCTATCCTCTCCCCAACAGGACTAGCTTACGACCCCCAAACTAAAGCAGAAACTATAGCAAATTCTTTGGAAAACCAATTCACTCAGAATGAGGACCTCGGAGACATAAATTTTACCAGAGATGTTATAACAACCACACAGAAATTTCTAAATAAAAAAACCAAAAAAGGAACCGGAATTAATAACCATGCCAGAATTAATAACTACCATTAAAAACCTACACCCTAAAAAAGCGCCAGGCCCAGACAAAATAAACAACCAAACTATTAAAAACCTCCCATACGAAGCCCTCTGTCTTATACTGGATATCCTAAACGCCATACCAAAATTCAACCACTTCCCACCTGCATGGAAATTGGCAAAAGTGATCACTATCCCTAAACCAGGCAAGGACCCACAATTACCTGCAAACCGGAGGCCCATATCGCTACTCAGCTCTCTAAGCAAAGTTTTTGAAAGAATTCTCTTAGCTAGATTAAACTCCCATGCTATTAAAAAACGCATTATTCCGCAAAGGCAGTTCGGTTTTAGGGCAGGCCACTCCACAACTCACGCTCTAACCACTTTTGTTACAGAAGTAATAAAAACTTCACGCATAAATAAACAATATTCAATAGCTGTATTCCTGGATGTGGCTAAAGCTTTCGACAAGGTTTGGATACCTGGCCTGATTCAAAAACTCATAAATTTTAAATTTCCCGATTGCTACATCCACCTCATAAATAACTACTTCACCAACAGAAAATTCTTTGTAAATTTAGAAGGCACAAACTCCTCCCACCGTCCCCTAACTGCAGGAGTACCTCAAGGCTCCGTTATATCCCCATTTCTATATAATATTTACACTGCCGATATCCCCAGCACTTACAGCACCCTACAGATGTATGCTGACGACACCCTCTTCTATTCAAAAGATAAGCATATAAAATATGCACATTTGTTTGCACAGTGCCAACTAGACGAGCTGAGTCAGTGGTATAACCGATGGAAAATTAAAATTAATGCAGAAAAAAGTCAAGCACTCATTATCACGCGCAGGAAACAGCCAGAAATTAAACCATTAAAATACAATAATGTAGACATTCCCTACTCAGACACAGCTAAATATTTAGGCTTAACAATAGATAATAAATTAAAATGGTCCGCACACATAAAAGAAACAAGGAAAAAAGCTCTAGGAAAAATCCCCTTAATTTACCCTCTACTAAAATCGCCTCGGCTTCCTAAACGGCTAAAACTTTTAATATATACCTCTCAAATCCACTCAGCCATGATGTATGGAAATGAAGTATGGGGAACCGCATCTAAAACATTAATTAAACAACTTCAAGTCGTCCAGAATAAATATTTAAAAATAATAACAAATGCACCGCCGCGTACACGCATTTGCGACATTCACGACGCACTTAAAGTACCTTACATAGGCAATAAATTCCATTCTCAAAACAATAAATTCTATGATAAATTATTAACACACCCAAACCCCGTACTCAAAAGGATAGGGCAGTACCAACCAGACACGCGTAACCACTTAAAAAGACCTAAAATGCCGAAATTAACACAGTAAAAGAAACTGCAAATAACACATTAAAACCTCGGCAGAGCGAGGAAATTCTCTGATCAGTCCGGGACGGAAATTCACAAATTTTTAACAAAACTACTTCCCTGTGGCTGTTTCCAGTACACTTCGCAATCATCATCGGAGCTGCGCACATCTCCCCACCCCACCAAAACATAACAACACGCCTCCAGCATTAGCTCCTTCTCATTCAGCTGCAATTTGAGCCTATTTCACGCCGATTGTTATAATTAACTTAAAATTTTTTATCCTAAATGGAAATATAAATTTAAAATCACTAATTACCATCTCACACTTCACCCTACCATTTCGCAATTCATGGCAAGCAGAACTCACGAACCTTGAAATTAACTTCACGTGAATCTTGGCTAAAAAAAAAAAAATGTTTGCCACCCACCAACCCCCCGCAGGCAGGGAAGGACAGGGTTAGGGAACCACGGCTTTGCTGGTCTGAGTTGCGCCGGGACGTGCAGGGCGTCCTGACCTCTGGGCTATGTGTTCTTTGCGGTCTGGAGAGGGAAACTTCCTCAGCCCGCAGAGAGATACAACTGCTGCAACCGAATGGGTGGTATAAGGGCCCTCACAAGGGCCCGAGCACACCCCCCGCTCTGAGCTTCGGCAATGATGAGAGAAGCGTCACTTGTAGGCGTGCGTTTATTTACGTTGTACGAGGCAGAATAAGTAAATGGCTAAAATTACCAAAATAACCAATGAGAAGTTTATTCTTCTCGAATTTGTAGAAGGAAAGAGTAACTTACGGAATTGAATATATAGTGTAGTACTGTTCATCTATGATGCTTACAGAGAATTAATTGTGAAAATAAAATCTCGTGTTGTACTTACTTAATTTCTACGCATGTTGGAAATTCCAACAAAATTGGGTTATTTTCTTTGTTAGTGGCATGACTTGATGCAATTCCCATATGCCTTACAGCTAATAATATGGAGCATAAAATGTTACACAGAACAGCAGATTTGTTTTCTGTCTTTCAAATAGTTTACGTGGCAGGGATTGGTCAGTAAAATTCTTCCCTGTGGAAATTACATACAATTTAACTAAGAGAACACAGTTGTGTACCATACATTGACATAATGTTTGGATTGCAATTATAAATAATGAAATGCGAATGCATATAAGTTGCCCATCGTTTAGAATATTTGCAGCTACACGACACTTTGCTAGACGTCGTGTGTGAGCACGGGTAACTGTGAAGTCCATGGATACTTTTAGTGTAATAATACTGCAGATGAAGATTAAAGGTATCCGTTATATTTGGCAGTGGGCTGCAGTTTTTGGCTAGTAGTCTGAAGTGCTATTGAATTTAATTAATTTAGAATGTTAAGAAAATTGTAGTAAACAAGAAACTTGCCCAAGGCAAACTGACAGCTGATTGGATAGCCAAGGATGCCAGTCGGTTGTGGGAAGAAGTTTCTGTGAAATTGAAAGTTTTTGCAATAATAATGACACATGTTATTTACAGAGTTTTATATGCAAGACTGACTAAATAATAACTTACGACGTCTAACGACTCAACTACGAGTCACTTAACAATAATGAACGTTAGTAGTAGGCCTATGTAAATTACAATTTTACTCATAACCTCATTTGCACTCTCAACACACATTTTACTTCTTGTCCTTCAACAAGTTCTTAATTTGCATATGATTATACATTCGGCACTGCATAAATGATGTGTAAATTGAATTCACACTACATCAACAGTCATCTTATGTCTAATATTTTGTTTGTTTTAATGCGCTACTTGTCTACGACTCCACATCTCGCACGGTCATGATCGAGAGTCGTATCCGAAGGCTCTCGTATGGTTCAATCTTACAGTTTTCTAAAATCATGCGAGTTACAGCCGCAATTCGAAAATTTCGTATACGACTGCAGTTTGAGCTTAGGCCCCCTGATTTGTTCCTCAAAAATGGTTCTTAGAAGAGAGGTGGACTTAATGAAAGGGGTCTCAGCAAACTAAATACCACAGAAATAGGGTTTTTTCAGGTCCTATTCAGTTATAAAAATTGGGTTAGGCATCTGTACAGGTAGGATGTGCTCTGAACGTAATAAAAAAATTTGGCTTTTAAGCTTTCTAGAGAGCTCGAGTAGCTTTGTAGCAGAAAGAGGTATAAAGTTATCACTCCTTACTTAAAAACGACAGTGAAATGTAAAGTTTTTGTTTGCACTAGTGGATTTTATTTCCTATATCTCAGGCAATTTTTATTAAATACAGATATTATTGTTGTGTTCAGAAAGGATGAGCTTATTCCATAAAAAATTTCAATGACATCAGTGATGCACAAGGCATGTATTGATTTAAAATGGAATGACCCAACAGTGACGTTCTACTATATTAATATTTAAGTATTGTCTGCAAGTATTATAGTTTTAGCAGCAGTGTTATGTAGGATGGTTAACCACTTTTCATGTATTGTATTGCAGTTTAATAATTTTGCCCTCGAAGAGAGCAGTACCCATAGTAAAGTAAGGGTTTCTTTCCAGTTAATGGTTTTAGTGATCATATTGACACATTTTATGTAAATTTTACATGTTTTATTCTACAATTCCCTTGATCTTCATAATCATGTGCAAATTGTTAGTAAAAATTGTAATAGGATAAATAATTGCATATCTTAACACCATAGTTAATGCAAAAAAAATGGTTTGTTTCTTAATGGTTTTTTAAATCTTGTGTAATTTCAAACAGAATGATGTAAAAAAAAAATACTCCTGATAACAGGAGCTGAGGTATATTGGTATCATCTGAGCAGCAGGTGTACAGTTATGAGCAGCGCTGCTAGTAATAATAATAATTATAATAATGGTAAGTTAACCTAGGAGAATAGGTTTTATTTCAAAAACATCCTATTATACATAGGTTGCAAATTCTAATTGCTACTGGGTTCAGTGGTCTGGGATGGTTGTAATTTAGTTAATTAGTTTATAAGCAACAACTGTTTTATATATATATATATATATATATGCAAGTACCCACGTTGACTTACCATATACTGTACATAGTCAAATGGGGTTAGCCACCCCTTCAAGTAGTGGAAAAAAAAGGGTCTTCAAACATTGTTATTTAAATTATGACCATGGCTCATGAATTACTATTGCACGACGTAAAAAAATTTCCTCTTGGTAAGAAAACCTCCGGCGAATGGTTTGCGAAAAAATAGACCTCCAAGATATTAAATGCCTCATAAGCATTGGTATTTAATAGCTTGGAGGTCTGATTACTCGCAAACCATTTGTGGGAGGTTTTCTCATCAAGAGGACTTGTTTTCAGGTCTTGCAATGGTAAGTCATAGGCCGTGATCATAAGTTACGAAATGATGTACGAATACCCTTTTTTCACTGAGGTGGCAACCCCCATTTTACTGTGTAGGGATGCGGTAGGTCAATATGGGTACTTGCATGTTGCAGTGCCTGAATTCTTTGGCATGCCTACAGAAATTCATCCCTTAATATCACATGGTTTCAGTGTAATTAAATAAAGTTCATAATTGCAACCCCATCTTCACAAGGGTTTCCTGCCCTTTGAAGTGGTTTCCCGGCATTCGTTGTCAGACATTTTCTAACTGAAATTTTGCAAGGAATGTCCTCTCTCCGTTTGTCGCAGAGCTGATGACTCATCCTGTATGTAATGCTTGTTTGTATTGTATTTTTTTATGTTCCAATGTAGAGGTGCTTGCTTGCTATGCATACAGGAATTGTGTATATTTTATAGCTTACTAAACATGAACAGTGGATAATAAGTGTTACAATTTTATTGCAAGTGCACTGTGTGGGTGTAGTGTGTGGACCCTCGCCTGTCTGCGAAACCACTGCCACTTCTCCACAATCTGTGTCGCGGTACACTTCACAGAGGATCAGTTTATGAACACTCATCATGACCAGGGTGAGTCACTGTGCTATACCATCACTCCACCTTCCACATCATTTCCCAGCTAACTTAGATTTGAATGTTTCAAGTATACCCAATGTATCTGTTGCTCAAGAAGACCAAAAAAAACTAACTAAGATTTTTCAAATGCTTCTTTTGTTTCAGGAATAGCGGAAGAGACTTGTGATGTTAGTGTGATAAGCTCTTCAAATATCACTGATTCTCTGAATGTGTTTGGTGTTTCAGATTCAGTGCAGAATTATCATACCAAGGAATGTATACTCCAACTTTCATGTAGCAGCACGCCTAAGAAGAGTGAAACAAACGGAATTTCTTCTTCAGGCTTAGACGGAAGCATCCAGACAAAACCTTCATCTACTACAGAGTCCAGGGTAATTGATATTTCTTCAAATGCAAGTGTTTCAGGTGACAGAAGAAAGTCCAAAAGGAGTTTGCTGAGAGAGTTGGAGCTGACGCAAGATGACATCACTCCAAAGAGAAGGAAAATACTGAATTTGATTCATAAAACATGTGAAAGTCAGACATCTTAGAAATCGAGTGAAGGAAACTCGTGGGAAGCTGAAGAAGCTTGTCAAGTTGGCTCCATGTAATGACCTGAATTTTGTTTACAGCTGCAGCAGCTGCATTGGCAAGTGGAGTAGCAAGGAACAGGCTGGCGAGGCCCAGACATCGGAGGTGGACACGAAGAAAAAAGCTGCATGCCCTTGCACTGTATTTTTGGAAGTGAGCAATATAAGTAAAAATTAATTAAAGTATCTGTACAATAATGTTCTATTATTTTGTTTTAAATGCCCATATGTTTTTTAAAAATACGTTACTTTTGGTGTAAGTAACTATTTAAATTGGTCTGTTTGTGTGAAAGTCTCAATATTGTTTTCAAAACTGTTCTATTTTGTTTGTAAGAGTTCCTCTCAGTTGTTCACATCTTGGGAAAGTTGAGTTACATGTCAAACCAATTTTTTTTTTTTTTTTTTTTTTTTCAAAGTATTAAAAACTGTAATTAAAAAAATTAAATGTTTTCTCATGTGCATATAAGACATGTTCATTCCTTTCAAGAACACAGAAAGGTGAGAGGTAATTTATGCTAATTAAGAATACAGAACTACACAATATAAAACACTTGTCTATAGCAATCATATGGAATGACATCTGCGATTTCAAATGCATTTCATCTTCTGTTGTCATCATATTTGAACTTCCCAAATGATACCAACATTTACCAAAATGTCTACAATAAACTTTTACATAGAAACATAACTGGCAGAAATGATGTTTGAAAATTACTAAAACTAAATATAATAAGCTATATATGAAAGTAAATACAACTTTTCAGGTGGTCAGTGACTAAAAAAATAAAAAAAGAAAGCCTGGATTCTAATAGTGCAGTGAGTTCCAGTATTTAAAGTTCCATTTTACATGCACTTGGCAACCAGTTATCATGAACATTAAAACTCTTTGAATGCCATCAGGAGTAGGGGGGGGGGGGGGAAGAGGGCTATCCAGAGGCCACCTCACCCTTCCTGTGACTTTGCAATACAGAAGAGAGTGTTGCATACATCACTGCGTCTAGTATTATCAGTACACTAATATTTTTGGGAAATTTTACTACCTGACTATTTAAATTTTTTGGGTTTCGTAAGCGTTCTTTTACACATTTTAATTTGGTTACTGAAGATAGTTCTGAAATGCATTGAAAAGGTCTGTGATAGTGGAAAACTATAAACTGGAAAAAAATTTAACACTATGCAAGTTTAATATTTAATTATCTATTTGGCCACATGCTCGTGCATTAAAGGTAATGATTTTAAACTTTTTTTTTTTAGCTAGCCAAAGAATTTTGAAAGAAAAAAATTAATTTTTCGCCCAAAAATCTTGGGGTTGGTTAAAGTACAGTTTCCTAAATACACTTGAAAATCCCGCCAAAGAAAGGGGTTAGGTAGTTGTTATACATCCCCAAAGATGGTAGCACCAGCAATAGTTCTTAGCTAGTTCACAGACAGTGCTAGTGGTTTGTTGCAGTAGTATCTACTACTTCCAGCCACTAGATGGCAGTAAATAATCGGGACGAGCTTTAACATTGCTGTACAAATACTTACCCTTAATACTTGTTGGTCTGGAATAAAGACGACTATGGATAAGGCCCATGTTTCATAAATTTTATCTAGCTTTCATTGGCACGAAATTGTCGTATTTTATATTAGCCATGTTTCTTTTTGACCTTAATACTTTATTAATCCTACCCTCAGTCCAGACTAAAAGCTAAGCCGTACTAAAGCAAGATAATCCTCCCTGAATACGAAAAATTTCGGTCGGAGGATGATCTTTCCTTAGTCCGGACTAAAAACGTCTTGTGTCGTAATTTGTAGAGATATAATATGTTATATAATATTTCTCAACATACATTGTTTGTACAATATCAATCAAAACAAACTTCTGTTTATATGGCGCCAAACACCTCAAGCACAAGTCAAGTTCACTACTTTTGTAACCATTTTCATCGTCACACGAACTTGATGGTATCGACGTTCTGATTGGCCGTGCACAGTGCACACGCACAGGAATTATAATTATAGGATATAACTCTTTCTGTGCACTTCCCCTGTGCTGTTATTCTGTGCGTGATTGTAGTGTGTATTATGCTACTACAAGTATTCTACTTTCTGTGCTAAATCAGTTGCAGCCTGGCCTTAATGAATGCAGTGGATACAAAAGTAAGGAACAGGATGACAATGAAAATGTTAGTTTCAATTTAGCATTTAGTATTTACAACAAATGCTGTACAGAATTTAAGCCTTCTGAAGACATGTTAAAACTTTTAACTTAGCAGACGTATAGGAGTATAAATAACTGCATTAGTACATCTGATGATGAAAGCGCTGCGGTTGCATTTGAGGACTGTTGTTACTTGCAAACGATGAATATATTAATAGAATATCACTTAATCGTTTGTGTTGTTGACATGGCTTTTTAATTTTGTGTAAATTTTAAAAATTAAAACCAGTCAGTGTTTAATGCATATCAAGTTTGACATGACAAATTTTTAATGTCTTAAATTGGTGCAGTTTGTATAAAAGCTATAAAAATTGGGGGACATAGTGTGACAAAAGTTTGACCTTTTGGGCGACATCATCAAAACAATCTGGCAACCCTGGGCTAGTCAGGCCAAATCTTTGTGGCCAACCATGATGGTATAATGCAAAGAAAAACATGCAAATAAAATACAGCCACAAGTAAATGTGAGAAATCCACTGTAAATCAGAGCCATGCGCACTCACGTAAAAACTATGTAGTTGAGGTTAAATGTGACTGGCTGCTGGACAGTCAGGAGAACACAGGTCACGTGGTTCTGAAATTAAGAATTTTAACATAAGACATTTTTAAGTTATCATGTACATGTGTGTTTTGTAGCATCAAATATGTTATAGCAATCATTTAAGCCCATCATTCATGTCACGTAACACGTAATTCCATTTTCCATTTTTTTCCATCATGTCACGTGGGAATGGCCATGCTTAGCGCCGGCCATCCCGCACTGCTAGGTTCAGTAGTCTAGCGGTACTCGAGTAGTGCAGACATCCGTCGCGGTTTCCCTGGGCCCATCACTGTCTTTGTATACCAATAATGTAGTTTTCAATAGTAATTATTAGTCTGGAACTTCAACAACTCCAACTGCAACTTGTGCGCTGCACTACAGTCCGGTCCATTTTGTACATGGCTGGACCTTAATTTCATGTCGGCTTCTCACCAGTTTTACAGTTTACGTGCTCTCCCATGCCAATGGTGAAAGTGCATTTTGTGTCTTATACGAGAGTTTAGGAAATAAAATGTGTGGATAAATGAATCTTACCAACTTTTATTCCTGGGCATGCCTCACGTCCCACATCACCAATATTTTTCATAACGTAATAAAAGGGTGTAGGATGGCCATAACAATCCTCCGGGAATGAGTGGTGTATAGGGGAGGCAGACAGCCCCTACTAGCCAAGGCATCAAGGGGATATAATAACTTGAATCTACAGCATCGCGTAGAGACAGTCTCCACAGATGGTGGAGCATTGGAGGAAGCCACGCTGGTCTTCGGCCACCCGACCCCGCCTGCAGTCTCATGCTCACCACACTGAGAGCTGACGTTTAACAGAGCAATATTCACGTCAGTATTATTTTTCCAATCCATGTAACCTCACCATGGTCCAACCACCACGCTGTTAGTGTCCTACAAATGAGATGTCCGCCCACTTAATCACAAAACCACTTCTGGAAGAAACATTAAAATATCATATAAATGCTGTACAACTTGTGTTTAATTAACACACTGCATTGAGAGGTGGTGCTGGAGAATATTGTAATTCATATCTTAATCGAACTCGTACCAAAGTGTAATGCCTTGGTTTGTAATCTTCGCTTTATTATTACTCCCTGGCTTTGTGTTTCATTGTTGAAAGTTGTAACGTACAAGATTTCATGTGTTGATAATATTGTCATCTTTTTAAAGGAAATTATTAAGTCACAACATTCTTCACATATCATTTTCTAAAACTGGCACCACAGATACTAAGTTTTGTTATCTGTCAGAGGGCTTGTTGTGGAGGCAGGCTTGGCATGGGCTGAGTGGCCTAGTGGACCGGCACGAAGGTTGCAGGAGTCTGTTGGCTAGTCAGGCAATCTCCTTGAAGCTGGGGTTTCTGGCTTAAGTCTCGACATCAGGTATTTGTTTTGGCAATGTGTGAAAAAAGAGGTACCACATGTGCTTGAACCTGTCTAAATTCTCACTATGGATAGAGGTTTGGTGGTACTGCACAGTATGACACAGCAAACAATGGAGTTTGTGCGGCCAGGCACACTCTCTTGACTTCTACCTTTTCTTCGAGGCACGTGCGTGTGTGTACGTCTGCAGTCCCTTAGGAGCACTTCAGTGCCTACTCAGTATAAGCAGCCACAGTTTCCATTACCTTCTCCTTCCCTTCTTGGTATAGGATACTAAACACAACAGTATTAGCAGAGGTAGTACAAGCAGTAAGCAACATAGTGATGAGAATGAATGTTCCGGTAGATTCCACATAGGCTGTTTTAAACTAAGTATGCACTGAAGAGCTAAAATGCGCCATTACCTTCCTTGAAGACTCGTGCAAATATTTTGACTTTGCTGCACAAGAATACCATACCAAATCAGTAGTGAGGGGGTTCAGTTAAAAACATTGGACTTGCAATTGAGAGGACCTGGGTCAGAATCTTGGTCCAGTCATCCTGATTTTGGTTTTATTTTATTTTACACAAACTCATAAAACTATTGCAAAAGTTATTCAGCTGACATTTTGGTGCTTTCACCTTTGCACTCCCACCTGGTTTCTGAGAGAGGTTTCAGTGAAATGTTAATATGTGACTTAAGAATACCCCACATCTTTCTGGAGCACAACAAGAAATTGTATATTGTAATGCGTTTGCAAGAGTCTGAACAAAGACTGTGTCTGAGCACAAGATGGACTGCATCACCTAAAACCAGGCTGACGTGTGATGAATTTTTACGCATTTGCAATGAGCAGTATACTCACAGACTTCAAGCATGCTGCTCATCCAGAGGAAAGTTACTACCCATAACAGCGCTACATGACATATGCCTAAAGGGTATGTTGGCGCACGTCAAGAGAAACTACAGAGACATGGTCCCAGAGTGTACTGTTCGACAATACACTTCAAGAAGCTGTCACGTCATCGCCCAACCCCCGATGTAGAATTGTACTGTAGGCTGAAACACCAGCACCCCCCAGGTAGGCCAAGCTAGTTCCACAACTCACCACTGGAGGGCAGCACCCAGTCTACTCCAGAACTCCAGCCACCAAGGGCCTCCAATACAGGCAATAAGAAAGGATCACCCCTCCAACAGAGGAGAAAAGATATGAATAGCGCCGCTTCAAAAGCAGAGGTTGCAACCCCCAAGAGCAAGGTTGCCTTCCCCTGCTCTTAGCTGATAACAGTGTATAAGGGTTAGTAGCAACCTCTAGCTCTTCAGTATCTGCTCCTTAACTGCTTGCAAAGGCCGGAGGCAGGCATCTCTAATAGTCAGAAGACATCGCCGAGCAGAAGCACTACGCCTTCAGCAGCCACCGCAAATCCCACAGCTCCTGGGAGACCACCACACCAGAGGCCCCCCGAAGACGTCGCTCCTCACGTAACACCCACCTCCTGGTAACCACCAGCACTCCCTTGGTAGCAGGTCCCATCTACGTCTCTTCTGAACTTCTTCAGTCCATCGGAGTGTGTGGCTACGTCAATTACCCCTCTGGTAATTCACCTCCCCTAGGTTCCTTAAGAACAAACCAAGATAGTTAGGTGCTGTCAAATGAGTTGACGGGTGCCGCTTATGAGTTAAGCCTATACAAAACGACTGCAACTCATCCTAATGTGTTAATATTATACCAGTGACGTGTTCCAGGCGTCCCCGTATTCCTTGTGCCCGTTTGTACCATCACAGATGCATCAACCACACAGCAACACTCAACCGATAGCCATTAGGTTGTGGTCCCGATCAGTGCAGGTTGACAAGAACGGCGTGTTTACACTTTTCTTGCTGCGTGCCACCATATTTTTAATTTATTATGAGAGTAAACTCTTGTAATAAATTGATATGCAGCACAAATGTGCGTTTCCCGTAAAGTCACAACTGTTAGACGCAACAGCCATTGGAGGGAAAATTGGGGGTAAACGGCACCGTTTTATCCCAAGGCTTTTCAATGTGCACAATGTCGACGGCCCTCGTGGCTGAATTCGGAGAGGGACGTGGCTCCAAGAGGTGTCAAAAGATGGTGAATAATATTCCCAGCAAAAGTGCAAAGTGGCGAGCAGCTCCATAGCATAGCATCATTTAATTAGAGTAATTACAGTGAGTTTCAGCATTTATTGCACCATTAGCTGATTAGGGAAGCCACCTGGTTTGTAATACAGTTACACAAATCTCACAAAGGACAGGGCATAGCTCCACCCCTTTTCAGTGAAATGCATGTATCGTCACAGGAAATTAAATGCATACACTTTTTCTAATTTTTCGTCATGACACACACAAAAAAAAAAAAATATATATATATATATATTATAACAGTGTACATGTATTCATCCATCAAGAAACAGCCACCTAAGGCATTATTTCATTTAATATCACCCTTCAAGTGCGGTGACATACTCGTGACGTCACATTCTTAGCCATATCTGGGGTTCCAGCATTCATGGGTACGTCACGAACTTGGTTTTAGTCATCAGTAATAATTATGTACAGTGTTATATTCTTTAATCATATAAGATGTGCAGTTATGTTTTTTCATGTTTGCATTTTGGCACCTGGCTAACCGAACTTCTGAGAGCCGCAGTCATGTTCTTCAGTCAGACTTCAGCACTCGGACGACCGGCAGAGCAGGTGGTAAACTCCCGCGTACCCCCCTTGGCTCTTCAATTTAGGCTGCATCATTAAGTAATGGAACATTAACTTCATTCTTTTATAGCAGAGGGGAGGCCGTTCTGCATCCTGAGGTAACATTCCAGGACTTCACATATAATTGTCACTTAAGGCCCTCGCCTTATTTTGCAGCAGCGACCACCGGCAGGTTTGGAATGCTGGGTCCACTTTTAAAACGGTAGCATTAATCTGCAGTGACATTCTGTTGTACCCTTTCAGCAATAAAACTGTCACACATTGACAAGACGATATCCTGAGTACATCATGTACTGCACCCTATAGCAGAATCACTATTAAGTGTACTTTCAGTGCAATAAGTTTTATTCATACAGGGTCTGCCTCCCTTAGCAGGGCAAAATCAGTGCTAATATCGGTGTGCGAAGTGGCCGACAACTTCCCTTAGCAAAGGGTTTGATACGACAATAAGCATAATTTAATTAGTCATTAAATTAAACTCTCCTTCAAATTGTCTGTGTATCCAGAGTTCGCTGCAGGCCATTGACCGTACGACCCCGTCATCATCGTTCGCTCTACCGAACGTGGCGCCAAGCCAAATCTTCAGTTTCTGTTCTACACCTGCTACCAGGTGGGACACGCATCACCATCATCTCTGAGGCACGCAGCGTACCAGGAACCACAACCATAAATTACTATAGGATTGTTTCTCGTGGAGGGACAGTATACAGACACGTGGTATTTCCTAATGTTCCAGACCCAACTTTCTCCCACTATTCTCGTAGAATCTACATATCCTAAGGAAGGGTCAAACCCAACACATTCACGAGTGCAACGGAATCGCTCCCAGCTTAGTGGGAGGTTCTATCACGTGAAATAAGCAATGTTTCCAAGCAGCCATAATAATACGTCATCCTCCTCAACGCACCTGGCAGACAGTGTCTCGCCACTCCAGCAAAGAGAGCAGAGTGTCGCCCGAGACCATATAGCCAAGTGCAAGGGTATATCATCCCACCCCACTCGCTCCACGCAGATGTCGCAGAGCGACGTCACACTTCCACTCCAGCCCAGGCATGGGCCGGTCAAATGTACAATATAAGTCAGTGTGCGGCCAAAGACACCAGTTGTTCTCCAGTAGCTCGCCTCAACACTTCTGTAATGGGGCTCTCTACTGACCCATAGGCCCTCATGGTACTCTCCAAGAACTACAGAGATCTTCGGCAGCCACCGGTGGCAACCGCCACCAACAGCCAGAGGCTCTTCAACACCAGAAGCCTACTTGACTTCCACTCTACACTTCCGCTGTTGATCCTCCTGGTTCAACAGCTGCCGCTAATTGTTTAAATGACTACACCCACTGCCCTTTTGATCTTGGTAAAGGCCCACTTTTTATAAGGTCTCGTTGTCTAGACAACTGCATGCGAGTTATTTTCGTAGCAGTCAAAGTCATTCTAAACTTGAGTAGCCTAGGAGCAGGTCACTTCCACCTGTCAAATGTTGCTTATTTATGTTCGCACTTTGCTTAGTAGTAAGAGTATGTCTCACCAGTATTCATTATTCACAATAAATACATTTGAATCCTACCCAGAGAGTGAATCTATTGTAGACATAAATCCTTTCCGATAACTAGGAGGTTAGACGGAGCAAGCAAGCAACCGGATTTTTATAACAGTGCAATCCATAATGATAGACTGCAGATTCCTTCAGGAATCTGTACGTCAGCAACATGCTACACACATACACACCACTTTCGATGATCACCCATTCTGTGTACCACGGTGTACAGAAAGGTAGAGCCCCAACAACTAGGTACTCATCCTAACAGGAGCAGGACAGCCACCTCAGGTTGTATCGCTGCCGGAGTGCCGCCGGTGCTGGCAGGGGTATTTTGCCTGGGACTGGAGGCCTGAATATTGCTGGACCACACCCTGAAAGAAGTAGGAAAATGGCCTATAGACCTACCACTCATGGTTTGTGTATCAAGGTGCAGAACCGTAGGAGCACAGGGTTCGCACCATCAACTGCTGTTGGACTCTACCCTTCATTAGGGTACAGTCAACTGCTTGTGCCGGCTGGGAGTAAGTTAAGTGTCACTGCTACCTATATGCCATTTGGAGAGAGGCACAGAGCTCAAAGGGAGGAGAAAAAGGAGAAGTTCCTTAGTGCTAAGCAGGTGCGTGCTACTAGCCCTGTGTACAACCTGGGAGTTGTGTGCACGCGCACACACACACACACACACACACACACACACACACACAGAGGTAAAGTTTGATTTAAAACTGTAGCTGTGGTAGCCAGAACCCTCTTGCTCCCTTTACTATGAATAAACTTCCGGTGAATGTTGTCCCAATCGCATGCTACCTGGCAGGCATTGTTTGTGTGGAGCAGCCCCTCGCTAAGCTGGGTCTGGCACGAGCATTATCCCTAGAGCATCATCCCTATGCAAAGAGAGGACACTCAATGTTACTTATTCTGATTATACCAGACTTTTTAATTGGATGTTAAATATACTTTTACATTAAATAAGTTAATTTCCTCATCAATAAATTGAAATATATAAGAATAATCAAACTACATCAACAAAATGTCAATATCAAGCAGCTGCTTCAAACCCTACGTGATGAATTTTTGAAAAATGAAAGTTAAATTGCAGTAAAACATAAACAAACAAAACTGTAGTACCAATTATTACGTGATGACCATGAAACCCTGTTGCTATAAAAAATCTTGACCCATAAACTGAATCTCTAATAGTGAAAGGTGCTTCTAAATATTCATATGCTTGTAGTAGAGTAAAATATAAACCTAATACAATAGTAATTGTTAAACTTTAATTTATTTCTTTTATATTGTTGTTTAATAGTCTATGATGAGCTCATGTAACTCTTACTCCTGAGGTTAATAAAATTATTGTATTTAATAATGGGATTTGTATAGGATTAAATGATATAATTCCTATTGGTGGTCAAATAGATCCTACTTGAACTGCTGGGGATAAACTTTTATGAAAGAATGCTCAAAAGAAAGAAATGAAGAAAAATACTTCTGAGATAATAAATAGAATTATGCCTCATCGCAATCCTTTAATTACTGTTTTAGTATGCAATCCTTGATATCCTCCTTGTAGTTAGAATGCTGGCCAGTGGCGCAGCATTCTAACTACAGTGGAGAGTGGAAACACAATCACGCACTGTGCGCATGCACAGTCTTTTTACTCTTCCGCCGTGACATATGCATTGTTTTGTTAACTTGAATGGAAAATAATGATACGGGCATTGCAACTTTGGGAAGTTACGAATACTTAAATAAACTCGACTATACTGTAGTACATCACTTATTTATTCTAGCTGTTCTCTGAATGTTGCTTTGCGTAGTAAAACATGTAACCTACAGTATCAATGCAAAATGTGAAAGCTCTTATGGTGCATTTCTAAATACATTCGAAAATTAATTCCTTAAAATATTCTGGATGTGCTTAAGTCAATAAGTACACGTGGAAATTTTGTTACAATTAAGGTAGGCTATCAATCAAAATGATTAAACATAACAATACAAATCCACAACATCCTTTGTCGCCATTTTAAATAATTTAATATAAACAAGGACAGGAGGATGTCAGGTACATGCGACAGTGCTGCTGCAATTTAGCTATGGACATTGAACGAAACAGAAAAGAAGGGGCTCCCCCAAGTCTTATTAGTGTATCACCCGGCTGGCCTGGCCCCTGAAAAGGTCGCTCGCTGGACTGACATTAATTGCAAAGGCATAAAAATGCACCAAGACTTTTAAACTTATTTTAAAAGGTTTTGGTGAATTTCCATTTTCAACTTTTATATTCTGCATAAATTAACAACAGGAGGAATAAATTACAGACTAGATATAGAAACATGCGTAAAATTGTTATTTTTAAAATATTTTTTTTAGATTAACACGCACTACAAATGGTGTCAACTAAATATATATTTTTACAAAATATATTTAATTTTCTTACTTATAGAAAAAACAATGGTTTCAGACAATGAGGAAATGAAATATATGAATGAACACTGTTACAGGAAATATGAAATCAATTATGCATCAACCACAGCAAAATACATTCATGTCAACTATATACAAAAACCTAGTATTTACACATTACAGGCAGGAGTGGTTAGTCATATTTCACGAAAATGGCAACAACTGATACAAGATGAAAATCACATACCATAGTGAACACAGTTTGTTAAAAACCTTAAAAAATTACTTCTCGAAACTAAACCGAACAATTTTAACAAAGGAAAAATTTTTATAATTACAATTATAACATTTTCTAACAGCAAAATTAAATATTTTTTTGTTTAAAAACAGCAAAAAATTAATTAAAAATGATAATTGCAGAGATTTCCTTGAAAATTAAATCTTTCATAGTCATCTTTAAAATTTAAAGAAATGTTTCACTTGCCTTTAACATAATTTATGTTGACCAATAGTGCATGAACATTTCCCCTAATTTTGCACACAAAAAAAAAATTGACCAAGAATAAAAAAAAAAAAAAAATGGATTGTAAATCATGAGAAAAATTGGCCATCTAAAGTTCGCAAGGAATATTGTGTGTGGCAGGAATGCAAAAATAAATTTGGAAAATAATATCAAATATTCAACAAATTCAATACCTACTACTCTGTAAAATAACATAAGGCATGACATGAATTTTTCTGCAATGTTAAATGATAAATTCCATTCCTAGTAAATGTCGCATCTGTATGATGCAGAAACAACATACAGTAGATTCCCATTATAGCGAGATGTCACGGTCCAGGTTCCATCCTCGCTGTGTCCGAATTAGACCAATTTTGATTCCCAGCAGGGCCTAATACTTAAAAATCGCCCTAAGATTGCTTTTAAACTGTGTTCAAACCACCATAACATAAAAATTTCCTGTTATATGATAACTGATTGAGCGAATATTAGCAGAAAATTAGACAGTGCCACGTAAGTGTAGCCGCTCAGCCTACAATCAGTTGCTCGGCCAACGCAGCAATGTCCCGCAAACAGTTGCCGGCCTACGCAACATTTCCCCCTATCACTTACTCGGCCGCCGAAGCACTACCCTGCAAACGATAACTCGCTCATCACAGCTGCGCACGACAGCCTCAAACCAACTACCCATATTTACTGGCATAATTCTCGCACCTATTTTACAGGATTTTAGTGCAAAAGATTAGGGTGCGTGGATTATGCAAGGAATCGCCAAGACGCGTGCATGTAAACATTAAAATGGGGTCTACTGTAAGTAATCCCTCGCAAACATGGGGGATACATTTTCTATAAACACAGCACTTTATTTATTGATAAGAGATATGAAGATACATATTCAAAATTAAATCACTCGTGTGCTGCAACTAGCAGCGAAAACATTGCCATGTGCACGTAGCTGGGTGAGTGTCTAGATCCTCTGCAGTGCGGCTAGGCGAGCTCCTTGATGTCCTTGATCCTCAGTAGCGTAGCGGGCGAGCACCTAGATCCTCGGTAGCGCAGCCGGGTGCGGCATCTTGCCACTGCCGCTCGGCCCTAGATCCTCGGGCAGGGCAGCTGTCGGTTGGTCACTATACAATTATTCTAGCTGGTGGCGGCCACACGCCACTGCCGTTGTTACAGGCCCGGTATTGGGAAAATATAACATATACGTTAAACTCGGAAACAATGAATTTTCAGCCCGCTTTTCTATTGCCATGTTCCTTAACATACACAATCATCTGAAGTTTAAATGCAGCAGTTCGACTGGCATTTTTACCCATTATACATTCATACTAAACAAAAATTAATATAAATGTAAACTATTCCCTTCGTCGAACAAAGCGCGCACCTGTGAGCATTACATGCCTCATTGAGAGAAACACTGCGTGAAATATGAAAGGAAAAGTTTTTTCCCCCTCCATATTTGGCACCATGAAAATGAGGGCTTGAATTGTGCCAGTGCAAGAATTATGCCAGTAAATACTAGTCACTGGAAAATGATACGTTTTCAACTAACAAAACCTGCATGGTGCGAGACTTACTAAAAACCAGCAAAAATTCAAGAAAAATTTATAAAACGAATTAAAACCAAGTTCGTTATAGCACAGTGATAAAATGTAGTAGTAGTTGTGTCCCTATCTGTAATTAGTATGCCACAGTATGGGGGAAAAACCTATGAAAATCTGTTAATATGTAGCTGTATTCAATTCCAGCTATCGCTTGGACTGTTATGTTTGAATGAAATTTGTTTTAATTTAACAATAACGTTCGACCCTCATGCGCCAAGTTGTTTGAAATCAAACACAGTTGACAGCACAATGACCGTGAATGACTGCGGAACAGCAGAACTGGTTCATGAAAACTGTGTCAAGGTAGAAAGGGTGGTATTTTATTTATAGAACAATGCACCTGGTTTGCGTAAGAGGGGGAGTTAGATGGTATGGCGGAAGAATGTAATACATGAGAGTGGCACAAGGTAGTTCGGGAAACGAGGAGGTGGGGCGAGGGAGTGGAGTTACAGCAGACAAACAGAAGCACACTTCACACAGTCACGAGTCCTGCCACAAGCCTGCCTCACACAATCTCGCTGCACATGTTTCAACTCGTAAAATTACAATTTTTCATGGAACATTTTTGTGATTTTTTGACAGTTCCTCAAAAAGACCTTGTTATACCAGTGTTCTCGCATTCGCCATGCTCGCTACAACAGGATTCTACTGTAATACTTAAGTTGCTGCATATTATGCAAAACACACGGTGACATTATTTACTGCAGTGTACACTCAGCTCGTACTATATATCTTAGCACTATTTCAACAGACAGTTTCCTGCAGACAGCTTCAAAATATTAACCATTCCACTATACTGTACGCTTGAAGTGTTCTTAACCCGGTGCATTCATATGCTGAAACATGGGCAACAAAAGCTGACCTTGTACAACTTAAATTGAAACATAAATTGAAAGTCTGTGTTTACACATGCTTTAGACACACAAAACTGATAATACAATGTTTGGAAATAAATCATAAAAAAATTATAGTGCAAGACATAAAAATTAATCTTGTGTGTTGCCACCAAAAATAGATTTTTACCTGCATGGATTTCTTAATATCACCAATTGTAAATGAATATAATAAAGAATTAGGGTGGGAAACTTACAAAGCTGAAAATCAATTCATTCAAGAAACCCACAGTGATAACAGCACACACTTAAACAAAGAAAAGGCATGTATCTTGATGTGATACACAATACTCAGTAAAATAACCAAACTGGATATTGCAAATTTATTTTTGAATGTATGTGTTGGTTTGCACACATTCTGCACACCCCCAGTTCCTGTTACTTCCCCAGAAGAATCATATAGTGTCTCGCAGAACACAGAGCTGTCTGGAATGAACACTGGGTCAACAAAGACTAAATTATCTGTGAATACTATCCATTGAATCAATACTTTCACAGACAAAGAATTTTAACTATCACCAAAATGTGCTACAACTGCTGAATTTTATATTCAAAACCTTTAGAGTTGTTTTTAGACATGTATCATAATTTTGTTTTTATTAACATGCTATAAAATACAGTACAACACCCTTTTTTTTACACCTCCTGATTTTACACTTTCCTGCATTTTACACACACTTTATTCAATCCCATTTACTGTTTTCACAGCATAAATTTCCCCCTTTTTACACTTTACTACTTTTTACAACAATTTTTCCTGGTTGCCTGGAAAGTACAAAAAAAAAAGTTTTCACTCTACATGGTCACAGCTTAAAGTTGCATTCAGGAGAGTAGTTGACAGAGACACTGCAAGCCGGTTGAACACCGCAAGCGCATAGTGGCAATGAGGCAAGTAGCGGGTAAGTAAGAGTCAGCCTTAGAGCTCATGCGTTTTGAGGCTTCAGATGTGCAAAATACTTAGCTGCAGGCAGGCAGAACCCTCAACATTCTCTAGCCATATACATAACAGCTACCTACAAATGACTCTATAAACATCTGTATAGGTTATTCACAGTAAAGTGAGCACATTTAAGACCTTCCAAAATTTTCCTTTTAGCAAATTTTTATCTTTCTGCCACTTTTCAATATCAACATTGCCATGTGACATAAACATGGTGTATACTTTCACCACTCTCAAAAGTTTGTGTCTGAGTCTGCAATAAAACATATTTATTAGTTGTAAATGCTTGGTGGGAGGGTCTTAAAAAGTGCTCACTTTACCGTGAATAGCCAATACTTCAACTACAGACAGTGCTGATATTCTTAGCACAACAAAAATATTTCTTTCATATTTTATGATAGTCTTTTCTATTTTATACAATACAGTTATACTGCAATAGTTTAAATACAAAACTAAAAAAATACATTAAAATAGCACAACAGTTGTAGTTTATGTAACAATGATTATTCTGTAAGCATTAGAAACAATGCTGCTGATTGTTGAGCAGCACAGGCAGATCAACAGATAAGAGTATGGGATGGGCCACCATGCACATAGTTGTTTATGTTGATATCTACTTTTCAGAATTCTATTATTTTGTGGCAAGATTATTTTTTTAACTATTAAAAAAAAAAAAAAAAAAACACATTCATGCATATGTTTACAGTATTTACAACATCGCAGGATGAAGTCACTGTGATGCTACTATTTGTCTGCACCTGCAGTCTGTGTTATGACATGCCTCTCCTGTAATGGAAGGACAGACACACAACACTAATTCAGAAACGTGAAAATACAGTACTGCCAAGATAAAATACACAGAGTAAAAATGTAAAAAAGATTTCAATTTATATTTTACAGAACTGATGAGACAGAAAGCAAACTCAATGAGATTGGTCAATTTCCTGGGTAGGCAAAAAACAACAAGAAATATATAGGAACCTGTTTTCAAAAGTCATAAATGTAGCAGTATACACGCACGCACACGTGCGCACACACACACACACACACGCATGCACGAACGCACACACACACAAAAAAAAATTCTACACACTGAAAAGTACGCTATTAAATGTGATGAGAGAAAACTGAATTTTTTTACTAAAATTTAATATGTCTGTAAAATGATGTTTACTGCCTAGTTAATCACTTTTCTACCTAGCCAGAGCAAAAAAATTAAATTTTGAATGAGCATCTGTTCATGTTCAAGTTTTATTGAGCGCTTCATTTCAGTTTCACTGCAGCATAGCTTTTTTTTTTTTTTAACCTGCTGCTCGTCAGTTCTTTAGCAGCAATGTGTTCATGGAATATCTCTCTCTCTCAAGTTTTTAATACAGATTTAATAGTTTAATTTTTTTAACTCATATGAAATAAACCAGTTAGTTTGTTGGTGCATGCTCTCTTTCTCTCACCCCCTCGCTTGCTTTCTCTCTCGCTCATGCTCTCTCTCTCTCTCTCTCTCATGCAAAAATCTGGCACTGGGAACTAAAAAAGTTTGTTTCAAAATGCAAAATAGTTATTATACTCTATTTCATGCAAGAATTTTTTTTATTTGCAGATTGTGTAGAAATAGTAACCAGTAAACAAATACACTACCTCACCTTCCACAACAACGTGGTTTCTACCCGACTGTCAAATATCTGTTTTGTCTGTAACAATAGATGTCGATGAGATGTTAAGCTGCCTCTCTACCTACATCAAAACAAGTTATCAAGCTGCTCACTCATAGATGTGAAAATAATTGATTTTGCTATAGAATGTTTTATGGCTGTAATGAACATACATTAAGATCTTCTATAGTTTATTCACTTGGAAATGTTTGAAATTGCAGCTTTCTTGCTCAGAAAACCAAAAATACATCATAATGCTCATGGAAAATGCTTAATATTATAGTATTAGTTTGATGTACGAGGGTAATATGTTCATTATATTACTACAATTTTTCTTCAAATCCATTTATATGGTCACTATATATTTGAAACTTTATCTGTATTAAAAGTTAATACCACCATCACAAACACTTAAAAAAATCTTCAACACTTCGAATTTTTTTTCTAATTGAAAGTCTAAGCTCGCATTTGCGGTTCTCACATTCGTTTTGCTTACTATGTATACAACTAGAGTCATGTGGCTAGGTGTGTACTTAAAAGCACAACATAAACTGTGATTCTTATGAAGTAGCGGTTTGGAAGTTACAGTATATGTGAAACTACAAAATATTATAAATAAAGTATTTTACAATTAAAAATGGCATCTGCTCATCAAACAGGCGAGATCTGGTATTTACAGTTTGTAAACGCAACAATACTATTTATTAGAGTTGTTCTGATACCATGTTTTCTGATACCCCGATACCAAAAACTGATACCAATGCCCTTCGCACTGAACTCTAGAAGAAGTACTACTGTTAATAATACATTTAAAACATTTCTCCTAGACTCATTTAAATAAAGAAAATAATGTCTTAAAATATTGTATGTTATTTTTTGTAATCCGACACAAAATGCAAGCTGAGCTAAAACTTTCAAACCCTCTGAAAATGCAAATAATATAACTCCAAATGCAAGTCAAATTTTAAATGTCCAGCGTGGACTGTCGGCCAAGAGCGCACAGAGAAGTCATTGATTGGGCAGTGTCATGTATGTTGGTTTATGAGGGAAAGGGAGGAGGGAGATGTGGCGGGAGGACGACCTCTCTATGCCGCTACCTGTTAGACACACCTTGCACGCATGGCAATTTCGGTCTTTAATAATTAATCATCCAAAACCACGTCCTCAGATTTTCCGTCATGAGTTACACTGCACTTGGCTCGTTGCTTACTGACTATTATTAGACGGAAAAAGGTATTGAATAGGCACTTACATATTATCAGTTTATTCAAAGACGCGTGTCTATTGAAATAAATTAATATAAATCCTCAGATTTTCCCGCAAGTAGTTACTGAAAATGAACACGTATAATACAAGTTGCTTGATGTTCAAACAATTTTTTGCTGACAAGTGGTAGCTTTTGGGCATATAATTTTACTGGGGAAGATGCTGTCCTTTGAGTTAAACAAATATTTAGTTCTAAAGTCATAATAATTTTACGCCAGATACTATGAAACACCAACTTTACAGGATAAAACAACCTTTAAACACAAAAGAAAACATCTTTACAAATAATAATTCCTCATTAAAATGTTTTGCATAACATTTTCAGGTGAAACCATTTGCTTTGAAATACAAGTGATGTTAGGTTCAAATATTTTGACAGACGCATACCGTATTTACTCATGTACAGCGCACACCATGATTTTTGCAACAAATTCCAGGGGAAAATTTTTTAAAAATAAATTGCACCAAAAATTTGTGACGTCCTGTTGGTAAGTGCAGAACCCATTATTCTTTTTTACAGTAATATGTGGTGATTGTGATATGTTTAGAAAATACCTTAATTAAATAACTTGGGTGCAAAAAGTCAAAATAAAAAAAATTCCGGAAACCTCCTGAACATTTCCAGCTTCGTTTTTCTTTTTTCTCCTTTCTGTTTTTAGCAGCTCTTTTTTTGCCATGCTAGAATGTCACACTACCCTTATCTTTAGAAACACCCCCCCCCCCCCCCCCCCCAACAAGCACAGGTGGTATTCACGGGATAGGGAACAACAGGTCGCATATCTTTTCAGGCCCTCTTCATGCATACCATTATTTTGATGAAATCTTTTGATACACATTAACGCAATTACAAATTGTTTCGTAGTTGTTACACTGCGGAAGCTTAAGTATTTTATACATTTTTAAAAATTATGCATTCTCATAGATTTACACAAAGAAACTTTTGCATCTTAATTTTTACTATGTTGCCTGGCCATATTGTTGTTGATGATAAAAGCATAATGACAGGATAAGTTTAAATTTCTGAAATGTGTTGCAATTCTTGGCAGAACATTGTAATCTTCTGATCCCAAAATAATTAATTTTATTCTACTGTTGAAGTTGGTCCACAAATGGTCAAATTTCCTAAAGATATTGAATGGTACGTGTGATCGTAGATTGTAATAATATTTGTACTGCAGTTTTAAGAAGTTCAAGGTATATCCGCCAGGAGTGCTGTAAGTACTCAGTAGCACCAACTTCGTAGTTCGAAGTGATGCAGTAGTTGTGCAGACTAAGTTGGTATGCGTGGAGATAGCAAAAGAAAATTAGCGACCGGTCAGGGCAATAACATGCCGAACATGGATTGCTAGCCTCTGCCATGGAAACAAAGTGGGTTTGGTGGAATTGTCGACCAGCCACATCTGAGTGTTATTTGAAGGGCGGTGGGGGGCCATAAACATGTCGCAGCTGTGGTTTGCACGTGACAGGATATCGTTAGGAGATTGGGGGGGGGGGGGGGGGAGCGGGGTTTCGATCTACACATAACTGAAGGGTTGCTGGGAAAGAAAGAGAGAGAAGGGAGAGGAATGATGTAAGAGCGAGAGATGAAACAACAGACAGTCCCACTACTTCCCTCAACATCCCCGGACAATTTATGGCAACCACTCCCCCTCTCTCTCTTTTATATTCCGTGTATAGAGTGCACCCTAGAAATGTTTTCCTTAATTTAGGGGAAAAAAGCATGCGCTATACACGAGTAAATACTGTATTTGTTTTTGTTTTTATTTTAATTTTTATTTTAGGTGTACACAAACCAAAATACAGTAATTTTTATGCATAAAGAAAGTAATAACCTGACTTCGTTCTCTACAACCGATACTGCGGTATCGGCCCGATACCATACCCGACACAGATACATTGGGAAAAGACAAAGTATCGGTATCGGAACAACTTTACTATTTATAAATAAAGTGGTACTAAGTGCGCCTGGATGACTATCACATTAACATAAATATTATTTGCCACAAAAATAATGATTCCATCGCAAACCGCTCTGTAGTTTTAATATATTACATTTCTTTTTACTTTGTGAATCGGAAGGGGACATGAAACACAAAATGGTGAGCTGGTCTCAGAAAGACTCGATGATTACCGACTGAATCAAAATTATTAGCAAGTAAAATTGCTGCACTCGGAAATTTGTTATGTTAAAAAATATATAGAACTCGTGGAAAACATACCTTTCTGGAAATTTGTTCCTATTTTGTAATTTACATATGAAACATTAGTAATTTCATGGGGGTGAGACTTCCGAAGCAAGCCGTACTCTGGCCAACAGATGGCAGCACAATCACCTACTTTGAACCTACATCACAAAAGTTGATCCACAACACTTTAACAATGGTAATTAGATGACTCCAGCTCCATCCTACGCATAGGTTTGCTTGTGAGTTTCGAAGTTAGCATTACTGTTCGTTCCGACTTGTAATGAGAATGTTTTATTATTCATGATTGTGCAGTCGTTAATATTGCACATGTATTACCAAATTAAACTAACCATACTCCCAACAAATTAAATTTTTAAGTTAAGTAACTGTTATTACTGCATTTTGCAATTAACAAGTACAGTATTACTGAATGACAATGGCATGGCTGCAGAATTACCAAAAAGTCAATACAACTGACAATCTAATGCTAATTACAAAAATGCATTTGAGGAATATAATAAACTCTATTGTATGTACTTAAAATTAGGGAGGGAACAAAATCAATTTTTAGTTGAGCTGCTTAAATTAATAACATAACATCATAAACATTTTGTCACATTATTTTTTATGAAATATGTTAAGTATACTATAATTTTCAGTATGTAAACATTAAAAGTGATTTAATCAATAGAGAGTGGGAAATGACACGCTTATTTTAACAGAAAATGCACTGTGCAGAATATTCCTTAGCACAGTATAAGTTTTAGTAGAACCAACAATGTGTAATTATCATAATGTGATCTTCGATATTGTGGAAATTGTCAGAAATTGCTGAAACTTGCCTGAAAACAAAAACCTTATATAATAACTTATACAGTGAAACCCTGTAAAGAAGTTCCCACTTAAGAAGTTTTCCTGCTTAACAAGTTGAATAATTTTGCACCTTGTTTATACACACGTGTAATGTAACTCTCAAGAAGTTTTTCTGGTTAATACGCTTTATTTTTCGGTTCCTTCGAAAACATCTTAACAGAGTTTTACTGTGTATCTAGACAGATTATGATCCTTGGTAAATAATTTTAAGTTTTATTAGCAATTGGAAAAATTACCGTAGATAATTTCATTGAACCTGTACACGCCTGCTACTTAAGGACAATGAATCCTTTCTCCAATCAAAGAACAGAGAAAAAAAACATAATTCTTCCAGACATATCACATCAATGTACTTCAAATTGAAAGACTAAAAGAAAAATAACTTTTATACACATTTCTTTCAACTTTTGAATCATTAGTTACACCAACATGTCAAACTCGCTTCATAACAAAGTTAGGTGAGCACAACTACTAGTGTTTTGCAGAGAGAGTATTATAAATGGCTGTAAGCTCTATACTAACTATTGTTGAAATGAAACAACACTAGGGTGGTTAATTTAGTACTATTCATTCAACCTTTGAAAAACCACATGTCTTAAACTGTATATATGTATTAACACATTGACTGGAACTCCTTACAGTAAAGTTTGTAGCGATGTAGGAATAAAGCATTCCATATATTATTATGTGAATATTACAAATGTGTCGGTTCTGATTACCAATCCTCAGTTCCACCGGTTCTTGATGTTGAGATTTGGACCCAGAATAAATGTCTAAATATTGGTTCTACTATGACCAAAACAGTTAACGCCATACTTAAACGACGACATACATAAAGTGGGAAATGGATTATCTAACACCACATCCCCATTTTATTTAATAGCAAGTAATATTTTCACATTTAAAAACTGGTTAATGTCTTGAGATTATAAGAGTCCAACAAATTTGTATCAATTTCAAGAACAGATTTCTTTGATGTAAAGAAAAAGTGTCTATAGATTATGTGTTGTATACCGCTATGTGCAGGATGCACAAAATAACTTGTGATTTTGACAAGACTCTGGTAGACCACGGAAAATAAGGCACTCACAGTGGTGAACTGGAGGACCACCACTTAATGAGATGTTCTGTACAAACTGGTACCATATCTCACATCCATGAACGTAAATACTGTATTTACCCATGTACGACTCACATTTTTTCCACAAATTAGGCACTCATAAACAGGGTACGTGTGGTATCACTGTCAGTCGGTTTTGCATGATGGTATATGCCAGCACGTGCTTGCCGACAATCGTATGTTCACACAATACATATATAAGCAATTTGTTTCTGAAGATGCAAACATACAGCACTTAACCATTCTCTGTGTAATAATTTTTCACTGAAAGTCTACTACAGAAAATTGGATGTACAAAAAACATTCTTTATGTGGCTACTGGTAATTATTACGGTTGGCAACATTGCTGTAGAAGATTGTAGCAATGCTGAACACGTGATACGGCGATGCTGTGACGTGATGGAAATAAGTACATAAAAAATATTTTTGTATTGGAAATAAGTAGTGGCACAGGTAAGTACAGTATATTAGGTATCCATTGAATAAAAGCTGAAAGCTAAGACAATGTTCAAATCAGCAAATTTAATTTACCAAATGGTCTTGTGATACATTTTAGTTTGTTAAAGTGGGATATTATCAAAGTTGAAATATACTAAAGCTGTAAACAAAACCACGGCTTCAAATGAGGTCAAATTCCTTGCATGTGAGAAAGCAGAAGGGACATGTAAACACCCGGTCGGCCGACCGGCTGTCACCAAGTCACCTTTCTTGTTTTTAACTGCCACGTTGCCAAGTTGCACGCACTGTCCCGCTCGTCAGCTACCTATGTTTATGCCTTTGCCAGTTAGGCTCTTAGAAACAATGTTGCGGATGAATATTTGATGTATTTGAAGATATATTTGGACACAGTTGTATAACAAATACAGTGGATTCTCTATCAATCGTTTCTCAGGGAACTGACAAAATATTTCAATACATGTAGACTTTCAATAAATGTGGTCTTGAAATGCAGATAAATAAAAAGTGGGACCACAGAATATGTTCCATGGATGTGGGATTTCAATCCATCCAAATTCAATACATAAGAGTTTCCACTGTATAGTACTTTGGATGAGTGTATTTTCCTTGAAAAAAAAATTTTTTTTCCCCCACCAATCTAATGTGAAAATTAAGGTGCGGGTGTTACTTGGGGGCAGGTTGTACGTGGGTAAATATGATAATTGTCTCGGAGATAACACGATGCAATGTAATGTATGCAAACATTAAAATTATGAACACTTTTGCAGGAGGTTACAGATAATTTTACAATAATACAGTGTTGTTAATTTTCAAGTAGAAAACCCAAATACTGTGTTACTGGATAAAGCACCTTCTACTATTTGTAAAACAGTGCAAATATCTAATTATTTCAGTTCCTTTCATAGGAAATGTGATGCACGACGCTTTCTTAACAATGGTGATTAGACGACTTAAGCTCTATCCTATGCATAGCTTTGTTTGTGAGTTTGGAAGTTAGCATTACCATTTGTCCTGGCTTGCGATGAGACTATTTTATCTACCGCGTAGATTGTTTTATTCACTGGCCCACCATAAGTATGCGTATAGGCAAAGAGTTCTTTATTTACCACTAGATAGTAATACTAGTAGGATTTTCGTTTGTCTTCGATTTCCATCCTCCAACTGGCCAGTGACGTCATATTAGCAGTCATGCCTTCGCTACCCCCCGCTTAGTGACCACCCCTCGCCCTGAAGGAGCCAGCCAATAAGCATCTGACAGCGGCCCGGAAGAGTATAAGAGAGTCGCCGCTCGACTCCTCACCAGTCTTCAGTTTACCCCCGTGGAGTTCTGACCATGCTAGCCACCAGAGAAGGATCAAACTGCCAGTCTTCACTCTTTCAGTACATGCTCAGACACCCCTTACTCTTCCATTACGTTTCAATCTTCCAGCACATGCTGCTCAGAACTGTTAGTTAGACCATTACTATGATTAGTCTGACCATTTGACCACCACGTTAAACAGGTGTGTCTCTTCGCGACGAACCTTGCTAACCCATTCCCCCTTATTCTGCATGGACGTACCAGAACCAACAAATTTCTTCCTTATAGTCCTTTTTAGGACTCGTCCTGTGTTACCCCAGTTTAGTAGTCCCAATGCAGTGTCAGTAATTTAGAGTCACGTTGCCACAAACTGGAATCCACAGGCCACAATGGATGGGAAATTGAACTGTTATTCATCCAGTGCCACGCACCCCTTACTTCAGCTATTTTTCACTGGTTGCCTCTGCCGGTCCTTGACATACTTTCAGCTTCCCAGAAATAGCTCGTGTAGACGCATCATGCGTATTTCCCGTCAAAGGGATATAAACATGTGCCAGCTCAATCCTTGGGTACCGCATTCCTGTAGACTTAGCACCTTGCTCCCAGGTGACTTCTCACGGGAAGAGAATGCAGGTGATCCAGGGAAGGTTACTTATACGAGCCAAAACACCCAGTTTTTACCCATAAGCACCTAGAGCGGCCATCCTTTCTATCTACAACGTAGCTAAAATGGAGGAGCCAACACAGATACACTGACCACGGACCAGCTTGTCGGCTCGGTGTTGGTTTGTTTTTCTACTGCATCTCCGTGCCAGGAAAGACGGGCATCCCTTGAGTTGGGAAGACTCGGCAAGGGTAACATCCACGTGTGTGACCTGAGGAAGGCGCGCTGACTCCAGTGCGTACAGCACATCCACGCCAGGTACTGGAATAGGGTGTCCACGCAGTCTACAGCCCTCCGTGGTCCGACATGTAATTTGAAATACACGGAGCCTGCCTTCCTTCGCTCGAACGGGGAGGGTATTTGTGTCTCCTGGTGACCTACTCCAAACGGCGGGGTCTGAAGGAGAGAGTGAAGCTGTCATTACTTGCCTCTGGCTGCCTGCATGAGCTATCCCCTACTCTCGTCGCATCCATAGCCAAACTTAACCCCAGGGAACAAGCTCAAGCCTTAAGGCCCCTGCAGGATCCTGTGATGCTCGAGAGAAGAGGGACTTGTTCACTGACCCCGTAGGCACCGGCATGGAAGAGAACCTGTGTTGGGAAGAAGGCCACCTCAGCCAGCCAGATCAACCACCCACACCGGCCGTTGCATAATTGGTCCCAGCTATACTTCGTCAAACTCCTCAGTCCATACCTCAACGCAGGCTTGCAGCACCTTTACCATCTAGCTCACAGCCTATTGTTGCACACAAGTCCACATAGCCCCGTCGCCTAGGCATTAACAGTAAGGCAGTTGCCTCTAAATGCAAGATTGTGTTAGTCGAACCTGACTTTATGCCCTGCCTGAAAGCAGCCAGGCCAGTCTTGTATAACGGACGAGCACGAGTGCCCCATTAGGAATAGACCCCCAGTATATAGGAGCACCTGGTCTAGCAACTAGACAAAAAGGTCCACACCTCCGCAATATGCAAGTTTTACTCCCGGATATGTAGCACGAAAAAAACACACACACACGTACACACACAGATATATATTTGCATTTTTTGCACTGTACATTTCTTCGAACCACGAGCTGTTATGTTACCCTACATTTATACTTATCGCAGTTGAAAGAGAAATAACTGAGAACCAAGAACCAATTTTTAAGAATCAACAGGCACTGAATTGAGAATCAAAAGAATTATAAATCCAACCCATCCCTACTCAATACAAATTTATTTTGTTGTTTTTATGGGCATAACATTAAATATTAGCATGGATACTTATACAAAATATTTATCATTCCTAACATTTTCACAGTTACAATAGAGTGATGCATGAATAAAAGATTAAGGCCATGCAATGTTATTTTGTGGTGTGGCGGGAGGAATCAAACTAGGCTGATGGCTAGATCCTAGGCTGGGCTCTAAAAGTACTAAATTAACCACAGACAGCCCATACAAAATATATTGACACAACATGAAAAGTTATAAGCGAAAACACAAACGTGGTATCAGAATAAATATATGTCCTGCAAGAAATACGAAAAAAAAAAATAGCAGTCCATACGAAAAGAGCAATAAAAGCGTTAAATTTGTGATGAGATGGTACAATATTTGTACTGTCAGTATAAGGTTTCACTATTTTGAACAAATAACAACTTAGTAGAGTATATAAAAGTCTTCAATAAACAAGTAGGTTAATTTAGACAGCTGAATTCCATTTAAAATCTGCAAATTAACGTTTAAAATACATGCTACAGTATTTTAATCTAAGTACAGACTATGGTATGTTTTATTCAACACAAAAATTCATAGACAAATTTTTAAATTACATGAACTAATACTGTTAAGTATTTTTTATTACGACCATGTAAAACAAAATGTTGCACGTTGTCTAGCAAGAAAAAATTATTCTGAATCAGTTTGCATTATCTTGTTAAAACTATTATCAAGCACTTTTAATATATATATATTTTTTTTAAGGCTGTAGCTTCACATGAATTCAGTAGAATCACTTATCAATGACAAACACACATTGCACATTCAACCGTACACTGCTGATCTGATCAGAAGACAATGAATGAAGAAACTTCATTGAAGCTTCTTTGAAGAGCAAATTATTACGCTGATCTTGTGGCAATCAGTTCATCAACAGTATAAATTTTTTTCTAATGGAGAACTTCTGAAATTTTTGAAAACCCTTAAACACTCTTATCAAACACACCCGTGTACTTTCACACAGTACATATTGTTCTGAAACCTAGCATCTTCATAATGCACTTACTTTGAAATCTCAGAGATAAAACAACCTTGATTCATCCATGACTTATCAATGGGTCTACGTGGACCGATCATGTCGCTACGCACTGGGAGAGGTGTGTGGGGCAAATGCTAAATGGTAAGACAGCCACCACATCATAACTGGTTGGACGGCAGCAATGAACAGCAGCAAATAAAAGCGCCGCTTGTTACCTGTTGAGGCGCTACCCGCGTACGGGTCGTGTCGTTCCACATTAACCTCTGGCAACACGTGGACCTTCAATGTTCGTAACTGAAACACAATCAGAGGCCACATGTCCGTTAGCACACACTGGTGCCAAAACACTATGACTGCTACACTTGTGAAGTGTACTACTTCTGTCAAACATAGTTAATTTGTATTTCAAGCACATGATTGTGTTATCAGTGTGCAATCTGCACAAATGGGAAGTAGGCTAATTAAAATGTTATAATTTCATTCAAATGTACAAACATATTTCCAAGCAAAAAGGTAAATGTGGACATTACCGCATTTTGGAGTGTATAGGCAGCACATTTATACACAAAAAAAATGGTGTGTGGCTTATTTACGAGATATTGGCATGAAAAAAATTTTTCCTCTCAAAACATGTTCAGAAATTTGTCAACATACAGTACATTTTAATGTTTTAACTTAGTTTCTAAGGAAAGAAAAAAAATAACGAATAGCTTATTACTAATGTTAAAACACTTATGGGCTGCTCATTAGAGGCTGAGCTGGTTCGCTTTCTCTTTTTTCCACCCCCTCTCGCTCAGCATCCCTCCTTTCCACCTCTCCCCTCGCTCTACCAAGCTTGCTCACTGCAATTGTTTTCTTTTTCTCTCTCTCTTGCTCAGCATCCCTCCCTTCCACTCCCCCATCCCCTTCCAAGACCAGGCTCCCTTTGTCACTCCCTTCTGCTTCCCCCCCCCCACCAACAACTAACCCATGCGACTCCTTCCCTTCTTCACACTCGCTGTTGCCACATAGAAGCTTGGTGGCGGTTGGAGGAGAAATGCGAAGGAGAGGAAACACTATGAAGGCTGGATGGTCTACTGGTATTTTTAGAATGCCTCTTCACAATCTTCACTTGTTTCTCACGCTCGCTCTCTCTCTCTCTGGCCGAATGAGACAACCTGCAGCAGTTGTACGTGTGTGATGATGCCGGCGCAGCAAGGATGCACCTAACAGCAAACTAATTAGTTTGACGTCACAATAGTTTGCTGTTGCTATGCCGGTTGGCCTGCACACTAGCATGACGAGGCCTAGCAATATTTACAGAATACAAAAATTATGTGTGGCCTATACTTGAAATATTAATTATCCTCAATTTTTTTATCAAAAACTTCTGGTACGGCCAATACAAGCATGTGGCCTACACACATCAAAATACGGTACTGTGCAACATAGGTTATGACAGTGAGAGTCATGTTTTTCACTAATTATAACTTAATGGTCTCATCTGCACAATTACATAGCTATAATTTTGATCACAACACATTAATGTATTTAAAAAATTAATATTTCAATTAGAAAGTATGACTTTTCAAATGGATAATGGATGAAGTGGGAAGTTTTGAAACAATTTTTACATGTATGAACTGAAGCATGACTGGCTGGGGTATAGTTCTACATATTGGGCTTTGAATTGTTGGGTTTGAACCAACGACAGGGGAGAATTATAATTCCCAATTTGTAAAAATAGGTTTTTACACAAATTGTTTTATAAGTAGCTGTAGTAGAGGTTTTATATCGCAATGACATTATTGTGAGGAAAATGGGTAAGGCAGGGACCTTAGCGTCTAGTAGGTGCCTTGCCCGAGTATAGGACTGGCCTGGTAGGTTGTCTAGTTGGAACAAAGTCCACAGCTGCCACCACAACCCTCCTCACAACACTACCTTTTACCTTGAAATGACTGGGAGGAAGCAGACTCCTCCTCTGTGGCTCGGCAGGTGGTTGGGCTGTAGTGGGTTCTGGCAGGCTGCTATGCTGTGGAGTACTCTGAATAGGGGGGTAGCTATTGGTGGTGTTAAGTGGGAGGTCTGGATTACATAGCCAGTGATTGTCTAAGCTTAGTGTTGGCTCCGCTCCTCGCCTGAAAGGCTCTAAAATAGAATGACGAGGTTCTTCAAGATTTTCTAGTGGGGGAAACAATAGGGTAGGTATTTCACAGCTGGTATGAAATCAACCCTGTAAATTATTATTTAAAAAGAAAGTGGTATTTCTCTCGGAGGTATATATAGCCTTCTTCAACATGCTCCATACTCCTCCTTTCTGGGAGTATGGCATAACAATGACATAGAGGGCTCGTAGAGAATAAGTCGGTGACTCCTTCACTACTGTGTTTGACAGAATATTCAATTTTGCAACAAGCAGCACCATAAGGTGTTCCTTTCCTCCGGCCCCAAAGGAGGCGGTGGTCAGAACGCGGAATAATTCTCGAACTACTTCCTGACTGAATATCCATATGAGGTCTCCACACGGGTTGATCAGACTAGGCAATTCCATCTCTGTTCCGGCCCCAAAAAAAGCAGTGGTGGAGTATGGAATGACTTAGTCCAGTCAATTTGCAAGGTGGATGTGTACCTAAGGCTTTTCGGATCCTTCGATGGACTACCAGTTTGGCAGAACTCGAGCGGCCTCTTAGTGTATGGGTAGTTAACTTAATGTTCTCGTCTGCCAGCTTGACCCATGCTTGGTTAAGTTATGTAGGACTTCCAATAAAATTAGACTAAAGAGAATAGATTGAGAATACAAGTGTTTTTATTATTGAAGTAATAATACACAGTGGCTTCGTACTACCTCCTAAGATAATATGAGTATGAATTGCAACGGAAGTTAAGAACCTCATGTAATTAACCAGTTGAAGGCAACTTGGGCAAGAGCTAGTGAACGTAAGGTGATTAATTTAATGAATAAATAAAAAGTTACTATTTAGCTACGTAAATAATGTATAACTGTTGGTGGTGTTCCGAAGGCACCTAGGGGTTGGACATCTACCAGAAGGGTATTGACATTAATTTTAACACAGTCTGGTGTGGCGGGGAGGTCCAGAAGAGACTTAGTCATGACCTTATCGGGTACTGGAGTGGGTACCAGGGAGGTGGTAGAGGAAGTAGCGAAGTCTTCGAGAACTTCTGGTGGTGGTTGAGTCTCCCAGAAGCTGTTGGAGGGATCTGCGATGGCGACAGATGGTGGGTTCTTTAGCGGTTGCTGAAGAGGTGTTGAGTTTCTGGTCGGAGAGTCTCCCTACTGGTAGAGATCCCGGCCCCAAGAGAGGCGGAGGAATCTCCGGCAGTACCAGTGGTCGTGCACCCGATGGCTACCTCCGGCCTTGAAGAAGGTGGAGGAGGAGCAGAGACTTAAGAGTGTTGGCCTCCCTAACCCTTTAACACTAAATTCAGATAAGAACTCTGAGATTCTGGGGGTGCAGGGGTGTTAGCCTCGTTGGCAGGGGTTGAGAATTCCAGGATGCTGAAGGAGCGCTTTCATCCTTTATCTCCTCTGTGGGTGCTGGTAAATTAGGTGCTGCCCTCCAGTAGCAGCAACGGACTTTCGCTGGAGGAAGCTGGCAGATTGATCAACAATAAAATCTTGCAGCATGGGGGTGCTGGCGTGACATCTTCCGGGCAAGTCTGGGCGAACAGTACAAGTTAGGTTCACATATCTGTAGTAACTATTGATGGCATCACTGTACCCTGCAGCCACGTGTCCTACATGTTCAGTACTGTTTAGGGTTCATGACCTACTCCATTCTAAACAACATACTCAAAAGATAGGGTGAACTTGTAGAGTGCGTATCCTAAATTTGCAGGAATGCATCACACATCAGAACTTGAAATATTTAAGGATGACATTGACACGCATGTCTGATGCCCCCTCGCTCCTACGCGCTAGGTGCTGAACTGGTGTGCATTGTTCTTGTCATGCCACATGTACCTATGAGACAAAGTGGTGACAGTATTATTTTATCGTTGGAAAGTCTATAGCAAGGTTCAATGCAGGTCCCTATAATAGTTTTGCATGTTTTTAACTAGAATATTTTGACATACAGCAATGTAAAAAACTAGTTTTTAGTAATGTTGGAGGGCTTGAGAATATCATTTATAATGTATGCGACGTTTTGAGTGCGCCTGAAATATTTTTTTCTTTTGGTACATTGGTATTATGGGGACACATTAAATGGCTTCATGAAAAAATTTGGATTTCAAACACACTGCATCTCATTTCAAGCGTGATGTAGGCAGCGCCCTTAAGCACATCCATTTAAGTGGTTTCAAACAATACCTAACATATGATTATTTAAAATGTATTTTTATCAATTAGCCTGGGTTTTCTTAACTAAAGAGCATACCATACGAAAACCCTGAACCACTTCACACTTATAAACAGCAGCCATAAACAATATAACACAATGAAGAGCAGAACAATAAAAAAAATTACATACAATACTCTACTCACCACAGTTTCAAAAAACTCTTAAGCTTTGTACCTAATTTTATGAATAATCAAGTCTCTACTTTTTCCAATGTAAATTATAAAATGAACAAAACAAAAACCAAAACACACAGCAAATTCAAATACCTTTTTTAAGGTAGCATTAATAATGTGCTTGCTTACTTGGCAAGTGTCAAGAGCCTACTCATGTCTGTATTCAAATACAATATGTATGCTTAAAACTCTATGCTTTAGTAAGTACTGATGCGTGAGGTCTTTTCTGATAATAATAACCAACTTAACCTCATCAGTATGTGCCTTCACGTCACCCCAGGTGGAGTTTTAACCATGAACTACACTTAACAGAGTACCTACAAGATATGCCCCTTGTCGCTGGGGCTATTACACACGTCAGATTGTACTGTTCGCCTGCTGTCAGAAAACATGCTCGCCTCTCCGAAGTGCGAATGAGCCACCGGTCGACACCGCATTCCAAGGTCAAGTAGTTCCAGAGTGCGCAGAAGGATGGCACCCCTGTCTGGCTCTGTCCACCAGCACACATTACCTGGCTCTGCCCACTAGCAGACGACTTGACCGCCCACAGCCCACACGAGGGTGAGCCGGACGGATGTATGTCCATGCGCGGCCCAGGAATGTGTCTATTTCTGGCAGCTCGCTCCACCGCCTCATGCTGGAGCTCTCTGCAGACAACCACAAGGTCTTCACGACCTACCAGAAGCTCTACAGAAAATTCACCAATGCCTTCCAGAGGCACTTCACCAGCAACTCCTGAATAAATCGTCAACCTCCTTTGCCTTGCCTACTCTTCTGGTCACGGCAACCACCACTGCCCTTCTGGAAGTGGCCCCCGCAAGTCCCTTCTGGACAATGGTGTTAGGATAGTTAGGTCGAGTTGTTTTCATAGCCACCTAGCAGATTCCACCTTGTTCAGGGTAGACCCTGGTCCCCTTCACCTGACTTACGTAGATTTAATTCCGTTCAACTCTTGGGTAGTCAGGAGGTAGTACGGGCCACAGTATTAATTCTTCATGGAATATATATGTATTCTTGCTTACTTCTTAATGTTCATTTCACAGGGTAATTATGGTAAACCTAAGTAGACACCACGCCCGTTGGAGTGAAGCAGGAGACTGCAAACTTATCTCAACCAGTACGAACCATAGTGTAGGAATGCCGGCTCCTTTAACCGGGATGCACGTACGTCAACACACACCCATTAGATGGCCGCCTGTATTGTGCACCTGGTATACAGTAAGGTAGAGCCTCCACCACTCGTAAGAGAATTAACAAGGCAGCTAGTCAGCCAGCCCAGTCCGTACTACGTCCACCGCTCTGAACTGTGCCGGAGGGAGTATGAGTCTCGTCCTGGAGGTCTTACCTCCTTCGGACACACACCCAAACGTCGTTTATGGGCAGCTTGAGGACATCCACCACTCTGTATCCCCTGCACTGAACTGTGTTGGATTAAGGAGCACCGGGTACGCCTCTTGCCTGTTCAGTTTCGGCGTTGGCCTAACACATAGCTAGGGACCATCATTGCCTACTTCCCTCTTACGAGGCCATTATTTGATCCTTCCTGTATGCCTTACACCCAGAGTGGTGCTCAGCAGCAGGTCAGAAAGGCAGCTACCGCCTCAAAACTAACCAGAGTTGCAACTAGGGATGAGTCAATATTACATTTTCCCGATACTCAATACCAGTTTCAATACCAAAACATTCTCACGATACTTGAAACAGATACTTTTCTCGAGACCAAATTTAAATTGACATGAACACAAAACAACTTGGCCAAGAAAATTATTAATTTTACTAGTGTCGTTAAAACACACTGTAACTGTATAAAAACCAACATTACATTGGAAACAAATGGTGGACGGCCTGTAACCCAAATGTCCTTAACCAATGATTAACAGTCTCCTTCGATTCTATAAAACCATGTTTTCACAGTAAAAGCTGTGATCAAACTTTGAGGAAAATGAGAGCTCAGTACATGCTTATTTTGAGATTTCACAGTTTAATTTTATTTAGCAACTTCAAGGAAATTACTGTAAAATTAAATAAATATTGTAATTATCTGATACACCTGCTGTGGCCTAGCCCACGGAATACAAGGACTAGGCGACGACAGGTGTATCAGATAATTGTGGTATTTATGCTGTTGCATCATAGCCCGTGGACTCCGCGGGCTAGGCCACGATGGGTGTATCAGATAATTATGGTATTTAATAATGCAGTTACAGGTTATAAATAATTTAAAAAATGCATCAATGTGAGGTGGTTTATCATGTAATAATTTAACAGATGTGTTTTGCCAATTTTTCATTGCTTTTTAAGACCGTTTTCTCCTTTGTTTGATTATGATACTGTTGCATTATACACATTTTGCAGAATGTCTACACTTGGGGTTTTTCCGGACGTATAAATACTCCATTTTGTATTTTGTGCTAGACAAAGCTGAACTTGACTGGGGTTATGCTGACACTTTATAATTTATGCCAACAATGGAGAGGGTATTTCTTGTATGGTAACTAAAATAAGCTGATTTCATCGTTAAAATTTCTACATTTTGTCAAAAAATGATTTCATTTAATCAAATTTTATAACAAAAATTGCATGTATTATTATTAGAACATGAATCTGTTGATGCATGACGTCTTCTCTATCATAATAAACGACTGCTACTCATCAGTCACCTACACCCCTGACAGCTTGTCCACGAGTCATGTCTCTGCCGCCGACGTCTGCAAGACTGTATTACCTACCGGGCAGGGACAGGCGTCCCATTAATTATTATTTAGTCAAATGAGCCACCGAAACTATGCAAGCGGTTTGTGGCAAGTACGGCTAGATGCCGTCTCAGACAAGAGACATAGAACCTGGCGCTCTTCACTATGCCGCCCGCTTGGAGGATCCACATGCCGGGCTCACACCTGTTGTGCCCCCTCCTCAAACGCATTATGCCAACAGAAAAAGGGATGGTCGAGAAGTATAAAAGGGCCGGCAGCCAAACCTCCTGATCGCCAGTTCTTTCTCAGTACTCAATCGCTTCCTGAGCTCTCACCACCCCAGTTACTGGTGCTGAGGCTCCAACCTCTCCTAAGCGTCATTGCTCTCTTCGTAGGACCAAAGTTCCTGTCCAGCGGAATCTTAAGGAAGACCCAGCGGATGTCAAGAAGTTACACTTAGACACGTTCGGTCCCTTACGGACAGTCACCTGAGAGTAGAGCTCGCCTCGAAGAAACACACATTAAGTAACTGCCTAATCCACCCAGCTTTGCACAGGCCGTCTTCCCCTGTTTAACCATAGGGTATTTAACCTTCTGTATACTCTGTGGGGGAATTAGGAGTTATCAACTCTGCCATCAGTGTTTATTTCACTTCGGTAAATAAACACTGTTCTTACCAGTCGTCTCAACTTTCACTCCAAGCTCCTTCCTGTGTCACATTGGGGCTATAGGACTTGGCAGGAGACCGGGTTTTGATACTGCCAAACGCACACTGCAAAACAGAACAAGTACATCCTTGGAAGGCCACCTGTTCCTTGTACGTCGCAGGAGAAACACTAGAGCCATAACATTAGGATACCGTCCTGTGGAAATTGGCTTGTCAGTTCGAAGTCGCACCTTCTGTATCGCTCCCTCTGTGGTGCCAAGGAGGGGTTCTTCCTATGAGTTCGGGGAGACCAGTGACCCTGGGACCATCACCACACCACCAATGGAAGGCCACCTGTTCCTTGCGCCACGTGGAAGGAACGGTAGAACCACGACATTAGGTACGCTCCTGATGGATTGGACTCTCCAACCAGGTGCCCAACTCTCATTGCTCCTCTAGTGGTGCCGAGAGGGCTGCAGTCTGGTGCAGGGAAGTCTACTCCCACGGGACACCTGCACACTGTTAAACACGGACACGTCAACTGCCCAACTCCTGCTGCTCTGATCTATACCTCATGCCGTACACCCACAGGGGTGGAGTTGAGAGACAGGCCAGAAAGGCGAGGGCAATTGCTAAGATTTCCCAGGGAGTACATATCCTTCCTAACAGGTCCAGTTTACTCAGTCCGCAGGAACAAGCTGCACTTCAACAACGCCTCTGCTTACCAGTTCCAGACATCGTTCCCGTCTGATTGTTCGAGTCACCCACCAGGGTCGTGGAGGGATGCCATCCGGTAGTGCAGGAGGTACTCTTTGGCATCAGACAGCCAGACGAATCCAAACCACAGCCAGAAGCACCCGTACTGGAGCAGATCACACCCCAATCAGTGCGAATACACTGGTACCTGCCAACCCCACGCCACCTCGCCGAACTGCTGCACCATTACCCAAACCGGTACATTGTAGGGGGTCAAGGTCGTAGGGCCTGACTTTACGCCCAACCGTCAACCCACGAGGCCCGTACTGTACACTGGGCGGGCACCTGCACCCCGGACCAAATAAAGTAGATTAGACGCAACTCGCCTAGCGTCGCCCAAGTTACCTAGGGGCAGGGGCAGTCTGACAGCTGGGACTGTCACCCGTCACTGTTGGGCTTGTAATAGTTTTGACACGTGACAGTCCCGACTGTCAGATTGTCCCCGCCCTTGGGTGACTTGGGCGACACTAGGTGAGCTGCGTCTTAACTGGCTTACTCTGTCCTGGGCACAGGGGGCTCTCTCCGGTGTATAACAGGGGTCTAATGGGTCTGTGACTTGGTATGAAGTCGGGCTCTGCGACCTTGATACGACAGGGTGCAGGCTTTGGTGACGGTGCAGCAGTTCGGCGAGGTGGCAGGGTGTTTGCTTGCACACTTTCGTTTGCTGTGACCGGTGTTGCACTTGACTGGGGGGTATTCAGCTCAGGTACGGGAGCCGGCTGCGGTTCTGGCGTGCTAAACTGACAAATGCCAAATACTGCCTCCTGCACTATAGGGTGGCATCCCTCCGCGATCGTGGTGGGTGGCTTGAACAAGACTACGGGGATGACGTCGGGTACTAGTACGCTTAGGCATCTTAATAGTGCAGCTTGCTCTCATGGACTGAGCAACCTGAACCTGCTGGGAAGGATATGTAGCCCCTGGGGAAGCTTAGCAATTGCTCTTGCCTTTTTGGCCCGTCTCTCAACTCCACCCCAATGGGTGTAAGGCAGAAGGTACTAGATCAGCAGTGGAGGAGGTTGGCAGTTGACGTGTCAGTGTTGACGTATACGTGCTAATTACTGCTGCCAACACTGCCTCACTCTCAACGATTCTACCAGGTAGAGCCAGCGGGGGCTGCGGGGTGAAGGTTGCGGGAATCGCACGGTGGTGTCCTGTGGGGGTAGATTTCCCTGCACCAGGATGCAGCCATCTAGGCTCAACAAGGGGGCGATGAGAGTCTGGCACCTGGCCGGCAAGTCTATCCCACCAGGAGCATACCTAGTGTTGTGGCTCTACCGTTCTTTCCACGTGGTGCGAGGAACAGGTGGCCTTCCAATGGTGGTGAGGTGAGGGTCCAGTGGTTACTGATTTACCCAAACTCTAAGAAGATCCCCTCCTTGGCTCCACAAACGGGGTCAATGAGGAAGGGGCGACTTTGAGTCGGCAAGCCAATTTCCAAGGGACGGTATCCTAGTGTCGTGGCTCTACCGTTCACTTCCGGGGGGCAGAGAATGGGTGGCCTCCCAAGAATAAGCTGTTGTGTTGTTCAGAGTGCGTTCAGCAGAAACAAAACACGGCCTCCTGCCAAATCCTCCAGCTCCGATATGACACAAGGAAAGAGCTTGGAATGAAAGTCAAGGTGACTGGAAGAATCAGTATTTATCTAACCAAAAGGAAATAAACACTGATGACAGAAGTGCTAAATCCTAATTTCCTTATGGGCTATGCATAAGGTTAACACCCTATCGTACTATATGGGAAGGTGCCCTGTGCCAAAGCTAACGGGAAAGGCAGATAGCTTGGTGTGTGTAACCTCGGGCGAGTTCTACTCTCTGGTAGGTGTCTGTAAGGGACTGAACGTGTCTAAGCATTTGAACTGTTGACGGCTGCTGGTTCTTCCTTTGGTTAGGCGTTGGAGAGAATCTTCGGCTCCGCAAGGACAGCGAAGAAGCGTAGGAAAGGTTTGAGCCTCGGCACCAAGAGTTTGGGTGATGAGAGCTCATGAGAGGTGATTGAGAACTGAAGCAGAACTGACTAACCGGAGGCCGGGCTGCAGCTCCTTATATACGCCTCGGCCATCCCTTGTTCCACTGGCATAGCACGTCTGGAAAGGGGAAACAGCAGGTACAAGCCCAGTGCCTAGATCCTCTTAGTGTACGGCGTAGTGAAGTGTGCCGAGATCTAGGCATCTTGCATGTAGCGGCATCTAGCGGCCAGCTGCTGTACTCGCCCCGGACCTCTTGCATGGTCTCGGTGGCTCATCGGGGGAAATAATAACAATTATTGGGACGTCTGTCCAGGCCCAGTAGGTAAGACAATCGTGCAGATGGCGGCCAAGAATGCAGTTGCGCTGATGAGTAGCAGTAATTTAGTATAATTGAGCAAGACATCATGAGTCAGTTTCAATCAAAATTAGAGATGGGACATTCGATACTTCGATACCCCTCAATACTGAGCCATTCAAAATTATAGAGTATCGCATCCTCCAGAATTTTTCACATATTGCAAACTTATTCTAATGGAGACTAAGAATTAAAAATGACATTTTGCTGTAATCAGTATAATATTTTAAGTACAAAAAAGTAAGACTTCATAAAAACAAAATTATACAATGCACTTACCAGAAAGAACGACAAGCTAAAGCTGAAGTACATCAGTCCTAAATAATACCCAGTCTTATGAAATACCAGGCTTAGAAGAACAGCAAAAATAATGCTGCAACAAGAAAACATACAGACTACTTCAACTTCCAAACACATTTCTTAAAAATCTACATGAACATGTTTTTAGGAGGGATTAGTTTAGGGGAAAATACTTTATAAAGGCTGGTGCTGTAACGAATTGCATTATTTTCAATTTCTCCTATTTTAGGCATCATATCCAACTGAGCCAAAAGAATTCAAACAAAAATAATATGCATCCTTTGATGTTTACAACAAGCAAAGTAGGGTAGTAGGAAATATGTTCATGTGTGAAGATGTCAGTGTAAATTTGTGTCTCATTATCCAAACAATTGAATAACTGAACCAAATTATATTTTTTACAAGAATTGCCACAAGATATTCTCTGTAACCCCTCACTGGATAGTGAGTGGGCAGTCTGAGATTTGCAGTGACTTTAAAGGAGATCCAGACTTGTTGGCCATTAAAAAAGTTTTTAAGCAAAGGTTTGACGCATGTCCGGTTAGCTAAGGCTGGATCACGGCCACGTGGCTTTGGTTGCACTTTGGCCGGTTGTGCTCACTGACGTTTACAGTTGAATATGGTAGCTGGGCACGTGACCTTACGTGAAGGAACAAAGTTCTCGACATTGTGATTGACAAGTCCCTTGGATTGGTCTGCCCTATGGCTGGTGGGGTGACTAGTTACCGTGGACGACTGGCGGGAGGTACAAGCGGTAGCAGGCTTACTAATGTTGTGAGTGCGAGGACTAGCTGCGTATAGTTGGTTGAGCTGATCATTCTCTGCCCAGGCTGCAGCGAGGGCCCAAGGGGCCACAACACAAAAACCACCGTTCCACCTGGTAGCTGCCGAGCTCCATAAGTTGGCCTTCGAGATTCCAAAGCATTCCTCAGTCCATTTAATTAACCCACACACAACTGGGTGACAGGCAGGATGTGTGCGAAGAGGTGATGACGAGAAAGTAGCTGCATACCCTGCTATAGATTTAGGTCGTTCTAATGATCTGAGTAAAGCGGCACAATCTCATTCGGCTCGTCGATTAGCTGCAAGGGGGACGGAACCAAATGGCTGCTTGGCAGCAAGGCACCCAACTCTTTGCTCCTCCCTCCTTGCACCGTATCTCACCTTAAATGGCATGGAGCAGGTTAACTGCCGAGAACTATGAATAAAGCACTACGGACACGAGTAGCCCTAGAATAGTGTTGCACAGTAGTGGTTTGGTAGCACGAGTCCGGTGCTTCAGAAGGCCCCCCACCTTAGCGGGCGAACCAGAAGCGTTGAAGCCATGAGGGCTACCAAGACGATTACTGGGTGTGCAATCCCAACCAAGGCCAGGCTGTAGCACCTAAGCAGATACCCCCGTAAACACCCAGGTGCTCCAGTAGGGATATAACTCAGGCGTACTGTCTCTCCCTGGGTGGAAAGGGTTGCTAGTGGTCGCAGCTCCTCTATTCTACTCCTGCAGTACCTGTATACTTGGCAGGAATAGTATAGATGGCCGTCTAATATGTGTGCATTGCAACTGTAGCCGCCTGAGGGGGAGTCTCCAGTTGTAGCTAGTTTGTAGTAATAATTCCCCATTCCCAGTCAGCGGTACTCGACTTGAGGTTCTCCCAGCAGTTGGTTACGAATTACTCTATGAATGAGACTCAAAGTTAAAAGAAACAAAGCAGTGATTATTAAGAGCTTATTAAACACGGTGATGCGTACTCTGCTACAAAGAAGACCGGTGGCTGGAAGTAAATCTACGGTACCCAGGTGTAGGCGACCTGGTCCTAGACTAATGGGGGAAGTGAAATTAAACTGTCGAAAATTGCTTACTACAAATATAACTCTAATCGAAGTGTCTGTAGGAGACAAAGAAGTTAAGTGTGGTATGTCTGGTAGCTACAGAAAGCTTCTGGTAGCTATTGGCAATTGGCATCGCTGGAGCATCTGGTCGCAGGTGCTGCAGAGCTCTGATGGCGACATCAATGTAGGAAGCCTCTGGTGGCTGCTGAAGAGTGTTGAGAAGTTGGTGGCAGCCTCTGGGAGGGCTGCCGAAGATCTAAAAGTGGTCAGAGGGCCCCCGCACTAGAAGTGGCGGAGCGAGCTTAAAGACTGAAGAAGAGCAACTGGTGAGGTCCGCAGCACACTGACTTATATAGTCAGGGTAGTGCATGTCATGGCGGCTGCGGGGGAGGGCGTGTGACGTCCCTCTGCTGCGAGGTCGGAGTGAGAGTAACACCATCTGGTCATCTCTTGGCCTTCGCGTATTCTCGGTGGCGCTTGGGCATGCCTCAAGGCGACTGATGGCTTGTAGGCTCCCAGTCCGAGAGGGGGGAGTGACGTGCCGCTGTCTTGTACAACCACTCGTATCCACGTGTCTGGCTGCCCTCTAGGAATGTGGCAGGCCGCGACTACCCTATACGGGTTGGCCCAGGATTTGAATCTCACGTGTATAGAAGTAGCATACTAGGTTGCAGTGAGATGAGTCGTAATCGTTGTAAATAGTTAGAATAAGCGGCATGCGCCAGATTTTACTGCAACATTTGTCGTACCATCCTGCGTAGACACAGGAGTGGTCCTCAACGGGAAGAGTGAGATACTTGAGCTGTATGAAATGGTTAAAAACCTTGACTTGGTTTGAACATTCTTTTAATTAAATTTTCCTGTACTCATTGAAACTATCTGGGCAGGTGCGCTCTACAAGTCCACGCTCGTCCAAAGAAAAGCCCTATGTTAGGCTTAATCCACTGTATCATTTTCTATCTAAACATCCTGGGTGCAGATCGGGGTGACAGTCCTTCTATACCCTGCCCGTCTGGTGGCAGTAATCTACTTGTGCGTTCAAGCCACATGTTAATCAGACCCGTAACATCCTATACGGAATGACAGAGCGTAGACGGCTAACCAACAATGCGACATAATGCGCTGGCCAAATGTGTCCAAACATGCAATACCAATGAAAGCATGGATTCATTAATGTGACTGAGGAAAAATGTTGTCGTTTCTTGTCCACTGATGTGATCTACCATCAGGCTTACTTTGCACCTTTATATCTGAAAGACAATTTACACGTAACAATAACCTAGTGCAGCTGTGGAGAACTGGTATGCATGCAAAGATGAGTGTGTTGGTGGTGCAATTTATATCCATATTTTACCTTTACCTTAAGTGATGCCTAGCAAATCAACACTGCACAACTCAGTACACATTTTATTAAAACCTATCTTATGAAAGAATGGCAACTAAAAACATTGCAATGTCTCAATTCTGGGCTTAATAAAAATTTAGCATTATATGAGAAAATCAATACACAACTAAAAAGTTGCTTTAGATGGAGGAGTGAAAAACAAAACACTGTATTCTCACCCTACAAACTTATATCCCCCAAATGACAACAAATCCAGTGTCTTCAGTTTTGTCTGTATATTTATGACATAGAGGGTAACCAGCTCTGCCACTATCTCCACAACAGTCCATGCCAAAGCTGAACTTGCCTGGATGCTGAGGACTTCTGGGCTGAACCTACACAAGAGACAACCAACAGGTAACATGCTAAGAATTAGTACAGACATTTTATTTAACCACTAGTCAAGTAGATAAGTATCAAAACTGAAGAAAAACTTTAAATTCAATGGCCATGTGGATCAAACTATAATTCTATCATAAAAAAATAATTTTGTTGAATGAATGCAAAAAATGGGTGCAGGGAACACAATATGCAAAAAAATTTATACAATCAGAACATACTCCATCCACGGTTACTTCAAACTTTTCTCAAGTCCTGCTAAAGTTCTACTTCCAGGATATTCCTGCCCCTCATGCAAGTAAAACTTAACTAAGAATAGTGAATGAAGAGACTTGAGAGGCTCTTAACAATGCAGTCTTGAGGGTCAATGAGGGTGAAGTGAGGTGAAAATGGAGCAGTGTTGGAATAAAGGGGCAGGGGAAACAGGAGATCCCAGAGAAAACCCGCAGACCAGCGGTATCGTACAACACAATTCCCACTTGCTAAAATCCGGGAATGACCTGGCTGGGGATTGAACCTGGTTCCCCGTGGTGGGAGGCAAGCGTGCTGACCACTCAGCCACTGTAGCCCCAACTAAGTACAGAAAATTACACCAATGGGACAACCCACCAGATTGGCGCACACTCAATGTATTGCTGTTTTGCATAAAAACTAGGCATTACCAACACACTTATTTTCTTCATTTTTAAAATAGTAATTATGAATGAAATATAATTTATAGATGGAATATAAGTATACGTCCAATCTAACTAAAAACGCGTATAAAGCGGATGTAATAAGTGACATATTTAGGAAACAACTAAATACATCAAACATAGGGCGATTTTTCAAAGGTTTAAATCAAAAAGTGTGATGAAGAAACCATGAGTAGAAAATAGCTGCAATCTTATTATACTCCTTTCAAAATTATGGCATCAGTTTTCTGTGCATGAAGAATGACGTCTGTTCTAGGGTAAAAAAAAATCTTATGGAATATATATATATATATATATATATATAGACACACACACACAATAATAATTTAACACTGAACACGAAGACTGCTTTCATAATCTGCTATCAAGAAAAACCAAATTCTAATGTATTAATTTTCTTTATTAATACGTAGTCAATTATTATTTTAATGAATATTACAGTTTGCGCTCTTTACAAAAAAAAATCGACAGTGTAGTTTTCTAAAGTGTCAGTTTTTGTTTTTGTCCTGTTTCTTGCTGTCTAAATAGCTTTCTAATTGCCACAAACTCATAATTTTCTCAAAAATAACCTGTTTGGGCTTAGAAACCAAGACACATACAGCTAGAGAGCTTGAAAAGTCTGAAGGTCAATTATAAACACTGCATCTAAATCATGTGATGGAAAAATATCATCAATGATCCGAATTCCATGAAACTACATCAGTAACTAATGTATGTCTCCAAACGAACACACACAATTAGTGCATTTTGAAGGCTACCTGCTCATCTGCTGTTTGTGATAATCTTGGTCAACTTCAGGATCACCACCACTAAAATTATTACACATCTTGATGTTCGAAAAATCCAAATATAAAAAACTGTTTGCTGTATGTGTTTACAGGGTACTGCTTTGTTATTATGTCTTAAATATTTTACGTAACAAAAAATTGTGTCCAAAATATGAGTGGCATAAATACTGTCGTGCAGCAAATGAAAAATATAAACATTATTATAGGCAGAAAATGAAACCATTATGGCTTTAAAAAAAATTGTGGGACTGTGAAATAATGGGTTTACTATATACAGGAAACTGTTATAAGCAGGAATTTTATACAGTAAAACCTCAGTATAAAGTAAATACTTAACTTCACTTTTAAGTACAACTTTCAAATACCCTGCAGATGCAATATTATTAAAAATTCAATGATGCAAACAATTTAAAAATAATTAGTGGTCAATGAAAAAAGTTGGTGGCCTACAACTTTTTTTCTAATAATTCAATAATTCAGTGATTATACTTTTAATCTGCTGGAAAAACTTGGTGATAATACTTGTGAACTTTAGCTTTGATGTACATACAATTGGTGCGAAAAAGTCACATTTTAAATTGTGTAACAAATCGAGGAAATAAAATAAAAATTATTTGGTCTCCCACCTAAACATGTAGGTCACCCTGAGTAAGTAGTCGACCTACTATTTGCATCCCTACATTAAATACTTGTTCAGTATAAAGTACTATCCATTATTAAGTTGAAATTTCAAGCCCCTTTTCATACTTTGTATCAAGATTTTACTGTAAAAGGATTCTACTCTACTTTGTTTTACTAAGAATCAGACAGTTGCCTTGCCCCGTAGAAGCTACTGGAGACATTGCTTAAGGCCACCTATCCAACTGGAAGAATAACAAGAATAACTGAGGGACTGCAAGAATAATCAGAGTAAAATGATACCTGTCCTGCATACCCAGCACCAGACCGGCAACCAGGATGTACGTCACAAAGGCCATAGTTGGTATGTATAGGTCTGGAGCATTGATCTCGTACCGTGGTTGTACTGGTTCCTCTTGCTCGTACTTCAGCGACCAGTCCTGAGCATAAATACAAACACAAACTTGACTATCACAAATTTTATGGCAGAAATACTGTGTCTATAGCACGTAAGAGTGAAATTAATGTAGTGTGTATTGGAGTCTGTACATGCACCTGAAAGTCAAACTGGTATAAATAACTAAGAACAATGGCACAAACACTTTCTACAATTTTTATACAAAATAAATTACTGGTAGTAAAAGTGATGTATTAACATGTTGTTACCAATTTTTTAGGGATGGGCCGATACCAACAATACAGATTCTCAGCAGCCAATGCCCGATTACAGCTATGCCGATACCAGTTTTGATGAGCACAATCATAATTCCCAATTCCCAATGTTTGGAAATACTTTCTTATTACTTTCGTTTAAGTCTTGAATTTTGTGAATACTTAAAGCACTTTGTATTAAGTGTTCACAGCATAGAAATGAAATACAATACTTGTTTAATAATAAATGATAAGATAGACAATTCAACTGAGCAGATAAGTGACTTAACAGTAAAGAAAAAACTAATACCAGACAATATAGCATTCATTACAAACAAAGTTCATTAAAGTTAACCTCCAAAACTTCAGGCAATCTGATGTGGACTTGGAAAAATGTAATTGAAATCTATTTATTATTAAATATTCACATGAAATTAAGCAAAATTTTTGTTTATTTATACGAATATATTTGCTTAGTCTTCCTTTGTTGGCCAAGCCGTTCTCAATCCCTTGGTTAAAATGACAACTGAATCATTTGCAACAATTTTTGCCAATTATTACTTGCCGAGACTTATGCAAACCTTTAACATTCCAACCAAAACCGCAGCCGACAGTTTCCAATAAGAACTACGCCAGACAAATCTAGTGTATTTGCTTTGACTTTCCATTTACAATAACACCACAGATATTGTATGTGATTAGTTTTCATTGTTGCCAACCTATGAGTGCAGTAAATGCATAGGAAGTATAAGAATACAGGTTGCTTTCTCATTGTTACCAACCTATGAACAGTAAAATGTTACAAGAAAATATAACACAAAAATCACTTGCAGGATGTAATCAATACTATCGATAGCACCTGTTGTCGATAATCCGTGTTGTTTTGCATTCTCGTAGTGTCCAAAAACAAATGATACACACAATCTTTGGCGAATGTACCACCAGGAAATATGGTAAAATGTAAACAACGAGAACAAATTATCAAAAAAGAATCATTCCGAATATAGTTTGGGTTTCGGACAGAATCTCTCATTGATAGATGCAGTAAATTAATGCTTTACGAGATGTAACATGCCGGTTTATTTAACATTGTGTTAAATAAATTTGTGCTATTGATCTGTGAATAATAATCAGCAAAAAATGTTCAGATACCACAGATGCCGATAGTCGTGGTATTGGCCCGTTAATCAGTATCGGCATAGGCCCATCGCTACTATTTTCAATGCACTACAATCAAAGAATTAAGTGTTGCACAACAATAAAGTGCAATCACAGTTTTCAGTGTTGCACAATGAAATACCAATTCAAAAGGAATATGTCTCAGTAGAGGGTGATTCCAACAGAAATGTATGTAATAACATTCTTCAGAGTAAGAATTACAAAGGATGATACAAAGTAAAGCTTGCTTCAAGCAGATGGATTCACTAGATCTGTATTCATGTGGCTAGCACCATTTTTTTAAATAACCGGCACTGGAAGCAATGCTGTGGTAGTTTGGAAAGCACCAGATGGCAGTCTAATGGGTGTGTGAAAATATGACGAACCCCTGAAGGGCGCCCTTGGCTGAAGTTAATTCGGTAGTTATAAATTCCCCAGTCCTTGTCAAAGGTGTACGTAGCAACCCGTATCTAGTAGACTCACAGACAAATACTCTAAGAAATAAAAGCTGAGAGGTAGGAAACAACAGTTTGTTTATTGAAGTCACAATAAACATGTGACATGTGCTACCTCCTACCAGGCAATTGAGAGCTGAAGGTTACTATGCTGACCATGTGTAGGCGACCTGGTTCTAATGGAGAATGGGAAAGAATTAGTTCAACAAAAAATATATATAATACTTATAAAATGTCTAATAAAGATGTCTTGAGGAGACAAAGTGAATTTAATGTGTTGGTAAGCATGTTTGCTGGTTGTCGGGTTGACTGGTCATCGACTGTGAAATTGCCACACGGGGCGTACTCTATGCTTCGAAGATCTCAGGTAGTCCCAGCACTGACAGCAGTGCTGTGGGATAACGCAAGAGATGGAACAATAATGACTGCTCGTGCCCAGCAGCGTCTGGACTTATATAGTAGAAACTTGTAGGCTGCCAGCACAGGGTGTGGGGGAGGCATGACGTCCTCTGGCCCTGGTTGGCATGGGAATACTCTGGTCAGTGATTCTGTCTCGTCGGAAGTGCTCGACCTTGCCAGAGGTCTGGGCAGCTTGTAGGCTCTCAGCACAGTGTAGGGGGGGAGCAGCATGCCTGCCAGGTTGCGTATCCTCCAGGTGAGAAGGATTTGCACAAAGTTCCAGTTGCCTATAGGGTAGGCAACATGTCACCCATGTCTGTAGTGGTGGAAGAGGTACTCTAGGCGATGAGTCGTAATCGTATTAGATTAGTTGTATAAGCAGCACACGTCAAACTCAAGACCCAAGCAGAGTTGATCATGTCACCCAACATCCAGGAGGAACTAACATTAAGCCACCCTTGGCTTCAGCGGCATCAATGTGTCATGGACCACAGGCAAAGGAAAGTATACCCGAGTGACGACCGCCGCATCACCATACACTGGGAGCATCGACCCGAACACAAGCCACCTGCGAAGGGGAGATACAGAAGGACGTTCTTGATGAACACACTGGAGCTTCTCCCATTTTTAATTGGCCATTCAAAGTTTCTGCACGGCGTCACCGCCTGATAATGGAACAACTGGAAAATATGAAGCGCCAGGGTATTGTAGAATCGTCGAGTTCACCTTACAATTCCATCGTCATATTTATACCCTAGAAGGATGACAGTTGAGATTTTGAATCAACTATAAGGCTCTGAACAATGCGACAATGCCAATTCCACCACCCGCCCTCGATCTCGCATATACACTACATGAAATAGGCGAGGCAAAGATCTTCACCACTTTGGATATGCAATCAGGGTATTGGCAGATCAGTGTGCATCTGGATAGTCACAAATAGACCACATTCACATTGCCGGAAGGAGAAACCCTGCAATTCCATGTTATGCCTTTCATGCTGAAGAATGGGTCAGCCACATTCCAGGGACTGATTTCCACTGAGGTACCAACCGGCTATATCGGACAATTCTGTTTTGCTTATTTGGACAACGTGATCGTCTATTCAAAAACTTGGTAGGAACACTTTACTCACCTACAACGGGTATTGGAGCCAATTGAACTTCGACCCACCGCCAATCTGTCGAAAAGCCACTTTGGCAAAACTTCCATCGAGTACCTGGGCCACAATACGACCACTGAAGGCAAATTCCCCCCAAATAAAGTCCATCAGGGCTATCCAAGAGGCCAAGGAACCATGGACCAAGAAGCAGCTACGATTCCTAAGACTGTGTAATTGGCTTCGCGACTTCATGCCAAACATCGCACATCGCAGAACTATGGCACCGCTGCACCCATTGTTCGAAAAAGAAGTATGATGGCGGTGGACACCGGAACACAGCGTTGCATTTAAGGCCCTCAAGAACGACTTCCAACATATCACTTGTCTGCATTGACCACAAGGAGAGGGACCCCTTATTCTGTAGACAGATGCATGCCAGAATTGTCTAGGTGCCGTACTGTACCAAGAGGACCTGGACAGCAGGCCTATATAGTAACTGCGTATGCCAGCACCCGACTGAATGCCACTGAGCGAAAATATCACATTAACGAGAAGGAATGGCTCGCTGTAATTTAGGCAATTCGCATGTACCGCTACTACCTGGAGGGAATTCACTTCATACTGAGGACCAACAGCAGAGTGCTTAAATTGGTGAGGGAGTCGCACAACAATAAGGCCAAGCTCGGGAGATGGGACCTCATACTTCCAGAATTCAATTTCGACATCCAACATTACCCAGGGAAGAACATTTACTTCACAGATGCCTTATCCCACCAACCAACTTTGTTGGACGAAGAGGCTAAGCCAGATGAGGACTTGGACTGCATCCTGCCACCCGTACCACCAGTAACCAGCCTCAAAGAACAGCTAAACCTCCTCCAGCTACGCATCAGCCGCAACCAGATAGAAAAGCACCAACAATAGGATCCAGAAGTAAAAGACTTGCTACAGAAGTACCCACAACAGTTCGCTCTGCGTGATGACCTCGTGTGGTCTTGTAACAACCAGCCAGACGCAAAGTGGAGGAACTGGATTCCGAAGGACCTGCAAGTCAATATATGCCTGCATTTCCATGAACATCCCGATGCAGGTCACCCTGGAACTCGGGAAACCCTAGCAGATATCAGCACCAGGTATATCTGAGACAGCATGAGCCATGACATCCGCCAGCACATCAGCAGTTTTACAGTATGCTGTAGGAACAAGGCCTACCCAACCCGGTGATCTATGGTCAAGCTTAGAAAACTGAATACACCCTGAATTAGAGTAGTTGCAAATTTGATGGGACCCTATCCCAATAGCGGTAAGGAGAATAGATACCTGCTCGTTATGACCTACTTGTTTTCAGTGGGTAGAAGCCTTCCCTCTACCAAGCCAGGAGACGCATCACATTATAGGGATGTTCAACAATGAGATTTTCCCACGCTGGGGATATTGAGGATATCGGACATGCCGGAAGATGCCAAAGAATCATCAGTGCACCCCCCCCTCGCCCAAGGAGGCACGGACGTCACAACCAACGCAATGGGATGGGGAAGAACAACCAACACAGGGAGCATCCTTTTCTACATCAGCCAGGATCGAGTTTTCCAAAGTTAAGATTCAGACTTGAGAATGGACATTGTCCACCACGCCTCCTGATTTCTGGAGGAAGTTTGCAAACTGACCAGAGAAGTGGACGCCCAGTACTACAGAAGTCTCATGGCGGAGCCCACTGGATAGAGACCCAGCATGACTGAAGACTCAACAGGATGCTGACACCCTGAGAACTTCCCAGACCGCCGTAATCAGGATGCCAGTGCGCCCAACAACAGAGACCCCGCTCAGCAAAATGCATACCAGATCGGACGATGTCGCAGCAGCCACCGAAAGGTCGCCGTCTAGAAAGGAGACACCACCCAGCACTACCAGTTTAGTTGAGGCTACACGCGAGGCCTCCTGTCAGCTAGTATCGCCAGCCGCAATCGCCCAGGATCGCGCAGCCACTCTAGCAGCGGAGTCAATGCTGAAGCCCCTAGCTTCGAGCCGCCGACACCGAGAAGTCACCACATACTCCAACAGTCACTGTCACGACTACCCCTCTGCATGTTTTCAAGCCATCAGTGACAACCAATGCCTCAGCAGACATGGGGATCGCTCTTCTTGGATGGGAAGAAGGCACCGCAGAGTCCACCACTGCCTCTGATGTGACAGTCGCCTACTTGACAGCTCCTTATGAAGGAGGGGTAAAACAGTGTAATGCAGATGTACTAAATCAGGATGTTTGAAGATCTACCATAATGCCCGATGTCGTGACCTATGCCCGAGACGTCCCAACCTCACGAGAGGATGCAGTTGCAGAGACACAGCAAGCATTAATAAACTTACATCTGTGGAATGATAGCATATATATATATAAATGAATAGTACTGCAACCTTTATAAAACCAGCGATTAAAATTTACTCATATGTTTAAAAAAAATACACATAAAATCAGCTAAAGGCAAATTGCCAAGTTAATTCTGAACTTAATATAACAGGACAAGGAAAGAAACATTACATAATATGAGGTTTGTTTTCAAGTGCATGCTTTAGCCAACACTGCAAATTTAACCTATACTAGGAAACAGAACTAGTAAACAATAAGTTTTCTTTCTCTATTCTCTAGGATTTGGTTGTTGTAATGACATACCGAGTGTGTGAATGGGAAGAAGAGTAAGCCCAGCTTTTTGGTGACATATCTGGTGTCAACCGCAAAGTAATATTTCAGCCGAGAAACTGGGACATACTTTTCCAATTCACGGTCTATTAACTGCCGGCCGGACCCTACCAGTGCTTGGCCATACTGCATGGCAACATTGGCCACCACCGGCTCTGCCAGCAACTGGCTGGGTATGGTGAACCCCCTGTCCATGCCTGGTTCCTGAGGTGGGTACCCTGAAGCACACACACCATCATCACTGAGCAACAGTCTATTCAATGAGATGGTATAAAATGCATTACGACATCCTCAGTAACTTTCACACCAAGTCAAATAATTTTCTACACTCCTATAACCAATTTATAACATAATTGATCATTTTTGAAAATACTTAATATTAAAATGAATACATAACTACATTTAGCTGCACGCTCAACCTTAAACATAAAATTTATGTAGGTCTAAAATACATAACACTCTAAAAACTTTGCTCCTTAAAGTTATCAACACCATGTAGAGACGAATGCTAATAAATAACGATTAAACAAAAAAACAGACATGTTTAATTTACGATAGCAAAACAAAGTCCAAAAATATTTTTCAGCCACATTGTGTTGGCAGCACTCAATTGCAATTATACTTTTTGTAAAAATGGGTGAAATGAATAAAAACTAGCGATTGCTATTACCAACCTAATTTCAATGTAAATGTTTCATTTCCATGTGAATAAAAAAAAAATGATAAAAAATAGGTGCTGTAGAAGTAACTCCAGTTTATCCCAAAGATGCCAATAAAGAGAATGTGCTAATAGCTGTCTAGTAGCAACTGCATTATTTTGAGCTATGTAAGGGGGCATGGTTCGTTTTCATCTTTTCATGTTTATTCCCATAAGAGAATGGAATCTGAGGATAAATCAAAGGAACTTTTATGATTTTACAGTGAAAAAAGTAGATTTTTAATCATCGTAAATTGTACCCATTTGCAACAAAATGCAAGGAAGTGTACACTGACTCCGAGAAATTTGATGGAGGTACTATTATGTTCTTTCGGCAATCCTGGCTTCCAGAGTGGAGTGGTGGCAAAATAGGGAATTGAACATTCAAATGTTTATAAAACTGTGTATTTGTGATGGATCACATTCTAGCAGAGCTAGTGATTGAATACATTTTCCTAGTGTAGTATTCAAAGTAAGTAGTGCAAGTATGTTGCGGCAAGCACATTTTCGAACCTACAATTTGAATTGCCTGCTAATATCTTGTTTCACCAGCATTGCCCGACATCTTTAGCTCCAATAATATCAGTGTTTTCAGTATCAATATAGCCTCGCACACGGTGCCACCCAGAGGCACATGAAAACTAGTACCCGTGATCATAAGTGCACGTCAGAAGAATCAGAACAGTAACTGGCATTACTGAAATAACTTGTCAGAGAAATTTGCAGGTATCAGATTGTGGTCCTTCACTGTTTATGGTACAATAAGTAACTTTCAAAGCCCTTTGTAGTTTTTCCTTTCTTCCGTTTGTGTAACCTTCTGCCTCATGGTCATATATATATATATATGTTGACAAATGATATAATTTTAATATTTATATCAACTATGCAAATCTGCTGTAGAGTACATATTTACTCAATACATAAAAAAGTATTATGTAATCACTGTTATACTGAACAACACTAATGATAAGGCAACATTGTTCTAATAACATATACTGTATACATTACTAGTACAATAAGGGGGAAAAAAGTATTTTGCTAGTTGAAGTGTTTTGAAGTGATGTGTGTATTTGATTTCTGTAGAGTATTGCAAAAATCACACTTGTCCACAGTATTAAGATGGTATAGGCTGTTCATGGTATAAGTGAGCACTTTTGAGACCCTGGTTACTTTTTCCTTTCAGCCATTTCTTATCCTTTATCCATCTGTTTTAATGAACATTGCCACGTAAGTAATAAACACAGTGTGTGTAGTCCACCACACTCGGAAGTTAACGCCTAAGTCTGAAATAAAATACATTTATTGACTATGATTACAAATGAGAAGGCTTTCAAAAGTGCTTACTTTACCATGAATAGCCTATAACAATATGTGCAGATATGTCAAAATGTTCTCTGCAGTGGTGTATGCATGTACTATTTTGCCATTTTTCTTGATAGTTAACACATATTCAAATTTTGGAAAAGAAGACAAAATATCTTACAAAATGAGTACTTAAGAAGGAATCTGTTTCTACCAAAGAACTAACAAAAATATGCCAAAAATACACTAATGAATTGTTGGAATGTTCTGTGGGTGATTTGGTTCTAGAATTCAAGTTGGTAATGCTTACGTTTTTGGCACACATAAGCAACATTAACCACCAGCATAAAACACTTCCCGAAATTTAAAAAAAATCTAACTACTAATGAGATAGTAGTGCACATGGATTTTCCCAAAAACTATGAATGCAAGTATTTTGAAGAGATACAATCATTTTATTTCAGGAGTCCAAGGGTACAATAAGCCTGCACACTGTATTGGTATATTACAACAATGGTACTTCAACCACACAAAGTAAAGCTTTTTGTACACTGTCAGACTGGGCTATGATCCAGTTTCATTTTGTGCACATTTGAATTCAATTTTTGCACTTTATGCCAAATCTCAGAAACATTCACTTTTTGAATGTTCGGTCGAGTACTCAATAACGTGACGCTGGCTAACAGTCAGCCACGTTAAGACCATTACAGTGCTCACCACTCACGTGACATGTGGGCACGCAAAGAGGCCATAACCTGTACTTTCCCGTAACGGGATATGTATTTGGAGTGTAAATCATGCCTTTTGTTTTATTTCAGATTTCAAGTGTTTTTAAGTGTTCAAATTGTACGTTCTAAAATGTTGCTCAATGTTTGGTTAAGAGGTCCAAATCTGCGCTGCGCAAAGAATAAGAACATTATCATTCTGGCGTGAACGCCGTCATAAAAGACATTTAACAAATACAGAAAATTCATAATTTAAATGTATAATGTAAATCTATATTTAAATTATTTATGTGCCATTTCTTTTAAAAGATAAAAGTTTTACTCAGCATGCATAGCACTTCCGTTTGTGTGAACCCCATAGGCAGCCATGGGTCTGGGTGGGCAGTCCGTCAAGGAGAGCTGGCGAGGTAAGACGCTGTCACGTAGGCACTTCAAACTTTTTGCACTGATGTAGATTACAATAGCTCACTTTTAGTATACCGGTTAACATATGGCTTGCATACGTTTTGTCGGATATTTCCCCAGAATTATGCTTCCGCTTAACCTAATAATTTGCGCCCTTGTAGCTTTTTAAACATAATTGAGGAGAAAGGAGGAAAGATGTCGGAGAGGCCATGCAGCCCACGCAACTTTGAATCAGGCACCATCCGCCTATGCTAACGGCATTTCAGTGTAATTTTTGTTTAATTGCTGCATGCAATATTAAGGGCTTTATTTCTATGTATGTATTTTAGGGTTTTTGTCATGTTAAATTGTTTTATAGCCAGATCATTTGCGACGTGGTTAACAGCCACCAAGTCAATATCTGCGCCATCCATGCGTTTTGAGGGTTTATTTGTGTAATATCATGTGCGCTATAATTAATTTCAGGGTTCCGTGTATTTTCTTGTGATTGATGCTTTGTATGTATGACCACGCTGTCTTTTCATGTTTGATTTCCCCGCCATCAGGCGAGCTATGAATTCCTGTCTGCTTAAACTGTCACGGGAATATTTTTCCCAACACCACTAACAATATATCTGACAATAATTGGCCGTTTTTTACGGATAAATACTGCAATTTCACCTGCACCACGTGATCAGCTACGAATCTCATCCAGCGGCATCTGCGCCATATAAGTGTGCTTTCACACATCTGAATGTTTATTGTGACCATTCATCTCATGTCCCATGTTGTGTCATATGTATTTGTGTAATTTGTACGGTGATATTATTTCCATCCTAGCTGGCCATGTGTAAAGGCCGTCACCACACTCACCACATGCAGGGAGACGCGCCCCGACGAGTCTCCGCATTAGTGAAGCCAAATAATCACATGTGTCCACTGTTCATTTCGTAATTCTCGGTGCCCTGTGTTCAGGGAAAATCTACAGTCTATGCTAGCGGCTGTAGACAGACCCCTTTCCTTGTGGAGACTGTGTTCTCCAACACCATGGAGAAGTCATCCATCTAGGAGTGCGCTAGATTAATTGCGGGCTAGGGGAGCACCCGACGGAGTTGACTAGACACGTCCGAGTTTTCAACAATAAAGTTCATTCTGGCACGATTTTGTATGAGTGGCAAAATATAAGCAAGTCTAACAGTGCATAAAGTACTTCCTTGTGGTGAAAGCAACCTCTTGCCCTTTTTCAGTGTTAAAATGTTTAGTAATGAAAAGTGTTTCGTAAGTACGCTTGGGTGAAACGGACACACAGAACCCACAGCATCCCTGAGAACCCTGAGCCTAACAGTGCGGTGACTGGGAAACAATGCTGGCGCCCACCTACCATAAGTTTATTGTGTCACCGTTCGTCTTGTGTCTCACCTGACTGCGTCAAACGTAACTGTAAAATATTTACGCTTGTTGGCAAACACCTTCCCGATACACTTACTTCTGTGCAGATTATATCATGGAATTAAAGTGAATCTGGACATGGCAAGGGTTCACATGATGTGCTGGGTGGTACGTTAAAATGTGCTGTTGATTCATTAGAAGCTCAAGGCAATGACATTCAAAATTTCAACCGACTAACAGAGTTTAAAAAAATAATGAGTTTATTGTGGTTCCAAAGATGGCATAAAATTGTTCAATTATATGTTGTAAAACAAAACCATTATAAGGAACTTTGAAAACTCAGCAAGTCACTTGGACAAGAAGAAATGGCCACACTCTTTACTTGAGGAGGTTGAGCTGCTTTGCCTGGAAAGCAGCTGATGCTTGAGAGACATTTGTATCCTTTACATCCATTACTATGAAAATTTAATTTACAATTACAAAATAAGCCTAAAAATATGTAGTAGGCAATGGTCACCATATTTTTTTGCAGTTAATCTAGGTACAGTATCGGCAATTGACTTTAACATTGCCACTACAGGCATTCAAAGTTATTAACACCCAACAATATAATGGTACTATATTACAACTACCTACATTTCTTGTATCATATATAACAATTTACTTTACTTTATGTATTAGAGAAATACAAGTTAATAGAGTAGTGAGGGTAAATGTAATGTTAGAATGGAAAAGTTTCTCTTTCAAAGTCCGGTTACTTGCTACTGTTGTTTTGTACATTCAAATATGAATAAATGGGTTTAAAAGGTGGTTATACTTACAATGTGTCATATGTATCGTACAGAGATGTATTTGAATAATTTCCATTCAACATGAGGCACACAACTTTTCTGATTGGTGGACTCACAGGGCGATATGACACTCCATTGTAATAGTAGAATACTGAAAGTGACCATAATCTGCACTTATACTTCAACTTTCTAATAGTTTTGATAATATTGGAAATTTTTCTCTACGTAAATGGCCATTCACATTCTGACAACCCACCTTCAGCAACATCGACTTATTATGAAAAAGTCAAAATGCTATCAGTAAAGAGTCCCTTGTAAACAATTATGTTGTTCAGTTCAGCTCCAAGTAAAGTATTAAACATTATGTTGGACTTGTATTGGCAGCAGACAATACAAGTTTTATGGTGATATTTATGAGAATAAAACAAGACATATCATTTTTATTTCCTGAAAAAGAGGATGTTCAATTTGTGTAATTGTGTGACACAAAACAGGTATTGAATGATTCCACATGTAACTGATGACACAATTAAACTTTCAAAAATCTGAACTTTGGCATTTCCTCGTGTGTATACTGAATAATTTTGTGACTCCTACAGAGTATTTTATCACTGCTGTAGTTATTATCAAAGCAATAATACATATTGAGTGGTTGAGTAGTTACAATGAGAGAATACATTATTGTTTACAATTAATATTGTGTAAAAGCTGTATTGTGTAATGTTATTAAAATATATTAATAATTTTTTTGACAGTGGTCAACAGCAATAAATTACAAAATGTAATAACGTGAGGTAAAATCATTATTCAAATGTGATACTGTGTTTGGATTTAACAGTGCCCGATACTCATCTCCACAATTTGAAATGTTAACTCTGTACTACAGTGAATCAACTCCATGCCACTGGAAGTCAACTCCATCCTCGTTGCAAAAATCACACACTATTTAAAAATAAATGAAAAATCAACTATCCCTGCTGGTGTCTAATAGTTGTTCAGAACTAATTTGGATTCTTAAAAAAAAGTTTTAAATTTTATTTAAAACTTTTATTTCTATTGAACACTAGTCAAAATGTCTGAGAATGACCCTAGTATGAGAAGTTGAGGTAAGTTTCAAAAATTACATAGCACTTTTCATTTATAAGAAAGCAATTCTGTTGTGCTGATTACTACATATGTATACAGAATTTCAGGTAATTCGAAAATATGGACTGCACTACACAAATCTGTGATCAAAACTAAGTAGTGACACATTATGTATTTCAGCATTTCTATGAAATGCACTCTACCAACGACTTCGCCCCATCATGGAGCACAATATTCCTTATGGGGCGAGTCAAGCCATTCAAACAGAACTTGAAGTAAGACATGAGCCAACAGGGTACTTTAATGAACCCAACTGCTACTACAGACACGTAAGCCTAGATTGTACTATTCACCCAGACACACCAACAAGCCATCACATCAACACCCCTCTCCGAAGATTGTACTGTCTACCTAGCTGCAGACACCCTCCAGGAAGGTCCTGCCAGTTCCACAGTGCATCACTGGATTACCACCACCTCCAGAGCCTCCTACCGAGGCAATAAGATATGTCAACACCATCACAGAAGATAATAAAATCACTACCCTTACTGAAGAAGGAATTTTCAATCCCCGAGAAGCGAGGCTATCTTCTCCCTCACCCTTCTGAGGCCCTACAAGCCCTGAAATTTAGTATAAAAGGATCAACAGAGTCAAACCTCAGGGCAGTCTGCTTATTTCTTTCATGTGCCCCACGATACTGGCATCGTGCTGTTTGAAGTCATCCACCACAGTGAAAAACAGATTTGGTTACTTCCTTTATAAAATTTGTTTTAACGATTAATGTCCACAGTTATTTGTCCAGGGCAGATGCAAAATCAAGCCCCTGCGTACAACTTCTATCCCAACGTGAAGAACCCAATCCTAGACAGGTACTTGTTTTAAATCAAGTGTGTGTTTAGTAATGTCACCTGTCGAGGGCGTTAACATCCTTGTATCCCCAGAGCTTGCATTCAACCCCGACTTTAGTTGTTAGACTTATTTAAAGAGAGAAGTTAGGCTTCAATTTAATGGTGCCAAATGTTGGTCATGTGTACCTCACTGGCACCATGCATCAATAGGAAAGTTAGAATAAGATGCACAGGATTCAGAAGAAAATACTCTTTGGTAAAAAAGCACAATGCCCTTAGTTTATGAGAAAAACCGCATTAAAGTATATCAAATGACTTTGTTTTATGTTAACCATAGCATAAAGAATCAGCACACAAAATGTTGAAACATCATAACAGGTTTTCGAAGTTTGCTGTGCCCATAGTTATGCACTTTTACGCCGTTGGATGCATGCAGCATGCTCAGAGCTTGGCTGCCAGATCTACCCATGGCCATTGCCATGTCCCATTACTCACCGCATGTGAACTCCATGGTCTCTTTGGCCTTACTGAGCTTGGCTTGTTCCCTTGCCGTATGTCTTACGAACGACACATTAGCTGCAACATTGCACCATCACCTCACCTTTATCTAATTCGAATACCACATGTTTGCTACATTTGTTTTTGGATCTTTCATGTTGTATTTCTCATAAACAAAGGGTCTTATGCATTTTTACCAAGGAGTATTTTATACTTAGTTCTGATCACTGATTCACGTGGTGCAGTCCATAGCTGTGAATTACTCGACTGCCTGTATTTACGTAGCTCTATGTAGAGTACATAGGTTGTAGTGGCCAGAGCTGGGCCGCCCTACGTGTTTTACAAACAAAATACTTGACCCAGTCAGTAAGGAAATATAAAAGGGAACCTCACAGTGCTATCCCTCCCCAGATGCTTCCAGCCGTGCAAGAATTCAATCAGTGTTTAACTCGTCAAAGCTGACGATGACAAGGTTCAGCAAGGCTGACAACTGAAAGCTACTCCACTGTCCAGGCCTAGAGGGGCTCCTAGTCGTCTACATCAGGGTGAGCATAATCTAATCGGCTTGGTAGAAGATTGCAAGGCTATCTCTTGGGACTCGTCAGTTAACTATCTCCTCATTAATTCAGTATACCGGCAAGGATAGGCAGGTCACTCTTAACTTGTTGTATAATCATTAGAGAACGTGAACCTTGTGTAGAGTTGTTGGATGAGTAAATGTTTATTAGACTTCAGTTTAATGTAACTTGTGTCATTACCGTTAATGTAATTAATGTCATAATAAAGGAGTTTTGTGTTAGTGAATTTAAAGTATCTTATATCATTTGCCATCGAGCTTATCGCCCCCATGAACATCAATCTCTTATACAGCCAAACCCAACTGAGACAGTAACTCTAGGATATAGTGATAAGTATGTGAAAGAATTAGGGAAATAGGAAGGTATAGGGATGAGCATTATAAGGTGCACCTTATGCGCTTGCTTCTCATGCTCCAACAAGCAGAGTGGTGCAGATTCGAGAATAATCAGTTATCTGGAGCTAGTAGTAGACTTATTTAAATTTTTGTGGTTTTTTTTTAAATGTCTTTACCCTACTGTTGTTCTGATCTTCATAGCCTTCTACATTATGGCATTATTTGGGATATCTATTACATACACAACCACTCTTATGTAGAAATAAATTTTAAACTTTCTGTACAGCCTAAAAACAATACTATTAAATTTTTTTTTATAATTTTGAGAAAAGTGGCTGAAGTGAATAGTAATTAAAGTAAATAAAATTATCTAACATTTGGTCTAGAAATTAATCCTGTCACACAGTATTGGAAAAAACCCATCAAATATGTACAAAAAATGTCTACATTTCACAATGGTACAGTAACCTTACCAGGCTGGTACGACGAAGGCTGCTGACCGTCATAGGGGCCGCCCATGTTAAGGGGCATGCCACCACCCTGCGGATGGTTGTATGGATCATATGGGTTATATGGAGGTTGGTAGTAGTTGGGTGGGGCTCCCATCGCAGATGAGTCTACAACCCTTTTCTTCCTACCCAGACCTGATTTCTGGGCAGCTGTAAAAAAAATACAACACAATACTGCATGAACTCCTCTGAAAATGCCAATACAAAAAGAAGTATGGCAAACCAAAAATATTAAGTACCAAAGTTCATGCTCCAATTAAAAATATAATTAATCTAAGATTGCTTGTAGCTCGTACCAATTCACATAACTGTACTACAAGAAAGTTTCAAGTCCCAGCTACAACTGTGTTTCCAAAACAGTAATATTTGAACTAAAAATATAGCACGCTACTCTGGAAACATATACAACCAACTTGAGTTGTTTCACAAACCACACTTGAACGACTTTCCACTATATATAGTGATCAAAAGAAATATTTCCTTTGATACAGAATACGTCAGCTACGCTGACAATCCATCCTTACCTAAACGTTATGCATACTTAGTATTAAGTGAATGGCACTATCAAAATATATACAAAAAGAACACAGAATTAGATATGATACTTTAATGAGAAAACTGAGCTGCTCCCAAAACTGAAATAATTCAAAAGTTTCTGAAGTTAGCAAATGTTACTCAACATTTTCCTAGAGAAATGATTCTGGTTATTATCTATAAAGACTGAAAATTGCTGCAGTTACTTCCTCTCCCCCGTGTTTGCTTACAAAAACTCATGTTCAAAGTTGGTTTCTAACATCAGCAACAATTTAACCCTGGAGCACTGTTGTTTGCTTTATGACTTAAAGGGGCGTTGCAAAATATGTCAAGCCTTTGTGGAAAACATTGTGAATGTACACACCGCCACACTTTGGTTCTGTAAGTTCAGGTCTGGAGATCTTTCCTTACATGATGAACCCTGAAGTGGGGGGCAACAGTTCCTGGATGACGAGACCCTGAAGGTTGCTATAGAGGAAAACAACTGCCAAATATGTGGTGTCTGATGAAGCAGACAGATTTCACTTGCACCACATAAAGAAGGTGTTCAAGTTAAGCAAGGGGGTACCCGACACGTTGTCGACAGCCAACCAGCAAAAAGTGAGAGCCTGTTTCTAGTTGCTTTCTCGACATCACAGCACATCCATGTGTGACAGAGTGCTCACCTGTATTGAAAAGTGTGTTCCTCACGAGACTACCACGCATGCCACACAATTGGTTGTCCCTACGGAACCCTGTGCCTCACACTGCAAAACCACAGCTACATCAATGCCAAGTGATGCACTATGAGCTGTTACCAATGGGCCACATCATTACAGTGGATCTGTATTTGCAGCAGTTGGAACATGTGCTACAGGCACTGACGTAGGAGCCAGAATTCGTTAATTGTAAGTGTTTACTGCTCCTACATGACAATGCAAGACTGCATGTGATGCAGATGGCCAGGGATACGATACAGTGACTTCAGTGGGAGATGATGCGTCATCAGTCGTACTCCCGGACAATGTGCTAACAATTATTAACGCTTCCATTAATTTGATTACCACCTACGTCGAAAATCCTTTGCAAATGAGGCAGACTTACAGCAGGTACTCACAGGTTTCTTAGCATTCCAAGACCCCCTTCCCCCAATTTTTACCACCAGATCATTGTGCAACTAGAGGCACGTTGGCAAAAAGTGCTAGATGCCAATGGGTATTACTTTGAGGACTAATGATATGGACATTTGGTGTATACATTTACGTTTCTGACAATTGAAGAGGTGGATTCCAAAAGAGCCTAGGTCAAAACAGTTACTATTTCAGGAAACAATTTTTTTAGTTTGTATGTTTGATAATGTCACACACGAAAGACATACAAACATAAAATATAACAGTATTAACATGTTTTCAGGAAGCTATTGTTTTCTTAAGGTCAGTAGAATACTTTTAACTAGGATAGAATTGAAACATCGCCCAAAAGAGCCTAAGTCACTGACTTAGTGCTTTTTGGAAAATAACACATGGAAGCGTATTAGGCCTTGCCTTTGTTTTCTCTTGCACACTAGTAATAAGGGCCAGATGAGACAGACAGATGGTTTATTTTTATGAACAAGTTTAATATTGGCTATGTGTTAACATGTATCAGGACATATAATATGGATAGTGCACATGAAGAAAAACTTACAAAACTAACAAGAACTTAGTGACAGCTTTGAAAACCTATTATGTATTTTAATATGGCAATGATACAAAGTTTAAACAGTTCAAACAAATGGCTCTTCTTAGTCATATACAACAATATTGTTGTCTTAATCTCCTTCTACATTGTCTGACAGAGCATTTTGGTAAAACATTCTTGCATGTTCACTGAGCGTAATGAACTTCGGAAGTTTCTCCACATCTTGTCGTTTCTTTTGTCTAATATGGTTTTCTTCTGGCAAAACAGGAACGTTTTTTGTACGCCTCGTGCAATAGTTCAGTTGATTTAGTCACCTTGACAGTTGTTGGCAGATCATTATGTGTTTTTAATGCCAATATTAAAATGATGCTCTTCTGAATAGATGAGAACATGTTGCTTATGCATTTTAAAGGGAGGTTTTTTTTTACTAGGGCTTTCTTTGAGGTATCCATAAAGTTAGAAATCACCCAATCAATGCCCAACACATTGACTGTAGTAACAGTCACACACACTTTGTGATATCCATTAGGCTCTATTATTGTATCCTTTTTTCGTAACTCCTGTTAAAATCACCCACATACTCTGTCAGGGGGCATATAGCTATGACCCCTGATTGGAAAGTAATGTTCCACATGTTTAAAGGTTCTATATTTGAGAATGTAGTTCAGTAAAAACATCATATTTTTATTTTTATTTTGCCCACTGCAAGCATCAGTAAATAACATTAGAGTTAAAGATTTTCTGGCACATTTTCAAACCATTTCTCTAGTACCAAGGCTAAACAACTTGGTGGGGTGTTGGACCACTTAGCACTCAGGCCGTTGGGGCCCAAGGTCTGTACTTCAACGAAGAAGTACAAAGACATGGAGCTGACGCCCTCCCGAACTGGGAATAGGTTACGTAACACCTCGGTGGTCAAGGGAGCAATGACTTGGTTGCAATGATGAAACCATGGTGATTATATGATATATGTGATATAAACTCTCCAATTTCAGAGCAAGGGCTACTATCCCCAGTGAACCGCAACACCGGGGAGGGATCCAGACTGCTCTCGTGCCCGGACGCTGGAGTGGTGGCCATTTTGGGTCATAGTAATTTCCCGCCACCAAGGATGTGGCTCCCAGGGAGTGGAGTGTGACCGGCCCTTCATTGGGTGTAAGGCTATGCCCAGTGAGGTCTTCTCAACCACCTCGTGGAGGGGACTACCCCCTGCCACTCTATTCGAGGGAAAATGTTGGCCATTAATAACCCACAAGTGCCACAGAAATTAAGTGGTAGCATGGGACGATAAGTTGGCCCCACCATGAGTTTCTCTCTGGTGACCGATCATTGCACTGGACTTGTGCTGGCAGTGGTTAACTCCATATGCTGGAGGAGGTCTAGAGAGATTCCCACTCTAGATGGCAGGCCGGACGGTGAGCAACAACCTGCCCCGGTTGTGCCCTGGAGAGGCACTAGGGGTATGGATAGAACCCCGGCCAGACCACACACTTAGTTTCTGAGTGCGAGAGTCTCAGAACCTCTGTGGTAGAAGGGTCAGGGATGTACGGACGCGCCAGGCTTGGACTTGAGTCTGGCCAATGGTCACATTAATCCTGGTCAGAGAACGTGATTCCTCTTCGCTGCCTATTGGGAGGCCGAAGCGCGGTAAGAGCGCTGCGTAAAAATACAAAATACATGATCGAGAGGTCCACTGTAACTGCCTTCATGATTTCATAAAACGTTTTAGCTCCAAGCTTATGAAGCCTGTAGTGAGTCATCAATCGAGCCTTCTCAGCTAGGTCACTTGAAGTCTTGAATTGGTTCTTAGTCTGGTAACAAAAGGAGCACACATCAGTCTTTGGGCTTCCAAAACTGAGATTAAACTTGTTTTGAAACACCTTAAAAAATGTTGAATATGAAGCAACTAGTTTATTTTCTGTTTTTTGGTTCTTTTCCCACATTCGACACAACCTTTTGATAGAAAGTTCAGGATTAAGGTAACCACGAAAACTTTTTCCTCTGCCATAGATGCTTTCATAGCATCTTAAAGATTTGATGTACTCTATTATTGAGTGTTTAATCTCAGTATGTCTGGGTTTTAACCGAGCCCCACCACGCCTTTCAGGTGGACATTCCCCAGATACCTTCATGTGTTTGCTTAGGTTATTTACTCTTTTACGAGGAAATCTTGTCTCAGACAAAAAGGTTTGGTTACAGACGTTTAGAATATGACATTTTGTCTGCCGTATGAAATATTAGTAACAGTACAGCTTCTAGGAATGGTTTTGTTCCTAGGCCTATGCTGTTTAGGCACTTGTCTGAGAATATACTTGAAAACAAAGCTGTTCTGGTCAGCAGCTGTTTTATGTTTATAGATTTTATCATAACATGCACTTATATCTGCTGGAGACAATGAAGCAGCCCTACAAGGATTATAACCTTCTTCTTTATGCTTGCATGCAACTAACTGAAGGAGCACCATGGGCTTTACTACTGTTTCTGGCAAGCTTTTTACGGTTTTTAGCCCACTCATCTTCGTTTCTCGTTCTTTTTCTACTTTGAGCATTACTTATATCTCTTACAGAACATGGCCAGTCCTCTAGTTCACTTAAATTCATTTTAGCACTTATACATTTATTATTAAGAAGCAAGACAACACCACAATCAAACACTGATAACAGACATAACCTCAACTGAATTAAAAACATTGGCAGTGCTGTTTAACAGCTGCTAAAGGTGCAGCCACGCATGCACAGATAAGGGTTTAACTGACTAATGCTTGTTTGGAAAAAAAACACAGCTGACTTAGGAAGTGATGGGAAGAATCACTGTTTTCACTATAGTATAACAGCTAGGACAAAGGAGCTTTTGGAATAGATGTTAGAGTAGGCAATGCGGACAGTTGTATTTTAATCAATACAATTATAAATGCAAAACCAGTCAAATATGACTTAGGCTGTTTTGGAATCCACCTCTTCAATTTTAAACAGCGGGAACTTTTTTTTGTTACCTTGTGTAAGGTCATTATTCTACATAACAAAAATTCCGGTATGGGCAACATTGGTTTGGTTTTTCTATTAATATTTGCATATTAAACTCAATATAAATTTATGTCAGTACTGATCTTAAAAACATAATTTGACATAATTTCAGTTCCAACAAAACACTTTAAGTTTATGAATACAAAGAACAATAAACTGTGAACCTAAGTTACTTTACAAACACAGAAGACTTAATACCACAAATTCTTTACACCCCAAAATACAATTATCAAATAAAATTTGTTCTTTTGGATAAGTTGTGAATCTGCTTAGGAAACCTCCGAGGTGTACGAAAGTAGTGCATTTGGCTTTGCACAGCTTAGCACGCTAAACATGTGTGGACATGTCACATTACTATTTGTGGTTTGTGTGGTAAAAATTTGATCTCTCAGGTGTTAACCCCTACTGTTTACATAACTTGCCAAGTTCCTTTGCATCTCAAAATGCAACACTGATGTAAATGAAAGTAAGTGAATGAAGCAAATTCATACAGCCATTCAGTACATTTTTCCATTGGTAGGCCTATAGTTGCATATTTAGGAAAGTGCAGACTTATCACACATGGATTATGTATCAGACCATGTGAACTTTTACATCTACACGCTGTGTGGAAGTTTAAATGTGTCGGGTGAGTGCATGTGCTTGCGATTTACAACCAAGGTTTGGTTGGCATAGTTGCTTTGAGCATTTTGCAGATCACTGTCTCAACAGTAATTGAATGGGCTGTGGACAGAAATTATTTTGCATCACAACGGTTCATTAAAACATGAACCAGTAGCAAGGGCTAGAAAAACTAAGAGTGAGTGAGTATCTTATTTCCAGAAACACTACAGGACAAAATGAAGCATAGTAAGGAAAAAATAATCAAGATGTTTAATAGATGACAGGTGGGGGTAAGCTAATATCTAAAAATGATTGAGCAACTGCACAAAAAAACTGCAGAGTGTAGAACAGACAGTGCACTAATTTTGAAAAATATCGATGGAATTTAATTCTCGAAAACATAATATCACAGCTATTAAACAGCACTTTGCAAATGTATTAAGACTATATCAAGCATTATAATATACTAGAATGAATGATAATCACAAAAGAAAGTCGTGGTGTAACACAACGTGCAGTGCATACCTATCTATGTAAATTAAATGTAACATACGTGCCAATTCTTAAATTAAAAAAAGTACATAACCTACACATATATATCGCCGAAGCTCTCTACTTAGTATACATACAATTTGCTACGTCATCAAGGTTAACAGTTACAAAAAAAAATAGCAAAGGTTGCTTTACCGGGTAATAATAATCTACTAATTGCATACAAAATTGTGATTCACATGTCACTTGCAAAGCAGTTCACCACTACGTAATTTCGTTTGTGATCACCTACACTTACGATGTCTGGCCTCAGCCGTTGCGTTATAATTCATTTCTGATTAGCTAAAACAGTTCTGAAATGTTTAATTTCAATGTACAGCCGAAATCATGAATTAAATGCCAACATTTCCACTACTCATCAAGTGTATGACATCCTCAAAACATAACACCCATATTTGATGACACGGCTCAGGATCAAACAAAACACGATCGTAAACCGGACTGGTGGTTCCGCACGTCAAAACTACGTTTAGAGCGTGGTTAATACCAATATTACATCCTACTCTACATGTCGGTAATTTTAATTGGCCTAAACAATGACCTTATTGATTGTGCCCATCAACTAATCGATTTTTTATGGTGCCCACGACCGTGGTTGTGCCTTAACAACAACCAAAGCTCTTTTAATTAAAGTATTCAAATACAAGGTTGTTGGTTCAAAACATAAACTTTACGGCAACCGTGATGTTTGAACTTTAGGTTAAATCAACCGGTTTGTATTAAACCTTCTTCAAAAATGCAAATTACGACGGCGGTCTGCATGGACGTTGAAAAAAAAAAAGTCTTAGCAGTACTGGAATTTATTAATTCCTCACACTGGTATCTAGAGGTTACGAACAGGTACTCGATTCTCAATTGTTTAATTAGCAACAACACGTGCGCCATATGCCGCGCCGCAGGTAAATTCAAATATATTTAAATAATGCAAACACTTACCCTTATTCTGTTTACACTTATCACTGAGCTGTCCCAATAATGAATGACTTATCAGATCATGATGCACAAATATTAGTTATGCCCTACATAAAAATGCCCTCCATAAAAATGCCCTCCAAAAGCATTTCTTATAAGAAAATGAGAAATTTTTCGCTCGAAAAGTCTTACAATTCAAAAGTGAGCTCAGTAGGGAGCAATAGTCAACATTGTATAGTTGTTCCGAAACAAATGAAAAATGTAACTCTTCTCTTAACCAAGTTCTCCATTGTTTTGAAAAATGTTTCCCATCCCGACTGACACACAGTTAATACAAATTATGAGAAAAATTTATGGCTCACCAAAGGAATACAAATTTTCTTCGAAAACAAAAGAAAACTATACAAGGCCGCCAGAACCAGCAGCAACCATGACACAATGAATCGCCACACAGGAAATATTGCACAATTTTGAGCGAGGTCATAAATTCTGGGGAAGAAAAAAAAAACCGTAACCTCATTTAGAATTATCAAAACAAAATTAAAACTACATGGAATATTGTAAAAAAACACAACAGGAAAAACGACAGAGCAATGTCCAGTTGTAAACCTAAAAGTAAATGACTGCATATCCTCTGACCCTAAATTACTCGCAGATACATTTCATTCATACTACTTAAATGTCGTAGAAAATGTGATAAAAAAAAAAACATTAAACAAGATATAAGCCATATTCCTACACTACAGGGTACAGAATACCCTGCTATATCTTTTACAAGCACAACTCCAAAAGAAGTGGAGAAAACAATCAATTCTTTGCAACCAAAATTATCTAGCGGCTATAATGGCATTAGCTGTAGGCTATTAAAGCAATGCACCTTTGAATTCAGTGTTCCATTAAGCCATATTTGTAATGACATCTTCCAGACAGACTCAAATGGGCTATGGTAATACCATTGTGCAAGAAAGGAGACAAGACCGAAGTAAATAATTATAGACCCATCTCACTTATTACATCCTCTTAAAAGTAATTGAAAAACACAGTTGCACATTGATTTTGTTGGCCCATTTCAAGGTTCAACATTTCTATTAGTCATTGACGCCTTTTCCAAATGGCCTGAAGTCAGGCGGGTCGGAAGTCAGTCGGCCATATCAGTCATTCAGGAGCTGTGCGATATGTTTAGTTGGCATGGGCTGCCAGACGTCATTGTAGCAGACAATGGGACTGCATTCCGATCTCAAGAAATGGCAGGGTTTGTGAAGAATAATGGTATAGAAATGGTTTTTTCTTCCCCATACCACCCGTCCAGCAACGGGTTGACCGAAAGGACTGTACAAACAGTGAAGCAGAAGTTAAGAAAAGTTATTGAAGGTGACTCGTGGACACGGTTGGCACGCATGTTATTAGCTTGGCGGACAACCCCACGACAAGGGGAAAATAATACCTGGAAGACTCCTGCACAGTTATTAATGGGGCGACCACTACAGACGGTTCTGGCCAAACTGCATCCAGGTACAGACAGGCACACCTCCCAGGATATGCAGGTAGCAGGTGAAGTTGTGGCGGGGGTTCGACACTTCAGTGTGGGAGAGGCCAAATGACTGCGTAACTATGTAAGTGGCTTCAAATGGATACCGGGCTGGATCAGTGGCGAGGAAGGACGGTTGATTTACCAGGTCACAGATGCGCAGGGTAATTCGTATAGAAGGCATGTAAACCAGCTGCGACGGAGAAGTTGTCAACCAACATCAGATTCGAAGGCCAAAGAAGCAGTTTCCAGCAGGGTACAGACAGCAACCAGAGTGTTACAACAGTTCGAGCCCAGATCGCTCACAGTAGTCACAATGTTCTGCAATAATGGGTGCTGGGACATCGGCTGCAACCTACCAGAACACCAGGGATGATTCCACAGCTGCAGGAGGAGTCGAAGCTTCAGAGCCTCCTTGCGTAACTACGGGGAAGTCAGAAGAGGCAAATTGCTAAGCTGTTTCCCGAGAATCTTCTTCCTTCCGAGGGTTTTGTGCGAGTAACGCTCAAGGATGTATTCGGGGCAGAGAGTCGGAACGATAGCGTGAACCCCCAAGGAAGCTGGACGATTTTGTCACATTTTAAATGGGGAGTAACTGTTGTGTATTGCATTGAGGTAGAATTAGGTTAGGTAGTATGTTAGTCGTTAGGTTGGCAACAGCAGTAGCCACAAAGCTAAACGTTAGTAGCCGGGTAGCCGTCATGGTGACATAACAGTTATATTTTGGATATGTTGTCAGCTATTAACTAAAGATGATAAATTATTTTTATTCTACTATTCAGACATGCTGCATGCTGTCACCTAGTAACTAAAAGCCTCAAAAAGTATCTAAATTTTACTTTTGATTTGCCAAATGTTATTTGAATTAAGGTTTTAAAAATACACTTCAGGAACATTCGATTTGCATTAGATATTTATCTAGAAACTAATCACGTTGTTGCCACTCCTATAACTTAATAAAGGTTTCCTTTGCCGTGATGCGTTAATATAATGTACACAGTCTCTAATGAATTATTATAAATTGTATTTCTGATACTTATAGATATTTTCGCTTCTGAGTTACAGAATTTTTGTGTATCTTTTATGCAGCATGTAATTTAGGTTTTGGTTGCAGGAAAATAAAATTTATAAGAGAAGCTAAAATGTATTTTCGAGTGATGGTGCACGAAAACCGTATATTTATGTACCTTTTGTCACAACTATTTTTTACAGAGGATTTTTCGAAATTTTTGGCTCAACAAGACGTAAATAACAATTTTGAACACCTTCTTGAATTATTACCAATTCATTGCGTACGTTATTCTTGGAGCACTGATTGAAGATAAGGAATTTTTTTTTCTTTTCTTCCATTATTTCTCCGAGAATAACGAATGCAGTGAATATCTAACAACGTAAAAATATGTCGAAAATTATTATTTACGTCTTGTCGAACCAAAAATTTCGATAAACCCTTTGGCAAACTACTTATATCGAAAATCAGGTAAATATGCGACTTTCATGCAAAATTTCCCTTAAGAAGGGCTCTCAAAGGCTTGTTCCCCCTCTACCCTCCGTGGGGTCAATTTTTGATGGTGCTTTTCGGACAAATTCAGCTCTACTACAGAACAACATCACAGATTGTTTGAATCTGTCTCACACAACACTACAATAGCCTGGCTCGCGAATTTAACCCAGTTACTAACACAAATATGTTATAATTACTGCTCAATCAGTTTAAATTTAAAATTCGGAGTCACTCGTTCTCACCATTTCACAAACAATCGTCTATACACATTTTTTTCTTTCTTTTAAAATTTGCCTGTTACTTATGCCTTCATGTGTAAGGTTTAAAAATCATAACCAGCTTGACTTTGATTTGAAGATTTCGTACTTGAGATATTAGTCTACCTACATTAGATGGAACAAAAAGAAGAAGAAAAATAAATAGAAAATGTGAATTGTACAAAAACGGTTTATGTAACAATTTAATCAACAAGAAATGTTTTAGTAGGAAGACGACTCTATAAAGTTGTTAATAGTTCTGTGTCTCGTTTCTATATTTCATGCGTTGTTACTTTGCAAATATCAGCATTTATGATGATTTCATTTCTTTTTACAACATTCATCCTTGACATGAAAAGAAAAGTAAAACGAATCGCACTTTTTATGTGCTAATTTTTATGAACGACAATTTAATACTTGAACTTCGAATTCACAGATAAGTTTGGATGACAACTTAACTTTATATATTTGTTGATTTAAGCAAATTCTGTGATGCCTAAGTCCTGCCACGGGACGGAATGGTATGATACCGAACGTAAAGGTGGCGATGCGTAGTAGACGTGATGTAGGGGAGAGAGTCCATGTCATCTACGTAGTAATCACATTTCAAGTCCCATCATTGGCAACTTTTTATCCACTAGAACAGCCATAAACCACGTTTTTGGACAAATGTCACTGCGGCGTTTGCATAAAAGCACAATTTGAAATGTTAGTACACCTCCTCTAACCAAACTTACCGCTTTGTTGTGAACGCACGGTGACCGGGGTAACCAGCCTTCACCATTTTTGCCTAACGCAATCAGGAGCACGTTAGTAGAATTTTTGACCGGATGTTGGTGGTTGCTGCTCATCGTTTTGAATTCCAAGTTTCTCTGATTGCATTTGCAACTAGAATGATCGCGTGCTTGCCTTTTAATGTTCAAAATGGATGAATATTCGATAGTTCAAAATGAAGATGGTATGCCCACCTTATTTCGGGACGAAATTTGGAAAGTTTTGTTGAAATGGGTCGGAAACGAGAGTTACACACGTGGATAATCTTAATATGTACTCTATGTACATACTTTTGGTTTAGTTATGATATTCCGAGTAGTGGAATTTTAATATATGCTTTGCTTCGTTGTAACTCGACCTACATTTATGACATGCGAATGGTATTATTTTCAGATGAGAAGTACATGTCAGTCTCTGCGTTCAATTTTATTAACACGTCCGTATATTCCAGGTCTATTTCTGACACGATTACAGCGATTGCGCAGTTTTGAAGTTCCCTCCAACTGAGGTTCGCCGTCTGTATTTACAATAAACATTTTCACAACGTGATCATTTCGTTGTGAACGCTGATGACCAGCGTGTTACCAATTCAACCGCAAAAATACGCCTTATGGTCTGGTACGTCACAACTTTGAAGATGTTACACAGAAGTTATTTTTTTTAGCTGCCACATTTGTTTGAGTTGTGACCGTGATTGCGTCCTAACTGAGAAGAGAATGAGAACCTAAATGTTGTGCATCTCCAGATATTGACATCACGTGAAAATTGATTGAAACCTTAAGGTATGGAGAAGGAGACAAACAATTTCTTCAACCTTACTTACGCTGCAAAATTTGTGGTCACTACAGTAAAGTGTGAAATTTCCACATGAGCATGATTCGTGAATTCACGTCAAAAAGAAAACAGAGCCACTTGACATGATACCGTTTTTACTTGTCTATGTAAATATGTTTAAAGAACTATACAGTCAGTGAGAAGCTCAGTGTAATTCATAAAATAAAATGCGCTAGTTCGGTGTATTAATGGAAAGTGGCAGAGTATTGCCACACACTGTTTTTAAAATGTCTCGTGAATCGGAGCTCTTGTGGAACAAGAAAGTGGCATGCCTTTCTGGCTCTAGAGTTGCGTTGCAGTGTTTGAATTCAGGTATTTTCTACTATTAAACGTGCACCCCACGTGCTGATATATGAAAAGAACATACTTCATACTATGCCTCTCAATTACAGTACCGGTCAAAAGTTCAAGACCACCATACAAAATTAAAGAAACTTTATTTCAAACGTACAGAATGTGATCTTTTCAGTAACCAAAAAAAATTCACTATGTAGAGAAAAGTATTCCGTATGTTTTTAGTAACTTGTAGCACCCCCATTTCGTTGAATGCATTCGCGAACACGATTTGTCATGTTGCTTACAAGTTTGTAACACTCCTCCTTGGTTATCTCATTCCAAATCACAGAGATTTGCTGGTGAAGCGCCGCTCTACAACATTTTTCGGCTGGAAGGCTGCAAGTCGCAGTCCAACGATGTTCCACAGATTCTCTATTGGACTGAGGTCTGGGCTGCGAGCTGGCCATGGCAGAACAGCAACTTCTTGTTCTTCGAGCCATGCAAAGGTTGCGCGGGACTTGTGACATGACGCGGTATCCTGTTGAAAAATATCCATCGTGTAGCTTTTCCGCTGAGGACAGCATGTTCTCTTGAAGAGTAGCGATGTACTCAGTTGTATCCATTGTCCCTTCAATGAAACGAAGAATACCAGTGCCTGCAGCCGACGTGCAGCCCCACGCCATTACCGCACACCCTCCGCCCTGCACTGCAATGGTTAAACAGTCCGGCAGGTATTGTTTAGTGCGTGTGCGACGAACCCGAATTTTGCGTGATGAGTACAACTGAAATCGCGATTCATCGCTGAACAACACTTTGCCCCAGTGCTCCATACCTACCCCAGTGTTTCTTGGAACGACACCAATTTTTTCTTATGCGCCTTAACGTCACTGTTAATAATGGTTTCTTCAATGAAGAATACGAGTACAGTCCTCGTTCACACAGGCGTCTACCTATGGTCCGCTGTGACACTCGATGACCACTAATATCCTGAAATGATCTCAAAATCACTGGAACACTAGCACGGCGATTTCCTTTCGCGATCATGGCAATCGTGCGATCTTGGCGCGGCGTTGTGGCTCTAGGCCAACCACTGCGCGGCTTGTCAGTCACTACACCAGTCTCTTGGTATTTCTTGATTGTGTTCGCAACACACGTCTTACATTTAACTTCTTTGCTATTTCTCTATGCGTTTTGTCGCACTTGTAAATGCCAATAATTTCCCACTTGACGCTTTCTGAAACACTTTGTTTCCCCATTGTTTACGGAAAATTATCTTTGACTTTCTGCCACACACACAGCTACTGATGAAAATAGCGGCGAGACTTCACGCGCAAGCAATGTGAACTGGCCTGCTATCTGTAGAGTAGACGGAATACTATAGGCTGTTCACGGTAAAATGAGCAATTTTGAAAGCCCTCCTTAAGATCTATTTGTATACACGTTGTGTGTTCTTTCGCCTTATGTAAAATTAACATTGATATGGGCTTCATCACTTCATTCGTGCGTAGGTGAAGTGAAACTGTGAAATTATAAGAAAATAAATACTGTACAAATCTACTCATTTTTAAACTTCGATGCATTAAAAAATACAGAAAGCGAAATTTAAGTTATCACAAATGTTTGCCTAACACTTTTTGTTCGGCGTTTAATATATGGAACTACTTTCCCCTCCACCGTTACCAACTTTACTGGACAAATGATACTCATTGCGCCCGTTAAAATATATGCGGGTAGAGGTAGCGACTTTTTCTAAGGTTGATTTCAAAAGTGATCACTTTATCGTGAACAGTCTTTACCTGCAGGGACAAGGCCGGCTCCGATAGTTCACTTGACAGTGAAGTATAAAGTTTTTGAAAAACAATGAAAAATTGCCTTTTTTCACAGATTTTATGAACAGGTAAAAAGTGCCACCAAATCTAACAAAATTTTTTAGGAATTCCCAATATAGTTCTTAAAGGACACATCTACATTACTACATTTAACAAAACATATTTGTGGTACTAACTGCAAGGACTGGTGAACAAACGATTTTTTTATGTAAGAAAGTGTACGTATTTTGGTGATGCATAACAATTAAAAAAAAATTAATAACATCTTATCTGCGTAGCCCAGTTAAATTGGAGGACATGTGTTATAATATGCGTAAGAAGTACGCAAAAATTTGAAATTGCTCTAACTGCAAAAATTTAGGTCCTATGCGCAATTCCACGAGTTTACACTGTGGTCTTAAACTTTTGACCGGTACTGTACTTCAAGACATCACGCGCATTAGGAACAATATTTCGGAGCACTCCAGCATAGCTAAAAACGGCTATATAAAGCGCCGTAGGTCTACCATTAGATATTTTGGTCATATACGTACAAAAATACTTGAGGGCTCTGCAGTGAAGTTTGCTACACACTTCCCACCAACACAAGTCTCGCAGTCACATAAACATAGCACGACTGAGAACACTGCACCCCAGTTCAGAGCCTTGCGCGTATAGGCTGTTCGTGGTAAAATGAGCACTTTTGAAAGCCCTGTTTAAGATCTACATGTATGTATGATGTGCATGCCTCCGCTTTATGTAAAACTAGCAGCCCGTTATCGCTTCGATCAGGTGCTATGGAGTGACTACCCGGGATACCCGTGACAAACCGTGACTACCCGCGAATACCAGCGAATAATGGTTTTGTTAGCGCATGCTGAGAAAGCAGCCAAGTAGCGCATTATTTTTCTGAGACTTGGTTTACAAAGGATTTTTTTAAATTACACATAGCTTACGTCCACCTGGAATAATGTAGCTTTCTAATAGTGAAATAATTATAAGAATCGGCCGTGTAGTTTCCGAGATTACCCTAGACATATAAACAAACTCACCTTTACCTCTTTTTAATATTAGCATATAGATCAACATTGCCATGGGCCTCAACACTTTATTCGTGCGTCGGTCAAATGAAACTGCGGAATTATTAATAAAGCAAATACTTTACAAATCTGCTCATTTTTACACTTCGATGCATTAAAACAAAGAAAGCGAAAGAAATAGTTTAAAGTTATCACAAATGGTTGCCTAACAAATTTTCTTCTACGTTAAGATACGGAAGTACTTTCCATCCATCGTCGCCAACTTTACTGGGCGAGTGTCACTCAGTACGTCCGTTAAAATATGTTCACGCAGGGGCAGTGACATTTTTCAAAAGTTCATTTCTTAAGTGCTCACGTGAGCAGCCTTTAACAGCGATGACGCACTTGATGGGCGTGACAGTGTCGTCTTTATCGCTCTCGTGCTTCTCGGCATCAAACGTGGCGAACAACTCAGATAGACGGACCCCTTAATGAATATATCCAACCGATACCTGTTTTTATTTCGGAAAGGTATTTCGGAAAACTTGCACGTTATCTAGGTCACATGAAGTGTATTAAAGTTTCACAGCAATCATTTATGCAAACTGTGTGCCAACTGTGAGTTTAAACCACGTGGTTTTGGCAGTTCTAGCAAAAAAAAAATCGCCTTGCAGTATAGGAATTCAGATACGGTTACATGTTTAGTTGGCATGCGCTCTCGAACCCGTATCCCGTTGCAGGTATTCTGTACGTTTAGATAAATTTGAAATGCTAAGTGAAACGGCATCCGTCAAAAGTCGCAAACAAAATCTGTTCGCCTTCCACAGCACGCGACTATCGATTGGTTGAACTACCTGCGCCCTCTATTGGTCGACCAGTTGTCATGGCAACTCCGACTCGTTATAATGAGCCGACGTATGGTGGAAGGCCACAATCTAGAGGGAAGAAAGCTTTTTGACGGTCTAGAAAACCGCGCGGAAATCCTATTTATTTCATCTGCAGCGTGTTTCTTCATCACGAAGTACACGGCACAGGCGTCGCGCAAGAAATCATAATTCGGTTATGAAATCGGAGAGTAGACTAAACTGCAGAATCCCTGACACGTGTCTTTGAAATGTGATACCATCGTTCACGATGCTGGAAGTTCAACTCCTTGGTCTTCACAACGGTTTAACCTGTAAAATAAATAAAAAACTTTCAGAACGTAACAAAGCTAAATGACATTCGCAGTTTTCCTTCAACTGAGCTGCCGCGACTGTGTAGAAGTTATGACTGATAATGTTCCTTGTGGCTAACACGACGGAAGTCAAGTGATCAACAAGGCAGTCACTTTTGAAATGCGAAAAATGATTAGGTAAGTCATGACTACTCTTAAAAAATGTATCTAAAGAATGTTTGTAGGTGCATGTTTACTCATATACTTGAGTAAGTTTTCTGTTAGAGAGTAGGAAGTCAACATTTCTCATAACGAGAAATAAACATAAATTCTTAGCCTCAAAATTTTATAATTTAAATTTTCGTTTTCAGAAAACTTTTATTTTTTTGATTTACTGACTGACATGAGGAATGTTGTCGTATTTATGTAGGTGTTTAGTAGGGTCCCTTTTTTCTGCTACTAACGTGAGGAGGACAATTAAGTGTGGTTAGCTATGCTAGTTTTGTTTACACCGTAACACCACTTAGCTCAAGTTGCTGTGTTTGTGTTGTGATATAATAATTTATTACAACAGCGTATTCATAACTTACTAACCCATCTACTTGTTTGTATCGCAATGGAAGATATAGGCTGTTCACAGTAAAGCGAGTACTTTTGAGGCCCTAGTTACTATTTTCTTACAGCCATCTTTTATCCCTTAAACACATTTATAAATAAATATTGCCTTGTAAGTAATAAACAGCGTGTGTATATTACACTGCACTCGGTAGTTCACGTCTAAGGCTAAAATAGAACACATATTTTTACCATTATTCTAAATGAGAGGGCTTTCAAAATTTCTCACTTTACCGTGAACAGCCTATAACTATACCTACGTTGTGTTCAACAATAATAATGACCGCAATTCATCACTGGAGGTAGCTACTCAACTATGTTATAAATCATAATTGTTTTGTGACGTGTCCTCCTATAAATATGTTACTTACATGACCAAAAATGATTTTCTCAGGAAATAGTTTCATCATGAAATTGTATTTTCACATTTCCCCGTTGAAGAACGAACTAGATTAGTTTCAGTGTTCAATTTTTTTCTAATTATAAACAGCAGAATCCGAGGAGGAAAGCTCAATAGCTTCAGTTCTACGCAACTGTGTTATAATTTGAAGACACTTGGTGCCACTGTTCTGCATAAAAAAAAAAAGGGTAAATTTTTAAGTGTTCTGCGCCAATATTCTTTTTGAAAATGATTTATGTATTAAAATACGATCCGAAGTCGTTGAGCTATCAAGCAGTTAACGCCTTCCTTAATGCTATATCTTGTTCCAGTGTGTTACAATAACTTATACACACCTCCAAACAAAGTCTTGTACCGCCGGTATTTCTGAGTTTTTGGGTTGCTCGCAGCCCTAGAGAAAGTATGGTAAAGGCTGTTCACGATAAAGTGAGCACTTTAGAAATCAATCTAAGAAAAAAGTCGCTGTTACTAACGTCATATATTTTAATGGGTGCACAGAGTGATATGCTCCCAGTAAAGTTGGTAACGGTGGAGGGAAAGTAGTTTCATACCTTAACGTCAAATATAAAGTGTCTGGTAACCATTTATGATAACTTAAATTATTTATTTTGCTTCCTGTTACTTTTAATACATCCAAATGTAAAAATGAGCACATTTGTAAAGTATTTACTTTTCTAATAATTTCACAGTTTCACCTGACCGACGCATAAATAAAGTGATGAAGCCCATGGCAATGTTAATTTTACATAAGGTGTGCGAATACACAATGTGCATACAAGTATATCTTAAGCAGGGCTTTCAAAAGCACTCATTTTATCTTGAACAGCCTATATAAAAATGTACACTGTCTGTACAGAATACCACGCGCGACATGAAAGTATTTTTGTAATGAGCCTACTGTCAGAGAACATCTTTCATTTGCAACCAATTACAGATGGTGCAGAACTTTTTTTTGAGGTATGTATTAGAGGCTCATTGTGGAACAATATTATAGAAATATAGTCCAAGTTATCCTAGAAAAGGCAGATATGAATGTTATTAGAAATACGTTATAAGACAAGAGGTTGAGTGGAACTTACCATCTTTAAGAACTCTTTAAGTAGTCGCGCAACCACTGTACCAATTGCGCTCTTTTGAAAACTCGTAAGATAGCAATTAACGATATCTCCGCAATACTACAGTTATGTTAAAACCATACTGAAATAAATGTTCTATTGTATTGTAATACTAACATTCAAGCTTCTGTGTGCGGCACCTTATGTTCTGCGATTACAGTCTCGAGACAGATTCCGTTTGCGAGGCTGTGTCTCAAATAGTCGGAATATTAAACACACTCACTTGTATGTGACATCAGAGAGTGCTGTTCCATATGGCAGAGTGAGAGTGCACGAGTGCGTTTTGCGAGTGTGTGTTGATGCATGCTCTCGGGATATTGTTTGTTTATTTATTTTTGAACACTATCCACACGATGCTGAACAAACGAACCGTATTTCACCGTAAGTAAATGTTTGCAATAGCGAAACAATATTCCTTTAAAATGTATAATGTGCATCATCAACATAGATCGCGATAGAAGTTTTATTTAAATGGTATAAAAAGATAATAGCAACCACAATTACAAGGATTAAGATTATTTGTTTACTTCAAGTGAATGTAAACAATAAACAACACACGATGATAATACTCGTAATTAGCCAGTGCGAGTGTGGATCTGTTCCAAATCGAGAATATGCAGGGAATTTTGGTAGGAAGTGCGAGTGAGAGTTCAGCTGCTGGTTATTTGGTACACAAAATGGCTCGGCCTTACTTCAATCCTCATCACAGCGAACACATATCAACCGAACTGTTGCTAAACGAAACGCAAACTAGCCTTTAGAACAAATACGTACTCCTTCCACCACGTAACAGACTGTCGAGACAATATCGATAATCGCTCTGATCGTGATCTTCCGCAGACGCTTGGTGAACAACCCCTTAGCCCATGTGCTTATGATAACGTGTCGTGGAGATATAACTAACCGATATGGTGATAACCCTCATGGTTGAACCATGCTGCCGCGAGTCCTGCTCTCCGCCTCTGCCACACCACTTCTCTTTCTTTCCCCAGTTCATTGATCCCTCCGTTGTCACGCACGCCGAGCATTAATTATACATAATTCCTTATTTCAAGTCTCCCCTTATCGTGAATTCTACTCCCCTCTGCTATATGCCACGTAATCACTCGCTTCGGTTCAACCACCCATAGTAGTGTGAACGAACCGCGAAACAAATTTCCGACATATAATATTGTTCATGACATACTAACAATTTTTTTTTCAGCTGTAGCATAGCACATTAATTTGTTTTTAATGCATAGTGCAATGGGGGTGAATGACAAGATGGAGATTTGTGGACATTCGCCATTGCGATGCTTTTTTTTTTTTGCAGGAGCTGATGATCGGTCACAAAGGCATTTCTGGTTTATGGATTTTTGGAAGACCATATACGTGTGGTGGCTATGAGGTGTGAGCTCTGTTCTTGTTCTATCTGGGATGTAACTTTGATGTTTTTTCCCCCTCAAAATTTGGTATACGTGCCTTGCGTTCAATGCTGCCAGTGGGATCTTTATCCACGTGTATGTATTTGTTAGTGGCGATGAGATCTGTGAGATTTTGTTTTCGTAGTCTGCTTTGTCTAGGATGACAGTGGCACGACCTTTGTCTGCAGCGAGAATAATAATACTAGGGTTGGATTTAAGTGTTTTGATGGCTTTGAATTCATCAGAACAAATGCTTGGTTTTTGGTGCGCCAGATGAGGTAATCGCCGTTCACACAATCCAACTAAATTCATCTTGTTTGGCAGCAGGAAGTTGGTATATGGCGCTCTGGACAGATGAAACTGTGTCTATACAGGAATGTCTCGTGGAGCAATGCTCAAGTTTAGGCCTTTTTGTAAGACATTCTCCTCGCAGGTTGACAGGTTTTTTTGGAAGATACATTGATTACTGTATCAATGCTCTGGGGTGTGGCAGGTGTTTTGGTTTTTGCCTCTTTCTGGATATTCGCAATGGCGAATGTCCAAAAACCTCCATCTTGACATTAATTTTGTGTAAATTTTGGGATTTATATGAAAAAAAAACTTGGAAATTTAAAATTCCTATGTTTAGTTTGATTCATTTAAAAAAGTAGTTACATTCATATCACACTTTCCTCGGACTGTTATTTTACATATAAAAACGAAAATAAGTTTAAAATGCTAAAAACGTAAAAAAAATCATTTAATTCCTTGGACACCCTTAGGGTATTCATTTGAAGTACGAATTAGCACTGGAGAAGACAGGAACAATTTTTTTTTTACTTGGTTTTAATTTTTTTTTACTACTTTAATAAATATTAAATTTTGCAGATTCGAATTCACGGCCATTTATTCCAGTCATTGTAGTTATCTTTCAGCTATACTCAAAATAAAATATGTAAGTAGAAAACTCAGGGATAAATCGTGGCCGCACTTCTTTTCGAGAGCTGTCAAAATTTACTGAAGTTGAAACAGAGAATGCAGGTACGCCGATATTCTCATAAATGTTGCGCCGTATTTTTTTTTTTTGCTGCATTAAATTATCTGGTTAGTATTCATACAGTTGCAAAACTTGTTAATGAATCTAGCCGGCTAGTTTAAACAAATTAGTTTTCTCTCCTGATATGTTATTCAAAAACGTAATTTTTTTTAAAAGTAATTTGGTTTATGCTTTTAGTCATACCTTAGTAAATTATAACGATTTTCAGAAGAAGATATAAACCTGAAATTACGCTGTTGACTTGTAATTAAGAGTATCTTAAAAAGTAATGGAAAACTTCACTTAAGTACTCAAGGAGAACTCCTGTACCGAATAAATCAATATCTATCCCAAACATGTGCCTACCTACGCTAAATGTTCGTAGACAATAACAATGCGCAGAAATAAGAAGTGACCAACCAGAGTACGTAGACCTAAAACACTGACGTTAGCCGCAAGTAGTTAATTTTATATTGCTATTTTTGTACGGTGTATACTAATACTCTTCTCTGAAGTGAATTTAACAGTGATATGTCGTTTTATTTCGCCTTTATTTTGATGTTTTTACTCGGTTAAACATACAAATAGCACAATTTGTATGCACAAACGAAATATTTTACATAGCTATCTTATTATATTCTAAATCATATCTATACAAATTTATACAATAATAAAAACACGTAAAATACTTTTCTTTGGCTTATTACAAAATAAACTTGGATTTTCTGCTTCAGTCGCATCAATACTTATATTTACAGTAGATAGAAAATGTAGGTTTGGGACAAGGGCTGGAGGCTGAGGCACTACCACCCTCTTGGATGACATCACAGAAGCCATCTTAGATTCCGCTATTTTGTGTTCACCTTTGTCGGCCATCGTGTTTCCGATCGCCATTTTGTTTTCGCCCACCATCTTGTTCTGGCCGCCATTTAGTTTTCGCCTGCCATCCTGTTTCCAGTTATTCACCTTCGCAGCTGTCACATGCACTCCACATGCCGTAGTTGTCTTGCTGTTCTCCAGAGCGCACCACTGATGCCTGTAATGTAGTTTAGTGCTGCTAGTGTGTGTCACCATCGCCCGCCATCTTGTTTCCACTTGTCCTTCGCTCAACTGCCGCCTTCTAGGGGCACTGGTGTCGCTTCCGCTCAGCAGCCATGTTGGTTCTGGAGTTGGCCGCTAGGGGCGCTGCCATTTAACTATCGCAGAACTCAAAATTTTCAGGAGTAGGGCGGGATCAAACTGTCGGATCTTGGGTCATCAACATGGTGGACGCCCTAAGCCGACTGAGCTTTCGATACATGTGCTCGGATAAAGGTTAAAAAGAAGTATGTGCAATATCTAATGTATGTGGGGAAAATTATATTTATAATAATATAAGTTTTCGTAAAATATTTTTTCTTATTAAATACTATGGAAAAACTTTAAAATAAAAAAAATAAAATTTTTAAAAGCAATTGTTTTGTTTATTACATTTTTTTGTTTAACCTTTTTAATATATTTATTTTTCTTCAGTGAAGTTTCTTGTAAATGCTGGTCATCCATCCTCGCCCACCACAAACCCCCCCCCCTCCCAAAAAAAAAAAACAAGACTCTCTTGAACCTCTGTCCACCCACCTCCTTACCATCCACCATCATCACCCACTCATTCCCCACCGGAAACTCCTCTTCGCCCACCCCTCCTTTCCAACCAATATCTATTTTCCCATTGGCTAGTTTGTCAGAGCCGACCAGGCGCCTTCGCCTACCTCCTCCATCACACTCGTAAACCAGCATATAAAAGGCCTCGGGGCCCAATATCCTGCCTGCTTGCCTTAAAGTATACAGTTTTATTTATCGTCTGGGATTTTCTCATCGCCAAGCAGCAGATATGTTCGTGCTGTCCCAGTGGGCAGAAAATAATTTCGGCGACCGTCACGTACGGCGTAGGATGGCTTCTGGATTTTCGCTCATGGGAATCGTGCCGCGCCATGCCGCTGGTCGGCGGGTTTTCTCGTGGAACTCCCGTTTCTTCCGCCCTTGCACTCCGGCACCGCTCCATACTCACCTCGCTTCACCCTTATTGACTCTCGAGTCCGATGTTAAAGAGTCTCCCAGATCTCTCCACTCCACGGACTATTTGACCGCGACAAGCTATTGTGGACTAGTGATAGTGCGTTAACCTGACGCTGTGCTCACTTTTCTCCCACAGCTTTTGATGTGTAGCAATTTCGTACACGATTGCCCGACATTTTAGGTTGTTATTTCTATACGTATTTATAAAAAATTTAAAAGTCGAACGAGTATGCGGGTTTCGCAGTGCTCTCATATTTTTATTGCATATACATTTTATGGTGTAAGTTCTTTTGTATGCACAGGCTAGGCTATTTACTGTAAAAAAAATACCACTGTATTTATTTAGAAAAAAATATAGTTGATGTTCTGACACTGTGAGGTGAACATCGATTGGAAGCGCTCTTTCGCCATACCACGAAGATGAAATGCGAATACGAAGACCTACTTTGACCTCAACTAACATGGAGCCTCGACTTGCATCATCACTACCTGGTTGTCGCCAGTACCGATTCTGTGATCGAGTTCTCACCTATGGTCACTGTGCTCGTCGGCGTGAGAGAACGGCCTTTACGAAGAGTCCTTTACGCGTAATAAAGCATTAGGACATTGGTCCCATGCAGTTTACGCAATGCAATAAATTGAAAGAACATGCCGAGATCTGCAAAAATTCGTCTACCGGGAATCGGCAAGTGTTGCCGGCAATACCTGTTGCTGTATCGATGAGTACCGATTCGACAGGTGATTATGATGAGACAGTTAATTTTAAAGATGGAGTGAGTGCATTAGAGTCGGTTTGCCCAGAATGTATATTTTGCAAGAATTCGCGTGAAGTCGACGAACTTCCAAATAAACGGACGTCGGCTCTGAATACCGATGATGACCACCTGACTCCTACAAAGAAAAGTAAGCTTGGTATTTATGATGAAGCAGGAAGTGAAGACGATCGTGAAGACAGAATTGATGTTAATGACCATGAATACAGTGATAGTGTTGAAGACGATAATGATTTCCTCGATGTTCCTACACTTTTCAACGAGTTTTCTTCGACAAGTGATGCGAAGAAGGCAGAAGACACCGAGAATACCGGCTACATGTTTACCGAAGATACGAATGAACATGTTGACAGACTCATAATTTTGACACGGATTACTCTAACATGGAAGAAGGGGTTTCGATCATTAGTAAACTGAAGGATTTGTGTTATATCAGATGATGCGATAAACTGCTTTCTTCTGAAATTGTATTTGCAAAGTAATGATTAATTATTATAAAATAATAGTTTTTCTTTATTTTTTGTGTGTCATATCCTTTTTTCCCTCACAACTTTAAAGTGGTGCTGTGAGCACTCGCTTATAAATTTAAATATCTGCATATATAATGATGATAAATAATTTAGTATAAAATGTGTAGATAGTTGACTGCATACACAAATATTAATTCTACCATATAAACAATTTTGAGAAAGTTGAGGAATCAATTTTTTTTAAATATATATGGAGAGAGGCAGACGACAAACCCACGAAATGCTAAAGATTAATGGAAAGATTGCTAAAGATTGATGGAACGTTTGCGATTGAGGAAGAGGATTGCTAAAGATTGAGGAGTATTACTAAAGATTGGTGGAAAGATTGCGGTTGAGAAGGATAGCTAAAGATTAAGGAGGAGGACTGCTAAAGAATGAGGAGGATTGCTGAAGATTGATGGAAAGATTGTGATTGAGAAGCAGGATTGTGAAAAATTGATGCAAAGATTGCGATTGAAAAGAAATATTGCTAAAGATTGATGGAAATATTGCGATTTAAAAGGAGGAATGCTTAGTATTGATCGAAAGATTGATGAAAAGAACAAGTCTTGTATTAACTTTGTAATTTTTTATAGGATTTTTTTAATGTGCTGGATTTCATAAAAGTTTTTAGAATTTTTGGTTTCAGGGTCATTCAAGGTCATGGGGTTAAGGTTAAAGTCATCTTCATCCAGTATAATGGTAACGGTCAGTAATGTAATATGCTTGCTGATTTGTATGAATTTTTTCACGAGTTTTTGTTTTAAAAATCATTCAGTTACTGGGTGAATGTCAAGATAATCTTCATCCAATATGGTGGCAGTGGTCAGTAATATAATTAATATGCTTGCTAACATTTATGAATTTATTGCGATATTTTGGAATTTTTTTTAGCGAAAAAGGGAGATTTTAAAGGAAAAAAAGGGAACTTTTAAGGGAAATGAGAGAAATTTTAAGAGAAAAAGGGAAATAGGGAAAATGTTAGGGAAAAAGGTCGCCAAAGACTTCAGGTTTTTAAATATTTAAAAATTATTTTAATAACTTTTTAAATTTATTTTTAAAATTTTCGTGATAATTTTTTGTAATATTTTCGTATTTTTGGGGTCAAATGTCAAGGTTTAAAGTCCTGAGTCCTCAGCCCTGCTCCCCTGGTTCAGAGTCATAAATCATCCCTCTTGAGTCAAGAGTCCGCCCCTCTGTTCTGGGAAAAACTGGAAATTTTTAGGGAAAAAGGAAGAGTTTTAGGGAAAAGGGAAATTCCTAGGGAAATTTAGCCTATTTTGAGGGGGGGAAATAAATTTAGAGGGTAAAAAAAAGGGAAATTCCAACATGGCGGCGAACAGCTCCAGCACTCTAGTCTCGAGTCCCATTGTCCCAGTTTCGGCATTTCCCTAATATTCGCATGAATCTTTGAACTATACAGCAATCAAGTCACCATTCTTTTTTAACAAACTTATTTTGGACTTGATCAATCGTAAACAAAAGAAACGTAATCCTCAAATTTTATTTTATGGCTCCATATTTTTAATTGCGTGATCTCGACAAATTAACTACAATTTCTTTAATAAAAAAACTTATATTTTATTACAACAGTTTATTGTTCTAGAACTATGATATATATATATATATATATATATATATATATATATATAAACCCTTTGATACCGTCGTTACACAATAAAAATATTTTATTATTGTTGTTTGTTGATTCACTTTCATTTAAACACATTTTCTTCACATGAATGTAAGTTCTACTCTTTATCAACCACCTTGCTTTTTACTAAATCACTTTCGCTCTATTGCTGTATGTAATAATAATAATTATTATGTATATGTAAGGGCACTGGAGTAGGAATTTTGGTTCGGCCTCTTTATTTCTCCATTTTATATTGGGGCCACGACTACACAACCACATACTTCGGAGCTTCCCCTACCGCGCCTCTCGAGAATGGTCTCTGGCTTGACGGAGCACCGAACACTGGTATCCTACTGGAGTTAGTAGTTTCTGTGCCAGGGTCGTTTATGAGAGGTGCGGCGCAGAACAACTAGTACTCGTCGTGGTTATTTCCTTCGAAGTTTCTACCCTGCTACAACACACAAGTTGTTGATCAAGCGGAAAATGTAGCGCCATGAAGCAGTCAAACGGCGTGTAGGCTATTCACGGTAAAATGAGCACTTTTAAAAGCCCTGCTTAAGATCTATTTGTATGCACGTTGTGAATTTTCCTCTTTATGTAAGATTAACATTACAATGGGCCTCATCATTTTATTCATGCATCGGTCAAATGAAACTGTGGAATTATTAATAAAGTAAATATTGAACAAATCTGCTCATTTTTACACTTCAATGCATTAAAAAAAACAGAAAGTAAAAGAGATAATTAACGTTTTCAGAAATGGTTACTTTATACTTTTTATACGACGTTAAGACACGGAACTACATCCCATCCATTGTTACCAACTTTACTGGGCGCATGTAACTCAGAGCGCCCGGTAAACATATGCAGGTGTGAGCAGTGACATTTTTCAAAGGTTGATTTCAAAAGTGCTCACTTTGTCGTGAACAGTCTATTATAGACTTGATTTCCCTAGCAAGAAACAAACTAAAAGACATAAAGTGTTAGCTCTTCCAGTTGAAGACTATGGAACAAATTTCTTACGACTTGAAGATACTGAGGCCCTGAAGAAAAAATTTTTTTTTGCTACATTGCTGCAAGTTACTGTAGAAAATGGAACAGAATTGCAGTGCAAACGGTTGCGCAAAGAGAAATTGAAGGAGTAAGGCATGACGACAAACTCGTTTAACATCAAGTAATTTTGGAGTGGTTTGCTGGCGGAAAGATTCCACACTTTTTTGTAATTTGGTTAAGCGACTACTGTACAAACCTAATATTGCAATACTAGCTATGGAGTATGGCATCCATAATGAATACACCGCTATTAAGCGCTTCGAGGCAGAAACATGTTCGAATGTCGATAGGTATGGCATATTTGTGGATATGGAACGTGATTTATCTGTGGTTTAGGCCAGATGGTTTAGTTAGAGAGGAAAGTGTTCTGTGCGAGGTGAAATTGGCTCCTTCTGCTAAGCCACTAGGCTTATTGGAGACTGTTCAACAAAAATACAACTTTTTTTTTTAGTGGTGACTTCCGACAATATCTTAAAACTTAAGATGACTCACCACTACATTTATCGTGCAAGGATCACTGAAAATAACTGGGCGCCAATTCAGCTACTTTGTGATAGTGACAGACAAACAGGCAAGTCTTCATATAGACGAAATATCAACCGATGAAACATTTTGGAGACAGGAAAAGACTCCATAACTTAAACAATGTATATGCATTGCATGTTGTCGGAAATCGTGGAGCATATTATTCCAGTACGAAATACGATTCGAGAACCTGCATATCTAACTGCAGTACAGAAATGGGCCAGTCTTAAAAATGAAAACCAAAATGTAATGGGTTCCACATAGGTAGAGTGCATCACTGGAATTATATTGAAATACTCAAGATAGTAAGGAAACATGTTTTCACTTAGCTGTTTTCGTATATTTTGACGTTCTACTCCCGCAATTTGTGAGATTGCGTGAACTCTGTAACATAATTGTGATTATTACAAAAGCGTTTAGGTTTGTGCTCTTGCATGAAGTAACCGGAATAACTAGAGATAGTTGCTCTTAAACTATGTTTTAGGCTTACGTTAACACTGGCTGAAGTTCGATATCTGACAGTTAGTTATACTATTCCATACGTTTGTTTTTTTTAAACGAATGCCATATTTGATTGACACTTATTTTCCGTTTAAACTGTTTAAAAGAAACCCGTGGTTGCAACGTCTAATTTTCTGTACCCGATAGACTACATATATGGTGGTGTTTACAGCTGTTATTTATTTGTGTGTATATATGTATTCTTTAATTACATAACTATTAAATGGCTTACATATATTTTATTGCTACCGTAGCATTTAAACGACATTTGTATATTTACAATGTGTTTATAGTTATTTACTGTAAATGGTTAATTTTCATGAATATGCTCTGGGAGTTAAAACACAGTCTATATTATACGCACATTTGCAAATACGTACCCTTTTTTTGTTATGTCGGTGCGTGTATTCACTAAACGGCGTGATACCCAAAACATTTCATCCTGCCTCGTGAAAAATATCGAATCTAAAAACGTTTTGTATACAGAATATTAAATTTTCATATTTTATTCAGGTTTGCGAGTGGTCTAAACGCATTTATTGTATATTCGTTCGGCAGCCATGTTAGAACATGTTTGCAAACGGAACTAGTTTCAGTGGTTACACCTCAATGACTGAATGCAAACAGAAGGAAATTTTAACATCGAAGACGTGCTTATTAATGTTATATGATTATTTAATGTTATATAATATTTTATGAATTTTAACACAACTTGTCCAATTTTTATTGTAACGATATAGAGAATACTGTTTTTGACCTAGGCTATCATTTATTTAAATGAATGCACGAATTCCCGCCAATTTCAGCCATTTTAATAATACTGTCTATTTACTTCATAGCAGCCAATGGGAGCACAATGCAGACGAAAAGTAGTTCACAATGCAGACGAAAAGTAGTTCCTATGTACTTAAACAACCTGTTTACTTTGAACAAGAAGTGACTGCGATCGGAACAAGTTCTGAGCCAGTGTAACCGTATGCAGTGCTGAATATGTTTGAAGTAGAGTTGTTTTGTACACCGTGTGACCGCGGCCTTAAAATTACTTTGATATTGGATCTCGGAGTTATTATAAAGCAATCATATTAATTAGTTTTAAATTACGTACTCTACCTCCTATGTTTGTCATGATACGTCGCGCCCCGTATGAATATTTTTTTTATTTATTTACTCTAAATACTTACTTTATGTTTGCTATTTTGCACTTACTTCGTTAATCGACATACGTTCATTAGTTTCTTTGTTTTGTCCTGTCAAGTGTAATGGATTCACGACCTGCGACCTACTTGGGTGTGGTATTTACTCGATAAAATATTGACAAAACTCGTCCCACAATAACGCACGATAGAAAGTATCTCTTGAATGTTTTCTATTATACACCACATGCTTCTCTACTCCAAAGGATGTACATGCGCTTGTTACATCTGTGCATTCAAAGTAGCATGCACATGTCTGGCTCACGAACATTTCCATCGATCAACGTGTGGTCTTGCGTAGTAAAATACACATCTGGCACGAAGAGCTAGAGAAACGTCGACAGAAGAGCGATTTGGTTGCAAAAATAGCAGTAGAAACACATTGCTTTTTGTTGAGTAAACTACCAAAACCACCCATTATATTTTTATGGGACTGTTCACATTGTAAATCAGCCTGAATGTACAATTTTACTTTATTTTTTAGATCAACTTTATTTCTTGTTTTACATTTCACTATCAAAAATGCGTCTGGCATAGTAAGATGTAATCTTAGTGATGCTGCGTTGCGGTAACCACAGAAAGTATGTTTATTGATATAACTAATCAAACAAACATAAGGAAACTTCATTACTGATCATATGGTAGACTATAGGATATAGTATATAGTAGGGATATACATGTGTTGATTATAAGTGCATTTTGTCGCAATTGATTCAACGGGATGTTTGACACGCTCATAAAACAAAGAAACAGAACTGTTTAAACCTTTAACTGGGTTCCCGAGTTAACACTCTCTGGTGTTATGATTATCAAAACAATTTGCCAAGTAAACAGTTTTCATGAATATGCTCTGGGAGTTAAAACACAGTCTATATTATACGCACATTTGCAAATACGTACACGTTTTTTTGTTATGTCGGTGCGTGTATTCACAAAACGGCGTGATACCCAAAACATTTCATCCTGCCTCGTGAAAAATATCGAATCTAAAAACGTTTTGTATACAGAATATTAAATTTTCATATTTTATTCAGGTTTGCGAGGCTTAAGTACTGAATTTTTACGAAAACACACGATTTTAGCATACTTTTTAACGAACCATGTTACATCAGGTTTTTGAGTAGAAAAAGTTATTAGGTTACCATTTTCTTACAGGTCAACTAATGAACGTGCATGTAAATTAACAATGCTATAAGAAGCCCCATTATGTGTAGGGCTAATGGTGAATGTTCCATGATTTTTTTTAAAATTAGTTTTCACGAACAAGCGAGTTGAGTGGTCTGTTGCGTCAGCTCTGTCACTGCTATAATGCACCGCTCGGCGAGTCGTCACTCAAGGCAAAGCAGGCGCAACGCTTATATTTTTGTCCAGTGCAAATGTGCCACTGTCAAAATAAAATAGAAATTGTGTTCACGGGTTGGCACTACTACACGTAACGGTTTTCTGCATAACATTTCAAGCGTCTGATTTCACCCTTTTTAGTAAAAATGTGTTCAATATTCACATTTAAAATATGTAGAATTACATCTAAAAATAAACGGCCACTGTGAGCTGTTAAGTGTCGGTACACAACGCCAAATCGTTGCTAAAACACTTAACTAGCTCACATCATCGACAATGCACTGTCATACGACGATGTAAGGCTCATATCACCACCAACATCGTAAAAATAAATGCGGATTTATATAAATTATTGTACTTCAGACTCTACAATTGAATCAATATAACTATATTTTTATTTTCATTTCCGTTGTAAAATATTCATTATACCAATAAATTCAAATAATTTTCTGCTTTTATATTGCCAATATTGAACTGGTCAATTAAACAAAATTGAATCGGAAATAAATAAAGCGTTCTGTTTACTCCCATCCAGTGTCTAGGGGTTGCGTTCAACAGCTGCCGCTCGCACCATTCGTCCGAGCCTGCCACACCTTCCTTACCCCTCTTTCGCCATACCTTCTTCAGCAGCACCATCTAGGCGGCGGTTTCAACAAGCTACGCGCACAAAGCCTCCCGTTAACACTTTTCTCATCGTGTCCAAATAGGGAACTGTGCGTTATCACTCTGCTCGCCTCCGGGCGCATTAGACTACGGCCAGCAGGATTCCTGCTCGCCGTGCAGCTATTTTTTTCTCCTGTTTGGCCGGCGAAAGGAATCGATGGGGTAAGTGTGTCAGCCGGACATGACGTGGCGGCGACCTTGCACGCTGCCACACCCCCGCGCAAAACGCCCACATGGGCGCGACCTGAGGGGTGGGGGGTAGGCTGGTAACGCCAACCCCACTGCCAGTTGCTCTCACAGCGCGGCCGCGCGCGCGTTATCCAACCCGATCCCACGTGGCAAGATGGATAACAGACTACAAGAAGGGGCATCACGGAGACACTTCCTACAACACAGCCTTCTATCCGCAGGCCCCGACTGGACCAAATTTTCTTCCTGCTTGAGGCGAAAGAAGGTAGCCTAGAAATGGTAGCACTTACGAGGCGATTATTATTAAAATACAGCTCTTAAACAATTTATTATTATTTTTACGATGCTGCATATAAGTGGCATTATTTGGCTCATAAGGCATACTGACCTAAAATATTTGCAGCACTGTTATGTTGAAAATATGTGAAAACTCCTATAGTCATACAAATATAGATAGACTACAAAAGTATTACTTTTATCCTGAATTTGGCGAGGATAAATTTTTATTAATGTGACATTATCCTACAAAACGGTGGAGAAAAGAGGTCCTGTTAGACATATTTGATGACTGTAATAGTGACAAACAATGACCTCAAACAACTTAATTAATATTTACTGGCTATTGTTAGCCAATAAAATAAAAACAGGTAAGGGAAAGTAGGGTAAGACCGGGTACCAAAGCTTTGGTGGCTTTCCGAAGCCAAGATTTCATAGCAAATTTGAGAAAACTGCTGCACCTACTCTGCATGTATTATTCTTTATGTTCAGGCTATAATAATGCTATTTGTTTATTAGTGAACGAAATATATTTTTTTTCTCAAAAATGACCAAGCATCCGGTTTTACCCAACCCATAGGGTAAAAACGGGTGCACATGTTAATCATATGGGCAATGAGTGAATGCCAAATTTTTTAGTATAGCAATTACATTTAAATGATACACGGGTACATTTCTGTTTTTAAAACCACAAAAAGAAACCTTTAAGTTAACTTTGAGGGAGAAAACAAAAAACATATGAATTACATATAAATGCAAAAAATTGTCTCTGTTAGGCAAGCCCAAAATAATATGATCAATGTTTGTGGTCACATCAGGCCTAGATAGAGCAAAGATCACAGACGAAAATGTCTTCTTCTTCATGGCCACTTCTTTATGGACCCATTGCTGGTACATGGAGCACTGAATGCAGTCTTCACCAGCAGCAGATTCGCAGTAGAGACGGTTACAAAATATGCATGCAACAACTGAGGAACTTTCCTCTTCTGAGGAACTGTTATTGCCCATGACACGTGTGTTCTTAGGTTTCTTTAGAGTTTTCTGCGATGACTTTTCACAACGTTTTCGTTTTGATCATGTCTTTTGCTTGTTCGTTCTTCATCTTGTAATTGGTTTTTGTAGGGTGAAGACGTAAGGATGGCTGTTTTTCCTCTCCTTTTGCTCGGTGGTTTTTGGCACCGCTCTTTTTCTTTTGGAGGTGGCATGATCGCCATGGGCAAAATCTTAAATGCAGATGCAGGAATGATGCGTCACCCTTTGATGTAGATGGTATGGCATCATCAATGTTTGATGTTGATGGGATGGCTCCGTATCCCTTTGGTGTGCAAGGCTGAGCGGGTGAACTCTGAGCGTCTTCTGTTTGTGACTGCACATTATTGTAAACGTCCGCATCCAAGGGTTCAGAGGTGGGTAAGACCTCCCTTGAATTAGCTGGAAAGAGCAGGCCTGCTTCACTTTGCTGCGAAATGACTTGTGGCTGGACAAGTGCGGTTAGAGGCCTCTTAGTCACTTCCGCTGGAGCAAACAAATGATCAGGAATAGCATCTCTTTTAAAAGGAAATATTCCTGTATTTTTAAAACCGCTTATCGCAGTTCCCATCATAGCAGCTTTCGTGAATGCATTGCCAAACAGCTTGGCAACTTGATAGTCATATGTCTCTCTGGATGAACAGCTAACTATTTTCTGACTTCTTGCTCATAATATGGGCTGAGGGGATCCATGAATGACATATCAAGAGGTTGAAGTATGTGTGTGCAATTGGGCGGAAAACAAAATGATGACATTTCTTGTCCTAGCTAACATGATAAGCCGAAGGCTTTTTGTATGGGAGGCGTGTCCGCCTAGTAGAAGAACTGGTTTTCAGGCGAAGGCTTTGAAAATTCAATAAATTTTTCGAACCAATAAAGGAAACTGTCTTTGTTAATCCAACCACTTTCACGATAGACAAAAAATGAGCCTGGGGGAGGATCATCCATTAGCATGGGGTTGGCCATCTTGCGAGGAAATATGAACATGGGAGCCATATAATTACCCGCAGCATTCATGCACGTTTCTACTGTAACTAAAGTGCCCTTCTCAGCAGATGATATTGCTCCAACGTGTTTTTTCCTTCGGAAAGTTAATATTAAGGGGGTTTGTTTGGTTCGGTCACTATCCCCGTTTCATCTACATTGTATATATTGTTTGGCGAAAATGAGTGTTCCACTAAAACGGACTCGTATAAATCATAAAACGCTTTAACAGCCATCCGGTTAAACCCTTTTGCACGAGCGATGGATGTTTTCTCTGGATTTCTACGAGATAGGTTAGGATGTCTTTCAAGAAAGCTGTACAGCCAGTCCTTTCTTGCCTTTTTCTTTTCCTTATTAAAGTTATGGGTAATTACGATTGTTTCAGATAAATCAAAAGCGAGCACCTGCACATCTGTTAGAGTGAGCCCAAATAATCTCTCTTCGAGAAAAAGGTCATATTCTAAAAGTTCTTTTTCTTGGTCACTTGTGAACACTGATGTAAAACGTCCTTCTTTTTTTTTTTCGCTGCTATTTCTGAAGAAAGACTCTCGTTGCAAGCTTTTCTAACCTTGTCTTCCAATGTAGACTGAGGCACATTATATGCCTTAGAAGCCCTTTTGTACCCCATCGTAACATCTAAAACTTCTCTTATGGTTTCTGCCATGCTCTCTTCGGACCAACGCTGCCTTGAAGAATTTCTCTGGTAATGGTGAGGCATAGTGGCAGCCTGCAAAGAATTAAAATTATTTGAATTAATTATTCAAACAGTTTATTCGACATTTCATTCCGATAATGATCATATTCGACTTTCTATTCAATACGTTTATATAAATTATATATATATATATACAATTGAACTCTACTACAGACTTTTTCATAAATAAAATTATAGGGTCACCGCTGAAAGTCCCGTAGGTACACGCGCCACTACGAGAACACTGCACCTCAGTTCAGAGCCCTGCCTGTAGCAGCTATGGCGCTCTTGTAACGCGTTGTAGTGTAACCCTTAGGGCCTATAGCTCCCGCGCTTCTCGGCCAAAAAAAGAAAGGGCAAAACGATGCAGGCAAGTGTGTCTCTTAAGAATCCTTTTAAATCTTAAGTTAACGCGGATAACCATGCATTTACCTATAGACAAGACGTATTGCTATTTATTGTATTCATATTCGCTTGTGTCAGATAAATGAGGAATAATCATTTCACAAAGATGGGATGGTAATATTTTTAAACTGTGTGGTAAAAGTCAAAGCATTACATTTTAATGAAAGGGGGGAATCAGTCGTGGAGGATATTCTCAGAGGCTTAGTCTATTTAAACTATGTATTGTTTTAATTATGTTTTGCTGTCTGTCGAAGCTGAGCAGTAAGAGGTAATTGTGTAGATCTATTATAATGCTTCTAATTCATACAGCTTTGCTGCCGAGTTCTTCGATCGTGTAAACGCTTGAATTCTTCAATACTTCGTACCGAACACGTTAGCACTGTGAATTGCTTAACTATATCGGCACAGGGGCAGCAGAGATAAGATTGTCAAGCGAATTTTCTCGTATGTTGACAAAACACTTAACACAGTTAACAGTAATTGTTAGATAAAGTTTGTAATTTCAAGTCTTATTATTTAAAAATTTCGTAATGTTAACTTTCTATGGAAAGTTAAAACATTACCCCGCCTCTCAGTACCATCACTGGGTTGTAGCCACACGACGCACAAGTGGGCTGGATTCAACCATCATAGTGTCAAAAATCCTACCTGACTCTCCTAATTGCTACACCTACTTCATATTTGACACATTTATACATCATGCGAATAAAAATCAACCGAATTCACAATTTTGAGTAAATTCTTGACGGGTTGGAATTTGGGGGAAGGGGGTGGGATTTTAAAACAACAAAGGTGATTTTCGTGCAATTTGTCACACCTTCATGGGAGGACATAAAAAAAATTGTTATCTACTAACCGATTAAAAAAATAATGCAGAATCTTCAGAAAACCTTTCAGAGTTGCGGGTTACGTGATGTACACCGTAAAAATTCATCAATAGGATCCCTTTTTTTATCATTATATTTTACTTTCTATATTTATTATTTAATATATTATTTTACAATTTACTACTGTTTTATGTATATATTAAACAAGCGAGTTATAAATATCCATTTAACAACTTTATACATATTGTTTTGACATGTGATATACATATTAATTATTTTAACATAAATAATTATAAATCTAAATCCCTATTTGTATGAGGTACAAATAAAAATTTAAAACTTTGTATTCAACTGCTTATGAACATGTATTGACATTTATGCATGTTACACTGTGTGAAGTTACAATTGCGATACAAACATTAAAGTAATAGGCCTATGAAAAGAGGAAAATATCTGCACGATAATTAAATAACTGTACCAGACGATGAGTCCTCACCGCTGTCTTCCAGGTCATTTTTGTCGTCATATTCACTGTCAACTACGGATTCATCGGAAATTAGTAAATACTCCAAGCTTCTAATTTCAGGGCGAAGTTCCCGAACAATCTTTGTCGATAATTTACGCACAGATGAAATCATTGGATCTGATGATGATAAAAACCGACAAAACAAATCACTGACATGTAAACTTCTACTTGATTTCCGGCAGAAGAACTCGCGATAATTTTTGACATCTTTATTTCTTGCTTCCAGAGCCTCTTCAGACAACTCACCCATTGGAAAAAGAATGTTTCATGATAACTACACTATGCTCTAATACTTTATGCAAAGTCGGTGTTAGCTCATACCAACTGTACGGTTTCTTATAGTACAACAACGTTCTTTTAAAATAAGAATCAAATTTGTCAATACTGACTTCGTGACCACTAGCCAGAACCAATAATGTGACAGAAAACATTATCAATTCCTGGTCAACTCTTGTTGCTTTGGTTGCTGTAGCTGGATCACAAAAAAAACTTCGTGCAGAATTTCCGTCAGTTGTGGAGCCAAATCCTTGTCTTCGATGATCGGGATTAATGTGCATTAGTAGCTTCAACTCCTGTAAAACAATCTCCTTGCGCTCCAGTGGCGGCTGCTGAGGGAGGGCTACCGGGCGCAGACCTCCTAATAAAATCTCAGAACGCAGACCTCTACTTATCTGCTACTCAGCAAATAATACTGTGTACGGATACGGATGTTATTTTGCAGCCAATGTTTTTAAGATGGACGAGTCTCTTGTCACGAGGGAAACGTTTCTGGAAATGGTGCGTGGCGGGGCTACAGATTATTCGCCCCGAAGTGGGCAGAGCGAGTAGTGAGAGAGACGGCCATAACAGTGGAATAGCGGTGCTACGGGAGAGAGGGGAGACTTCAGGGGTTCGCCACTTTTCAGCCAATCACATGCTGCAATTCAGAGAGAGCTTTCACACAAAAACGGTTTCCTGGAACTTAACAGGGCTATCAAAACTGAAATTTTGAATTCCACTTTAAACAGAATGTGTTCTACAGTTATATACTACATGTTATGTAGGCGCACTTTCGCACTCCGCTCTTCTGCAGTTTTCAAACATATTTCTTAACAATGCTTGTATTTATTTCAAATAGTTTTCAATTATAGATATCATTAAAAGTCGCGTGAGCGTCAAACGTAGTGTGTGATATGCTTAACAAGTTTGTTGTTAATGATGAGCCATGATCATCGGTCAGAAGCAGGGTTGAAGAGTTGTTCATGTCGTGCTATGAAAACTTGTAAATAATGGATAATTCAGTGAGTATCATTTAAAACCTTATTACCAAAAAAGATTTTGAATTACGGGAATAAACTAGAGCTTATAAATTCTGGACCAGAAAGGCCACAGGTATATATAATAAAACAACAAAGCCACGATAGTAAACTTAGTGGTTCGTATATGCGAAAATTCAACGTTAAGTTCATATAATTTCGCGGACTGGCTATGAGGGTGTGAAGTTAGAAATATGTTGTTTATTTATTTATTTTTTTGCTAGTGAAACCTAATGATCCTTCGTGGACTGTCAATTGGTTAAAAGACTTGAAACATCTGGGAGACAAAAATACATACATCATGTTCACAGCATTTAAATAATGCCATAAAATTTTCAGTGATTGGTAAGGTGAATATTTATTACCAATTAGATAGAGAGTACAGGTTGACGAATGGATTTTGTTTACAAATACATTAATTGAGATATGCCACTTTCATCCTCTAATTTAAATTTGACATGCATTTTGTATGTAATGTATGTAAATTAGTATTGGGTTTTAAAAATATTTGTTTTAGTATATTTAAGTTATCATCTTCATTAGTACAGTAGAATTAGTATTATTATTTAATTTCTCATCGTCTAGTGTAATGCACCGCTCCAAATGGGTGCTGGTTGAATAAATACCTGTGCTAGTGATTATATCTGAACCAGTGGCCACAGTGTGTTGACAATTACAAATCGAGTGATGAAACGTTTTTCTTCAAACAATCGCACTTAATTTTTATATTTAGTTGCACAAACTACACTTACATAAGCCTGTCGTACGCAAAATATTTATCACTGTGCCTATTTAAAAAAATGCTATTTGTAATGATCTGAGTTAGGATCGCCACAGCCCTCCCAGTTTCAAGTCACCAGCCGCCACTGGCGCTGACGGACTTCGGGACCATTTTTTGTCGCCACGCCTTTTTGATTCAGAACCTGCAAAAATATCGCACCCGCAAAAGTCACAATCCCTTATAACACTATTTGAATACTTGCCTAATATGTAGGAAATCGCCAAAATGAATTCCAAAAATCTGATGTAGGCATGCAGCGGAGATATCCCTCATTTAAGGGCGTCTTCGTTTATGGGCTTTGAAACTGTCCACGAAGAAGAGCATTTCGCAGTCTGCTTACAAATCGGACACTGCAATGTAGAGGTGCCAGTCAAGGCACAGAGAACTATACCATCAATCATTGTCAGTAGCATACGATATTTTATTTGTAATCCTTCTCTTTTGAAATTACATAAATTGTTAGTTTGATCTTGGATGTAATCCTCTTCTTCTTTAATAACCTTTTTTTTGGCTCTTTAGTGAACTGGAGCCGTATGGGCCGACAAAAGCGCGTGGCGCTCGGTCGAGGATTATTCCACACGTCACCATCTTTCCCTTTCAAAACAAGTGAGTCTAAAGAACTACGAAACACTTTCGTCACTAGTCTCCATATTCTCTTCCCAAGCCTGCTTGTATGGAGATTGCCCAGATGAGCCATCGAAACCCCATTTACAAAGCAATGTAAATTCACCTTCAAGTTGGTTGTCCAATGTCTGTTATGTTCGTATCAGTGTATGATCAAGTAAATTTTGCAATAGAGGTGGGGCAAATATCCGCATTTCGCATCTTTGATGACAGTCTGATTAAATTGTATGATTGCTTCGACAGTCTGGCTTCAATTAATAGAGACAATGCTTCTGCGGTAGAATAAGGAACGCATGCTTTTACATGTGTTGCTGTCGGTAATTTCCGAAGTAAATTTTTTGAAGATGTTGGTGTACTGCCAGCCACAAGTTTTACTGCCGACACTCCAGCCCTGTTGCCTTTACCTCTTAGGTGAGAAGAGAGAATTCTGACTGCTTCAGGAGTAGTGACAGCGTCGGATGCGCGTTTTATGATTCTTTTCTTGGTCCGCTCGCTCGCCTCACTGTACGATTTTTGTGGCCCGACCACGTTTTTTGGGTGTTTCTTCTTGTGCTTCACTCTGTCCAGGGATTGAAACCATGTGTCCAGGAAAATTCACAACGTTATCAAGCCATTCAGAATACTTCCGTTCTAATGTTTTCCGATTGCGACAAGATTCTTTCCACCTTAATATAAATTTTTATAGACTTTTTCAACTTTGACTTCAGCGAGTCTTTGTGCTCATGTAAACCATAACTTTCCAAAGCACGAGCATAGAATTCGTCAAAGTCATTTGAATTAATTATAATGTACCATTTTTATACTTGTAAAATGAAAACCGAGGTACTATATCTAGTAATCTGAGTACATCATACACATGTAATTTAGTGAACGTTTTAATTGTGGAGTTACGTAAATATTATTAAAATTGTTGAAGTTATAGCAGAACTTTTTTATGTGAGTTTTTTAAAAGGATAAAATATTACTAATTATGAAGTTATTAACTCTAGCTGCGATAAATATGAGTGACAAGAAAAATAAACAGAAGGCTAATCGCCTGAAATGATACATCCACAAGAACAACAAAAGAGCGAGTGTATTCGACAGACCGTTGTTGTGCTTCCCTTGCGATGTAGACACTGACTGCCTAGTACTGATAAAGCTAAGGTTTCAACCTGGGTGCGACAGCTCTCGTAGCCTTACATGTAATGGTCCATGACTCACCGGAAATGTCTCTCCATCTGCAGGCACGTCCAAGGGATACAAAGGTGTTTACAGGCTGTTCACGGTAAAGTGAGCACTTTTTAAGGCCCCGTGAAAATTTTTCTTTCTCCCAATTTCTATCTTCCTGCTGATTTTTGATATTAACATTGCAATCTGATCAATAAACACAGGGTATATATTTCAACACTCTCAGAAGTTAACGTCTGAGGCTGCAATAAGCTATATTTGTTAGTGGTTAATGCCAGTTGGGAGGGCCTCAAAAAGTGCTCACTTTACAGTGAATAGCCTATACAAAAGTGTAGGCATACTGCTCAATACGTGGGAGTTCTCGCTGTCGCCTTGGCTCACGAGCCTGCTGTAGCATCCTACTTAAATTTGCTCTGTACCCCAAAGCCGCAATTTGACGCAACCAAACGTTACAGACCTTGATTCTCTGATATTTTATCTACAGTATAAGCTGAGAAACTCCGTGAGTCTCGGTAATCCTCGAATTGTACAACTTGATTTACACCTAAATGTAAGGAAAAAAAGATAGTTTTTTTTTTTAAATAATTTATTTCTATTTTATTATTAATAAATTACTAAATTATAAAATGCGGGTTTATGTTAACTTCAATGTAGTTTTTGAAAATATCAAAGATAATTTTACCGCAACTTCCACAAATAGTTAAATTCTCATGTGAAAGAGACGAAAATTGTCGATAAATCCTAGTGTGACAGGACTCTCCACAAATTAGTAATTTTTCGTAAACACCGTGAGCTTACTAGTTCACCAAAATTAAAAAAAATATTTCTCTCGTAATTAGTATATACTGTAGAAGATGTAATTATTTCAGTCTAAAATAAAAATGTTCGGTTTTTCGATTTTTGGCACTATGAAGAGTGAATCCAGCCCACTGTGCGACGTACTAATGACGATGATGATTATTATTTCATAGGAATGCCCCTTAAATTTAATTTTGCAACAAAGACCTAGTACTTAATTAAATTTCTAGATCCAATTTGAAAACAATTTTTAACTTAAATTAGTTAAATAGCCCGCTTTTTTTTAACGAACTAGATTTTGTTATTAACCGGGAAAATATGTAAATGAAAATCTGCATGTTGTCCCTATCTTCCGGTCAGCCCCGAGAACGGATGAAGTGAAATGGGGTCGAGTGCAGGTGGATAATGGACGGGGTATAAAACGAGAGCACCCAGAGAAAGCCACACGCATTGATAATGTCTACTTAACTCTCCATATCAGTGTCTCCTTCCGAAATATTTCCCGCCGAGGCCTGGGATTGAGACAGGGACCCTGGCGGCGAAGGATAGTGACTGTAGACTAAATGCACTAGTGGAGATGCATTTAAGAACACCCGCAGGAATACATGTATCTGCCAAGTTGGTACACAAAAATGGAGGTGGTGGTATGTGGGACTGATCAAAATATCAAGTCCGTGGTACATCCATAAGATTAAATGCAATACATACAACAGAACAACACATACAGCAGACGCCTTAATAAGTCGTGTAACCACCCCGAACGGCCACACATGCAGAACAGAACATAACATATTTAACTGGTGCCAGTACCCAGCCGAAGGCCATAACTGGTCTCAGTTACATGAATTAAAAATAAATTTATAAAATTGTCGAAACATAAAACTTGTCACGTTATAACATTTAAAAACAAGTTAAATTTTAAAACAGACGCTTAAAATTATTTTGTTATAGTTTAAAAGAAAAAGTTACGTTATAATTTTAAAATGTCAAAAGTTTAAAATTCCTCTGCCTCCACCCTTGAACCCTCACCCCGCCATTCTCTCCGGAGACAGAAGGGCCGACGGTTGTTGTCGTTTTGTGAGTTGTCCGCTGTGTATTTGATGGCTGTGTCGGGTGTTGTATTGGTGTCAGTGTAATGTTGTTTGAGCAGGTGTTGTATAATGCAAGTGTTGTTTCTTCAGTTTATTTGTTCTTGTGTATATCTGTATTATTGATGTCTGTGTGGGTAGCTCGTCATCAATATACTGAATATTATTGTTTGTATTGATACGTGACGTATTGGTCACACATACAGCAAGTATCGCATGTAATCTGTTGTCCAAATGCTGAATGTCTTTCTGGAGTACGCTATACTGGAGCTCGCTGTACTTTTTGACGTAGCTGGGCTATGGTCGTTGCCGGGACTGGGTTGATGTCAAGTGCCGTCCCATAATGTCCCACGCATGCTTGAAAGAGCTGAGGTGTGGAGATCTAGCACACCAAGGCTGCATGTTTACACTGTGTAGAGAACGTTGTGTTGCCCTAGCGACATGGTGAAGCGGGTTATCGTGCTGCAAGACTGGTTCCTGCTGTGTGTCGAGATATGGTCGGAGGACAGGCTTGACAACGTCACGGATGTACGATGCACTCGTCGTGATGCCCTGAATTATAGACTATTCGCGGTAAAATGAGCACTTTTGCAAGCCTTACTTAAGATCTACTTGTATGCATGTTGTTTATTCTTCCGCCTTATATAAGATAAACGTTATCATGGGCCTCGTGGATTTATTCATGCGTCGGTCAAGTGAAACTGTGAAATTATTACAAAAGTAAATATTTTTTAATCTGCTCATTATTACACTTCGATGCATAAAAAACAGACAACGGAAAAATAAATTAAATTATAAGAAATTGTTACCTAACATTCGACAGTAAGATACGGAACTACTTCCCAATCCGTCGTTGCCAACTTTACTGGGCGCATGTCACTCAGGGCACCCGTTAAAATATATGCAGGTAACAGCAGTACCTTTTTTTCTGAGGTTGATTTCAGAAGTGCTCATTTTATCTTGAACAGCCTGTAACACCAGAGACAACCTGGATGTGTAGCTTATTGCTTCCCCGCCCCTTCCTTTTTCTCATGCCATAGTTCCAGGTATGGCAAATGCGATTACACGACGGATTGTTCCACTCATCCACACGTCTACGAATGCGAACACAACTATCACTTTGTCCAAAATAGAAACGATTCTCATCACTGAACACCACTACTCTCCATTCGCCTCTCCAACACACTCTCTCCCGGCACAACCGGAGACTTTCACGACTGTGAGTTGGTCTCAGGGATGCTTAGTACGCTTACGCAAATGAGGTATACGTTCCATATTGCGAATAGTAAAGAGCCTTACGCAAGATATGCTCTTACTACGCTTAAAGGCTGTTCACAATAAAGTGAGCACTTTTGAACTAAACCTTAGAAAAAAGTCACTGCTTCTATTTACGTACACTTTAACAGGCGTCCTGTGAGTGACATGCGCCCAGTAAAGTTGGTAACGATGTATGGAAAGTAGTTCCGTATCTTAATATAGAATAAAGTGTTAGGTAACCATCCTAATAACTTAAGTTATTTATTTCATTTTCTGTTATTTTTAATGCATCGAAGTGTAAAAAAGAGCAAATTTGTTAAATATTTAATTTTCTAATAATTTCACAGTTCCACTTTACACGCGTGGATAAATGATGAGGTCCATGCCAATGCTAATCTTGCGTAAGGCGGAAGAATACACAAGTCGCATACAAGTAGATCTTAAGCAGGGCTTTCAAAAGTGCTTATTTTACCGTGAACAGCCTATACGCAAATGAGGTATACGTTCCATATTGCGCCAAGTTTTTATATACTAAATGTAAATTAATACAAAAATATAAATTTGTAGTAAAGTTTGTTACGGCTGTTCGACCACGACTTACAAGTTCTAGAAATTCTGCAACTACTCCTATAATTATTTTGATCTTTTTAGTTCTTTTTAAAAGGTTTTTAACAGGTAATTAAATTTCTTACTCAACTTGGTCGCGCGTGTTACGTTCACATTATTTCTTCCTGGTTATTACTGGCTAATAAAAGAGTCGTTCAAGGCTTTTCAAAACAACTATGGTTCAGTTATATAATTAATACTGGCGTATACTCGCTTGGAGTAGAATCTGTCGCAGAAAGAATTTGGGAAATTCCGCACTGATGTGGCTAGACTACTCGTCTCCCACCTAGACGATCCGGGTTCGATTCCCGGCGGGGTCGCTCCCTGATTTTCGCATGTGGGATGCGTACTGAACGATGCCGCTGGTCGGTGGGTTTTCTAAGGGATCTCCGTTCCCCCCGCCCTTGCATTCAGGTGTTGCTCCGTACTCGCCTCACTTCACCCTCATCGGCTCTCCAGACCTCGCTGTTAAGAGCCGTCCAAATTGCTCCACTCCGTACTGATGTGGTCCACAAAGGCATAAAGATTAGGTTTATGTCTATCTAAAAGAGTTCAACTGGAAAGGATCTTACACTGCTTGGGGCTGTTTTCCACGTATGAAGCATGGGAGCGATAATGACGACAATGCCGTGCCCATCAAGTGCGTCTTCGCCGCTACGCGCAGGCGTGCAGTGTTCTCGTTGTGCTGCGTGTACCTGCGGATCTTTAAGCGGTGACTCTATCATTTTACTCTAGTAAATTCTGCTAGCAAAGTTCCACGTAGAGCCCTAGATTACTTTTGTATGTATCTAACCCGAATATTTTGATTTACGGTGCTTGGAAACCCCGTTTTTAGCTATGTTGACGTGTTCCGAAATGGTATTTCTAATGCACATGGTGAACGTAATAGACAGGCGTAGTCTGAAGTATACGTTCTTTTCGTAAATCAGTACATTGCGTGTACGTCTGAAAGTTTCGTAGAGAAAACGGATTTCAAACACTTTGCAACGACAGACATGCAAACCCTTTAAATATCGTTGTTCTTGAGGACATGGTGTGAATAATCAGTATTTTAATGTATAGGCTGTTCACGGTAAAATGAGCACTTTTGAAAGCCCTGCTAATCTACTTGTACGAATCTGGTGTATTCCTCCGTGTTATATAAAATTAGCATTGCCACGGGCCTCGTCACTTTATTCATGTGTCGGTCAAGTGAAACTGTGGAATTAATATAAAAGTAAGCACTTTTACAAATCTGCTTACTTTTACACTTCGATGCACTATAAAAACAGAAAGCGAAAGGAATTATTTTAACTTATAAATGGTTACCTAACGCTTTTTATTCAACGTTAAAATTTGGAACTTCTTTTCAGCCATCGTTGCCAATTTTACTGGGTGAATGTCACTCAGTGTGCCCGTTAAAATATATGTAGGTAGAGGCAGCGACTTTTTTTCTGAGGTTCATTTTTAGAGAGATCACTTTATCTTGAACAGTCTTTAATCGGGAACAATGCATTAATGCAAAATAAATTTAATCACGAATAAATGCGTATCGATTATTAGAAAAATCACGCATGAGTCCCGGAGCACCGAACGAGTTGTTGAGAGAGAGATTTGGGCGGCGTTCTGATAGCCGATGAGGGTGAAATGAGATGAGAATGGAGCAGCACTGGAATTCAAGGGTGGGGGAAACAGGAGATCCCCGAGAAAACACGTCGACCGTCCGGCACGATTCCCACTTGCGAAACTTCGCAGTGACCCGGCCGGGGATTGAACGCGGTTCGCCAAGGTGGGAGGTTTACAGTCTAACCACTCAGGCACGGGCACCAAACGAATAAAAGGAACACATGGAGGGGCGCGTCGCCCCGCTCTAGAGAGGGGAAGGGATATTCCCGCGCATAAACGCGTGGGGGAAGTTTTACGTCGGCTGCTGGGGAGAGAGGACTGACGCGAGAGACACGGAACAGGGAGGGTGGCCTCTCAGAGGAGCGAGGGAGGTGCTGCCATTACGACCGGTGTAAAGAATGTTCACGATAAAGTGAGCACTTTTGAAATCAACCTTAGAAAAATAGCACTGCTCCTACCAGAATATGCCCTACATTTTATCGGGCGCACTGAGTGGCATGCGCCCAGTAAAGTTGGTAACAACGGGGAGAAAATAGTTCCATTTCCAAACGTTGAATTAAGGGTTGCGTTAACATTTGTGACTATCGAAATTATGTTACTTTTGCTTTCTGCTTTCATCGAATTTTAAGTATAAGAATCAGCAAATTTTGAAAACATTAACTTTTCTAATAATTTCACATTTTTCCTCGAGTGGCGCATGAATAAAGTGATAAGGCCCATGGCAATGTTAGTATTATTACATATGGTAAGCAAATACATATTGTTCATGCAAGTAGATCTTAAGTGGGACCTTTTAAAAGTGCTATGATTATGGTGAACGGCCTTTTAGAAATAAATATTCGTCGCGGAGAAAACGGTGCACAGTGGGTTGTATTAACCATGGTGAAAAATATGAAAGAAAAAAAAAAGAACTTTTACCCCAGTCCTCAAATGTATCCTGTTATTCTACTTGAAGTGATCTACATGTGTGCAACATATATTAAAATTTGAATGTCTTGTATCCCCAGGGTGACCGATCGAAAGTGGCAGTTGTGAGTGTTGCCGAAGCAGTCGCAATTCACTTTCGTGCATATTGCATTACTGTGAAGATGTTTTTTCCCGTACCTGAAATTTGTTTACATATAAAACTGCATTAGAGGAACTGCTAAATTGTATTGTGTATGTTACATGTGTTTGTAAAACTAAGGAAGGAAGAAGAGCTGCGGCCCCGATGAAAATAGTTCCCCATTTATAGAGTTACACCATTGTTGGGTCCTTAAAATGTACTATTTCAGAAGGGTGACAAGTGTATATCAATTTTTTGCACCCCTCCCACCCTAAACTTGAACAATATAGGTAATCAAACTAACTCATACGTTGACACGTTTTGCGATATCTACCCTCCAGAAAGAACACTGTGCCAAATATTAGCATAATATTACAAAAAAAAAGTGTTAGGATTTTTTGCACCATGATTAGAGAACCCAGCCCACTGTGCGGTGTACGGCGGCGCGATACATCGCCGAGGAGCGTGTGTTGATCGCGGGCCGCAGCCGTTTAATTTATTAATTTCTGCATTAAGAGCCTACAAGCAAGAATCCCCGGTCGTGTTACGTGGGTTTGTCACTACGGGTCAGTACAGGACAATTAATTTATCATAGATTTGTTGAGTCTGAGCTACCGAGGCACAAATAACCGACGTAGACAATAGTCATTAGCTCACTTAATATACAATAGCAATGCTACCAGGACGTGAGCTGAGTGCTACGACCGGTAAGGACATCGCAAGTTTCACTAGCAAATGCAATATCACTGTGTACCTCTTTGCTCATATTTTACAGATACCCTTGAAATAGATGTATGTTTGCAGGTAAAACATCATATGTGGTTCAATTTCTCTGTCCATACTCCAGTTACGAAAAGTCACAACGTGACACATTTCTCGCTCCCGTACCTACTTTCACTTGGCGAAAACCGCATTTCGTTATGTGCTACCGTTTTGGAAATTTTGGAGGTGTCACGGTAGATGGACCTCTCTGTATATAATACTTATGGTCTGAAGTGAACGCTGAGGGTGGTATATATCTTTTGAAGTTTTACGACCTGAAGTACGAGTATATTGCAAATACTGGAAGTGGAACACTGAGTTTCTGGATCACGCGTAAAGTTGATTGTGACATACAGGTTAATTATCATCTTTCAATTCCCAAGTATGCAACGGCGTGATCGAGATTAAGTTGAAATAAGGTCAGTAAAAGTGGTAATTTCAATGACATAATTTGATGACAGCGACAGACAGGCGTTGTGGTGTTTACAGATATTTGTTCCTTTACAAATAATCCCGACACTCAATGTTCCATCTCGAAAAGTTTCTCCAATATTTGTAATAAAATGATGTTTCTGGTCCAACTCCAAATATGTGTTCCGCCTGTAGGATTCAGTTCATGGTTTTACCTTTTTTTTTTTTGTGAATAACCAGTAGACGTATAATGCTACATGGCGCTAATTAAAAGCCAGGCTACGTTTTCTAACGTACGCTTACATTAAGAACAATTTGCTTTGCAGCTGATACCGTATGGGTACTTATTTCCATGACAATATGTTGAGATAATGCCTTCAAACTTGTGAATTTGTTAATCATTGCTCTCCTACACATAGGGTTACGCTTTTCAAAAGAGTGACTCTAGTGTTGCAAATATTTTATAGAAAAGTTAAGTTTGGGAGCAGTTGCAAAAAAGTGAATTAAAAAGTTGCGTTTGAGCACAACCGCAAAAAAGTGACTCAAAAAGTTGCGTTTGGTTAGATCGCAGTCTTTAGAAAAAAAGTTGCGTTAAATTTTGCGTTTGAGTGCATCTGCAAAAATACGAATTAAAAAAGTTGCGGTTGAGCACAACCGAAAAAAAAGTGGCTTAAAACTTTGAAAAAATAAAAAAATAAAATATTTTATATAATAAAGATGGATTAGTTGCTAAATGTATTAAACGGAACAAAACAATTTAAGAAACTTTCCGAACTTACAATTGGGCAATCCTATCCCATAAACCATGCTGAAATAAATTATACACGGTATGGATATAAAGAGATAATTACTTTTGGAAATTTTAAAGTAACCTTACCAGACAGTTATGTTCAGATATTCAGTGAAAAAGTTTTAAATGATGTTAATCGTGGAGGTATAAGTTTTTCATATGATGGAATGGTGAATTGTGGTGTTAAACAAATGCATTCTATTCGGTTTTTAAAAGAGTAGATGATCGTCGTCATATAATTAGACATCAGTTGATTATTATTTATGCTCATATCTCTATAAAGTTTTAATGATAATCCAATCATTAAAATACAATTATCGCTCTGACTTCGGCAATGTGCTACAACATAGTCTAATTAAAAATTTAGATACACATCTCCAAATTCGACATATTAAAGTAGTCGAAACATTGAATTCTTTTTCAAAATCTTTCATTGCACTTTCTATAGAAATATTATTCATCTTTATCACATGAAACTTTAATAGTTTTTAAACCATTAAAGTTATTATATATAGAATATGACTACTTCCAACCCAAAAAATATCTACGGTCTCATCTCTAATACCACTGTTCTTTCGGACAAATCAAAGTTAATTAACTTACCTTTTTCATCCTTAATTTCAACTACTATTTCATTAACTTGATTTGTTTGCACTGGAAAAAATTATGAATAAGCTGGTTCGTAATAGACCGTGTCGCCAAATCCAAATGTTGTTCTTGGTTTAAAAGTGGTAATTATGTTAGTTTCTTTATGAGTATATTCTTCATGCTTTAAATATAATACCATTTACTATATTACAGTGTATATTTATTGTTTCAAATGAAGCAAATTTTGGAATTGTATCACCATAATGGTCCACATTTGCTTTCAGAGTTTTATTTTCTACGAAACCCAAAAGTTTTCCTGTTGAACCCCGTTTTCCAAACTGTAATTTAAGCGTACATTTTACTTTAACTCTGTTTGTTATTTTATCCAGCTCGAAAGATATATCATTTTCTTTTCCATCCATTGAATCTACACTAAATGAAAAAAATGTTTTTATAGTTTATTCAAGATCATTTAAGCTATGTTGGCCAACTGGAATTTCAACTGCTGATTTCATATCATTCTGACCCACAAAATATAGTTTATTTCTCCCATAGATAATGTTATGCGTTAGATAAGTAATATAGAACTGAACTAAAGCCAATGAGTGCCCCTCTATCTCTAAAGTGTAATGTAGTCTTTTCTTGAACACTGATTTGTTATCTGTTAGTTTGAATACTTTACTCGTTTATTATATTATTATAAAATCTATTAATAAATGAGCAAGAAAAACATGAAACATGTAGACTGGGATATTAAAATAAGAATACCAGACAAGACTGTATCGACAAAACGACATGGAGAATTATTTCCTAATAATATTATATGTTTGATAGTGGGTCCTATTAACTGTGGAAAAACTACACTTATGATAGATAATTTTATATATGCTCAGGGATGGCTGGACTTTGGTACTCTCTATGTGTGTTCAAAAAGTCTGGACCAACAAAAATATATCAATTTAAAGAAAGATATAGATGTAGCATCAAAATTATTTAATGAACTAATAGCATACTTCTTTCCATAAAATGAAGAAATGGTTGATGTAAATGAATGTTATAAAGAGTTTGAAGTTGCTTTCGATTATATCATACTTGAAAATCAAAATATGGTAAGGGATTACTTTACTCGCGGCAGTCACAAATATATTGATTGTTTCTATTTAGCCCAGATATACTCAAAGGCACCTAAGCAGCTTATAAGAGACAATACCAATTTTCTTTGCATATTCAGACAAGACGATAAAAATATTAAACATATTCATAGTGATTTTGTTGGTGGTGATATGCCGTTTGAGAAATTTAGGGAGACTTGTTCAAAATGTTGGAATAATGAATATGGCTTTGTTACAATAGATATGATTCGTAAGTTAAATAATGGCAAGTGCCGTAATAAAATTAAAGACTTTTTAAATTCTTAGATTATAAGTAAGTTTTGTTTTTAATGGAAGTGTTTCCATTAAAAACTAACATAATCTAATCTTTTTTAATGTATTGTTATGCCATAACTATTTCAATAAACACAATTGTACCTTCGGGTACATTGTGGGCTTTTGGTATATTGAAATATATCATCAGGGTATACTTCAAAAGTTTTATACATGTCAATTTTTTCCCGTTGATGGTATAATTTGATAACAATTTTGATATTTTTCTGGTTTTATTATGATTTCAACTATAGCTCCATCTCTCATTAAAAAAATATTCTATTTGATTATCAAAGCAAAACACTTTCTTTTGAACTGTATTTTCCAACTAAACGAATAATGTTAATTCTGTTTTTCTGATAGTACTCTAAATTGATTGCATCCATTGACGCAATGGGATCTCCACCATGTCTTAGTCTTTTTTGTTCAAAATCTATATTATTATCTACTTCCAAGTAAATAAGATTAGGCTTTATCCAATGATCTTTTATTTCTTGTCAGTGTGGCTAGAAAGTCGTTGAACTGTGTGTAGGAAACAAAATAATTAGGATTGATCTTCTCAGTTGTTATATCATTGTTCGTGTGTTCTTAAATTTGATCTTCAATTCAAGAGCTTATTAATGAATTTCCACATATATCCATTGTTTATTAATAGTGAAATAATTTTTGGAAATTAAAAATTATGTGGAAAGTGATTTAGCACAGTTACACACAAATGACCACAAGTTACTTGATTGAAATTTTTAATTCTATCATCGTTATAAAAAAATATTACTTCCGAGATATACTATTAATTGTTAAGGTGGATTTACACAAAATGAATCAAAATATTTGTTGTTTGCTTTTTTTCCCAATAGCATACCCAGTGTGTACCAGAGTTTGTTGAAACATCTAGATTAACAATCCCACATTCATTATCGAGTGGCGTGTTAAGTAGCTCATTGTTCATAAATACACCCCTAGAAATTTTAATGTTTAATTCATTAAACATTTTATCAATATCAAAGTTACTGTGTGCAGTTACTTTTTTTTTTTTTTTTTTTTTTTTTTTTTAGTCCACCCACTTAACTTTCTTCAATCCCTTGCCGTATTCCTCCATAGCTAAATTATGTCTACGTTGTTCTTCCAATTCTTGGTTTTTTCTTCTTAGCATTAATTACTGATGTAGCGATAGATGATGCACCACCAGCTAACGCTCCTAGAGCTCCCAATGCTGCGAAAATTAAGGGTAAAAATCCACCCTTGTGAACTGTCAGACCATTTCCAGTTTTCATTTCTTTGGACATTTTCTTAAGATGTGGAACTGAAATTGTGATAGTCATCTCTTTGTCCTCCTCTAATTTCTTGTTTTTACGTTCCAGTTGGTCTTTCTAGAAACGAATCAATATTCAAACCCTTCAACTCATCGTTAGGAACTTGAAATACAATGTTTTTTACTTTCATTTATTATAACAAATATTTTATAATATCATTTTAATTCCCCAGCCAAGCTTACGTTTAATATGCATCGCAGATCCAGTAACACCAGCACACAATCTCTCATTGAGATCAGCATCTGAACTTAACAATCTTTTGAACGCTTTCTTTTCTAGTTCTTTGTCAGCTACATGTCTTTCAGCTAGATCTTTACTATGATGATAAGCTATATCACGTTCCATTACAGCCGCATCTAGTGGATTAATGGGTTTATCGCCACGCTCAATTCTCTCTTTTAGTCTGGTACCCGGACCTAAGTACTGATAACCGGGTGCATGCAACTCAAAAGGTAGTGAATTTATTATGTCATTGAGTAACCCTTTTCCGTGCTGCTCCGACTCCCAAAAAGTATGTGGTATTGTGTTTAACATTCGTATCAGATATGGTATACCTTTTGGATTATTCACAACAAAGTCACTAAACTTGCTGTTGAGCATATTCATTATTCCAACTTTTTCATTGTAATAGTTATCATTTCAAGCATTCTCTTCGCCATAAATAACGAGAAGTCGATCAATAAGCATCCTAACATCATCCATCCATATGTATTCTTTGGTGTAGTCTGTATATTTCTTTATACCTTTTTCCTTTTTAGGCGAGGAACGTTTCTTTTTGATCGAACCGTAAATAGGTTTAACAATAATTTTCCATTTGTTCCCTTTACTCGATTTTGGCGTTCCCAAGTTTGGATCATTGTTTTGATAAACTGTGTTTAAATCTACTAGGATACAACTATATTGTTCATAGTCGGTTGCAGTGTAATCACTTTCTGTTACTTTCTTACTAGTTAGTAATTTCGCAAACCATCAGTTCCAGTGTATGTTCGGCCTTTTACAGTAAATTTGTCATTGTTGAATGTTACTTCCCTATCATCAATATACAATCTACCTTTATCAGCCTTAGGTCCAAAAACATCGTCTTTGCAGTCAATTAAGAAATCGGCCACTTTCTTATCAATAAATCTGTTTGGTAGTTAACTGTGAGATATCAGTTTTCAAACGCCCCAACGCTTCGTCATTGCGTTCATCGTCATCGTCAATGCGTTCATCGGTGTCTGTTTTACCAAACAGTTTTCCTTCAAAAGATGTTTCTGTTGGTGTTTGTGGGTAGTCTAAATTCTTAACAGCAAATGGAACAAGTTCTTTTATTAAGTTCTTATTCTCATTTGTTACATGTCCAATTTTTGTCCCAAATCATATATCGCATCTATCAATGATTGTTTTGTGATTTTTATTTTTATTATATTCATTTTGGCAAAATTTTCTAAAAGTTTTAAAATTTTCAATTGGCTGTCTTCTTCTTTCTATATTCTTCTCTATATTGTTGACAATTTTTTTATTGTCTCATTTATTATATAAATAAATAAAATGAACAATGATAACTTAAATGTATACTGTCTCAAATGTATGAAAAATACACTAAGTGATAAAATTTCATATGAACTTACAAATAATAACAAAGTAAGAATTAAATGTGTTTGTAGATGTTGTGTTACCAATAACTCGATATTCACTGGTGGGGTATAAAAACGATATTGTAAATGAAATTCATAAACCAATGCGAAAAAACTTCCATAGAAGAACTGTTCTATCCTTTGGTATCAATGATCTTTGGCAAGCTGATTTAGTTGAGATGAATTCTGGATCTTTATAAGGAATACACAGAATTAACAAAGGGTTCGAATATACATTAACCGTGATATATGTTTTTTTTTTTCCAAATATGCATGGGCAATACCAATCAAAGATAAAACTGGTGAAAATGTTACGTTAGCATTTAAAACTATACAATAACGTTGTTCACAGTACAATCAGAATGAAACCCACCAACGTAAATGCAAAGAATGAAAGTTCTGTTGTAATCAGCATGTATCACGGAGAAAGAAAAATGGTTAAACCAAAGTTTGCAATAGGAGATAAAGTTCGTATATGTAAAAATTTGTTTGAAAAAGGATATAAACCAAAATGGTCCACTAAAATGTATTTGAGGTGTGTGGAGTATTGCACACAAACCCCGCGACATATAGAATAAAAGATTTTAAAAATGAACTTATTAAAGGTATTTTTTATGAGCCAGAGCTGCTTAAGACCAAATATGAAAAAAACTACTTAGTGGAAAAAGTTTTGTGGAGAAAAGGAAATAACCTGCTAATTAAATGGTTAGGTTTTGATAGTAGTAGTAATTATTGGGTTGATAAGAAAAGTGTAGTTATTTAAGAATTTTTTTTCTATATAATAAATGGATCAACAAAAAATTGAAAGTTATGAGCGTCAGTCGTTTCTGCCAAAGATCAAACAAAAAATAATTTGAATGAATACAACAAGCGCATTGAGTTTGATATTCCTATTGGCGATGTATTTTCACATCCGAATGAAGCTTATGTATACCAACAGTATAAGCTAAATAAAAGAGATACAAATGCAGATTATGAAAAAACTTCAACTATTGATCTTTGTGAGAATTTCTTCCCATTCCAGTTCTCAAGAATAGAGATCTCTAAACATGGTTGTATAATCGAAAGTATTGACAACCCTGGCATCACTTCAACAATGATGCATACATTGCTAGGTTCGGAATCAGAATCAGCATTCTTCCAAATGTCGGGGATAGAACTAGGTAAATATGTTAGGAAAGATAAGCTTAACGAAATTACCTATCCATTAAGATATTTGTTTGGGTTTATGAGATATTGTAATGAAATATTCTGGAAAGGTGGGTACAAGATCACATTCATTTGAAATTCTAATGATGATGCTTCTTTTTACAGAAGACCGACCCCCAAAGAAAGCAGCTGGATCTTATGATGAAGATAATAGACCAGATGCTGCTAAAATTGTTATTGAGAAAATGGAAATTCTGTGGCCAATTGTTACATATGATCCCATTTATGGAGACGAAATTAAAGCGAAATTATACAAACACCCCAAAAGTAAAATTGGTTTTAATTATTGGCAATGCCTTGAAAAACCAGTACCTATAATGCAAACTCATTTCAGTTTGATATAAAAGATCAGTTCAATTCAATCCAATTCGATATGCCAGACTTTGTCAATGTTGGTTTTCAGCAAAACAGAAAAGAAGATCCTGGGCAATTCACACATGGTTCAATGTTTGACTCTGGTTTTGTCAAAAATATTTCTATTGACAATGGACGGAATGAAGTATTTCCCAAAGAGAATTGGAATTTAAACATTGATGATAAAATTTTCGATAAGATGTATATTGCTTACATTGATTTTATAAATTCAAAGACTAAACTAGATACCCATTATCGTAATAATGAACTGCGCTTCAACTCTGGGTCATTTATTGGGAGAAGACCATTGTATGTTATTGATTGTTCTTACAGAAAAACCACTATTGTAAAAGCTCGAACTAATCTGAAACTTACAGTTTTTTTTAATAAACCAATATTAGCTACAACTATTTGTAATGTGGTACTAGTAAGCCAAATAAATCTAATTTATGATGTTAAAAGTGAAAGAATCACCAAAGTCCAATAGTGCGCAAACTTGTATGGTTATTAGTTTTTAATGGATGGTTATCCATTAAAAACATTTACTGTTATATAATATTTCATAGTATAACTATTTTTCAATTTTGTAGTGCCTCCATGGTAGTGTATTAATGCCATCTTTAAGAATAAATCCTTTATCATCTTCGGGACTTTATACGATGGAGTTGAGAGAAAAAAAGCATTGAGTTCATGTTTCTTACTTATAATAAGATTCATACTTTTGTACAACACTTTTTTTTACCAAACAAACACTTTTTGTAGTCACCATAACTAATCTCATTTCTGGCTACAGTGTTTTCCACACCCTTTGCTCTTTTCTTTACACCTCCTTCCCCATTTTCGATTTCAATCCAATAAATTCTTCCATTATTTTTCCATTACATTCATCTTTCATTTTGCCAATAATCTTTTTGTTAACTAATTGTATACCATATGGATTATCTTTTTTATAGACAGAAGTATCAAAATGATCGACCATTTCTTTCATGTCACTGTAGAAGTCTGATGTCGTTATATAATAGATGTATGAATCAGTATCTTGGTAGCATAGTTCAATATTTTCCCCATACTTTTATTTCATTATATTATAGTGAAAATCATACATTAAGACTTTCGATAGATCAAGTATTCTCATTTCAACATAAATGGGTTTGTTAAAGCACAGTTTTGCTTTAATCATATGAACTGCAACCAAAGAGTTAGTAGATATAGTCCTATCTTTAAAGTTTGACTTAGCCACTAGTTTATACATTTGCTTAGAACTTGTGCACAACCGTATATCCACTCAGTTTCTAATATTTTACATTGTTTTTCCAAAACAGAATTGTTCAATAATTTGCAGAAATCTTTTTCAAAGTGATTTGTAGACGTTGTTCGCATATTTGTGTTTAGATAAATATATGACTTGAGCCAATCTGAGTGATCAAACTCCAGAACTCTATGGATCTTTTTCAACTTCATTCCGATAGATTGATATTGCTTAAGATTTACATAGTGTAATACATATTTTTCTTTATCATACAGATTAGTCAACCGTTTGGGATTTTTTTAACCTTCTGGTATTTTATTCTCTGATGCCAGTGGTAGATCTTTGTGGAGATCGTGTAGTTCATGTAGGTATTCCAAATGAACTCCCAGTATATAACCTTTTCTAGAATCATCTCGTATTTTTGTTACATCTATATTTGTATTTCTCCACTTAAACCCACCATAAGTTATTGGCGTCCAAATATGTAAGATAAAAGATATCCTTTGTACTATCATAAACATTCATATATTTATTATTTGCTTTAGCATATCGCTTACAACATTGTGAAATTCCATCATGAACACTTTTTCTATCATCAAAATCGTGTCGTAATCTGATAATAATTCTAGTTCTATTTTAGTATGTTTGAGCATAGCATCCAACGCTAACCCTGGGGCTGTGAAATACCATGCTGGATCTAGCTTATATGTTTTGAAACACACATATTTAAAATTTTCCATTATATCGGACAATATCAATACATCAGATTTGTTATAGAGTTCTGTGTACTCTATTGGAGATTTTATGTTCAATTTTTCCCACACCTTTCTCGCAAATTCGTAATCTTCGTCTGTAATGTCACATTTATTAAGTTTGTTGTAAAATGCATCCTTGGATGGAAGTGATGTCTCACAAAATTTTTCAGCACTATCCATTTAGTCATATGGATAAAAACCTTTTCTTATAACAATGTCAAGAAGTTCATTGGAAAAATGCTTACACGTGTCTCGGAATTGGCTTCTGGTAAGGTTGCTAGGGAGTTTATCGATACTACTAGCCATAAATTTAAATGAGCCAATAAATTTAAGATTTACACTTTCACATACATGTTTCGTAAAAGAAATATATTTTTCTTCGTTGTTGGGAATTAGATCAATTTTATTTTCATCGATGCCACCAAGATCTCTTATGAATAAATGTGTGTAATAACCAGATAGATTGTGGATAAACGCTGGGACAAAACATGGATTTCTATACGATAATTTACAATCTCTGTGTGCAGCTCCCCTAAATTTCCCCGTCAGATGATCATGATCTCTCATAGAATCACCATTCAAAGACTTTTCACATATATGACAATGGGTAGCTGTATCATAAACAATTTGTTCTTTCTGAGTTAGTGAAAGCATTGGTTTTTCATTTGTGTATATATCACCAATAGACTTTGCTTCTTCCATTAGCATTTTAACGAATACACTATATGCATCAGATCCTTCATAAGTTACTAGTGGTTTAGAGTATCCATCTTCGTATTTTACATAGTAACAGAAGCTAATAGGCTCGTGTTTCTGGTATGATTTCGTGTAACATTCGTCGGGGTTTGGTTGGCAAGTTTCAATTTTAGTCAACAAACATTCAAAATCAGCATATATCACAAACGGAACTCTCAAAGAATGATTTTGGTTTTTAAATCTTAATATGTAATTTTTTCCTTTAGATGGTAGTTCACCTTTAACACCATCGTGATCTCGACAGTCTTGTTCGTGATCTTTTAGCTTATTTACAGAGTAGAAATGTTGCAAACATCTATCGCATATAAATATTTTATGACCATTATTTGTTACTTGTGATGCGATAAGTCTCGAAAGACTTTTTATCCAGCAGTAGTGGTCGTTCTTTTCGTATTTGATATAGAGTAGGTTTATGTGCTTATCCGTCTTATTTTTTGTTGTGTTTATTGGGCAGATTATATATTTCTTACCACCACCATCTTCTTCTTTGTATTCGTATACATTAATAGAAATACCACTTATTTTCTCAAAGGTTGGTATGCTATCCAATTTCATTGGAAATTCCAAAGCCTTAAGTGCATCATCAAACCCATGATCGTAAGCTATGTATTTATTTACTCTTTTTCAGGGTCTTTTTGTACTTGATGCAATGCAGATAGACAGACCACAAAAACATTTTTGATCATTGTTAACATTAATTACCGCCTGCTTAGCTTTGATTTTTTCTGGGAGATCAACATAAGAACTGCCCTTGAATGGTACATATTTATTTATTCGCATTTCTAGTTTAAATATTCTGCTGATTACCCACTGAGATCCCTTTGCTTCGAAAGTCCCCACCTCAGATATGATTTTCGATATGCTGTTGGCATAATATTCTTCCAGATTAGTCGATTTATGTATAATTTCGTTCTTTGTTTTAAAGGAGCTTTCTACATATTCAATATTCCCACCAATTCCCCTTCTGTACTCAGTGAAGAGTTTCATGTTCACTTGGAGTGATTTTAAATGTTTATTAATTAGTCCTGTGACAGTTTCTTTTACATTGTTTAGGAAATGATTTGGGTATTTGTATGCATTCACATTCTTTACAGCATAAGTCTTGAGCCTACTTTGAAATGCTGTTTCGATTTCTTCTACACTGAATCTGAGTGTGTACTTATGAATTTTATTTCTCAAGAGACTTCTTATGAGAGATGGTTTGTAAAAGTGTTAACAAGTTTCACAATTAACATACTTCTCTTGAGATTTCTTCTTCTTTCTTTTCACAAAATTATCTTTCTTAAATTTATATTCTTTCCAAACATTACCAGTTGCGTTACCCTTTTTTATTGCCATGGTCGTTATCATATTAGACATCAGTTGCTTTTTATTTGTGCTCATTTATTATATAAAATATTTATTTTTTAGGTTTTCAAATTTTGTAAGCCACTTTTTTTTTTTTGCGGTTGTGCTCAACCGCAACTTTTTACGCGTATTTTTGCAGATGCACTCAAACGCAAAGTTTAACGCAACTTTTTTTCTAAAGACTACGATCTAACCAAACGCAACTTTTTGAGTCACTTTTTTTGCGGTTGTGCTCAAACGCCACTTTTTGAGTCACTTTTTTGCAACTGCTCCCCAGCGCAACTTTTTGAGTCACTTTTTTGCGACTGCTCCCAAACATAACTTTTTGAGACACTTTTTGCAACTGCTCCCAAACGTAACTTTTTGAGTCATTTTCTTGCAACTGCTCCCAAACGCCACTTTTTGAGCCACTTTTTTGAGTTTCTGCCCAAATCGGCATTTCTTTATATTAAGTGTACAAGTTGGAGTAAGGTGTGACTCAAAGGTGAACACTTATTAACTCTTTATCGACCCTGTATTTAAATCAATAAGTATTAATTACACCTCATTACAAACCTTTTTACATCTCGTCACAAAATATTAGTTACTATTTAATTCGGAGGAGCTCTGATTAAGTTTACTTGGTTATATTGTGTTAGTGATTATTGTTATTTGTTATTAAATTACTAAGCTATATTAAAGTCATTCTGACTAGTTTTCTAAGGTCAGACTTCACCTTGTCCATGATGCCGTAGGCTGATGAACAGACGTATGTCGGCGGACGGCACACTCCCCCCCCCCCCCTCTCCATCATTGGACGTCTTGCTGGTGCAGTATCTCGACGACCAAAGACCTCGTTCGCCGGGTTTCCAGCCGTAATATCTGGCCCATGTATTGTGACAATCGGTCCGCCTGGAGGCTTCGTTCCACTTCTTCGCATTATGTTTGTGCTCACGCAATAAAGTTAGAATGCCTGTTGCTGCACATAAAAATCGTATAAAAGAAAATCACCCGGCCGTGTGTGTCTGTATTCGGCTAAGGCTTCTAAACTACTTGATGGATTTTTATGAGGTTTTCACCAACATTTATAGAATTTCTTGAGGAACGTTTAGGCATATAATACATTAGCATTTAATTTAAGGATAGTAGAGAAATGTGTAGGTTTTCTGATAAAGTCGAAAAAAGCCTCTTTTCGGCAGGCTGCCGAAACCATAAGATATACACCAAATTAATGTACTACAGAATTGTAGATCTCAAAAAAAGGTCTACAGAAAAGCTCGGGACAGCCCATGTTTATATTTTAAGGATGACCCACAGTAACCATTTTTAAACAACGCCATATTTGTAAATCGCACCCGCGCGAAGCCGGGGCGGATCGCTAGTACGAAATAAATATCAGTTTAAAGTACATCTAGGTCTGAAAGTTATAGGTTATTTTTTTTTTAGGAATACTGTAAGTGGTAATTCTCCCCCAGGGTTGTTCCGTTCCCTACAACGTGACGCCACAGAGTACTTGGAAATACAGAGGTGGAACAGCCCCTAATTCAAGCACACCGCAATAAATGACTTCCAGCAAAATGATTGAACGCCACGCCGAACGGGCCGCTTGTACCTGGTGTCCCAGTCTGGGGCAGGTTGTATGGAGTACCTGGCCAACTCGACCTCACCTCTATGCCTAACCTTGTGATTACTCTAATAGTGGGCCTACCTAGTGTTTGATGTGCGACTTCGGCTAAGGGGAGTTCCTCGGACGGTCGCCCATCCAAGTACTGGTCCCGCCATAACCTGTTGAACCACGGTGATCTGCAGACCACCGGGTTAACAGGGCTTTATGGCCGTCGGCGGAACGCCACGCCGTTTGCCAATCAAGGCCGTGTCTCATTTGGTCCAGAGAGCGCTCTCTCGTGCTCTCGCTCTCGCGACGACGTCATTATGACGTCAGAAAGAACGCTCTCTGGTCGTCTCAATTCGTCGGAGAGAGCGCGAAAGAGCGAGAGCACAGAGAGCGCACGAAGGTATATACTAGCTGGCGTTCTCTCGCAGGCGCCATATTTATTTACGTTATTTCCGTGTGTGAATAAGGTTAGTAGCTTTCTAGGCTAAAACCACGTTGCATTTTGTAAAATATGGTCTTGCCGAGCCCCACTGTGAAATAAATCACTGAAATATTTTAAGCCACCATGTTAAGTGTGCCACTTTATCTATAGTACTCTCTGTGATAGTGTCTGTAATAGTGTGGGTGTAAAGCTATTTGGTGTGAGTTGGGAGAAAGAATAATTATAATGATTTTATAGATTTTTGGGTGCCTTATTATAAGTGATGTGACCTTGGTATTACCACACTGGAATCAGAAGCTCTCCCGCGATGCTGTAAACCTCGTGCAATAGAAAACACATTCCAACCTACACAGGAATTAATTTAAATCAAAATGTGTAACCTTGTTAGTTAATTTATTAATGAGAAAAAACGGAAATGAATAAACTCAGACCCAAACATGTGAATAATTCAACAAGGTGCAAAATTAAATATGTGTGTGTGTGACAGAAATCTCTTTTCTCAACAAAGAAATTATACTGTATTATAATTTACGTAAATGACATACCACCATCCAAGTAAGAATAGGGATAAATCAGTGTGCAAAATTAAAATAAAATATTGAGAAATGCTGTGAAACTTTAGTGCTGCTATATAAAAAAAATTAATAAATCTTGAGATTTCAGTTCAAAATATTAATCAGGTTCCACCGGAAGTAGTCTCCTCTGTATTTAAATTTCCAGAAAGTTTGATAAGCTCTTACTTAAATTATTAAATTTCTTGGATCATATTCACTGATAATTCATTAAATGTTGTCAGTTAATCACTTAATGATCTCAAATCTGATATTTCACCAAATAAGATTACTCTGGATTTATATCGAAAGTTCAAAATAAGTCTTTAACTCATGATTCCATATTGCTCCGGCTATACTATCTTGTATGCAAAAGTTCGGGACTACTGGTTTAACATACCCGTGGAGCTAACAGTCAAATCGTTGAAAAATCAAAATAGTAACTTTAGTAAAATAAGTTCAGGTTCCTTAAAGTTTCTATACGTTAAATTGCCTTGGCGTCACCTGAGGTTCTCTGGCACTATCTCGTTGCATGGCGCCGGCGTCGTCTCGGCGTCCTTTTCGTCTCGTCAATTTAACACTCAAAATAATTATCTACGACTTAGCCTACAGCCTCTTCTTAAATATTTCTGCGGCGACTACCAAAAACTTAATTTCTGGGAGCATAATTTCTAAAATAAACTTATGATGGCGTTGGAATTTCAAAAGTAAAATTCCAACGAAAAGTTAGACGCTTTACATGTTCAGTGTCCTTCCCAGAAGCCCCTTCTTCCGGCTTCCGACCAACCAACATCCAATCATGGCTCGCTTCTGGCTTTACCTTCACTAAATAAAATTAAGGCCTGAAGTATTATATCTTTAAATCCCAAAAACAAATAAACAATTTTGCTTTAAAAATTATGAAACAATTACTGAAAATAAAATCAAACATATTAATACAATAACAAAAATAGCGAAATAACCATATGTAGAACTCAGAACGTGTGAAAATTAACATAGAGTAGTGGACTGGTGGTTCACATATATCGAAAAATTAAGGAGATGAAATGTTAACAAAAAATAATAAACATGTGAAAAAAAATTATGTTAACATTCAAATAATATGTGAAATCGATTAAATACTACTGTCCAAAACATATGTGTAGCTCAAATGCATATAATAAACATAACCTTATGGTTCCGTGTCCAGTCGATCTGCGACAATTTCAACTGTAAATGAATAATTTAAACTGTTTTAAACAGCGAAATGATATACGCAACATGAATTTATAAATATATAAATACGGATTTCTGAGTAAGTATCGTTTCTTCTGTCACTTTGCTGTAACATTACGGTAAAATATAAAACAAAAATAATAGTATTTCATGCGTTAATGATTATTCTGGCAGTGCTATAATTATTTGTGAATTATTTTGATCACACATAAATTACTTACAATATCCATGACCGCGATTTTAGCGTAACATGATTTCCTGCCTGTTGGCATCAGCTGTTTGCCATACGTCCTAGAGAAACGAGAGAGTGTTTGTCTAAATTCCCAGAGCGAGAGCGCGAAATAGTGCTCTCGCCACGCTGTGCGAAAGAGTGCTCTCTCAAGAGAGTATTCTTTAAATTGAGACACGGCCCAAAGCCTGGTAACCTTCTCGCCAGCTTACAGCCCGGCCTATGGGGAACTTTTTTGCCAATCTGAAATGAGGCCCGATCCCAGGTCCTCGTCCGGCAAATCACCGAATGTGTACGTCGTCATCAAACGAACTGTCATGCTATTTTTCGTCTTTATACTTAGGTATATTATCTGTGATGCCACTATGCCATGTAAAAGTTATTACCATAGGATGTTCACGGTTCGCTGAGCGAGCACTCCCAAAAGCCTTGATTCGGATCTGTTTCTCAGCCCATTTTGTATATTTCCTCTTCATATGAAATTAACACCGCAACGGACATTCACTTTACTCAAAAGAAATTTTAGAATGAGTAGGAATATAAATCTGTCGCAGTTATGCCAGTTTGTGCTCTTATGTGCGTAAAACAAACAGAAACGAAACGAAATAATGTCATTGAACGTAAATTTATACATCGCACTGTTTAAACGACCTCAAGGCGAGGAACTACTTTTTCCTCATTCGCTGCCAACTTTACCACGGATATTACAGTCAGATCTTACGTTGAAAAATATGCTGAAACGGACAGTGACCGTTCCAAAGGTTGATTTCAAAAGTGTTCTGTTAACAGCAACAACCCACGGAGGTCGAGACGCCGAAAGGCATCACCACGGAATGAATACCCTTTTGTAGATATACCGTTTAACGCGCGGCTTGTTGCTCCAGTGCCACCACATCTGTTATTTCGTAACACATGACTACACATCCGCATGCGGTGTATCGCATGTTGGTGCGGACTGACAGGTGCTTGTGTTGGCAGCGAGACTGATAGAGGGGCGAGGCGAACACCTGCAAGCGCACTGCTGATAAGTTACATTTCCAACACAGTTGTTTAGTCGTAATCTGCTATTTCGTATGAACGAATTAAAACTCGCAGGACTGTCAGTCGTCACGCGGTCACTCCACGTACGCACATCCGCACGCAACCTAAAGAGAACTGCGGGACGTATTTACTCCTAAATATCTCCTGTGCCATTCCAATGTAATGTAAGGTGATTGTTCTAGTGGTGCAACAGAATTCGACATTTCTGTTACATCCAAATCACAATATTTTTTGGACAGGGGTATATTTTTTATTTCTAGCAGTAAAATGTTATAAAATAGCCCATACAGAACACTGACATTGGAATAGCTGATAAGACAGTAGCGAGAATGAGAAGGCTTGCAGGAAAAATTACATTGCAAAATTAAAACGAAGATAGGGAAGTAAGTAGCATAACTAAAATTGTGGTCAAACAAGTTGCAATTTAAAAATTACTGAACATTAAAAACGTATTATTGGAGTGTTTACACAGTAACAAATAGCAATTTTTTTTTAACGAGTTAGCATAACAGGAATCGAATGTGTGACACTATGGTTCAAAGACGCTCATGTAAACTAATATAAATATTATAATGCAGAGTGAAATCCTTAAATCTGGAATGGACTACTCTTCCACGATACACGATTTCAGTTGACTAGAAAAAATTCAAAGCAAAGGTTCTTAATTTGATTATTTTTAGTTTGCTGTTGCTGAAGAATAGTGGATGGGATCCGAACGTCAAAGATCGTGCAACTCCAACAGTTACCGCGGGATTTCGTGATTCAGACCCCGCCCAATGCAACGAGGGCAAGCTACTGGCAGCAAGAGGCAAGGAAGGAGAAGAGGACATTATCGCGAGGTCATAACGGGGTTAGCTCGCCTCATCACTGCGTGGAAAGAGGGTCTGAGGAGAAGGAGTCGGGGCCACACAATCTCCGATACCCAATCCCGACCTTGCCCTTTAAAGTACCCCATTTACAGGCAAATCTCACTACGCTCATCAATTATTCATGTGCAGTTTTCTAGCAGCAACAAAGTTTCAATTCCTAGACACATTTAGCCTCCTAACGATGCAGAATAGTAACTTACGTGGTTACGCCTAGCCCCGAGGTCCTTCAAGGCTTCTAATGAAATTAAAATGTACGAATTTCGGGAACACTTATCAAGACTCCTTTGATGACTAGTTCCTCCAAAATGGAAATACAGGAGAAAAGGCACGCATGAATTTTCTGACGCTGAATGAATGCTTTTTATCCGCTGACAATTCTTTGTCGCAGAAAGTAAATTGCCTACAATCACAAACTAAAAGCTACATTTGCGACTATCGCAGAAACGCCTAAAGGTAACATCCTGATACTAATATTCTAATACCTGATCTGTAAGTTTAGCTCCTGCGGTGTTTCTAATTGTAGCGTTTTCGTCACAAAAATATCCCAGAATTCGAGAGAGATGTATTGAAAGGTGACCTTCAGCGCCGGTGAGGGTGAAATGATCTGGGGATGGGGCAGCGGCGGAATACAACTGCGGGAAAATCGAGAGCACCCCGAGAAAATCCGCCGGCCAACGGCGTCAGTCACGTTTTCCACATGTGAAAACTTGGGTGACGCCGCCGGGAAATGAACCCGGCTCGCAGTAGTGGGAGGTGGGTAGTCTGACCACTTTACCACAGCGGCGTTTCGACATTTGAGCGCTGTTTCGTAGAAACAGGCAAACTCATATTTTTAAAATCTTATTTGCAAGGCATTTGAAATACGAACGTGACTACTGCTTGAAATGCACAGAAAAATCTGTGGCGAATACGTAGTGAAAATGGAAGCTCTAGAAATGACATCTCATTAATAACGCTTATAGGCACCCTGATAGGGAAGGTAACATGCTTGTTTTGTAGAAGGTAAATTTGATTCCAGTGCTCGAGGAAACACATCCTTGACAAACTTCGAAATCACTGAAGTCACCGCATGATCAGTTTGTGTTGTACAGGCTGGTCACACAGTCATTACTCAAAAACTGTACAATAGTCTTGAGTAAATCCTGCACTGGAATAGGTTTCAGTAAAGCTGTGATGCCCTAGGGCTAATTACGATTTCGCAGTAACAGTCGTAGCAATGAGAATAAACGCAAAACAGTGTTTTAAATATGTCCTTAATCAGGAAACTCTTAAATTAGTGCACTGGCCAAGCTGCTATTCCTCTCCCTCCCCCTCTCTTTTTCACACTTTCTCTTGGAGGGATGCTCGGGATGAGCATCTGACATTGTGCTATGAGCTGACGCCACTCATAATACTATTACGCACTGTAGCTGACGCCGGAAGGCTGTCCGGCGCTGCGGGGTGGGGCGGTGACTCACCTCGAACCTCCCCTCTTCCTGGAACGACGCGCTCGCGGCCGGTTGCCCTGCTTCTGGGAAGCCCGTGAATACTGACAGCGGCGAGACTTGCTGGCGTCACAGACCTCCCCTCCCCTGCTAGATAGTCCGACAAATGTAGCAACGAACCACTAATATTCTGGTGAGACTGGCCGGCGCCACAGCCCTCCTCGGGGCAGCGCGTGATTTGGGGAAGAATCTTTGTGGCGGCCTATGACACTATATAAAACTGCCGCGATCCAGCGGCCGGGAGTCTTCGGCGAAGGCCGTCTGACCGAGTGCGCGAACGAAGTAAATTGTGGACGACGGCAGGAGATTTCGGGACGACAGTGGGCTAGTTGTATGTGGTGTGAAGGGATGAGAGGGTGTGAAACCCGGCGAGTGAAGCCTACTGTGCGTGAGGGCGCTCTGAGGACTCTAGAACATTACGACTGACGGGACATGGACTGAACTGAGGTGGACTGAATGGACATGTAAAACGGATTTTATTGTAAATATTGGAACGGTCAAATAGGGACGCAAAATTGATAAAATAATTGAATATGTTGAAACACTACTGATTTTTTAAATAGTTAATTTAATGGATTTCTTTGTGGTAATTTTAAATTATATTAGTTGATGGCATTAATTGCGAACTGTAAGTGATATAAATTTGTTGTGAGATGTTGAGTTGAGAGAATTTTGCTGTAGTTATTGTAAATACAATTAGGAAATTATCATTAACTCTTTTATTTAATCAAGACCTCCATTCCTTAACGAATTTGGTTTAGCACACTCAATTTCTCTTCCGAGAAATTGTAACAATACGAACATGAAAAGGAATGAACGATTATGTAAAAGTGTAAGCGAAGAAGAAGATGCCTTATAAAAAGAGTAAATGAACTATTTAATTTCCATTTTCAGCTGTTATAAAATTATTATTATAATTTGATATGAGGCCAGCGGATGAAAAGATGGCCAGGCTAATTAGGTTAGAGAGAGAGAGAGAGAGAGAGAGAGAGAGAGAGAGAGAGAGAGAGAGAGAAAAAAAACTCACCCGGTCTCACACTCTGGCTTCGCCGCCCCGAGGTAGGATGTCGCCGCACCAGGTCTAGTAGCTGACCTCGCCCCTTGACAATCGCCGACTGCCTCGGTGTCCTTCCTCGTACCCTTGTCCGCTCTTCATGCCCCTCCACGTGTGTGGATTGACGTAATGCATTGTGATTGGCTCCCGTTGAGCACTAAGAGGCGGAGTCTGCTCTCAGTTTGTTGTAATTATCCAGGAATATCCTGATGTTTGCTGCCACATTTTCTGTTGTTCTTTGCCACATTTCTATGACAGTTTAGATATTCCACTCCGGCTCGCTGTTATGGTTTCTTAGTTTACCAAACTCACCTGTGGCCTCCTTCATAGGTATTGTTTTGACAAATGTAGCACAACGGGGCCGTGTATAATACTTGGTGTAAAAATCGTTCAGCCAGTAAAGAAGAAAGATTAAATATCACGTGAAGGGATGCGAATACACAATGGGGCGGAGCTAGCTCCAGGCGTTGTTTCTAATCAAATGTGAAAACGATTTGGCTGAAAGCAACTGTACAGTCCCTTATAAACCGCAATATTTTGGTCATAAAGCGGCATTGTAAGACAATACAAATTGTATACTGGGAAGGTAGACTTTGTTCGATAAGGAAGCAAACAGTTACTTTTCGTGTAGCAAATCCTTGCATTAGAAGAGCAGATGATTGAGGGATTGTTCGCCTTCGGAGCGTCCACAGGTGGGAGATGTGACGACGTGAATCTTGTACAAATGAGTTAAGAAATGACGGCCTGGTTGGTTCGTAGGAGAGATTTAGTAGAAGTAAAAGAACGGTCGTCATGACAATCGGTAAACAGAATCCCGTCTTCACAACGTCAGCAGACGCCGTGGCGGCTGCAGAATAGACGCTTCGCGCATGCGCAGTTTTGTTTCGTTGTGCGACGAAACGCGAATGAAGCGGCAGCTGTTACCGCACTACTACAGTGAGCAGGCCCTATGTACTACTATCGCCCAATATTTCCCCTGTACTCACTTTCCACATGTTTTAAAATAGCATTCCCTGAACTTACAATAGTCATTTAAATGATAGCTACTAAATTGTATATTTTCCGAAGAAAAATAAGCTTATGAGATCATTTTCCTGTGTGTGTTTCCCCCCATATTTTTTTACTTAAAATCTTTTGAACCCGTAAACCAAATTTCACCAAACTCGGTGAACGTGGTACAGTTCTTGGTTAGGACATCTGACTTTATAGTTGTTGACGAGACCGGATGATTATTTTCAAAATGGCGGCCGTTAAAATAATTAGGGCGCTATGTCATATAGCGACAACCATTTAACCGATTTAAACCAAATTTTGTATGTTGACAGCACATCGTGGAAGCATTGTAATTATGAAGGAATATTGATATTCGTAAACCATTTTTGAAGATAGAACTACCTACATGTTAAGTTGTCACGCTGAAATTTGGCCGTACAGAAGGATTGACGGACGACGGATTTTTGTGCATTGCTTTCAACCGACGGATGAAAACACAGACGGATGACTGACTGACGGGTGCAACGGATGGTCGAGAGTCCAGTCTACTACTACTACGCATGTGGGAATCGTGCTGGATGATGGCGCTTGCAGGCGGGTTTTCTCGAGGTACTCCTGTTTCTCCGCCCTTGCATTCCAGCGCCGCTACATCCTAGGGTCTCATTCCATGTCATGTTCAGGGACGACGGGCACCTACCCAGCTGGAAAACCCGTCACTCGGAGGATGTTCCTCGCCCTGGGTCCACCCCATGCGCATTTTTTAAGTGTGTATGTGTATATATATATATATATATATATATATATATATATATATATATATATATATATATATATACACACACACACACACTACTACCACCAATGGACAGCAAGAATCTTTGTGGAGTGTGGCTAGCGGCCCACGAATGCTGTAAAACTGTGGGGAATGCTCGGAGTTATCATCATGCGCTGCGAAAACTCGCAGGATAGCGTGGGTGTAATACGAGTATGACGAAAGACCGATTTCGCTACTACCAGTATTAAACCACAATATCGCAGGAGACCTTCGTCATTTGAGGTCTTTATGGGGTTACATTCGGATCAAGGTTACAGGTTCCACTCGTAAAGAGCCGTGAACGTATGCCGTTCTTAGAATACGACTAGCAAATCATGGTCACTTTAGTATGGAAATTCCCCCTCCGGCTTTCCCACGGGTGTAGATACAGAGATGTAAAGAGAAACCTTCGACAAAAAACCAGCATGTATTTGCATGTGTCTCTTCACCAATAACTTATTTGGTAATAATGATTTCCGACCATTTGTCTAGGATTGAATTTTGACAAAATCTGTGTTCTGTGTAAACTTCTCCCAGTCTGTGAAACTGTTTCAGTCGTGTTTCATTCTACACGCACATTATATTTTATTTCTTGACACTTTTACAGGTTTCAGATTACCGGCAGTCCTTACTAGGAATGCTTTTCTACACGGGAACTGAGGATATAAGTGGGCGAGGGTACAAGACATCTAAAGTAAAGAGACAACACTTCCATGAATTGCGTCCAACTCTTATTTTGAGCTATAAATTGTAAATATGCCGTATTTCTACTGCCAACAAAAATATGTTGTTCAAATCCCATCAGTACGATCAAAAGCTACGTAGAATGATTTGGGGAGTCGGAGCATAATCTTAATAATATTATAAATGCGAAAGTTTGTATGTTACTCAATCACGTCATAACGGCTCGTCGGATTTGGGTGAAATTTGGTACAGGGGTAGATTATATTCTGTATTAGCACATAGGGTACTTTTCATCCCGGAAAAAAATTACAGTTTCATAGGGAATATATAAAATATGCCACCAACCGTTTGATTAGGCACTAGTTAGTAGTCTGTTTTTTATATTTTGCACTCGGGTGGAGCTGCGGGTTACAGCCCGTGTATTTTAAATGGGACAAAACTGGGATCTGCGATAGGAGCCAGGCGCTGGCCGGCTATCATGTTGTGACGTCACCCAACCACCATGTTGAACAAGATGACATTTGACCTTGAACCTGTACCCGTGACCTTAAATTACCTTAAACCCAAAAAGGCAGAACAATTATAAAATCCCCCCCAAAAATAATTGAGGACGTACATGCAGGAGGTTCGGGAATCTATGACAGGTGGATCGACTAAGCTCCCGACACGACTGACCCTCACCAGGTTGGCTGGTGTCCATATTGTCAACCATGCTATATTTTGATGACCTTGACCTCCAACCTTGACCTTGGATGACCTTGAAGCCAAAAATTCTTTAAGAAATCCAATAACATTTCCAAAAGACATCGACATAAGACTCGAGACTGGAGAGTGGAGGATGGAAAAAATCCTAGAAATTTATAAAAATGTATAACAAAAATTTCTTTACATTTATAATTAAAAACTAACATTTCCCGAGGTCTCCTCACCACCATGTCCAGCATACGACTGACCATCGCCAATGATTCCCATTCGTCAATTAATTTGTTTCCCTCCAATAACTCCACCAATGTTTCTCATTGGTTGATTACTTGTGCTCGCTTCAACCCTCAAAAGTGTTTTTATTGCTCGATTACTCATTTTCGTTCAACCTGCCACCAATGTTTCTCATTGGTTAATTAGTCGGCATGCCTTCGCCCCCCTCACCTTTGCTCATTCTGTCGAATGAACTCCACCCAACATATTAATTTTTTCGTTTGTCATTTGTTTACTCTTCCATCACCTAGGTAAAACTAGTGTATTAATGATCGATTTTGCCGCCAGAGGAGCTGTCGATTTAGCCACTATGTTGGTTGTTGTCAACCTTGCCCTCGACCCCAATTCATAGTACTCGAAAAATCGAGAAAAACCAAAGTTCATACAATTGATCATTATTAGCTGGTCACAACGAGGACCCATACCGATTAACCATACTAGCCAACGACTGACTCCACCTAAGACTAACTCCACCCAATAGGCTTACTGGTTCCTGGTGAAATTGACTGAGCACAAGACTAGCTCCTGACAATACTTTTTCCTGTAAAACTGACAAGAACAACCGACAAGACCAACCTGCCATAACACCCACCTATACAAACGATGATGGTCAATCAAGAAAAAAGAATCTTCACAAAACAATTCTACCAGAACTGACCATACCAAAGGGTCATACTAACTTACCAGACCAACTGACCAAGCGAACCAACTAGTTGCGAAACAATCCTTAAAAATATTCTCATTTCATTCTTTCGTCGTATGGAACTCAGTCGATTTTAAACGACATGAGGCGTAATACTTCAAATTGAACTATAGCCCTGCTACTTCATGCATTCTCTTAAATTTGATCTAAAAGAGACTCAATTGATTGTTTACACCACTGAATTAAAAAGTCTTTCAGAGAAGCAGAAGAACTGTATAAGACATTAAACACGCATTACTATATGCCTAAAGATTATATATTTACTTACTGTGTACATTCTATCTCTAATTTTTTGGAACATTCCATCTTACATTCCCCAGATGTTTGCATATCATGGCTAGCAGCCAACAGTCTCATTTGATATAACCCCGATTCTTGAGTTCATCGATGGTTGAAGATATCTCAACAATTCGTGAGAGATCCCTCGTTTTTCCAGTTCCATCAAATATATGAGCTGTCAACAAGTTCATTCGCGGCTTCGGGAAATATGTAACGAGCGTTACTGATACATTCTACCTTCTTCACACCGCTTGTCGAAGAAAATTCGTTGGTGAAATATGTGGGAACATCGAGAGAACTATCATTCTTCTAATGAGATACTCCATAAACACTGCCTTCATAGTCATAATCATCCATGCTGTCTTCATTATCGGCTTCACTTCCTGTTTCATTCTGAATAGCAAGTTTACTTTACTCTGTAAGGATCGCTCAGTCATCATCCGCATTTAGAGCCGACAACTGTTTCTTCTGAAGTTCGTAGATTTCACGAGAATGTCTTGCAAGTGTACATTCCACACATACTGACTCTACCAAACCTCGTAGTTCTATCTTTTTCTAATACTCTTAGTAAACTAAGCAAAGGTATTTAGGTCGTTATTTATTATATATATATATTTACAATTTAAAAAAAAATTTCACTTAGATTTTTGGTGTTGGCAATGTGACTGTACAGGGTGTCAGCCCCCTAGGCGATGGCATAGTAATTCTGCGGTGGCCGAATTGAAAAGACGAATGAGTCAGTGGCGGCATGTGGGGTACTTGGAAGGGGGTCAGGGGGTGGCCTACTCCGCGCCATGCCGTGCGGACCGAAGTCGTGCGTTGGCCCCCCATGCCGCCTGAAATCCCAGGGCCGTGGATTATTTAGGGCGGGCGATAAACAGTCGGTGCCCTTTGGCCGGGATCGATATGTGCCGAGCGAGAGACGGCACCCCTTCACACGAGCGAGACCGGCGACAGTACTGTACTTGGCGGCAGGAGCGGTGTCCACACGTGTTTAGCCAAAACATTCCTATTTCTCTATTAGTTAAATCTTTTTGCGTTATACTATCCATATGTGGCACTACTCACAGGGAAGGATTTATTTATTTTCATTCCAAAGAAAAGTTAGCATAAACATTTACTTGAGTATTGAACTTATTCGAACATAATTATTCTTAACTAGCCTCCTATAAAACCCGTTTAAAAGGGTAGAAAAAACAAGGTCTGTGGGAATGGAAAGTGAGACATGAGTTGCAGCAGAGAATTGTAGCTCTCAATGCTAAATAAACTGTGTTCCAGTACATTAACTAAGGCGGTTACGCTTTAATTACTTTAAACTTTGAAATATTAATTACCAACTTGAAACCTGGAAGAATATTTTGGAATTACTAAATTCTAGCTTCGTTTATCTTGGCAGTATTGTAGCATTTCAAGTTTCTGCTACCACATTATCATGTAAAAATGTTTTAGTTACACGAACTGAGGGTTAGGCAACTGTTTAAATACGATCGTTGGTGCTTCATCAGAACCACCGAGCTGCAAGAAAACTTTGGAGCTTCATCATTTGTCAACTGTATTTTGATTCTATTCAGCACGTTTTCGTACAACTATGACGAAAGCAGCGAAAAACTCCTGATTATATTATAGAGGACTAGCGATCCGGTCCGGCTTCGCCCGGGTACAATTTAGTTTTTTCTGCCTGCCGCGCGCGCGCGCTTCGTACACCTTCTCCCCGTGCACCCTCTGCCAACCGCATCGCCACACCCCACGACTCCAACTACCGTCCACGTTATAGGTCCGTGTGCACGTGTCTCGATTTTAGAAAATTACTTTTTTTTCACAAAACTTCTTATAAGTTTTAAATTATTGGCTATTATTGTATGCTTTGAAGGACATTTCTTATCTACATTAAACAGTTTTAACTATGAATTAATTTATATTGATAAAGAATAAGTTCTTATATGGTTATAAAAGACAGTGAATTTTACGTTTGTTTTTATCGCGTAATTAAAATTATTAATACGCTTATTACTACTTATCTATTAAAGATGGATATATGCTACCGCTGACTTTTCTGTAGATCATCTAATTTTACACAATTCTTTCCTACATGATTTTGTTATATCTCTAAAGGGTTAGCGTATTCCACGAGAGCACGCTGGTGGCAAACTTTTTCCCCCGACTTGATTCACTAATACCATTAATGCTCAGCCCCTATAACTGCTAGGGCAACATTTAATACACATAAACCTTCGTCGATAAATGCAGATCATAACAGTAAAAACCGCATCCAAATCCGTTCAGTGGTTCTCGAGATTGGCGCTGCCATACAGACAGGCCCGCGCCAGGGACTTCCTTTTATACTGTGTATAGATTTCGATCCAACACCATTCGATGTTTAACGGGCCTGATTACCAAGCCGGCTGTCGCGAACTTCAAATGGGGAATTGATGTTAATCAAAATTACTTCTCATTGCGCCAATTTTAAAGATAACTGTTTCAAACAAAAAACACGCTGGCACGATTTTCTCAGAGAATATTGCTACATAAAATTGTTTTTGAGAAAAAATTATTTATTCCTATTTTTTTTGTTATATGTAAATTTAAATATTTACATTTTATAAAAAACATATTAAACAAAAAAAATGACAAAATATTTTAACGTAGCATCATTCCTTAAGAAATTTCACAACACTTTTTGATTGAAATATTTATCATTAAAATTTGCGCAATGAGAAGGAATTTCGTTTAACATTGATCCCCCATTTGAAGTTCCCGACTGCCGGCTTGGTAAGCAGGGTCGTTAACCTTACCGTGTATGAGAGCGAGTGGTTCAGCTTCTACGTCACATGAGAGTGGGATGGAGAGGAGAGGTAGGTTTGGGCTGCTCTTAACATCGGGGTCATAACAGCCAATGAGGGTGAAGTGAGGTATGGAGCAGCGCCAGAATGCAGGGGGGGGGGAAGCGAGGAGGTAGCGGAGAAAACCCGGCAACCGGAGTCATCGTCAGGCACCGGTTTCCTCTTACGAAAATCCGGGAGTGATCCCGCCGGGAAACGAACCTGGTTTACCTTGGTGGGATAGTGTGCGATCTAGCTCCTGCGGCTCTGCCACATGAGTGTCTTGTCTTTCGTGCGTAATTGACTCCCGTTCTGGAGGTCGATTCGCTTTCTCATCTGTGTTCTAAAGCGTTACCAGTTCGGTAGCGTGGTTCCACTGCTTTCTAGCAGAAGTGTTTTTTAACTCTTTAGACGGGCGCCCGCTGCACATCGCGATTTTAAATTGAGCCACACTGATTGGCCAATCGGAAACAGAAGACGCTCTTTTGTTTAACGTACGGAGAGAGTCGCGAACACTTACGCTACAATGCTGTATAAACGGTTATTAAATAAACACGCACATGTCAGGCTGACTGCCCAGCGATCTCTTGTTCACGAACAGTCGGCAAGACTGTACTCACAGCTATAGGCTGTTAACGGTGAAATAAGCACTTTTGAAAGCCCTGCTTAAGATGTACTTGTACGCACGTTGTGTATTCCTCCGTCTTATGTAAAATTAACATTGCCATGGGAATCATCCCTTTTTTCATGCGTCGGTCAAGTGAAACTGTGGAATTGTTAGAAAAGTAAATATGTCACAAATTTGCTCATTCTTATACTTAGACGCATAAAATACACCAGAGGGGAAAAATAATAATTTCGGTTTCCACTAATGGTTATCTAACACTATTTTTTTGACGTTATTAAATTGAACTATTTACCCATCCATCATTACCAATTTCACTGGGCGCATGTCACACCGTGCGCCCGTTAAAATATACGCAGGCAGAGGCAGTGACTTTTTTCTACGGTTGATCTCAAAAGTGCTCACTTTATCGTGAACAGCCTTTATAAGGCCGGGAACACACGGCACTGGAAAACGCCCGACGCCCGGCCCATTTTAGCCTTGCACCATGCCGGGCCCGGCCCGTGGAGTTGGCCGTGTGTTCCCGGCCTAAGCAAGCAACACGCGTCCTAGCAGGACCTCTTCCTAATAGCAGCGCAGCACCAGTCCCCGCAATCTATAGTTTTAAGTGGTATTGCAGTGTGCGGCTGTACGTACGCAATGAAGTTCACAAATGAGAAAATACTGAACGCTCTACTTATTTACGGTGAGTGTGGCAGAAATGCCAAGCAAGCCGTCCAAATGTACATTATGGTGAAATGTATCCTAATCGGATGCCCGTCTCACGGCAAATGATACGAAGAATTTGCACACGTTTCATGTCATGGGGTGATTGGAATTCCATAACACGAGTACGACGAAATACTGCTACGGGCGAGACGCGTCAACACGATGTGTTGACGCGTGTAGATGCAAACCCCCACATGGGTAGGCGAGAACTTTCCAGGTTCGTAGGAATAAGTAAAACAAGTGTGTTACTGATACTGCGCCAACTGAAATTCCATCCATCATCGTCATCAGGCATTACATGAAGGTGATTTCCAGCAGAATGTTCCATTTTGTAGGTTTGTTCTGATGTATTTAAGGGATGACAGCAATTTGCTGGAGAACACACTATTTACCGATCACGCGACCTTCACAAACAATGGGCCCATAAATTTACGAAATGTGCACGACGGAGAATCCACGTTGGGTCCGGCACGTGGAACACCAGTGACAGTGGAAAGTGAACGTGTGGTGTGGAATCGTTGGAGACTTAAGTCATAGGACTAGACTTCTTTCAAGGGACAATGGCCAGCAGCACGAACTCTCATTTTCTCAGAGAGTGCTTACCTGTACTTCTGGAAGACATACCACTCGACACACGTCGTGATGCGTGGTTTCAGCATGATGTTTGTCCCGCGCATTTTGCTTTGGTGGCAGGTCAAGTATAAAATGAAACATTTCCAAACCGGTGGTTACGGCACCGCCTTCAGCTGAAAGTGCCTGTAATATGGGGGATCAGGGCGGGGTGGGTTAGCTACCCCTAACCCTGATCCATTCAAATGACTACTGCTTGGGAAGACAAGGGCCTCGGTCTGTACTTCCCCCGCGCTGAGAGGCTAGCCTCAATGATGATAAATCGGCGGTGGTTACGGCGTGGTGGTGTAGTAAGATGGCCAGCTCGCTCCCCTGACCTCGAGGGCGTACAACGCAGTTCCTACGACGCCAAGGACATGCATGAACGCATTGTGGCAGCTTGCAGAGGCATTACGCCAGAAACACTTCAGGCCGCTCGTCGCTCGCTTCATGCGCGTTTAAAGATGTGTGTTGCTGTCGATAGTGCACACAGCGAGCACATGGTGTGAAAAGACACAATTTGAGGAGTTTCAACCATAAGTGGCTATTTTGTAATATGCATGCTGATGCGATTACTTTTCTCCTTAAGTTCGTTTGTTCTATTTTTGTTGTGTATCTGTACTCACTCGTTACTCAGTATAGTTAATGACTAGGAAACAAATCTCCTGAATTACGTTGGAATCTGAATAAAATGCAATGTATTGATATCAGACTTGCACCCATGATGCCAATCTTCCCTTCACTGCGGTGCTCTTCTTTGTCCAATATCGCATCCCGTGCCTGCCTCATTAAGGTAGGCGCTACGCTGTTATAAGAAATACGTCCCGTCAGGATGAGTCACAGCGCGTGTTGCTTGCTTACAGCTGTGAGTACAGATCTACTGTCCCATGCTACCGGCACACCTAACTTAATCATATTTGCACATTATGTCTTGGCGTTTCTGTATTACTTTCCATTGCATATGCTGTATCACTGAATTCATCTTTACACGTACTTTTGGATGCCGCTGAAATAATGTTTCTAGGGGAAAAAGCACATGTGGTTTGATTATTTCTGCCCATACTCGCATTAGGGACAGTCACTTTGCGGCAAATTACTTGCCTCTGTACGTTATTTTATTTAGCGAAAACCGCATTTCGTGATCTGCAACTGTTCCCGAAATTTTAGGGGTGTCCACGTTAGGCGGGCCATCCTGTATACTATATTTTTACTATCGTATATTGCGATAGTGCAAAATGTAATTCAGTGCAGGTGAAATTTTATTAAGTGAGGCGAGACTGTTGGCTGTTTCACAGCCCGCGGGAAAACCGAGGGAATTAAACCTTCTCGCCTTTCATTATCTGCTGTTACCATCAGGCGCTAGTTCCATTAGCACTTCCCCTGTTCCCCTCTGCCCGTCCGGCCGTAGCAAGAGAGCTTGAAAACAACACTGCGTAAATCTGTAAAGTTGCTCCGTTTTTCTACGTTAAATTAAACTGCCCCATTATTTTTCATAATACCCAGTTTTGAAGAATGATTCTCGCTTGTCTAAAATTTTAAGAGTATTAATGACCCCCAGCGAATACGTAGGTCACTGTACGTTAAATAAAACCAAGATTAGTATGTGTTCGAATCTCACGTAGCACAAATTTTATTCGTATTTTTTTTTTGGTATCAGGTGGGTCAATTAATTGCGTAATCCTGCTTGCACAAAGGTATTAAGCGATATATGTTTATGATCAATTATTAACAATAATTGCATTCTGTTGCCGTGACAGTTGTCTTTTTAAGTACGCATAAATTGATTTTATTTAGAGACGAATATACATTCTCTTGTTATTTTGTAGTTGTATGTTTTTCATTACACACAAGTAACGTAATTATCGAATAACAATCAAATTTAATTTATAATATTAAGTAAGTAGTTTTTTCGTAACAGGGCATGACATGTTAGTTGTGTAATTGACTTCCCCACTATCACTTGCCTTTTCCCACGTGGCTGTTGCGCGTAATTCAGCCTCCTGCGCAGGCATGTCATGATTTTTGTCCCAAACCGTTTCTAAAGAGCACGCGGTTAGCTGGTTGTTGCATGTTTCAGACGTAAACTAAAGATGAGGAAGACTGATTATTCGTCTTCTGCGCATGTCCCAACATTGACCTACCCCAAAGGAACACAACTGTTGTCATATGGTAAACAATGATGAAAGTGTTTATTTATATATTAATTTTTAAATGGCTAGCACTATTATATTAAGATACTTTTACCAAATTGAATTAAATAATACTGTATTACAAATTGGTTAGAAAAGTATAAAATCACCCCTAAGCACTAAACAGTTTACTAAACAGTAGTCTCATCAAATCCAATTAACACAATTTTAACTAGTGTTGGCAGGTGAGCAGTTCAATGTTGGGACATAGACTGGTTGTGCGCAGTCAGCGAGATTGGTATACCCCATCTTTATTTAGTCTGTGGTTTCAGAACAGCTTGCTCGAGCCGGTCTGACAGCACTTGCCTGCACCTGCGATCGAACACAGCGTCCCCCTCGCGGAGGACCAATTACATACTCGAGATATAAAAAACTTACCACTATAAATAATTAGCTTTCTTTCCTCTAAAAATGTACGCAAATAAATATCATTATGATGGCGCTGCTTTAGACTGAGGTAATTAAAGGCACATTTGTGATAAATTCAATTTTATACTGCCATCATATTGAAAATAACTTGAAATACAAGTTTGACGGCCTGCTATACTAATACTTGTTTGTCTGAATTTGGTGGGGATAGGTTTGTTGTTTCCCGAGACATGGTATAGGCAAGTCAAGTGGATCTATTTTACAATGCGGGGGGGGGGGGGGTGTTGGAGAATTTGTAGGCCCGTTAAATGGTTGTTCCATTCGCTATTGCCAGCACACAAAGTTTGGTTAAGCTTGGTTACATCGTTTCGTAGGTATGTGAAGCATAGTAATAAGAATGGTTCATATAACCGCCATTTTGAAATGCAGTGTCTGTCCCACTTAAACACACACGGATCACCGTAGTATTTCTTGTTTGCCCAATTTGGTAGGATTCGGTCGATTGTTTCCCAAAATATGACACAAATATTTTTTAGGTGGCGATATTTTACAAAATTGCGTCCAAAAGAGGCAACACATCTGCATAGTTCACGGCTTTGTAGTTGGTATTTACAACATATCATGTATGGTGGAAATTATTCAAATATAATGGTATATACAGTATGTCACGGTTTTATTCATACATACCTTTAGCCATGATAAAATAATATTTTTTTTCCATTAGGTTATTGAAATTTTTGTATGAAAGTTTTGTGTATTTCGACAAGAGAAAAACCTACAAACACAATGCACAAAATACTTCCGCTCAAATGAATAAGCGACGGTACTCCAGATCTTCGGGAGTAAGTTAAATAAAACAATTCAAGACTAACTTTAGGTTCAGTAAATTTTACGAGATCTGTATTAAATACTGATAAATACACCACAACTAATGGCTTCTTGTCAAATTTATACCAGCGGTCGGTACTGGATGTTTTACTCTATTCCATCCGTTCACCTAAAGTTACGATAACACATTTAGGCTCCACTCCTCTAAAATTTCCGCTTTCCCACCCGTAATCCGTTAGGATATGGAAGGGAGTGGAGTGGGTAAAGCGGAATTATGTACGTCATTATCTAACCAATGAAAGTGCAGAAAATATTTCTTACCGATTTTTGACGTGAATAAGTCTTTAAATTTGCGACCATAGTGGGAGGCAATCCAGAAAATCCGATGATAAAATCGAGGTGTGCAGTTTGGCATTGCAGTTCCGAATCTACCATCTACATTCAAAATTAAATTACACCATTCGATTGCCAAAGGATCAAATAATATGTTACTTTGCGTGAGGACTGCGAAGTATCGCGCGTGGTGGAAGGGGGGGGGGGCAAGGGGGGGGGGATTTTGAGTTCGTTTCGCCGCGTCTCATAACTTCCGCGTAGTATAAATTTTGACTTGGAGAAGCTACGACGCTCGTTTAGGTTTCAATCGACAGCGTCTATAAAAACACTTGTGTGGTGTGGTTATGGTGAAATTGTATGAGTATAATGTAAAAAATTAAGAAAACTTAACACAATGTAGGTCTTTACTCGTCAAGAAGCCAAGTTGAAATACAGAAACCGTATACGGTTGGAAAGAGAATCTCAAAAGCAATCTTAGTGGTACCCATAAAACTCCGTATGATCGGTTGAAGCGGCGCTGGGAACGTAAAATTTACGTCAAGGCGTCCGAGCGCGTCAACGTAGACGTGTTCACGCAAAACAAACGGCCGTATCTTCACCACAGCCACACCCCATTTTTTTTTTTTTACTTATCCTAGTTAACTGCACCTGAGGAAATGATACAATATTTAATACCAAGCGGAAATTGAGCTTGTGTCGTCAGTTTTCCACCCTGTGTTCCTATAACGCTGAACTTTTTAAAAGGATGGAAACTAAACAAAGTATTTTAGCTGATTCGCAATTAATATTGGGGGAAATTATTTTAAGTGTGGAATCCTTATCCCCCTTCCAACGCTTTAAAATATCTTTAGTTTTATTTTTTTTATTATGAATTTCCTGCTTACAATAACTTTGATAAAATAAGTAATTTTCTTTCCTGGAATTTAAACCAAATAGAACTAATAAAACTGAAACCAAACTGAGATAATATTTTCCGGTAAATATCAGTGTTCCTTTTTTGCATCGATTGTTAAAAATTCGCCTTTTTAGGAAGTCAAATTATTACCATATCCTTAATGTCGTCAAAAATGCCATTGCCTGGAATAAAAGAAAGAGAACTAAAATAAATGAAAATAACTCACCAGCCATAAGACAAGGGTTTCGCTATATTAGCACTGCAGACACTTATATTGTGAGGCAATTTTACAGTTATAAAAGCAGGACAATAAATCACAGCGCCATTGTCCCGTCACGGGGAAGAGAGACGCTAGCGGAAGAAAATCGCTGCTACAAACTGTATGTATACTCAACAGAGGACGTGATGAACCTATACACAGCAGTTCACTGAAATATATTAATAAAATCCAACCCAGGACCGTAAATACATTAGCAAATTTTAAGTTATTTCAGTATTCATAAAATGTGGTTACTCATTCGCATGGTCAGCATATAAAAATACGGGATTTTTTTTTCTTTTACATTTTCAGGATTTCAATAACTGCTTGGATACTTAATGTTTTAAGAGTAGTTTTGAAAATTGCTTTATAACTAGAAATTATACATGATCGCAGTATTTGGAATTACTGAACATTTACTTATGCGCCAAAAGTGTTAGTTTGTTACTTCGGATTTTATGTAACATTTTTGGGGGGGATTTTGTTTTGCAAGAGAGCATAAAATCGGCACAAAATACAATGCAAGGTAACTGCATTCATTACTTATAAATTAGCAAAAAAATCTTTACAAGCAATTTTTACTTTCTGGGAAACGAAGAGCTCTCTACATTTTCGAGCAACTAACTAATTAAGCAAATGAGCAGAAAACATGTTAATTTACTTCAAAATATTTTACTAGGTTGAGGTAAAATTAGCCGTGTATAATAAAAATGGTGCTACACTCTAAGTACTTTAGAACTTTAATTATAATTCGTTAATCTACTACAATCCATGTAACATTTAATTTAGAAGAGGTAAAATAAATTACTTATTGTAGATTTTGAAATCTTGAAGTCTCAAAATGTAAGGGGGCCGTGGTGGTGTAGTGGTCAGACTACTCGTCTCTCACCTAAGGGCTGTTCACGATCAACTGAGCAATTTTGAAATCAACTTTAGAAAAAATTCACTGCCCATGCCTGCATATACTTCAACGGGTGAATTTAGTGACATGCGCCCGGTAAAGTTGGTAACGATATATGGAAAGTAGTTCCATATCTTAACGTTGAATAATAAGTGTTAGGTAAATATTTGAGACAATTTAAATAATTTATTACGATTTCTGGATTTTTAATGCATCAGATGTGTAAAAATGAGCAAATCTATAACATATTTACTTTTATAATAATTTCGCAGTTTCCCTTCACCTAAGCATGAATAAAGTGATGAGGCCCATGGCAATGCTAATTTTACATAAGGCGCAATAATACACAACGTGCATGCAAGTAGATCTTAAGCAGGGCTTTCAAAAGTGCTCATTTTATCGTGAACCGCCTATAGGCGACAGTTAGATTCTCGCTTCCCTCGCCCTTGCATGTCGGCGCTGCTCCATACTCCTTTCGTTTCAACCCTATCAGCTCTCGAGATCTCTGTGTTGAAGAGCCGCCTAAATCTCTGCACTCCACTCGTTGTGCAAAGTCCCATGGACAGTCCGCTCACAAGGGCTTTGTCCGTGCACAGCGTTGTTTTACATGGCGAGCAGAGACAAAGAGCTGTCGAGCGGACTGTAGGGGACAGTGTGATTGAAAGGACTAAAGAAAATGTTAATCCTTTAAGTGTTATTGGTATAGGCTGTTCATGGCTAATCGGACACTTTTGTAAGCACTTCTTCTGTCCTACTTTTATTCTTATTTTGTATCTTTCCGCCATATGTAGAATCAACATTGCCATTTACAGTCTCCCTTTATTCGTGCATTAGCCAAGTGAAACTGTGAAATTATTAGGAATACTGATATGTCAGTAATACGCAAATAGGGGCTCTTATGTGTTTCAAAGAAGGAACCTCGGTAGCAATACATTCAAACATTAGAATCGCAAAACAAGGCCAACACTTACAACTACTGCAACAGTCAATAAGTGCATGGACTGGCTGACGCGGTGCCTCGAGTATAGGCAGCAACGTATGCCATGTTCGTGTTCTGTCGTTTCTAGTGTAAGCAGCCACGTACCACATCGTCCACGAAATCATTGATTGTACTAGGCATTTTCATTAGCTGCCAACATAACTGCATGCTGCATGGGGGTGCAATGTGTACTGTAGCATATGTAGTTATATGCTGTTCACGGTAAAATGAGCACTTTTGAAAGCCCTGCTTAAGATCAATTTCTATGCACGTTGTGTATTCTTCCGCCTTATCACTTTATTTTTGCGTTGGTCAAGTGAAACTGGTGAAATTATTAGAAAGGTAAATATTTTACAAATTTGCTCTTTTTTTTTTTTTTTTTTACACTTTTATAGCGAAAGAAATCATTTACGTTACCACCAGTCGTTACCTAACACATTTCATTCGACGATAAGGTATGGAACTATTTTCCATCCATCGTGACCAACTTTACTGGGTGAATGTTACTCAGTGCACCCGTTAAAATTAAATGCGGGAAGGCCAGTGACATTTTGTAAGGTTGCTTTCAAAAGTGCTCGCTTTATCGTGAACAGCCTGTAAGTCCGTTTCACACTGTCAAATGTTTCCGCCAGAATGCTTCCCATAAATTTGGTCAAATCAAGTTGGACTGTTGCGAAGTCATCGAAACGTAATAAACACTGCCATATTTGACTGAAAATGTTGGATGAATTCAGTTTTCAAACATTTGAAGATTGGGCCGTTTCTAAAATTTCTTCGATGTTTGACGGGCTCAGCCAATCTGAATCGTGCACGACAAAAATTGACGTTACGAAACTGTATAATAACTAAGAATTGCTGGAAACGAAATGGGTTATAACGATGATTAATTTATGCAGAAAATGTCTGAGTAGGAATGCTATGTTAAGTGGTTAAGTGAACATTGCACATAATATAAAAAAAACTTAAAAGAGGCGTTTAATTTCATTTTACAGGACATATTTCTGATAAACGAAATTTGAATTTGGCAAAGAAGTGAAAATCATTTAGAACATTTGTTAAGTTCCTTCCTGAAATATATTGCTTGGAAACACAATAGTACATCTAACTGTGGAAACAATTTTTAAATAGAAATCCAGATTGTATCCTCCAAGTGAAAAAAAATCGATAGTGTGGCACATTTTCATACACATTCAAGATTACTTGATAGAATTGTTAGGAAGGAAACATTAGATGGCCGTATTTAGTCCTCAAATTTAAGGTCAGACATATATGAAGGTGAATATTTGACAGGGCCTTGACCATGTTGCTGTAATCTATTTGCTGTTCCTTCACACTTTTTGAATCAGGCCTTGGAAAAATTCTCCAATGTATGACTGTTTTTATTGTTTTCTAAATATGGCATATATTTAAAGCGTTTTATACATTTGTGTTAACACGAAAGTACTTTATTTTTAATTAAATTGATCTTTCACTTATATATAAATCATAATAGTTCATTAATAATAATATGAATAAACACAGGGGGAAGTAGGTGTGGACAATGCCTAGTAAGAAATGTTTCTTTTGCAAAATATTAACTGATTGCGCACGAATGCGGTGCGTTGTCACTTTGGTGTGATACCATAGACTTAGTTAAGCTATGTTAGTATGAAGCGGAGGTATATCTTGAAAATATAACTTTATTAGGGCTTCAGAATAAGTTGCAAGTAACCGTGAATGGACTAAAGACTGCTCACCATAAAGTGAGCCCTTTTGAAATCAACCTTAGAAAAATATCACTGCTCCTGCCTGCATATATTGTAACGATTCGCACTGAGTGACATGCGCCCGGTAAAGTTGGTAACGATGGTTGGAAAGTATTTACATACGTTAACGTCGAATAAAAAGGGTTTGGTAACCATTTATGATAACTTAAATTATTTCTTACGCGTTCTGTTCTTTTCAACGCCTCAGTGTGTAAAAATCAACAGATTTATAAAATGTTTACTTTTCTAATAACTTCACAGTTTCACTTGATCGACGCATGAATAAAGTGATGAGACCTACGTCAATGTTAATTTTACATAAGGTGGGAGAATACACTACGTGCATACAAGTAAATCTTAAGAGGACTATATAGCTGCGCGTCCAAAGTCAAGAAGCGAGGGAGCGATACAGGCGACACTAACACCCACGCCTAGTGCCTCATCGCTCCTACGCGCAAGGCTTGCAGTTTTCCGTCGTAACGCTGTACTGTGTGAATTAGATTTGTAACAGTGGGATTTTATTACATGCAATGAAATCCCACATATTAAACTACGCCCGTATATTTGTACTTTTCTCTTGCCGCTTAAGGAAACTGCATAGGCAAGCTTTAAAAATGCGATAGTTGACCATTTTCACGATTTTTTTCCTTCATGAATATTCTTAATATGTTAAAAAGTAAAAACACAGAGACATAGATAATTGTTTTTACCTTTTCTAGCAAAACGTCGTATTTATAGAACATATATTTACCGAGATACGCGAATACGCGCAAACAACGATTTCACAAAGCGCTCTTTCAATGCACACTCCTCTTAAGTAGGGCGTTCAAAAGTGCCCATTTCACTGTGAACAGCTTAACATAATTGAAGGGTGTGTAGTGCAAGGCGTGTATGCGTGTGTACAGGAGGGGGGCCGGAGGGGCAGCGCCATGACGAGTGTATCGACGCAGCGGCAGCAGCCGCCGCCGCCGCCGCCCGCCAACACCATCGGCGAGGGCGCCACGGCGCTCATGTACGCCTGCCAGCAGTCCCGGGAACAAGAGGCGCGCGCCATCCTCGACAAGAAGGTCAGTCTCCCTTCCTTCCCGCCACCACGGTTTTTGTGTAAATTTATTAATCTTTACTGAATTTATGGTATCCCTTGTTTCTTTAGAAATATCTGAATAAAAAATTTCATCCGAGAGATATGTTAATTTGATCTTTCGATGCAACAGGTTTAACGGCCCGAAAGCCTGCACACCCTCCATCCTCCCGCACTGCAACTGTACTCTGGATGAATGAGACAGTGCATTCGGCACTTTCTCCTCTTGTCGTAGTGCCTTGTGCCTTCTTGCTTGGTCTCACACGGCTTTCTACCAGTTTTCTCAATTAAACCTGCCCCTCGCCAATCGGTTATGCCCTGACTTTAAACATTAAAGCCTTTACCTGAGCACTTCCTCATGGGTCATCGGAATGCTCAGGTTGCCATCGGTCAGACTCCTCAACTCTTGTTGCTAATCTGTTCCACAGTTTGTGGAATTCATGATTTCCCGTTACTATTTTCATTTCCAACTGCAATCCTCTTTGTTCTGCCACTCCTATCAACCAGTCTCTTAGATCTTCAATTTTAGGGCAGTCCATCAATACATATTGTACCTTATCATCCACACCACATACCTCACATAGCGAGGATGTTACTAGTCCAAGAATGTGGAGTTTCGCTTTAAAGTTTCCATGACCGATGTGCGACTGAGCACTATAATGGTTTATCGAGATCCATTTATTTTTTAATCCTCTGCTCCTCATTTGGGAGGATCTCATAGGTAATCCTCGCCTTGGTTGACTGATCCCATCTTCTTTGCCACATCTCCAGGGTGTCCTGCCTGATTAAACTTCGTTCTTGAGAATTCAGCCTTCTAATCCTTGATTGTTCCACGATCAGTCCTCGCTTTCTCACAAGTCGATTTACAGGAAGGACACCCGCCAATACAGAGAGTGCCTTGTTGGACACCATCCCGTATGCTTTCAGTACAGCCAACAGTGCCGCCCTCTGAACGCTGACAAGCTTTTTCTTGTGCCACACTAATTCAGCAAGCGTGTGCCACATTACTGCACCATGTGTAGAAAAATCCAAGTCCCACTCAGTATTTCTCAATGCTGTTAGCTTATGGAAAACAACAACTTCCTTGCAGGACACATACTGTATGTGTTCCAAAACGCCTATTTTGTGATCTAGGATGACTCCCAAGTACTTATATTGATGGACACACTGGAGAATCTCTCCATTGAACTGTGCCGTATGATTCTTGGCCAATCTTCCCTTTACCATCATAGTCTTAGTCTTGCTGGTGGAGAAACTCAACTTAACTCTTGCCGCCCAATCTTGTATTGCTTTCATAATGAATGCTGCCTTTTCTTAGAGTTGTCTTCTTGCCGACCCGCTGACCAGGATTAAACCATCATCAGCATATCCGAATATCCTACAACCATCCGGAAGAGCCATCTCCAGCAGTCCATCAAACAGAATGTTCCATAGGACCGGTCCAAGGACCGATCCTTTGGAACATCCCTTTGTTAGCGTCTTGCTAACCTGGACAGTTCTTGCAATATACCATGTATCTCTGTCCTTAAAATAATCCAATAGGACCCTGTATCTATTTGCAGGGACTTTTTTTGCTTTAGTTGCCACATCCCCTCCGGCCACCAGGCATTGTAAAATGCTCCTGCTATGTCGAGAAATATGGCAGGACATATTTTTCTTGACACCTGGAAACTGCAGCCTTGACATCATATAGCGCAAAGTCGGTTCCTCTTCCTTTGCGAAACCCATATTGATGTTCACTTACATGTTCCATTTGATTCCAAGGCTGCAACCAGTCTGTTGTTCAGGAGCCTTTCATAGGCTTTGCCCAGCACTGGAAGCTGGTCTCAACCTTATCCTTGCCTTCTCATTTGTATAGTATCCTTATTATTCTTTTCTTCCAAGGGCGAGGAAACACACCCCCAGAGAGACAACCATTGTAGATGTGTAGTAGCTGTTCCTTCACTCTTGAAGCACCTCTTGACGATTTCTATACCCACTCCATCCAGTTCAGGAGCCTTCCCATTCTTCATTCCATAGACTGTTGTTTGCAGTTCATTAAGGGTAAACTCAGGGGCACCCTATTCCTCTGGTAACAACTCCATTTGGTCTCTCCTAAGGGTATACCCCTCACCCTCTCCATCATGGGAGTCATCCGGCAACAGGGTGTGGAGCAGGGCACTAATACTCTCCTTCAAATCCGTCACCAGGGTCCCATTTACTCTGATATTAGGCGGTGGATTTGCCTTCATCTTATTAGCTATTATCTTACACACCACCCCAAAGGTGTCTTCATTATCAACCCTGGTGACGAACTCCATCCAAGACTGTTTCTTCTTCTGCCTGGCCCTGTTAAAGTATGTTTGTTTCTTCCGTTTGTAGGCACCTGCGAGAGCTTCTCTCCCTTCACCACGTGACTTGTGAAGTCGCCTTCTTTCCCTTCGCAGGCTCTTCCGTTCTTCTTCCAACTCTTGGTCCCACCAGCTGAGATTTGGAAGTCCTGGCCTTGTTTTGCGAAGTGTCTCTTCACAGGCCCCCATGATCGTATTGGTGATCACTTCTATTTTCTCTTGCAAAATTCCACGTTGGAAGTCAGCATTCATCTCTGCCATTCTTCTCAATGGGGCCAGATCAAAAGACTGCCAGTCCGCATTATTATGCACATATCTCACTTCAGTTACCCATTCCTCACTCCGTTGCGAGTTATTTGCATTTTCAGTTCCAGTAAGCCTAGCCTCGAAGATAATAAGCCTGTAATCACTGGAGCTATCCTCAGTGACATGCCAGTCACCATATAATTGGCTCTTCTAGTCGTGAATGTCCAAATTATCCTCAGAGAAATGTGCCTGCGAAACATATGTAGGGAGTTCTCCTTCCTCATTCTTAATCTCCGATTCATTAGTCAACAAATATTGACTCAAGAGAGCTCCTTTTTCGTCACTCAGTGACGAATGCCAAAGCTCGAACTTCGCCTTCATATCCGCCCCCAATGATCACAGGTCTCCTCTGAAGCACATCCAGTATCACGTCCCATCTGCCGAGATGGTCTTGTGTTTCCTCGTTAAACTGAACATAGGAAGACACAAACCAAGCCATACAATTCTCCACTTGCACTTGTGCACACATATGGTCTGAGTTCGACTTCTTTCTTACTCCCTCTTCGCCGTCCGTGGGGAATCTCAGACGAGAATTATGGCCACACAGTCTATATTGGCATCAGACCGGTGGACTGATAACCCCAAGACCCGTTGATCTACCCGGCCACGCAGAGGCGGGGAGCCGGCACAACTTGTCCTCTTCGTGCTCTCTTGCGATCGCACTCTAAGGATTACCCTTTTACCTCTCTTCTGTCAGTACCTAATCTCGTGTAACTTTCGCTGAATTGACCTCAGAAAGGGGCTTCTCTCAGGGTGGCCTTTCCCAAGCCACCCTGAGACACAGTTAAGTACAATATCTAGCAAAAAGCTTGAAACGTCTCAATGCCAGAGTTGGCCATAAGGAATCAACTGCGACGTACCCTCCCAAGTCTGCGATAAGCATTCCTGGCGAGTTGGATTTCTCGCAAATTAGTTCTTTAAGAATCTGTTTTTGCAGAAATTCTTAGTCTTCGTGTCATAATTTCTGATTCAGAGTAATTGTTGGCAATGTACGATTACAGAAAATTTACATTTTACGAGCTGTTTTAAATATTGTTGTGCGTAATTTTAATTTCGTGTCATCTGACTGTAAAGAGTCAGAAACATATATTCTATCAACAAGTTTCTGCCTTTTTTGCAAGCAAGAAATAACAACACATTGATAATTAGATGCAAACGTATTAAACAACAAATAAATGTTAGGTTTTCTGCAATCAATAATTTCGAATAATACCTCTGAAAACTAAATTTTGACACCAAAACTAAGAATTTCTGCGTAATGAACGAAGCCGAGTTTTAACATTCGTGTATTCACACGAGTGATGTAAGCCAGTGTATTAAACTACATGTGTTACTTTGTACCGCGCAGGAAAACCATAAAATGCAGTTTTTAAGCACTATAATTTTTTTCTGGCTATATTTAATAGGATAAAAGTGAAAATAAAGTGGTAAATGCTGTTTACGATAAAGTGAGCACTTTTGAAATCAGCCTTAGGAAAAAGTCACTGCTCCTACATGCATATATTTTAACGGGCGCACTGAGCGACATGCGCCCAGTAAAGTAGGCAATGAAGGAGGGAAAGTAGTTCCATATCTTAACCTCAAATGAAAAATGTTAGGTAACCATTTGTGATCACTGAAAATATTCCTTTGGCTTTCTGTGTGTTTTTAACGCATCGAAGTGTAAAAATGAGCAGATTCGTAACATATTTATTTGTACTTTCCTAATCATTTCACAGTTTCACTTGACTGACGCAAGAATTAAGCGGCGAGGCTCATGGCAATATTGATTTTACATAAGGCGGAAGAATACACAACGCACATACAAGTAGACCGTAAGCAGGGCTTTCAAAAGTGCTCATTTTACCGTGAACAGCCTGTAGCTGTAGATAATAGTTTTTCGCATTTCCTGGAAACATCTCGTATTCAAGTTTTTTTTTTTTTCCAAACTAAGATATGCGTGTGCACGCGCACACTGGTTTTTACAAACAATATTTTACTAGGGAGTCTCCTTAAGGTTCTCGCCTGCCCGCCTGGAGATATTTTCCGCGTTAGAGCCCGAGAAGACGAGGAGCGATAAGGGCGACTGCCAAGCGTATCAAGTGCGCCGTCGTCACTACGCGCACGGCTCTGAACTGGCGCGCAGTGTTCTTGTTGTACTGCGTGTCCCATTACGGGACTTTCAGCGGCGACCCTATCATTTTACTTGTGGAAAGTCTGTAGGAAGGTTAAATGCAGGGCTCTCGATAATTGTGGAAATGTTGCAAAGTTGCATGTCAATACTTCGGGAAACGTTCCTCGCATCTGGAGAATGAATAAATATTATATGAACACAGGTCCGCAAACTCATAGTTTCTTTACTACAACCCGTAATACATAACGTACAGTGTATGGCCCGCGGGCAGGATCATGGCACTGTGGAATGCCATTGCAGCGCTCGTTTACATGATACGACACCTGACACTACACCTAGAACAGTAGGAACTGCACAGGAATTAGTTACATATGTGTGAAAGTATATCGTCGGAACTAAAGGAAATGTTCAAAATACTCTCCATCAGCGCGAACACATGCATCAACGCGTCATTGCATGGACACCCGGATGCGTTGATGAACACCTTGGGAAATTCCTGATTGTTTCGCAACCCGCCACAATACGGTTACGGAGGGTGCCCACATCGTCCACTGGGGTTGCATACACAAGTGCCTTTAAATGTCCCCGCAAATAAAAGTCTATTGGATTCAAATCAGAGTTCTTCGGGGGCTGGTATGGGGCTGACACGGGTTCGATTCCCGGTTCGGCCATTTCGATTTCGGCTTTCCGTGGTTTTCCGAAATCACTCCATGTGAATGCTGGAATGTTTCCCTAACAAAGGCCATGGCCGATTTCTTCCCAATCCCTCTTCCTTGTGCAACTTATGACGTCTTTAATGACCTCGCTGTCGTCGAGGCGTTAAGCCCAACTACCTATCTACCTACCTACCTACATTGAGTACGAAAATGCACTGCGTTGTCTTTTTGGTGTAATATTATATAATTTATTAGCATAAGGCGGAGGAATGTGCTGGAAGTAGAACTTTAGCAGGTCTTCAGAAAAGTGTGAAGTAACCGAGAAAGTACATCAGGACAGAGTGTCTCAATTGGCCAAGAGAGCGCTCTCCCGTGCTCTCGCGACCACGTCATTATGACGTGAGAGAGAACGCTCTCTGGTCGTCTCAATTCGTCGGAGAAAGTGCGAAAGAGCGAGAGCACAGAGAGAGAGAGAGAGAGAGAGAGAGAGAGAGAGAGAGAGAGAGAGAGAGAGAGAGAGAGAGAGCACGAAGTTGTGCTCTCGCTGGCTCACTCTCTCACTACGCGTCATATTTGTTTACATTATTTCCGGGGTTGAATAATGTTATAGCACTTTTCTGAGCCGAAACCTCGTCGCATTTTACCTGTAATGGAATAATTTCAACTGTTTTAAACAACGAAATAACTTAAGTAAAACGTATTTGTAAAAATATAAATACGGATATCTGACAGTCTAATTTTTTTGTCACTTGGCTGCAACATGACGGTAATATGTCAAAAAAAAATAATAGTATTTTATGTGTTAATAATTATTCTGGTAACGTTATAATTATATGCGAATTATTTTGAAACACAGATGTAAGTTATTTATAACAGCCATGATTAAGATTTTTGCTTAACATAATTTCCCGCATTTCGGCTGTCTGCAAGACGTGGGAGAGAAACGAGAGAGTGGTCGTCTCAATTCCACAGGGTGAGGACGTGAGAGAACGCGAAGCAATGCTCTCGCCAGTTTGTGCGAAAGAGTGCTTTCTCGAAAGAGTATTCCTTAAATTGAGACACGGCCTAAGGTGCGAGCTTGACCTAGAGTTGGCGCCGTGCATGCGCGAGGCATGGGTGGGGGCCCGCGGCGATTGTGAGCGTGAATTTTTCATCGGTTTTGTCGCACAGTTCTAAAAATATATTGATGGACTCAAGACCCTCTGCTTATAATGTTAGAAGTACTATATTTCGGACTAGACGCTTATGTTGTAAAGCTTTGTTCGGACTAGCATGTTTTGTATACAACATTGATGAGTTGCTTCGTCTCATGGTTTCTTCGCTATTTTTTCCTTGCGAGACGTGTGCGCCTGATTTCAGGCTACTCAGGTGACTTGGATGTAACGCGTATTATCAAACTTGCAGATATTCCAATATGTCATTCCATTCGTGCCCGACTTCTTCGAAAGTTCTAAAGTATGTGGGTTTACAAATTTTGTCGTACTGATTACTAACACGTTGCTACAAGAACAATTATGTCTACCGTGTCTCAAACCTTAATGCAGAAGAAGAGTGACAATCTGTGGGCGGGCTGCAGATTTCCGATAAATTACGCATTATCTAAATATTCAGTGATATTTACACTATGTGATGAGTGAGTGAAGATATTTGGGCGGCTCTTAACATCGAGGCCTTGTGAGCCGATGAGGGTGATTGAGATGAGTATGGAGCAGCGCTGGAATGAAAAGGTGGGGGAAACGGGAGATCTCCGAATAAACCCACCTACCAACGGCATTGTCCGGCACGATTCCCACATGCGAAAATACGGAGTGACCCGGCCGGGGATTGATTGAACCCGGATCGCCTTGGTGGGAGGCGGGCAGGCTAACCGCTCAGCCACCGTGGCCCCCTCTATGTGATGATTTCAATTAACTGGTGGGGCTACTCCAATTTAAGAGGAGGGCACCGCGTTTACGATTCGCTGTATACCACCATGCACGTGTTTCCGATTTATGTTTTCGGCCTACTATTTCGTGACAAACTTATGGCCGCAAGTTGGTGTTATTTGATTATACCGTTAGTTGTTGCCAATTCTCTCTTAAGTCTGCCCCACCGGAAAGTCGCCCCCCTCATCCAATAGTTATACCTACAGGTAGTGTCGGTGCAAGGATGTTGAAATGAAACAAATGACAGAAAATACTGAGACATTATCGGAAACATCTGTTTACTGCTACATTAGCGACAGTTTGAAAGTACTTTGGATCCCCTAATTGCGAAACCGTAGCTATTACGTGGCTATCATCTGGAATCAATAAAATTCAGAGCTCAGAAATAAGTAATTTCAATGTTCTTAGCGATTTGAGACGAATCCAAGACGAGTATTCGCTCGACGCAAATGAGTATATCAGCTGGGACCTTCGTAGATTGAACTCACAATGCTGCCATTTTTAAGAAAAGTTATAAAACCATCAGGACACAGTTGCGCAGTAATCATAAGAGAATACAATTTTGGTGTCAGTCCTTTATTTTTCTCAAGTTTTACAAATAAATTGCATATATTGTGAAGTTGTTCGTATTAACGTAGACGAGCTGGGAAACATTTGAAAATCCTGCTTCGTGTAATTGACAAAAATCCTGCCTCGTGTAGTTGACAAATTACAGGTTTTGTTGGAGATTACGCTTTTCGCCTCTTTATGGTGTTAGTTCAATGTCGCGAGCTCGCTTTGCTGGGGTATATATTCTAAGACTAGATGGAAATCCATTAGCTGTAGGGCTTCTTTGACAGCAAAAAAACTGCTTGAGAAAAGAAGGCGTTAACTTGATAACGTCGTCCATTCTTTACTACGTCCATGACAGTTTGTACTAAGAATGACCGTAACACAACCTTGTGCCCCGCCTGTCAGCAGCGTTGAATGATTGAACGAAAATACAACGCTGCCACCCATGGGAATCAATGTAATACTTTTGCTGTAGAGATTTCGTGTTTTGAACCACTAGGGAATTGTTTCAGTTCATGCGTGTCTGTAAAGCGATTCCTACAAAACAATTAATTGGAGTAAATTCTGCATAGTTTAAGAAAGTTAATTATTGCTTAAATTGCAACTAATATTTGGACACGCTTCTTCACAATTTAATTTCGGAACTTTTAACAATACCAGTAAAATTTTGATAATGAGCAACAACATTGTTTAGGTTTACAGCAAGTATATACAGCAAGTACACTACATACATGCTTAATGTAACTAACATAGGATTAATACTGTGTTGTTCACAAAATCTTCGTAAGTGAACTCCTAAAAGACAAAAATGGTTGCTGTGTGTAATCCTTAAAAGATAAATATATGCTGTTCAGGACTTTTTTTGTAAACCTTTTTGAGATCTACAGTTCTGTAGCACATTAATTCGGTGTATCACTTATGGTTTAGTAAGCGTAATCCATGTAAACACCCGAAAAGCGGCTTTTTCTTACTTTATTATAAAACGTAGACATTTCTCTAATATCCTTACACTAAATATTAATGTATTACATACTTTAAAATTCCTCAAGAAATTATTTAATAATGGTGAAAACTGCATCAAAATCCACAGAGTAGTTTAGAAGCCTTGTCCGCATACACAGACACACGCGGCCGGGCGACTTTGTTTTATACTACGTATAGAAGACATGGACTACTAACCCCTCCGTAGTTACAACTTTACTGGAAGCATTTCAGCCAGTGAGCCAATTATTTTATATGCTGATTTTTTCAAAGGTTGATTTCAAAAGTGTTCAAATAACCGTGAAAAGCTTGTACAAACCTGTGATGGATTTTTTAAATATCCCCTATGCATTTTTTTTTCTTATTATATAGGTATATTTATACATTCATACTCGTCAGTCATCGGTATCGCTTGCGATCAGGCGAGTTCCAGTGCGCTCTTTTAGCGGGAAGTTGAACCAGCATGCTGAATATTCATTATTCATCTTACGCGCGTGTGTGTATGTCGATGTATTTGAAAATTTGAATACGAGCTCACGCAGATCGGAATCTTCAAATTGTATTTCACGTACACACGCGCGGTCGATCTTTTGAATCCCTTATGTTTAAAAGTTTGGATGGTTTGTTACGTACACAACCATGTGTAAATGAGGGCTTCCCCGGCACTGAAACTACACGCCACCAGTGATCGACAACTTGTCCACCAAATACACCGTGATTGCTAGTGATTCGGTGGGCGCCGGACAGACACCTACCGTGCATACAAACAAGCGAAGTTAAATAAAAGCTTGTAAAAATTCAGACGATTTCTTCCGTTCGACACGAAAATCGGTGCTCCAGCGCACATCAGAGTCGCGAGACGTATTGCCCGGAAATGTCCACCCTCGTCCAGAAGTGCCTCCAGTCGCCGTGTGGGTGGGGTCAACTCAAGAACATGCTCGCATCGTAGTATACACCCGACAGAAGTGAACCTTATTCTCCTAAACCTTGTTATTAGCCACGAAGTTAAACAGTGTCGGGATGGATCACCTTACAAACGTTAAATAGCTGATCCCGTCCTGCGATATGTGTGTCCGTCTGACTTTAAAAGACTTATTCAAGTCAAAAAGTTAAGCTGTCCTGTATTGTCTTTTAATGCATTTGAAGGAACTCAGTTTTGAAAAATGTGGAGGCGAAAATAAAACTAGTTCAGTCTTGATATAGTCCATTCGCGATTTCTTCACATTTTTCGAATCAAACCTTTGAAAAGTCATCCAAGAATGGCGTTTTTGTTGCTTCCTAAATATGTAGTGTATCAAAAGTGTTTTACACTTCTGTTGACATAAAAGTCTATTCTTTTTGTTGAATCGAAGTTTTAACTGTATTTTATGTATAATTTACAATATCTAATTTATGGTTAACATGAATAACACCGGGGAGAAATAGTTTTATTGCGAAATATAAAAGAACTGAATGTGCGTTGTCTCTTTGGCGTAAATTCCTAGATTTTACTAAATTTTGTTTGCATGGCGCAGAGGAATATCTTGAAAGTATAATTTGAGGAGAGCTTCTGAAAAGTTGGAAGTAACCGTGAATGCACTATATAGTATCAATCAACCAATGCCTGTTATTTTGATTATTTACGCGGCGCGTGCCCAGCCTTTTCTACCATTACGTCGTCGCGGCCGCCCAATCGGCAGGGAAGAGGGATCACGCTCTCTCAATGCAGACCAGGGAGGCCTAATCTCGAGTTCGCTCGAGTGCAGTCAGTATACGAGACGTCTCGCACAGTCCGCAACGTATACGAGACGATTTTTGTAAGCTACAACCCCTGAAACACGCGTACGTGTTCAGTGTGCGAGGGGAGTGCCAGGCAAGCGTATACGAGTGACATTTTGTCACTGCGGCGAGACGGGAACAAATATTAGCGGAACTCAGCCAATCAGAAGCGTCACTTGTATCACGTGCGTTTGTCTATTTACATTGTACGCGGTTGAATAAGCAAATGGCTAAAATTACCAAAATAACCAACGAGCAGAACTTTACCGCTAATAATATGGAGCATAAAATGTTACACGGAACAGCAGATTTGTTTTCTGTCTTTCAAATAATTTACGTTGCAGGGATTGGTCAGTAAAATTCTTCCCTGTGGAAATTGCATACAATTTAATTAAGAGAACACAGTTGTGTATCATACATTGCCATAATGTTTGCATTGCATTATAAATAATGAAATGTGAATGCATATGATATGTTGTCCATCGCTTAGAGAGTATTAGCAGCTACACGACACATTGCTAGACGTCGTGTGTGAGTAAGAGCAACTGTGAAGTCCATAGATACTTTTAGTGTAATAATACTGCAGATGAAGATTAAAGGTATCCGTTATTTTGGGCAGTGGGCTGTAGTTTTTGGCTAGTAGTCTGAAGTGCTATTGAATTTAATTAATTTAAACTGTTAAGAAAATTGTGGTAAACAAGAAACTTGCCCAAGGCAAACTGACAGCTGACTGGACAGCCAAGGATGCCAGCCGGTTGTGGGAAGAAGTTTCTGTGAAATTGAAAGTTTTTGCAATAATAATGAAACATGTTATTTACAGAGTTTTATATGCAAGACTGACTAAATAATAACTTATGACGTCTAACGACCCAACTACGAGTCACTTAACAATAATGAACGTTAGTAGTAGGCCTATGTAAATTACAATTTTACTCATAACCTCATTTGCACTCTCAACACACATTTTGCTTCTTGTCCATTCAAGTTCTTAATTTGCATAAGATTAATCATTCGGCACAGCATAAATGATATGTAAATTGAATTCACACAGCGTCAACAAAAATCTTATGTCTAATATTTTGTTTGTCTTGATGCGCTACTCGTCTACGACTCCACATCTCGCACGGCGATGATAGAGAGAGTGGCCACTCGCACGGTCGAGACGTATACGATGGTTCTCATATGGTTCGATCTTAAAGTTTTCTAAAGTCGTGCGAGTTACAGCCGCAATTGGAAGACTTCTTATACGAATGCAGTTCGAGCTTAGGCCTCCAGATCCAAAGCCCAAACCTGGTACGCTCTCACATCCGGGCCCGCCCTCCCTCAAGGCTCCGAGACCCTTGCCCTCAGAAACAAATAATCAAGCGTGAGGTCTGGCCGAGGTTCTATCCATACCCCTAGTGCCTTTCCAGGGTATAACCGGAGCAGGTTGCCGCTCACCGCCCGGTCTTTCAACGAGAGTGGGAATCTCTCCAGACCTTCTCCAGCATACGGAGATAACCACTGCCAGTACGAGTCCAAACTTCATTGATCGGTTACCAGAGAGAACCTCTGATGGGGCCAAACGATCGTCTCGTGCTACCACTTAATTTCCATGGCACTTGTGGTTTATCGATGTACCGACCGCCCCACCGGTGGCAAGTCGGGCGAACAGAGGCAGTCCCTTCCACTTACATGGTTGAGAACACTTTAACACCTCACCGGGAATTAGCCATATACACAGTTAAGAGCCGGTAGCTCGCCTTTCTCACCCTGAGCCCAAACAAGTGAACAGGGGTGAATACGTTAATTCCAGAGTGGCACACTTTCTCGACGCTCAACTCCACCGGGAAGCAGCAAAGTGCCGTTCCCCAGTGTCGCGGTTCACCGGGGATAGCAGCCCTCGCTCTGAACTTAAGCGTGTCTTCATCACTCGGGACCGAAAGACAGCCAGGCTTGGAGAGCCCCTTCCCAATATTGGACTATAGGCTATAACCGCGAATGGACTAAATCCATTCACGGTTATTTCAAACTTTTTTCTGAAGCCCTGCTTAAGTTCTAATTCCAGGATATTCCTTCGCCTCGTGCAAACTAAGCTTAACCAAGACTGGAACAACGCACTGAATTCGTGCGCGCAGTATTTTGTATAAGAACTATTTTTCAATAGGCGCTACCAACATACATGTTTTCTCACTGTTTTTATTCAAATTATTTATAAATGAAGCAATATAATTTGAAAGATAAAATATGAAAAACATTAAAATTTAACAGAAGAAAAAGTAACTTGAAAGAAAACAAGTATAAAACGCTTGTGATATATGGCATATGTTGGAAATAACTAAACACGTCATACATGGGGAGATTTTCCAAAAGTTTGATTCAAAGAAGGGTGAAGTAACCGTGAATGGACTACATACCTGTATAGGATGTTCACGGCAAAGTAAACACCTTTGAAGGCCCTCTCATTTGGAATAATAGTCAATAAATATATTTAATTTACTCCTAGACGTTAACTTCAGAGTTCGGCGGAATATACACAGTGTTTACTTACATAGCAGTATTGATTTAAAAAGGTGGCTAAAGGTTAAAAAAAATGGCTGTAAGGGAAAAGTAACTAGGGCTTGAAAAGTGCTCACTTTACCGTGAACAGTCTACATATATAAGCGGAGCCTGCCTCTGCTGGGTATGAATGAGGACGGGCGCTGTGTTGTGTAGGCGGAGGCGGCGCGGGAGCGTGACCGCACCTTGAAGACGGCGCTGCACTACTGTGCGGAGAGCGTGGAGCTGGGGTGCGCCGAGCTGCTGGCGGCCGCCGCCCCGGACCTGGTGGACGCGCGCGACGAGGACGGCTACACGCCGCTGCACCTCGCAGTCATCGCCGGCAACAGACCGCTCATCCGCTTCCTGCTCGCCCGCGACGCGCAAGTCAACGCTCTCGACAACGAGCGACACTCCGTCGTCCACTGGGCCACAGGTAACAACACCCTCCATATCTACCTGGTTGTACCACCCTGGCAGAAGCCAGCGTCAATTTAAGAATCCTAAATGCAGCGCCCTTTCTCTACTATAGGCTGTTGACGGTAAAATTAGCACTTTTGAAAGCCCTGATTAAGATCAATTTGTATGCACGTTGCGTATTATTCTGCCTTATTAACACTGGCAAGGGGTCTCATCACTTTATCCATACGCCGGTCCATTGAAACGGTAACATTATAAGAACAGTAAATATTTTACAAACATGCTCATTTTTACACTTCAGTAAATAAATAAAAACATAAACTGAATGAAATTATTTAAGTTATCGCACATGATCACCTAACTCTTTTTATTCGACATTAAGTTATGGAACTACTTTCCATCCATCGTTACCTACTTTACTGTGCACATGTTACTCAATGCGCCCGTTATAATATGCAAGGAGGAGTAGTGACTTTTTCTAAAGTTGATTTCAAAAGTGCTCACTTTATCGTGAACAGCCTTTAGTCTTTCATCACTAGTAATAAAGCACGAGTTCCAACCTCTGTCTCCCGTAGCAGTTCTTTTAATGCATGAATAATTTTGGATTCTTTCCTGTCGACTGGGTTTTTACGTTGTCTTTGACGGTTTTTCTCAGTCTCTTCCTAGTTATAGTCTTAACTATAAGTACACTCAGGGAGGTAGCCATGGCCTAGATCCTTGGTCGTGGCTACCCAATCCCTCTTTGCCGCGATGTACGTCTCCTTACATGATTTCCTTCCCTTGTAGGCGTAAGGGGTTAGCCCTGAGACGCAATAAGATCCCACCCTACCCACCGGGCTTTCACTAAACTCTTAGTAATAGGGTAGTTACAAAAAATTCCTCCATACGTACCCTGACCCTGGGGGTCACGGTGACTGAGCCTGCTCTCCTCCCACCGAGATGAACCGGGTTCTATCCGCGGCCGGGCCACTCCTGGATTTTCGCTTGTGGGAATAGTGCCGGACGCTGTCACTGGTCGGTGGGTTTTCTAGGGGATCTCCCGTTTCCCTCGCCCTTTTGTTCCGGCGCTGCTCCATACTCACCTCAATCACTCTCATCGGCTCTTAAGACCTCGTTGTCCGTAATGAAACGTTTTTTTGTGAAATCGTTGTTCGCACCTAAACGCGTGTCTCGGAAAATAAATGTTCTGTAAATACGAAGTTTTGCCAGAAAGGATAAAAAAAACTATTATCTATGTCGCTATCTTTTTACTTTTACAATATTAAGTGTATTAATGGAGAACAAATTGTGTGGTTAAATATCGCATTTTTAAAGCTTCCCTATGAAGTTTCTTTAGGCGATAAGAGGAAAGTACGTACGCAGGTAGTTTGATCTGTGTACTTTCATAGCGTGTAATAAAACCCCACAGTTACAGATCTAGTTTACACAGTGAAGAGTTATGACGGAAACACTCCACGGCTTGCGCGTAGGAGTGCCGAGGCGCTAGGTGTGCGTGTTAGTGTCGCCGTATCGCTCCCTCGCTTCTTGACCTTGAACGCGCAGCTACATAGTCCTCTTAAAGAGCCGCCCAAATCTCTTCCTTCACAGTTTCTCTCCATTTACTGGCCGAGAAGCGCGGGAGCTGTAAGGGTTACACATAAGACTCCAATACCGGACAGCTGGCGATTTTCCGTGCGAAAAGTGATTGCCCTGCGCTCTGCCGGCTTGAGGTGGCGAAACATTTGTTTACATTTACCGCCGTGCGTTTTAGACCGGAAATTGCTTATGTTTTATATAGTTTTAATGATTTTAGTGATTCACATTCATTGAATTACAATGACAGGTGGCATTTGCGCTGTGTATAATTGTTTCAGTTACACTATTAGTTCTGCAAAATCTATTCCATTTTCGGATTTGCTTTTCCATTAACACATACAACAGCACATACAACACACAGCACATACAACACAAGTTTCCGAGGCTTGACATTCACGATCTTGCATAAACACAAAAAACTTTGCCCCCTCCCCCCTCCCCCAATGCCTAGATCCACACTGACCAGTAAAACCAAAATAAATTGCATTAATATGCCCTTGATTAAAAAAAAGAGCAGTGATAAATATTAAGGATTAATTTTTCCTTGCTGTTTGGGACTACAAAGTCGTGTGGATCACAAACATATAATCAGCACAACAGCAGCTTTCAATAAGCTAATTTACAAAAAATGTTTTACTGCGTGGGAACTAAAGCTATTTGTTCATTTTAAATGTTTGATATTCGTACGCTGGAGATGCGCATTAAATCGGAATTTAGCTAAGACTATTCACACTTGCTAAAGCAACAAATTTGGCTTTATCAGTTTTTATTTTTGTGTTGAGAAGGTCACTGATGTTTTTTTTAGAACATAATTCTTGTACAAAAATTACCAACATAACAGTATTAATTCGCGATAAATGTTACGGAACAGTATGTCAAAAACGTATGTGTTTTTTAGGTTAGGTATTAGGCCTAGTGAGGAAAAACAAACATATATTTTAATGTATTTCCGATTTCTGTAGCATACAGACATGTACAAAAATTAAAAATAAATCATGTTTAATCACGGTGTGTTCCAGGTCTTCAGATGAGTCCTGAACATTACAAGATAAATTTTACAGTTATTATAAATATTGTAGAGTTCACTTGTTATTAGAGATTTTCGGCATTAAATACAGTTTTTTTTTTTTTAAATCAAAACTACTGAAGACGCATTAAGACACCTGTACTACAATATAAAATAAAACTAAAAATGTTCCAAACAATATACTTTGTTGGGAATACTGCATTTCATGCACAAATGCACTCGTTATGACCACTGCGCGTATACACATATTCAAAGTTCGCGGGTGTTCGCCACCGCAAGTCACTAGGTTCGCTCCTGCTGTTCGCACGCTCGCCCGTGTTGTTCGTATACAGCTGTCCGGTATTAGTCTCTTGTAATTTGGTCACACTGGCACGCGCTACAAGAGCGGCATTGCCGCTACGCGCAGGGCTCTGTACTGGCGTGCAGTGTTCTCGTAGTGCTGCGTGTACCTGTGGGACTTTCAGCGGTCACACTATCTTTTATTGATGAAGAGTCTGTAGCAAGGTTCAATACAGGCTCCTAACGTAATTTGGCTCGTGTCCGGCTAGTATGTCTCAAGACACGGCAGTCTGAAAAAAAAAAAAAAAAACACTTTCTAACTATAATGTAGAGCTCCTTTATATATTTATAGGCTAATCACTCCAGATCGAGCAATTTTTGAAGCCATCTTATTTGGATTATTGTCAATAAATATATATTGTTGTAGCCTTAGCTGTTAACTTTTGAGTCCGGTGAAATTTGTACACTGTGTTTATTACTTGCGTGTCAATATTTATTTTAAAAAATGATGGAAGGATAAAAGATTACTAATAGGAAAAAAGTAACCAGGGCCTCACAACTGCTCACTTTACTACCGTGAACAGCCTATACAGCATGCGTAGTAACTTTAAAGTACCATTCCGTCCTAGTATGATGTCTTTCCGTAGGTAAACATACTGGGGGCGCGTATAATAATTTCGTTAAAAAAAAAAAAACAGGATTTCAAACACCCTGCAACACAGTTCAAGCGAGCGCCAGGCAGGCGGGACCTTAATTCAGCACTTTCGAAAGTCTTGCTTAGGATATACTTGTATGCACGCTGTGTCTTCTTCCGCCTTATGTAGAATTAACGTTGCCACTGGCATCAGCGCTTTATTCATGCGTCGGTCAAGTGAAACTGTAAAGCTATTAGGAAAATAAATATTTTAAAAATATGCTCATTTTTACACTATTCAGTAAAAAAGCAGAACTGGTAAGGAAATAAGGAAATAATTTAAGATATCACAAATGGTTACCTAACGCTTTTTATTCGACGTTGAGATAAGGAACTACTTTCATCCTTCGTTACGAGCTTTACTGGGCGCATGTCACTCAGGGCGCCCGTAAAATTATATGCAGGCGGGGCCAGTGACATTCATCTAAGGTTTATTTCAAAAGTGCTCACTTCATCGTGAACACACTTCTAACCAAAAAACACTATCTTCATTTGCCATAAATTTAAAAATTGCGCTCTCAATACAACGTCAAGATTTAGAACTAATTATTTTATTCATTCGCTACCCAAACTTGGACCCCACATGTCAGTGGGTAATATAGCATATATAGTGACTTAAAAAAAGTGTTCATTCGCCCATAGTTTGTGCTCTAGGTTCAATATAAAGGATAACTAAGCTGCAAAGTTACATTAATTTGCAAATCGCACTACACCACTATGTTTCCCCGTACAAAAAATATCCCAGTTACAAAACTACACATGAAACAATACCGTAATGTTTGTCTTCAACCCGGACAAGCCTTCATCAGTCATAAAAAGAACACACTCTTCTAGTACATTGCTGTAGCAAGTAAATTATTTAATATTTCGTGTGCATACCCTTAGAACGAAGGATTGCCTCGAGAGGTCGTGGCATAGACCGTACTAACACTGTGGTGCGTGCTGGGGGAATTTTTGACCATTCTTCCAAAAAGTAGTCTTTGCAGAGCTGGCTTGCATGAAGCGCGATGTTTCTGTACTTGTGTGCCGAGATACTCACACAAACACACTATGGGAGTGGCATCTGGACTCTGTGATGAGGTTAGAAGCTGTCGTGGAACATTATAGAATAATAACTCCTTAGTTTTCATGACAGTTTGCTCGGGGTCATAGTCTTGTTGGACCAGAAGAACCCCTGCAAGACCCAACTTCTTCACGCTGTTTGATAAATTATGATGTAACACACTAATATACTTGGTGGCATCTATAGTACCTTCATTAAAAGCTAAATTTCCAACCCCAGAAGATACCATCCTTCCCCAAACCATCACACTGCCTTCTCCATGTGTGACTGAATGTGCTGAGACTGCAATTTCGTGTTCGACCTTCGTCACATCAACCGTTTGTCATCTAAGCAGAAACAATACATTTTTACTCATCGGAGAAAACCAGAGTATCCCAAGCATTCTTGTCGTATTCTATCTTCTTCAGGTCACGTGTGGCAGCAGACTTGATAGAAAAATGTTGGAACACGTTGGGAAAAATCACCATCTTCACCGTCTTCATTATCGTCTTTATCATCTTTCTCGTTTCCAGAACTGGTCTAACTTTCTTTGAGAGTTGGAGTATCGTTGACAATATTATTCTCCGCAGCTAATGGAGCTGCATCATTTCTTCGAAGCTCGTCCAGCTCAAGTAACAGTTTAACAAGTGTATATTTCATACGAAGAGACTGTACGACACGCTGTCCGCAGTTTGTATTGTTCATAGTTTCCTTGTCTTCTGCGAACATATTATGCAGCGTATCAACAGGATGTAGCGATGTCGCCTCATGGTTGTTTCTCGACAGGAGAGGCAAACTATGCTTGCAAACCGTGACATGTCTACTCAAGTTATCACTTCGAGCGAACTGCCTCGACAGTTTTTGCAGACAAAAATCACACGAGATGGGTTATTCGGACATTCACTCTTCTCATGTCGCCGCGCACTGTAGCCCGAAAGCATGCATTTTGTCGCAGTATCAGGACCGTCGGCGATTCGACGATGAATGCATTGATTGTGACTCCATTTTCGTTCGTCATTCATAAGCCTTCGTACGCATGAATAATCTCCAGTAAAAAGTAAAGCGATCACTTCCAATTCAATGTTAACATCACGGTGTCAGGTTAACTGCCATTGTTGTGTATAATCGCTATTCTTGTTATAGTAAATAGCGGAACTTGTACCCACAGGAGGTCTTCTGCCATTTATTTTTAAAATGTAAAGAATGTAGGAACTTTCTGAGAAAACCCACATACAAATTCGCGTGAGGACTCGCATATAATTGGAAAACACACACATACTCTTACCTATCCTTATTAATTTACAAAATAGTATAATATATTTGTAAGCATACGCATGTGATATATATATATGTATATATATATGTATATATATATATATATATATATATATATATATATATATTATATATATATATATATATATAATTTTTGCTGTTAGAGGCATCATCACGTCATAGAGGTTGCTTTGTAATGCCTTCATCCATTCCTGATGATCTTCCACCAAGCACCCCTGCAATCCTCTGGATCTCATTGCTTTTATTATATTACCTCTCCGTGTTAAGTCGTGGAAATCAGTTCTTTCTACGCCCAGGCAGGAACCAATCAATCGCCTTTTTAGGCCATCTTTCCTGTGCCATCAATTAAACATGCCCTGCCCAGTTATTTCAGGATAGCCTCATTCTGGACCTTCTCAATGCGAGATCACAAACTTCTCAATAGCCTAACCATCTCTGCAGCTTTTCGTTAAGTTAATATCCAGTCTTCTGCATCGTGTAGTAAGATATAGTCTCGACTATCACTTTGAGTTCAACTGATCTGTACATCAAAATTTAAATAATATTTTATTAATTTGTATATATTTACATACAAATTAATAAAATATTATTTATATGTATATATACATACAAATTAATAAAATATTATTTATATATACATACAAATTAATAAAATATTATTTATATATACATACAAATTAATAAAATATTATTTAAATATTGATGTACAGATCAGTTGAACTCAAAGTGATAGTCGAGACTATATTTTACTACACGATGCAGAAGACTGGATATTAACTTAACGAAAAGCTGCAGAGATGGTTAGGCTATTGAGAAGTTTGTGATCTCGCATTGAGAAGGTCCAGAATGAGGCTATCCTGAAATAACTGGGCAGGGCATGTTTAATTGATGGCACAGGAAAGATGGCCTAAAAAAGGCGATTGATTGGTTCCTGCCTGGGCGTAGAAAGAACTGATTTCCACGACTTAACACGGAGAGGTATTATAATAAAAGCAATGAAATCCAGAGGATTGCAGGGGTGCTCGGTGGAAGATCATCAGGAATGGATGAGGGCATTACAAAGCCACCTCTATGACGTGATGATGCCTCTAACAGCAAAAATAATCTAGCCAGGTATTTTTTCCTGTCTCATGAAATTTTAGCCATGCATTGTCAATACTTTTAGCCTAGTATTCCACTGGCCAAAACCAGCGCTTTAGGCAATGGGTATTTACTCAACTTTACATTATCAAATCTAAAGAAATTTCCCGTCTTGATTTCTAGCCAGACTATATAGTGATCATTGTGTTATTCACTGAATTAATTTTAATTATTAAATAATATTCGTACATTGCCCTCAAAATTCTGAAGAAAGTGTTAGTACATTTTTTTGACAAAATTGTTTAGTAATCCATTTCTCGGGAACGTTCTTACAACTTGATTTTTGGAAACTACGATTTTACATAACTTCAATCAGAAGATTTTGGCTTGTTCCGCCAGTTAGGAATCCTATAGATTTCTTTTCTAATCGCCCTACATGTGAAATTATTTTTGCATACTTACCTCCGCCCGTGCCTTTCCAATCAAAATAATTCCTCTCGCATTATAACATGAAACTCACGCCACTACGAAGTCCAGTGAATGTCGGTATAAGAAAGTGTGAGTAGGCTGTTCACGGTAAAGTGAGCACTTTTGAGGCCCTAGTTACTGTTTTCCTATCAACCATTTTTTTTTTATCCTTCCACAACTTTTTAAAATTAATATTGCCGTGTAAGTAATAAAGACAGTGTGTATATTTTACCGGTCTCGAAAGTTAACTTCTAAGGCTACAATAAAATATATTTATTTAGTATTATTCCAAATAAGAGGGCTTCAAAAAGTGCCCACTTTATTGTTCGTCAAGATGCAGGCAGGTAGTTTCGTGAGGTCTTGTAGCTAGTGTCTTTGCACGCGAGTTTATTGGCTCGAGCGAGAAAGAAGGGGAGGGGGTGAAGGCGCCAGCGATTCCGCAGACAGATTATCCGGCAAAAGGTATAAGACGATGAAGATCGGGGAGAGGAAAAACGGTGGCAGAAATGCAGGAGCGAGCGAGATGGAGAAATAAGAAGCACGCAAGAAAATCAACTCACGGAAAGGAAATGGACAGCTCACTGTAAAAGCGGCACAAGTCACAGATTGCACAACATAAGAGTGGTGGGATTTTGGCGGCTCTTAACATCGACGTCTTGAGAGCAGAAGTAAGGTGAGTATGGAGCAACGCCGGAATGCAAGGGCGGGGAAACGGGAGATCCTCGAGAAAACCCGCCAACCAGCGGCATTGTCCGGCACGATTCCCATATGCGAAAATCCGGGAGCGATCCCGCCTGGAATAAAGCCCGGTTCGCCTAGGTGGGAGGCGAGTAGTCTAACCATTACACCACTGCGGCCCCATAATAAAGAAATATGCCAATTACTATATTACTTATTGCATTCAAGTCTTGTTTTAGTGACATAATTCGTGTCGCCGATTGTTCTAATTTCTGTATAAGCACTAAACGTGTCTGGTTATGTAGTAACATACCCGACATTTTCGGTAGGTTGTAGGTTTTGATTTCAGTCGGTTGTGAGGAGGGAATTTTTGCTGGAGCAGGTTATATATATACGTTCTAGACTAATGCCCGTGCACTTGAACACTTAGTTAATACGTCTCTACTACTATGGTCATTCTCTCAAGCTTCTTGTCGGCCAGACTGCATATGAAAAGAATAAAAATATTTAACAGAAGAGCTTTGGGCAAAAAAGAACAATACGTAAGTACCGTACCAGTATTTAAGCAAATTAAAGGTTTTGGACTTCTTCTCAAGACTATGGCCCTTGCTACGCCCTACAGGGCGGGGCAACACAAGAGACGTAGGTGAACTTTTACAAAACACCGACGACCCAAGTCGCTTTTGAAGAGCAGAAAGTGCTTACTCCATCAAAATTACAGAACACACGCACAATAAGTTCGGGGGAAACTTTTATATTTAAATCGTTATTCAGACCTATTACAATACTCATTCAATACACTATGTCCACAACACTACTTCTCATAATACTGAACAGATCAATTATATTACAGCAAATCTTCTAAAAGCAAAAATTATAAAATATAATTGAGGATTCGCACCATTTAACCACAATGCGGACAAAAAAAACTTTAAAAATGGTAGATTCCAGGATATTAAAAAACCATTTAAATAATCTCACTTTCTTTTCTTTGGCACTTCCTCTCTCTCTTCGGGCTGATATAAATATACAATCATAAAACAGCCTTAAAAACCTGGACTTAAAGTATTCATGACACAGCACGATTCTCACGTAAAAATTGACAAAAATTATCTAAAGAATTCTGAAATACACGTAACATTTGTCCACTAGAACATTAGCAAAAAATTTATCATTATTTCATATAATACTGAAAATCCCTGTGCCTTAAAAGCTTATATGACATCTGCAAAACATCCCAAGTCATGCGCAAAATTGGTGAAGTGATGTGTTTTCCCCCTTTTTTTAAATATGGCTACGTTCATTTTTCCATCATTTGTTGTATGCGCCTTAATTTTTACGTTACAAGGCATTCTGAGTAACCAGGCTGATTCACACTCCAAAGTTTTCACTACCAGCCTTTTCCCATGTGCAAAAGATTCTACATTTTGAATATTAAATTGAATATCCATCCCAAGTTCAGTTATTGGCTACAGAAAAATAATTACTACTAAAGGATGTTCACTATAAAGTGAGTACTTTTGAAATGAACCTTAGAAAAAAGTCACTGCTCCTGCCTGCATATATTTTAACGAGTGCACCGAGTGACATGAGCCCAGTAAAGTTGGTAACGATGGATGGAAAGTAGTTCCATATCTTAACGTCGGATAAAATGTGTAGGGTAACCATTTGTGAAAACTTAAATCACTTACTTCCCTTTCTGGTATTTTAATACACCGAACGTGCATACAAGTATATCGTAAGCAGGGCTTTCTAAAGTGCACATTTTACAGTGAACAGCCTTTAGCAGTATGGACAGTAAGAAAGTCCATTTCTACCTTTATTCTGTTATGAAGTTCTACTTAACTTGTGGTGGTCTGGATCCCAGCAGCCGAGTCTCTGACGAGCAGTCGGCTGCGGGATTATTTATACTACAATTTGGCTGGGTACACACCGCACCACTTAAGAAAAACAACCGCCTTAATTTGAAATAATTCAATAAGGATTATGGCACATTTGAGAACATGACAATTTTCTGAGAAATCGAACACTCGTGGTGCCGCCATCTATACCTTAAACATCGCTCCAAAGTGGGGAGTCTGTGAACCATTAAGTCGCCGCGGGAAGTCCCGGAAATGCGCTCTGGTGGTACGTGGCTGGCTGACTGGCGTCACGTGGTCAAGGCGCCGTGGAAGGGAAGGGAAGGGAAGACAGTACGAGCCGTCGCTTGAAGAGCAGCAGGCACACCCCGCGGACGCGAGGCGGTCAGTCGAACGAGTCCCATCGCAGCGAAGGTAAGCCGTCCCAAACGGCAAGACACAATTTTCAATTCCATGTGTGGTTCCGTTGGTGTAGCTTGCGATCGACGTGCAGGGATAGCCGTCACATCCATCCCTCCTCCCCTGAAGACGACCCACGGCGTCGGCGTCTAACACGCGTCGAGAAACGTATGGCGTAGGCTGGCCAGGCCCTTACCCCAGACTCCTTTCCGCACGGGACACGGGTCACGTTGTTAGCAGCAACCATAAAACAGACAGGCACCAGGGTTCACTCGACGAAGACGTACAGCAACCAATACTCTTTTCAAAAATAGACTTTCGGTTAGGCTTGCTCAAATTTTACACATTTGTACCATATATCTGTACATATGTACAGATACAAATGCCTTTAAATATTTATATTTGTACATTTGTATGTGTTCTCCGTTAACTTTGAGTAGAGTATACTTGCTCACAATACTTTAATAGTCTCTTTAAAATTTCGTCAACTCACGGGAAAACTAACACTCTTTTAAAATAAAACATAT